>JAUIMM010000068.1:5097500-5697500 GCA_031769625.1 Taudactylus pleione
CGCTCGGAGCAAACGAGTGGCTGCTTACGAGCGGCTCTGAATCAGGCCCACTGATCCAAATATTGGAGTGGCAAATTGGTTATGGATTGATATATCTACAGTAAAAAGGTAGACAATGTCTAGATAGACACCAGATGTTAGACAGGCACAATAGGTCGACACACTAAAGATAAACATGTAAGAAGGTCAACAGGTATAATATACTAAGATTCGAGATTGTCCCGATTTACAATGAGTTTAATCTCGCTGGAACTCGCCAGAACTTGGCTGATTTTTTCACTTTTTAACTCTCAAATTTACCAACAGGTGTTCTGTGCAAAAATCGAGTTGGCCGATGGTGAAGCAGAACGAGATATCCCCTGAGATCCCCGGCTTGGCCTGACTGGTTTCGCGTGAGAATGCTCTGGCCCTAGAGACCCGGTAATAGGGTATCCTGGCTGTGGCATTACACCCCTGTCGGTCTGGGTCCGGTGTTGGTTTTAAATATAGGGGGACCCCTACGCATTTTTTTCTCCCTATATTTAAAACCAGGACTGGCCCTGCAGCCTGGTGTGGTCCCTAAATTACGGTGGAACCCTACGCGTTTTGTTCCCCGTAATTTTAGGAACCAGGACTGGCTGACAAGTTCGGGGCTGGTTATGCTTTTGAAGGGGGACCCTACATAATTTTTTTTTTAAAATTAACCCTATTATTAATATTTACAGGCAGAAATACACAAATCACAATGATTTGTGTATGTTAACTTTCTACCAAACTCGCAGCTCAGGAGGTTGAGAGTTTGAAAAGTCAGTTTGGCAGAGAGTTTGCTCCAATCTCACCCGAGCTTGTCATCCCGATTCTTGGTAAATTTGATAGATGTATCTTTTAGGTGAAAAGTATATCCGAGTTGTCCCGATGGTGAGTTGATTCGAGTTTGCGATCTCGCCCGAGTTTTACGAGTGAGAAGAGAGAAATCTCTCTCTAACTCACTCAGGAGTTTGCCTTTAGTAAATTTGCGATATGAAAATCATGCCTAAACTCACCCGAGATTGGCATCTCGACCAATCTCGAATCTTAGTAAATTTACCCCCTGGTGTCTATCTAGACATTGTCTACCTTTTTACTGTAGATCTATAGACCGGTTACCGGCAAATTAGTGAATAATGAAGGGCTAAACACAGTCTTTTCTCCTACAATGTTTGGAGAACAAATATGTAGATGTGCAAATCAATCTGGGGACACCCTTAACAGATTTCTTTCTCCATGAGAATTTCTTCCTTTTGCATCAGTTGGGTCTTCATTTATATTTACTGTGGACCGCATTGGACTATGTGCCGGGTCTCCCAATGAGCAAGGCTCCTGTCGCTGGCGGTTATATCAGGTGAGCGGCTTTACTTGTCATAGCCGTTAAAACCCTGTAATACCTTCACTATCTGCAGACCGCCTTGGCATTTAGATAGCAGGTTATCCTGACTGACTGGATTGTGGAGACATTAGAGACTTATGTTACAGCCGCGAGTAACACACGCTGAAACTCTTATTACGGAGCAGCAGCTTTCCATTTAAATAATTTCTATTGGAATCTATTTCAAGGACTGGCAACGTGTGGGTACGTTTTGTTCAAACAAGGAGCTACAAATTGATATATATGTTATTAAGTAACTAATGAACATCATTTGAAACATCAGCTTATCATAGAATTAATGTGCAGTTCATAATTCATATCCATAGAAGCAACCAATGGAGTGAACATTTCACCAACCGGTCTAGGTAGATTTTCCTCCTAGCAATTAGAAAGTCTGAGAGATGTGGATTTGTTATGTATAAAAGAACATTGTATTTTATATGTGATATATAAAGTGATCATTTTATCAGCAAGGTTTAATTTATAAACCTCTTTTTATACATTAAATATTATTTATCATATTAGTGTATTGCTTGTGTTCTTTGTGTCCGGAATAGGCCTTAGATGCCTCTTCACTTTGAATATTTATACTTAAACCTAAGTTTAGGGTACGGGTGGAACCCTAGGTGGGTTGCCAGCCTAAGACCAGCCAATGATAGGTGGGCACCCAGTAACTACATTTTAGTGTTTTTGAGGCCAAGACTGGTCATGTAGCTACCATACCACTCGTGCAGCAGCGCTCCATCACTGGGGACTGGTACACCAACCAATGCCTGCTGGAAGCTATTGCCATTGACAATCAAAGGACTCGTGCTCATGGTGCCCTTCTGCGTCACAACAGTGCACCTGCCTACAAGTCCAGGAAAGTGGTGGATTTTCTGGCCCTTGAACGCATCCAGGAGCTTGGTCATCTGATATATATACTCCAGACCTGGCCTCCTGCGACTTCTTTGTGCTCCCACCAATCAAGCACAAGACGCATGGGATTCGTTTTGAGTCACCGGAAGCTGCAGTTGAGACCTTCATCTAGCATGTAGATGACATACCTGCTTCGGACTGGACCAGCTGCTTCAGCAAGTGGTTTGTCTCCTCTGGTGAATACTTATAAAAAATGTAATGTTCACTTTGGGCCTAATTCATCACGGATCACTATTGCAATCGCGGCTTGCGTAATCGCATATAGTTGTGCTGCAAAAATATGCTGTTTGCAACCACTCAGACAGCATAGAGACGCGCACTACCACTTTCTCACATCCGTAAGCCCTTGCAGTCCTGCGTACAGATCAGTAACATCGACCCATCACGCACAATTACAGCAGCCCTGACCTGTCTTAAAAATTGCAAGTCTCATTGCACGGAGTGAGTACTCAAGCTGTGTATGCCGTCGCAGTTACTAATTTATGCACGCACATACGACGGTATTCAAACGGACTGGCATGCCTGCGCTTCTCCAACCACTACCCCATCACCTCTCCCAAAGCTAATGTCCCATCACTCACTCTGCGATGGATTCCTGCCTGAGTGTGTATTCACTGTGTGATCACAATTCTGTCCTACGCTCGCGTACAGCGGTGCATAGGCATACGCAGTACGCACCATCAGACGATCTGCGTACGCTGTTGCAATTGCGATTCATGCTGAATCAGGCCTTTTGTTTGTAAATGTAACACATAATACTTTTTGTGTATCCAGAAACTTATCGCACACCGCTACTTTTGCATGTAGCCCATATATGCCAGACAGCCTTATTTTTACACCGCAATTTAGATTTGAGTTTGGACACACCCCTCCCAAATTCAAAATATATCTGCACATTTTACAACTGCTCCATCTGCAGTGCTACATGGTTTTACCAAGGTGCAACACTCTTTCGATTTACTCCCAACTCAGAATCAGCCCCTCTGAGATTATCCGATCAAGCAACCAAAATCTGCTGACTATTGCATAGTGTTGTCTACCAAGCTTTAGTTACAGGAAGACAGAAGGGATGAACATCTTACAGGAACAAGCAGGATCATCATAGGAATTGTGTTTATTGACTGACAAAGCTCTTATAACAGTTGTTAATCTTTCATTGTATATACACTTCAAAGACAGAAGGTTACTACCTTTATACTTGCCCTTTGGTAAAGATGTGTGAAGGCGGTAATTTTCCACCTGGGTACCCCTTTCAAGCCCATTTGCATTATTTGTACCACCAACATTTGCAAAGCAATATATTTGTAATGAATTTAATTATTAGATCAAATGTTCAGGTAAGTGGTCTGCGCCTGCACAGGACCCGTTTTGCGAATGTGCAGAATGGGTCTTGCGATCTCGCCCACAGACCCCTCAAAAGTGTACAGGCGAGATTTGTATTTGGGGGTGGAATGGGGGCATGGCTGGCGCCTTTCCTGGAAACGGGCGTTCCGTCAAGGTCAGAGTCTGCATCAGTGGACGCAATATTCTGGCCTCGCAGCTGCCAGCGCCCAGCAAGCTTCAGCTACCGCGGCCTGGCCAAAGGAGCAACCATTGAGACCATCGGTCGCTGCAACCTCATCAATTGATTGGCCAATATATCTGCCAGTATGTACCCAGCATAACAGAACTTACATTTATCCAGGCAGCTCTAGCAGGGCAGAAATTTAATGAACTGTGCCACATTGAAAGTCACTGAGCTCCTCAGTATGACACATTTCACTGCTAAAGTTTAACTATGGAGATTGCATGGCTGTATGCTGGATTCTATGCCTCTCTTATGCTGGGCATACACTATACAATTATCTGTCAGATACAGTATCTGTCCAATCTGGCTGGTTGGAATGAAAATCTGGTAAATGACAATCAACCATATGATCTTAAACACTGGAAAATGGGCAAAAATGTTTGTTCAAATTGGTTACATTTGTTTGATTTGACCAATTTGTCTGAGAATTACCATTTTTGTCTTTTCCCATGTTTGTCAGCAAATGGTAGATTGCCGTTTGCTCCCATGCACTACCAGATTTTCATTCCAACCAGCCAGATTAGACAAATATCTGACAGATAATTGTATAGTGTATGCCCAGCATTAGCAATGGCTGAAATGGCCACACACACGCAGTGGCGTCCCTCCCCGCGGTGTCACCCAGTGCGGGGAGGGACGATGTCCGCACCACCGATAAGGGTCGTGGTCACGCAATATGGGGGCGTAGCCATCCGAGAAGGGGCGCAAACCCCTGTGGCTGGCTATTACTTGGGGTGGAACGGGGGTGCAGGAGGTTCCTGTTTGCAGTGGCAGCCGGCTCGCTCAGTGACAGGAGCCGAGTGCTGCACTTAATGCTACAGTGCAGCACCCGGCTCCTGTCAGTGAGGGGGAGTCTGCACCTTGGTGTCACCCCACGGCGGTTGACACCCGGGTGCGGACCGCACCCCCCTTGTGACGCCACTGCACACACTAATTAGTAGGGATGTCTTCATCCTTTTATCCATGTAGCAGGAGCAGTTACACGGGATCCCCCCCAAACCCAGCATATTACCTTGTGCCAGCAAGTGGGTACCTGCTCCTCCATGTCGCCATCGTCACAGTTATATTCGGGAAGACGGATCACGTGCACAAGTGAGCAAAGGCACTGGCATAAAGCCAAAATGTTTGCATTCACCGCATGATACCATCTTTCCAAAGATATCACCGGGAAGTTGGCACCATGGAGGAGGAGGGACCCGCCTGCCGGCACAAGGTAAGTGTACTAAAAGAGCAAGGTGTGTGGTTCGGGCCCCCCTGGACCCAGGTAGCCGTGTGCACCAAACACCCTGCACCCATGATAAATACGCTAATGCAACGTATTGTATTTAATTAGCAACCCATAGCTTGAGCAGATCCATTATTTTGTATTTTAGATATAGGCATATTTTAAAATACAATATATCTTCACACAGATTTGAGTACATTTTATTATCTCAATATGTGTATTGTTCTCAATGAAGGAAAGCGTACTGTACATCTGTGTTCTTCCTTTCATAAGAATGCTTTCCTACAATTCTTTGTACTAAGATAGCACCAAATTCTTTGTTCAATACATTAAATGTGACACATCCACCATGTTTTTAGTAAGTATTATAATACTAATTTACATTGAATGAATCTGGCTGGTTAATGATTTTTATTGCAATAAATACTTTCTTTAAAATGATATCTGTTAAACTGGTCTGGCACAATGGAGGGATTATTTTCCAGCTTTGAATACAAACAAAAAATAGTTGCGATCATTTCAATTATATGTTAAATTGGTACCTGCAACATCATATACAGAGCTGTTTCTGAATATATTACACAGGACCTATCTTTGTCCCAATCGCAGATATGTTATGGGGTTGTTAGAGGACTCCTTGTGTCTTAGATGTGGCGCACACAGGGCTGAGTTAATGCACTGTCTATGGGGATGTCCAATAATATGGAGATTCTGGACCTTGATAGGGAACTATGGCCCTGATTCAGAGCCGGACGCTCTGACAGAGCGCTCGCTCTGAATCAGGGCCGTCCCTGCTCCTTTTTGGAGCAATGACCACCCACAGCTATAACGAGCGGCCAAAATGATGGCTGTTCTTATCTCCAGTGCTCTTTCACTAAACTCTGCTGTATATCTCCAGGTACTTTTCATCACTCAGCTGATATTCTCTAGTGTGCTTCTTATCAGTCTCAGCTGATATTTTCTAGTGTGCTACTCATCAGTCTCAGCTGATATTCTCTAGTGTACTTCTCATCAGTCTCAGCTGATATTCTTCAGTGATACTTCCAACGATATTCTCCAGTGTTAGCAGCATCAGTCACTACCGATTTTCTCCAGTGTGCTACATCGGTCACTACCGATATTCTCCAGTGTTACCAGCATTGGTTATTACTGATATTCTTCAGTGTACTACATCGGTCACTGACGATATTCTCCAGTGTTACCAGCATCGGTCACTACCGATATTCTCCAGTGTGCTACATCGGTCACTACCGATATTCTTCAGTGATATCCAACATCGGTCACTACCGATATTATTCAGTAACATTCAACATCGATTACCGATATTCTCTAGTGTTAATCTCCAGCCACTCAGTTGTCTTCCTGTCAGTTGCTAATTCCTGGGTCCTGGACCAGGGTGCCGTGACCTGCTCATTGGGCGCAGCTAAGACCATATCCCTCTTGGAGTGGTCACTGGTGAAAACCACAGAGTTAGATTCCGTGCCTTTGGTCAGGTCTCGTCAACACCCAGTATTAGCCGATGAGGAAGTCCTTTATACCTCCTCTTTGTTTACTGCTGCCTCCCCATCTAGGCCCCTCGACTGCCAGTCCCTTGACTGGAAATCTCAAGGGCCAGGTCGTGACAGTTTGATTAACATTCAGTTTAGAGCAGGTTTAAATAAATAAATAAGTCCCCTCAGTTCCTATAACTGAAACAAAAGCTCCTGAAGGTGAGATGGCACTGGTATTTCAAAACGAAATAAGTAAAATAAAACATAAATGTATATGGTGGTTCAACAGGACTTCCCCGATGTAGCTTCAATTCACAGTAGGATACATCCAGTTAGCATGAAAAAAACATAAAACATGTATATTTCTAACACCATAAATCAATAGCAAGGAGTATAAATAAATCACTAGCACTAGGATAAAAACCAGCAATGTGGCATACCCCACTCACTATAAAAAAGGTGCAGTATAGGCTCGTAAAGGTTTCTTTTTAGGTTCTTCCAAATGACATTTTCAAGAATTGTTATTACAATAATAAAGTTGGGTGCGTACCCTACTCACATGGGTAGAGTCTTTGAACTTCATATAACAGTATCTTTAGAAAGGGTATATGTACTTGTCCAGTCCCCAAAATACCGCTTTAATCAGTTTGCGGATCCTTATAAATAGAAGGAGACAATGGTCTCAATTAATAAAAACAATTTTAATACATAGACATGATAAAACGCTACTGGCAGTGTAGAAGCTTCATAAATGTAAAAAACAGAAACAATGACAAGATGAACCTTCCTGATCGTTAATTTGGTTCCAAAGACGCGCCAGAAGTGACGTGGCTAATCTTGTTCTAGCTCCACGTGGAGCCTGGGCTCCGGAAATGCACGATGTTCTTAATTCGGAGGCAACTCAGGGCCTGATTCAGAGCCGCTCGTAAGCGGCCGCTTGTTCGCCCCGAGCGATGTTCGCACAACTGCGCATGCGTATGTGTTGTAATACGCATGAGCAAACCATTCATTGCGGTCGGAAATTGTGTGCTCGCAAAATAGCGAATGCCTGCTAATTTGAGTGACAGAATGAGGCGTTTGTCGGTGGTAACAGGGGAAGGTGCTTGAAAACGGGGAGTGGAGAACCGAACGCAGGCGTGCCTAACGGTCAAAACGGGTGTTTTACGGGTGTGCATAATTAACAAAGCAGCGTCATTGACCACGTCACTTGGTTGTCCTTTAGCCTGAACTGCTCGCATAATTGCGGTAGGAAAATCCAACCACAAGCACTGCGAGCAGTTCATACGCCTTTCGATGTACTCGATTAATCTAATAAATAGCGGAGATGACGTAGGATGCGAGCGGTCAGGGGGCGTTTTATAAAAAATAGCGAGCGCATGTTTTGTTCGCTCGTTCAGACATAGAGGCGTCAACAGACCGCAAAGAACGAGCGCTCTATTTAAATATCCGGCCCTTTTTCTGAACGAGCGAGCGCAAATAGTGTCCGGCTCTGAATCAGGCCCTCAGTGCTAACTCCATTCACGTGGCATATAATCCTCGAAGCACTTATTATTTTCTTTGTGCATAGCTTAGATAGTATGTACTGGGCTTTATTATGTGTCCTATATCTCTCCGAAATTCTAACATAACATACCATTTAGGTCCATCACTAAGTGATCTAAATATAAGCAAATATGTCCACCTATGGAAGAGAATTCATTTTAAGAACCAAATTTATTAAAATAAATAAAAATTATAAATAGCTCAGTAATAATACATATTCTAAAAGATCCACCTAAATAAAAACAAATTTATAAAATAAAATATTTTATAAAAACCTCCCATAAATATATTAAACCAGATCAATAAATAAAAGAATCTCCAATATAATAATCCCACCACACATATCCATAGTGGCAGTTCCTATGTCCATTCTGTTGTAACATGAGTCACACATATAAACAATAAAATTTAACTACTAAGAGTGTCAATTTTTCTGCTGCTAAGCATTAATTATGGCTACCTACCCCATATATTATTGTCATATTTTTAAATGTTGAATTTCAGCCTCATTTTTGTGTGTGGTGCATTTAAACTTTTAAAAATTAACATGAAATGTAATTTGAGTCACATGGAATGACCCCTATTTATTGGGGGCACTGTGTTGTGGTATACTATGTATTAGGGCACTGTGTTGTGGTATACTGTGAATTGGGGCACTGTGGTGTGGCATACTATGTATTGGGGGCACTGTGGTGTGGTATTGGGTGCACTGTGATCTGGCATACTATGTATTGGGGCACTGTGGTGTGGCATACTATGTATTGGTGGCACTGTGGTGTGGCATACTATGTATTGGGGGACTGTGTGTTACGGATTCCCAGGCTGTTCCATGTAAACCCCTAGAACCCAGGCTAGTGAGGTCTTCTGCCACTAACAGCCACCCGCTGTTCCCTTAGAACTGGGAGACATTCACCAGTACTTAAGTGGCCGCCTGGACTTATTACTCGAAGTAGTAGTTTACACTGGTTACCTTCAGAATCCAGAGAATAACGGAAGATACTGGAAACTGAGTGCCTGATTCAGAGCCGCTCGTAAGCGGCCGCTCGTTCGCTCTGAGCGATGTTCGCACAACTGCACATGCGTATGGGTCATAATGCGCATGCGCAAACCAGTCATTGCGGTCGGAAATCGTGCGCTCGTAAAACAGCGAGGGGCTGCTAATTTGATTGACAGAATGTACTGTTTGTTGGTGGTAACAGGGGAAGGTGCTTGAAAACGGGGGAGTGGAGATCCGAACGCAGGCATGCCTATCGGTCAAAAGGGTGTTTAATGGGAGTGCATAATTAGTAAAGGAGCGTCATCGACCACGTCACTTAGTTTTCTTTTAGCCTGAACTGCTCGCAGTGATTGCGGTAGGAAAAATCCTACCACAACCACTGCGAGCAGTTCTGATGACTTTTTCGATGTTCCCGATTAATCTAATAAATACCGGAGATGACGTGTGATGCGAACGGCAAAGGGGCGTCGCATTTTTCGAACGCTCGCTCAGACATAGAGGCATCAACACACCGCAAAGAGCGAGCGCTCAATTTAAATATTCAGCCCCATTTTTAGAACGACCATCAGCAAATAGCGTCCGGCTCTGAATCAGGCCCTGAGAGAGAAGTCAGTAGTTCGGCTAAGAAGCCGATGGAGTGGCTATGAGAGCCGATGGTGCAGCTTTGCCGATGATGCGGCTAAAGCTGGTAGAATAATTAGAAGAGTTGATGCAGTGGCCCGGAGGCCAGTGATGCGGCTTTGAGAGCCGGTGAGAAGATGCGGCTTTGAGACGATAATGTGACTGCAGAGGTGGTGGTGAGATGCGGTTTTGAAAGCCGTTAGTATGGCTTGAGGGCCAGTGGTGAGATGCTGATCTGAGAGCTGGTTGTATGGCTTGTAAGCCAGTGGTGAGGTGTGGCTTTGAGCCGGTAGTGTGGCTGGAGAGCTGGCGGTGAGATGCGGCTTTGAGAGCCGGTAGTATAGCTTGTGAGCTGGTGGTGAGATGCGGTTTTGAGAGCCGATGGTATGACTGCAGAGGTGGTGGTGAGATGCAGCTTCGAGAGCCGGTGGTATGGCTGGAAAGCTGGTGGTGTGATGCAGCTTTGGGAGTCAGTAGTGTGGCTGGAAAGCCAGTGGTGAGATGCGATTTGATCCGGTGGTGTAGCTGGAGAGCTATTGGTGAGTTGTGGCTTTGAGAGCCAGTAGTATTGTGGCTTTGAGAGCTAGTAGTATGGCCTGTGAGCCAGTGGTGAGATGCGGCCTAGAGCTGGTGGTGTGACTGGAGAGCCAGTGGTGAGATGCGGCTTTGAGATCCAATAGTATGGCTTGGAAGCAGGTGGTGAGATGCGGCTTTGAGAGCTGGTGGTGAGATGCGGACTTGAAGCCGGTAGTAGCTTGGGAGCTGGTAGTGTGGCTGGAAAGTCGATGAAGCGGCAATGAAGCCGGTAGCAGCTTGCGAGCTGATGGTGCGGCTTGCAAGCAGATGTAGCGGCAACAAAGTCGGTAACAGCTTGGGAGCTGATGGTGTGGCTGAGAAGCCGATGTCGCTGGATACTAAAACAAGGAGAAATACAGGAGTGCTGACCATGCAGCTGAGTCGAGAGATCCACAAGGAATGCTATAGTCGGCAAGGCGGTAAAGGGCCAGCGAGCAGAAATAGGGGAAGAAACCAATCAAGTCGTGCTGTGAAGAACACGTGATGTCCAGGGACATCCACATCACCTAGCAACCGACGGAACAGGAACAACATTGCTAGAAGCAGACAAGTCGTAACCGCGACTTGTAACAGTACCGCCCCCCTTGACGCGGGGTTGAAGAACCCCCAGAACCTGGCTTATCAGGAAAATCCCGGAAGAAAAGTCTTTACAACCTAGGAGCATGTAACGCACTCTTAGGGACCCAGGAGCATTCCTCCGGGCCATAACCCTTCCAGTGAACCAGGAACTGCAAATGACCCCTGGATATCTTAGAGTCCAAAATTCTCTCAACAATAAATTCACGTTGACCATGGAACACAATTGAAGCAGGTCTGGATGGAACCTTGGGCTTGAATTTAGCAGAACTGAAGACCATTTGAATAATGAACAGTGGAAGGTGTTGTTGATGCAGAGAGACCTAGGTAATTGAAGCTTGAAAGCAACCGGATTGACCTGAGTAATGATGTGAAATGGGCAATAAACCTAGGACCCAGTTTGTGAGTAGGTTGGCAAAGCTTAATGTTTTTTGTAGAGAGCCAAACCAGATCACCCTTCTTGAATGTACATGGCCTCCGATGTCTATCAGCAGACTCCTTGTAACGGAGAGAGACCTTCTGAAGGCTTTTATGAACCTTGCTCCAAATGCGACAGAGCCAAGAGACCGAAAGTCAAACAGTCAAACTGGAGTCAAAGTAATTCGCTCTGGGATGCTGACCGGTGACACAAAAAAAGGAGACACTGAAGATGCTGAATGACACGAATTGTTAGAAGAAAATTCAGCAAGTGGCAGATGAGCAACCCAGGCGTTATGACATTTGGAGACATAACAGCGTAAATACTGTTACAGAGATTGGTTTGCACGTTCAGTTTGTCCATTGGCTGTGGATGATACCCAGAGGAAAGGCTGAGGGAAATTCCCAGGGAAGCACAGAAAGCTCTCCAGAACTGTGCCATAAATTGTGTTCCTCGATCCGACACAATATCTATTGGTAAACCATGCAGTCGGAAGATATGCTGGAGGAACAAGCCAGAGAGTTTGTTGGCAGAGGATAATTTAGGCAAAGGAACAAAGTGCGCCATCTTGCTAAACCGGTCCACCACCGTCCAGATAACGGAACATTGAGCAGAAACTGGGAGATCGACAATAAAGTCCATGGAGATGTGAGTCCAGGGTCTCTTAGGTATGGAGAGCGGAAGCAACAAACCTGAAGGAGCCCTGTTCGAGGTGTTTTATTACGAGCACAGACCTCAAATGCCAGAACAAATTCGCGAACATCCTTGGCCAGAGAAGACCACCAGACCGAGCAGGAGAGTAACTCTAAGGTCTTACTAATGTCAGGATGACCGAAAGCTCGACGAGAGTGAAAATCCAGTAAGACCGATCTTCTGAATCTTTCTGGAACAAATAGAAGACTGGAAGGTTTATTAGGAGATGATTCCGACTGACAAACCTGGATGAGCTCAACCAAATTTCGGGTGATATCACAATGGATGCAAGAATCAGGAATGATAGGTTGATCAGCACTAATGGTCGACTGTACTGGTTCAAAACTCCTGGAGAGAGCATCCGCCTTGATGTTTTTTGATCCAGGGCAAAAAGAGATGAGGAAGTTGAACCGAGTAAAAAACAATGCCCAGCATGCCTGTCGGGAGTTCAACCCCTTAGCAGAATGGATATATGACAATTTCTTGTGGTCGGTAAAAACTGTGATTTGATGTTTGGCCCCCTCTAGCCAGTGCCTCCAATCCTAGAAGGCCCGCTTATTCACTAGCAAATCCCGATTTCCCACATCGTAGTTGCGTTCTGCCGAGGTAAACTTGCAAGAGAAAAAAGCACAGGGGTGCAATTTGTTAGCAATACAATCCCTCTGGGACAGGATGGCTCCAGCTCCTACTTCGGAGGTGTCAACTTCCAAGATAAATGGGAGTTCTGGATTGGGATGTCGAAGTACTGGAGCTTATGTGAATGCAGTCTTAAGAGCTTCAAAGGCCTGAACAGCTTTGGGTGACCAATTGGAGGTGTCAGCTCCTTTCTTGGTTAGATCTACAATGAGAGCCACGATGGTAGAAAAAGACCTGACAAACCTTCGGTAATAATTAGCAAAGCCGAGGAAGCGCTGAACTGCTTTAAGGGTAGTTGGTTGGACCCACTATAGTATGGCTTCGACTTTACCAGGTTCCATGGAAAATCTCTGGGAGGAAATAATGTAGCCTAGAAAAGAGACCTGGGTGACGTCAAAATCACATTTCTCCAGCTTGACGTAAAGATGGTTCTCTCACAACTTTTGCAGCACTAAGTGAACATGCTGATGGTGTTGATCCACTGAGCGAGAAAAAATAAGGATGTCGTCAAGGTACACATTTCTGTCGACCATATGTAACTGTCGACCTTCTTACATGTCGATCTTTTGTGTGTCAACCTTTTGTCCCTGTTCACCTTTTGTCGCAGTGGGCCTATTGACTGTCTAACATGTGGTGTCTATCTAGACATTGTCGATCTTTTTATTGTCTATCTATAGTCTGGCACCCAAGCTGATATAAGCCACAGCCATCTCTAGCTGCTGCCTGCATGCATTGTGATGTCACAAAGGATACTGACCAACAGGTGTTGGTATCCTAACCCTGTCGGGATTCTGACTGCCGGCATCCCTAGCACCAGCATCCCGTACCCAATCCCTGAATTCCTATCTTTATATGTCCATTAGAGTCAGATAAACAAGCCTTAATCAGGAGTTTATATTACCTTATTTATATGTGCCAAAATACTACACAGCGCTGCACACTGACAGGATTATGACATAAACAAATGACATACAATGACATAAAACAAAAAGGTAAATCTGACCTTGTCCCAATGACCTTACAGTCTAAGAGGTTTGGGGAATATCTGATACACCACAAAGGGAATTATTATTATTCTACCTAATATTGTTTATTAATAACAATGGTAGCAAATGGATGTAAAAGCATGTAGGTTTATCTTTGGAGAATATGTAATTGTGCAGCAGCCAATAGTGTGACATAGTATAAGAACCAGTGGTATGCTTACATTACTGGCGCCAAAATATTGATGCCGGGATGCCAAAGGTAAATAACAAGGTTGGAGCAGGGTTAGGGTTAAGGCTTAAAAAGTGGGAGGCACATATAGAAACCGTTGCAATTCCTACACCGTTCACCTGATTTGGATGTAATTACCCTCAAATTAAATCTGAAAGTCTGCAGTTAAAGCACATCTTGTTTGTTTCATTTCAAAGCCATTGTGGTGGTGAATAGAGGCCAAAATATGAAAATTCTGTCAATGTCCCAATATTTATGCACCTGACTGTAAATGTGGCAGGTAGGGCCCAGAGCTGATCTAAAGGTGCGTATCCACTAGCAGATAGTGGAACGACAGTACGATTACAACATTGTAATCGTACAGTCATTCCTCTTCCCCTGCAGTGCCTACACTGAACAATATGTCAATATGTCGTTCAGTGTAGGCACCCTCCCTCATCTCTCAACATGGTCAATCTGTCGTTGTCGGCAGATAGACCAGCATGTTCAGGCGATGATTGTTGTCGGAAACGACCAGCGGGAGCGCGCATAGCTGGTCATTTCTGAAATTTTCATGCCCGATATGTGCACGATTAATGAGGGATTGAACGATAACGATATCGTTATCATTCAATCGTTCATTTTAAGCGGCAGGTGGATACCCGCCTTAAGCCACAACCATCTCTAGCTGCTGCCTGACCTTAAATAGTATTATCTGCAGTTTTTAATCTAGAAACAATAGATAAGGCAAATAATTCATCTGATGTGAGGCTGCGTGACTTAAGATGGGTACACACTTGTCCAATCCTCTGAGGATCCAAGTCCAGACCAGACTCTTGACACAATCCTACTTTGAAACCTGGTTGCAGATTAAACCCCAATATATGCTTACACACCCATCCAATTTTCCAGTAGATATCAGATGTCACAGTTGGTGTCTGCAAGTTACCTGTATCAGGTGATGAACTGGAATCACTGGAGGCCGGCTGGACTGGAACCATGGGTAACATGAATAGCTCTTTTATTAGAAGAAGTGGGTAGCAGTGAGAACTGCCTTTGGTGATGAGTGACTGGAACTGGAAACTTGAGACGTAGGAATGAGACCAGAAGGAACTTGGAGGGACCGGACTGGGACCGGTGTGTAGGCTGACTGAGCTGGTCGGGATACCAGTAGATGAGCTTGCAGACGGATGGTAGCGTGGAAGCTACTTGTTGTGGCTTGGAAAGTCGTGGGTAGACGTTGGTAGCTGGGTGGCTACGTGAAGTGGCTGGATAGCCGTGGGTAGACACTGGTAGCGTGGAAGCTGCTTAGAGCGGCCTGGGAGCCGTGGGTGAGAGATGGTAGCGTGGAAGCTACTTGGAGCGGCCTGGGAGCCGTAGGGGAGAGGCTGGTAGCGTGGAAGCTACTTGGTTCGGCCTGGGAGCCGTGTGGAGAAGCTGGTAGCGAGGATAGCTGAGCGCAGCAGGCTTATGGATAGCACTGGTCTAGGAACCAGCAGGAGCCTGGGACATACTGGTACACAGAGGTACAGCTATAGCACAAGTAGTACACCACGGAACGTAACTAGATGTTCAAGCACTGAGTGCTATTAGAGGAGGATCTATATACCTAGAGTCTGGCAGCGATTGGTGGATACAGACAGGTGGTCTGGCAGTGGCATTCTGAGTGGAGCACGGCACAACATGCAGAGGGAGTAATCATCTCTGCAGCTCTTGAGAATCAGGACCACACCTGTGATTCCAATTAAGACTAGCAATGCTCACAGACAGAGCAGAGTCCAGGTGTTTAATCAGTGTGGGGGGAGAGCAGTCTGCACACACAGAGATGTTACAGCCAGCATGATTCAGCCAGAGCAGATGTCCCAGGAGAATTACAAACACAGATCCATGGAGCAGCTGGCAGAGGTTAGTCACAAAAGGTAAAAACTAGCCAGGATCGTGACAGTACCCCCCTCTTTATGGGTGGACTCCGGACACCAAGGCAAAACTTCCTTCAGAAATACAAGAAAGCTTCCAAAAGACTCGAAACTCGAAACACCAGGACAACTTGGAAAACTTCTAAAAACTTGGCTGAGCCTGTCCGATATCTTCAAGAACTTGAAACTTTGAGAACTCTAGAAGGTGTTTGGAAAATTGTTTCCTGAGGTAATTTGCTCAATAAATCTTTCCTTGGAGAGCATAATGTCAATCAACTTAAACAAGCCATCTTCCTTAATAACCTTGACCCCAAAACTCTTTGCTTTCTCTCGCTTGGTTTTTCCACCGAAACGACCCATAACGAGATAATTGATTTTACTGCATATCTTCTCGGAAACTTTACCTCCATAACTCTCAATTAACAACTTGGCTTCCTCCTTTTCTATGGACTCCAAATATCCCACGATCACAAAGGTTAATCCCTTCAAGCATCCCTCTGTCCCTAGAGGAATTTGCATAGTGTTAAGAAGAGTAGCTGAAGAATTTTCCTTTTTCAGCAAAGTAGTTTTTACTGGTAATTCTTGGGAGAACATATGACTAGGAAGAGCATGGTCTGATACCAAATGGTTGTCGAGGAAAGGAGTATTGTCATGCACATGATCGAATTCAGAATCAGAATCCATGTCCAAAGGAAGATCAGAGGAGTTAACATGGCTTGAAAACCTAGAGGACTCCGGAGATGGGCAGAGGGAAACACAACCAACTCTCATGGTATCATTGTGTTGGTCTCTAAAAGTTCTTTGAGTCTTCTTCTCTCGGACTGATTGATCCTGTACCATATGATTTTGAGAAGGGAGTACAGCGGTGTATGTGAGTTTAATATCTGAAGGTGCTGAAATAACTCTAGAATATTTATCAGAACAGGTATCTGGAGACGGACACATAGGAGCAAATTCTTTAAGCAGAGCTGTACAGAAGGCTATTATGTCTTGTAGAATTGGATCCTTGGACTCAATGAGTGGGTTGGTTCTCATTAGGGCATCATAATGCTTAAGCAATACGGTGTACTGGGACACATCATCATCGAAGGTCATGGACACTATATCATCCTGAGCTACCGCATTCTTTTCAGGATCTGAGAAGGAACCACTTAGAAATTCTTTAACATGATGATTAGATGATTCAGCCGAACTTAATAGATGTTCTTTCTTAGACAGGACAGTGGAAATTTCCACCAAGAGTGTGGAACTTGAAATCTGCTCCTGGAGGATGGGACTTGAAACCCCCTCTTGGGGCATGAAACTTGGGACCTCCTCTTGTGGTGTGAGACTTGGGACCCCCTCATGGGGTGCAAGACTTGAGACCCCCTCATGGGGTGCGAGACTTGAGACCCCCTCCTGGAGTGCGAGACTTGATACCCCCTCCTGGGGTACGAGACTTGAGATCCCCTTCTGGAATGAGGCACTTGAATTCCCCTCCTGGGGAATAGCACTAGAAACCCCATCCTGGGGTATGAGACTTGAGACCCCCTCCTGGGGTACGAGACTTGAGACCCCCTCCTGGGGCATAATTCTTGTAACCCTCTCCTGGGGTGAGAGACTTAAAACACCTTCTTGGGTTACGAGACTTGAGGCCCCTCCTGGGGTTGAGACTCTGGAGGCCCCTCCTGGGGTTGAGACTCTGGAGACCCCTCCTGGGGTTGCCAACTGGAATCCCCTACCAGAGCAGGCAGAATCCGGGTTGGGATCGGAACAGGCAGAATCCGGGACGGGACCGGAACAGGCAGAATCCGGGACGGGACCGGAACAGGCAGAATCTGGGATGGGACCGGAACAGACTGAATCCGGGCTGGGACCGGAACAGGCAGAATCCGGGCTGGGACCGGAACAGGCAGAATCCGGGACGGGACCGGAACAGGCAGAATCCGGGACGGGACCGGAACAGGCAGAATCCGGGACGGGACCGGAACAGGCATTGAGACGTTGACACATTGTTATACTGCTGGAATTGCAAAGGGGACAGCCTTTGATAAAGTGGTCAGAAACTCCACAATAGCGACAGAGATGTAAATCTTTACGCCGCTGGTGTTCAGCCACAGAGAGCTTGGGGCGCGGGTAACTTCGATGTCTCACTTTACTTGGCATGGAAGAATCTTTGGTTCTTAGAGATTACAAGACAGAGTTTTTAGTTGAGACAGAGGTAGTTCTAAGAAATTCAGGAATTATCTGAAAGATTTTGCTGAGTAGAGCCTGTAGCTGTTTCAGCAGTTGATGGAAAGTAGTTAGGGGTTCAGGTAAGATTTGGGTATCATCTAGCCGGTTAGTCAGAATTTGCAGAAGCTGTAGTACTCGATGCTGTACCGCCTCCTGTGACTCCAAACGAGTGATTAGGTTACGGAAAGCACTTGATCCAGGATTAGGTGCTTGATCCGCCACCATCGTTAGGCTTGAACATACTGTCACAGTTGGTGTCTGCGAGTTACCTGTATCAGGTGATGAACTGGAATCACTGGAGGCCGGCTGGACTGGAACCATATTTAACATGAATAGCTCTTTTATTAGAAGAAGTGGGTAGCAGTGAGAACTGCCTTTGGTGATGAGTGACTGGAACTGGAAACTTGAGACGTAGGAATGAGACCAGAAGGAACTTGGAGGGACCGGACTGGGACCGGCGGGTAGGCTGACTGAGCTGGTCGGGATACCAGTAGATGAGCTTGCAGACGGATGGTAGCGTGGAAGCTACTTGTTGTGGCTTGGGAAGTTGTGGGTAGATGTTGGTAGCTGGGTGGCTACGTGGAGTGGCTGGATAGCCGTGGGTAGACGCTGGTAGCGTGGAAGCTACTTAGAGCGGCCTGGGAGCCGTGGGTGAGAGATGGTAGCGTGGAAGCTACTTGGAGCGGCCTGGGAGCCGTAGGGGAGAGGCTGGTAGCGTGGAAGCTACTTGGTGGCAAAATTGGGTATTCTATAATACCCTGTGATTCCTAAGAAAGATCTCACCTGTTTCTTATTCAGGGGTCATGGCCAATTTTGTATTGCCTCAATTTTATTAAGTTGGGGCTTTAGCAAACCTTTGCCAATGGTGTACCAAGATACATTACTTCTTCCATCCCTAAGCAACACTTTAGTGATGGAGTCCAATACTACTTGTACTCTGGGTAAGTGAGACTCCCAATCAGGACTATAGAAGACTACATCATCCAGATAGGGAGCAGAATACGGTCTATGGGGCCTTAGAATTCTATCCATCATCCTTTGAAAGGTGGCGGGTTTAGCATGTAATCCTAACGGATTGTATTGAAACAATCCTTCTGGTGCAGAAAAGGCTGTCTTTTCTTTGGCATTATCTGTTAATCTGTTATTACTTGCCAATACCCTTTGGTTAGGTCTAGAGTGGTTAAGTACCTTGCTGTTCCTAGTCTTTCAATAAGTTCATCCACCTGAGCATTGGATAGGCATCAAACTTAGACACATTATTCAAGTTAAGGAAATCAATGCAGAAGCGCAAACTCCCATCAGGCTTTGGAATAAGCACAATGGGACTTGACCACTCACTATGTGACTCCTAAATTACACCTAACTCCAACATTTTTTTTTTATTTCTTTAGACACTGATTCCTGTTGGGCTTCTGGGATTCTATAGGGCTTTAGATTAACCTTAACCCCTGGGTCAGTGACTATGTCATGTTTAATGACTGTTGTTTTATCCGGTATGTCAGAACACAAAACTATTTCTTACGAGAAGTTCTTTAGCCTCCTGCTGTTGAACAGTGGAGAGGTTTTAGCTATTGTTACTTTGGGAACCAAAGGTACTGAGGGTACTGGAGAGACCAGGGTGGCTGACATAGCTACTCTATCCTTCCAAGGTTTTATAAGTGCCACCCTCTCCTGCATATCCTTCGCTCCCTTGGTCTACGCGACACTGCCCTCCTGGCTGTCATCCTTCCTCTCTGACTGATCTTTCTCATTTTCCTCTCATGACTCCTCTTCCCCCCCCCACAGCCTCTTACAGTAGGTGTTCCCCAAGGCTCTGTTGTTGGACCTCTCCTATTCTCCCTCTATACTTCATCTCTTGACCTCCATTATCATCTCTATGCTGATGATACTCAAATCTACCTTTCCTCCACTGATCTCTCCCCCTCTGTTCTGACTCGTATCTCCAACTGTCTTTCTGCTTTCTCTTCCTGGATGTCCCAGTGATTTAAACTTAATATGTCTAAGACAGAGCTGATCGTCTTCCCACCCTCCCACATAACCTCACTTCCCACTATTTATTTATCAATTGATGGAATAACTATCTAATCTAGTCCCAAGGTGCGCTGTCTTGGAGTTATCCTGGACTCATCCCTCTCCTTCAAACCACATATCCAGAACCTTTCACAGTCCTGTCGTTTCCATCTCAAAAATATTTCTAAGATCAGACCCTATCTCACCCAGAATGCTACTAAAACCCTCATACACTCACTGGTCATCTCCAGATTGGACTACTGTAACCTCCTCCTATCTGGCCTCCCCAAATCCCATCTCTCTCCTCTCCCTATCCTTAATGCTGCTGCACGGCTTATCTTCCTCTCCAAATGCTCTACATCTGCCTCCCCTCTCCTACAAGCCCTCCACTGGCTCCCCTTCCCTTTTAGAACCCAATTTAAGGTTCTCAAGCTCGCTTACAAACCCCTCACCCAATCTTCTCCCATTTACATCTCTGATCATCTTCCTTCACTCACCTCTCTGCTCTCTTCATTCAACTAATGCATGATGCCTTTCATGCCAGCTGATTATTTCCTCCCACTCCCGCCTCCAAGATTTTGCCCGCACTGCTCCCCACCTCTGGAACTCTCTCCCACTCCCCATCAGACTCTCCACCTCTTTGCAATCCTTCAAACTGGCTCTCAAGACCCACTACTTCATCAAAGCCTTCCAGCTATTATTCTAACTCCCTGCTACATGCTCCTTCCTTCCCATCTACCCCATCTGTGTCAAACCTGTTTGTCTTCCCCTCTCTTTTTAGAATGTAAGCTCTTACGAGCAGGGCCCTTTACCCTCTTGTGCTTCTCCCTACTTTAGTTTCATCTACTGCTTACTCACCACTAGGGCACCTAACACTTGGTTGCTTATGCTCTATTGCTTATCTGGGAGTTATGGTCGTTAATGTAGCAATATATATTATCCATGTCCTGGTCCTGTATTATATTGTTCTGTAAGTTGCTTGTCTACAATTTGTTTATGTACTTTGTAAGGCGCTGCGGAACACTTGTAGGGCCATATAAATAAATGATAATAATAATAACAATAAGAAGAAGATTTACATGATACATCTGTTCTGGCTTTCTCTTCCCGGGCAGGTACACTTTATAATTAACCTCCCTCAATTTTTCTAGTATTTAAAGGGTCATTGCCACTCAGCAAAAAATTTACTTTCTACTTTGGGAATTAAAACAAGCACTCTGTCCCCAGGAGCAAATATGTGCAACTGGGCATTGCGATTGTAGATCCTCTGCTGTGTCTGCTGGTTCTGTTCCAGGTGCTCACTCTCACTATCAGCACCACTGCAGCTATTCTTTCCTGCATTTGAGAAACATGCTCAATAACAGTTCTATAACAGTGCATTTGTGTCTAGATTGTCAGATCTGCCGTACTGCACGGCAGAACTGAAGATGCGATGTGCGACCTGCAGGGGCGTAAGGATACTGAATTTAAAGTTCTATACACTCCTGCCTATACCTTCTAAAAACCTGCCTATACCTTCTAAAATTGACGCTATTTGCGTACGCAGTCATACAGTAAAATAAAGACTTCAGACCTTGAACATGTGTTTCCAAAGCACAAAGTATTATTCAAGCAAAGTACAGATAGTTACATGCTGTGATCTAAGTACAATTTAGCGCAAAGAAATTATACAGACCCAAGATACAATTATACGTACGCACGCACTCTGGGACCAGATTCCGGCATCAACAAGAAACCTCCATCAACAGCATGAAGACTGGGGTCAGAGCACACATATTTATACCATTACAGAAATAGACTATACAATAGAGGTTCGTTGCGATCCCATTGGTTCCCCATCACAGTGCTTCTGTTACAGGACATTTAACAGGTTGATTCAAATGGACACAGACCAGCCTCCGACAGCTGGTTATCTCCGTTTTCCTGCCTCATACAAATCTAGGCTGTTGGTTTTACAAAGTACATTTTGGTGCTTTAACTTTCTACGGTCCATAAGTTGAGAATGCATGTTGCAATCTTCACACCGATGATACCGGGAAGCTGTTGAGAAAGTGCAGATCAGTATAGCACCAAACACGGCTTACTTATCATGTATCAAACTTTAGATACCAAATAGCCTTTAATTCACAGCATTTGTAATAAATTAATAAAACTTGGATCTTACACTTTATAGCTATGGAACCTTTTATGTCAGTGTGCATTGTGTAAGTATTAGGGGTTTGGGAAAAGACGCTGGTTAACTTGGGGCAGATGCGTACGCACAAAGCTAATAAACAGCGTTCGCATGCGGGGTATTATGCATGCGCTAATGTGCGACATGTTAACAGCGCAACTGTGTGTATTAATGTGTGTATGGGGTATGGTAAAATATGCGATCGCCTGATGCTAATAATAGCATCGCCATATGTACTTAAGTGTGAGTTTAGCTAAAATGGCGCTGGGCGGCCATTCGCAAAATGGCGTCTTGCAGATCTAATTTTCAAGATGGTGTCTTGCGGCCATTCGCAAGATGGCGTCGTTTCGATCTAATTTTAAGCTGATCTTGTCTCAGCCAATTATCCAGCTTCGACAGGCGCACATCACATCGTGAGTGGGGACTCATGATTTGGGCATTTTTTTACCCGATCTGTCATTCCAATGTGTCGGAATCGGCCAGATCGGGAAAAAAAAATCGCTATGTGTGTGGGCACCTTAAGATAGACGAGGTCATGCATTTGAGAGCAGGGTGGCTTTTCTGTTTGGTATTCCCAATGATGAACTCGGGCACGAACAAACACAGTGACTCCCAACAGAGTTAATATTTCTTTTTAACTTAGCAAAGTGCCTGATTCAGTAAGGATCGCTATTGTGTTCGCAGCTCCATAATAGCACGGAGATCCCTGCGAAAATATGCTAATGATTGCAATCGAAATGCTAACACAAGGACGCCCACATCATCTTACGCACATCCGTAATACTTAGCTAAATAGCAAAACTATCGGTCTCTCACACAGTATTACAGCAGCCCTGACCTTACTTAGAAATTGCTAACTTCATTGCATGCTGTGGGAGCTCAAGCTGCGTATCCTATCGCAATTGCTAATGTATGCACGCCCATGCAACAGCTTTCAAATGCACTGAAACTCCTGCGTTTCTACGACCACTCCCCCATCACCACCACCAAACGGTGCTTCCTGTCAATCACTCTACGATGGGTCTGCGTAGTCCCGATTGCAGTGGCCAGTTCGCGCATTGCAAAGTATAAGCATGTGCAGTACGTAACAATCGGCCAATTGCGTGTGTATTAGCAGTTGCGATCCTTGCTGAATCAGGCCCATAGTCTTTATTATCAGTCAGACACAACTCATAATAGGCTTTTTGCAGTTCTCCTGACAGGAAGGGTGCCACAAGGCTTGCCCACAAATCTTTAGGCCAACTCTCTTTCTCAGCTGTTCTTTCAAAAGTGGTTAGATTAGCTTCAACATCATCACTTTGGGAAATCTTTTGCAAAAAATGACTGGCCCGTATGGCGCGAGAGCTATTTGGAACATAGGTGGAAGCAGTCCCGGACAGGGCTGCTAGATGCTGCACCACCTCTTTTAAAGCCTCGAGGTATTGGCGCCGTTACCTGCAGAATTCATTGATAAGCAACTGCTGTTGTCTGTGGCTTTCCTCAACATCCAATTGTTGTTATCTGTGGTTTTCCTTGATAGTCACTTGCAGCTTCCAGCTGAACCACTGTAGTCAAAATCTGGCTTCCCTAAGCATCTGCTGAGCCCAGCACCATGGATTTCACTGTATACAAGTTGATGTCCACAACAAATTGGTGTCTGTCCCTTTACATTTCAAACACTCTTTTTTCCTAAGGCTGAAGACATGAAGGCCCGAAATGGGCCTAATGGGTGGAGACCACCCACTTTTTCCATCCATAACCCCAGGAACCCTTATCCAGCTTTTACTAAAGCCCAAACACTATCAAGTCTGTTTTGCTATCACAGATATTTTCCTGGGTTTTTTAATACATATAGGTCAGAAACCTGAGACAAATATATCTCCCAAGTACGATGTTACCAGCGCATTTGTCACTCTCTCTCTCTCTCTCTATATATATATATACACATAAATACAACAGTCCGGCACTCCCACAGCAACAGGGCAAAGCTTGAGACGGTGCCTTCACAGAGAAAATCCACAACGCAATGAGGTGCTGCACTCGTCCTGTACAAAACCAACTCCACACAATATGATATGTGTTATCAACGTTTCAGTGCCTCTTTAATTGCACTATCTTCAGGATCCTGAATTTTAGAACAGTACAGGGGGATCTGTATGGGAGTGTAAGTATTCTGTTTCTGTGTTTTATTTATTTTATTATTTATGTTGTGCTCTACAATTATTCACATAATTTGGGCTTGATTTGTATAATTATACATTTATGCTGGGAATGGTTTGCTTTACAGTGTCTCCGAGTACCTCAGGTGGTTATTGTAATTTGGTAAAAGTAAGGGAGTAATTGAATAATTCCTAAAGGCCCCCATACATCAGCAATCAATTGTGACAAGTCTGCAATTTGCAGATGATTGTGTATAAAAATCTGCAATGTATGGGCTTCACAGATCGCAACCAAAAAGTGATTGGAATTGTTAAATCAGATTGTCCAACACATCCGGAAGCGGCAGCCCGACAGAGGAGGAAATCCCGATCGTCCTAAAGGTAAGTATAAACTAACCTAATTTTACCCCCTAACCCTCCCTTAGGGTGCCCAACCCTAACCTCCCCCCCTGTGCCTAACCCTAACCCCCCCTTCCCCACCGCCTAAACCTAAGTCCCCCGGGGGGTGTCTAACCCTAACCTCCCCCCGGGGGTGCCTAACCCTAACCCACCTTCCCCTAGCCGGACCCTAACCTCCCAGGGGGGGGCCTAACCCTAAGTCCCCCCCAGGAGCACTAAACCTAAAGCCCCCCCGCGGCTGTCTAGATTTAGACGCCTGTTATTTAACCCTCGTCGGGATTAAGTAGTCTGGAAGCCAGCGGTCGACATTGCGTCCGCCGGCTTCCTGAACGTATACCTGTCCATCATGGTGGATTTCACAGATCGATTGGGGCTGTTGATTGCTAGTGTATGGACATGATTTGCAGACCGTTACTAGTAAAATGATGGGCCTTTCAAGATTGGCATATCTGTGTTTGCTGCAATCATACTGCAAATTACTGAAAAAGATCTGTAATGAATGGGCGCAGATTGCTAGATTGGGAAATCCTAAAATCGGGCAATATATCTTCAAATTGTTCAATTGTGATTTTCATATTGCTGATGTATGGGGGCCTTTAGAGTGGACCTGATTTAGAAATTGACACAATAATGCCACAACTGCGAATTTGTAAGCAGTGGCTGTGCGAAAATATGAAAATTGTTGATAACAGCTGGGATTTGTATTGAGATGTCCATCGGCGGCTTCGCAAATCCAAATGACTGCATACAAAGATGCAGCTTGGCTGCAGATCAGTTGATTATCAGGTTTCTGAGTAAATTTATGGTCGTGCAGAATGGCCGTCGGAACTAAGACATTGGAGGCATTTTCAATGTATACAGGATCGCAGTCGCAGGCTGACACTTCCCAAAAAAGGTCACAACATGCCTGCATTTGAGTCGCCACCTCCCCGTTGCCACCCACAAATGGTCCTTTTCTGTCAATCAATTTGCGAATAAATCCTCCATGCGAGCAGCAACGAAAATGAAACTTGTCGCATGTGCAGACCACCAATAATTGCACAATTGTGTACAAATCGGCATTGCATACATCTCAAAATAAGGCCTGGGCTCAGCTTTTGAACTAAATCTTAAGCCGGGTACAAACAGACGACATATCGGGCACACCGGCCAGTGGGCCTGATTCAGAGCCGCTCGTAAGCGGGCGCTCGTTCGCTCCGAGCAATGTTCGCACATCTGCGCATGCGTCGTAATGCGCATGCGCCAACCAGTCATTGCGGTCGGAAATCGTGTGTTCGCAAAATAGCGAGTGCCTGTGAATTTGAGTGACAGGATGAGGCGTTTGTGGGTGGTAACAGGGGAAGGTGCTTGAAAACAGGGAGTGGAGATCCGAACGCAGGCGTGCCAAACGGTCAAAACGGGCGTTTTAAGGGTGTGCATAATTAACAAAGCAGCGTCATCGGCCACGTCACTTGGTTGTCTCTTAGCCTGAACTGTTCGCATGATTGCGGTAGGAAAATCCAACCACAAGCACTGCGAGCAGTACAGACGCCTTTCGATGTACTCGATTAATCTAATAAATAGCGGAGATGACGTATGATGCGAAAGGCCAGGGGGCGTCTTTACAAAATAGCGAGCGCATATTTCGTTTGCTCGCTCAGACATAGAGGCGTCAACAGACCGCAAAGAGCGAGCGCTCTATTTAAATATCCGGCCCCTTTTTCTGAACAAGCGAGCGCAAATAGCGTCTGGCTCTGAATCAGGCCCTGTGTGTACCCGCTATGTCGCTGACATGCATGCAGGTCCGACGGGCGATATCGTCAGCAGGGGACCGTGCTGTTGGGCTGTCGCTTTTGGCAAGTGTGTATGCACTTGCTGATGCCAACACCCCACCAGGTCTTGCCGCTAACGAGGTTTGTACACACTAGATATTGTCTAGTGTGTGCCGGCCTTTAGTGGTGGCAGTTTTTGGTATTTAATAGTTTGTGAGAGATTTATCTTGGTGGGATTTCAGTATTTTTTTTTTTAGGCAGGCAAGGTGGTATAGTATAGATTAACTCTTGCACACCCACATGCCAAGCATGCCTAGATGTGTCCTATTGCGACACACCACATTACATACTGTAACATTTTACACATGCTGTTATGGCTGTGCATAATTGGGTACAATGTACGAAATAACTAGTCTTACCATCACATGTCATAAATATCGCTGAATATCAACAATACCCGAATTTTTGTTTTAATTGAAACCTCTGTAATTCCCCTTAAGGCTGAGGTGTGAGTGCAGTGTAAATAATATGCATTAGTTCTGACATGTAAACATTGCCACATTATGGCTAATTCACATCTGACAATGCATTGCAAAATAAGGGCTCTGAACTGGCCTTATTTTAAAAAAAAATGCATATCACTTTGTGCACTAAAAAGATCTACACATTCACTGCGTGTGTTTATGTAAACTTTTTTTTTTATTGAGTACAAGAACATCAGAGTTATAACATATCAATCCAAAATGAGTAAAAGATCACAAGAGTATTACAACAGGAAAACCACATTGGAGTCTCGCTCGGAAATGTAACATGTAATACTACTTAAAATTAGAAAAGGCATCAATAAATAAAGAATAGAGAAGCCTGGGGAAACCTAGTATTAAAGCGGTGGTCCCTGCAAAGTTAGGAGACTGATACAAATCGCTGTAACCATGATTACGAGATATAAAGAGTAGAAAGAGGAAATGGGAATTGAAGCAGAACTGGAAGGAGAAAAAAAGATTAGTTGGGTGTCACCAAAGGGTAAATAATTAGTAGAGTAGAGTGACGGAGGAGAAGCCTAGCTCAGTCCCTGGACCAGGTAAAAGGAAGTCAAAGGGTTAATCCGAACATATAGGGGCTTATTATGAATCGGATGTAAAGTAGCTGTGTTTGTGTAATGCCTCGGAAGCCTGATTTACTACCTTATGCTAATGTGAGCTACCATTGGGCTAATGCGAGGATGAGTGCAGATCCAAACAGGAATCCGCTCCGCCTACTGTTTTTCCGTCTACAGCCACCACCAGTATCGGCACTTTCAATAGCCCCGTGCTTAGTGCAAGAGATACTTCTGAAACAGGTTTTTCTTCTCCGTACGCATTACTGAGAATAGCACGGACCTCTACATGCCCACCACACTCCCATATCACTCCCACAAAACAGAACAGTTCTGTGTGATCGCATTGTCACCGCCCAGTTCCCGACCCGAAAACCCTATTTCACACAAAGCGACATCTGGTAAAGATCTGTCCGACTCAGAATCAAATGGAGATACGCAAAAATGTGTACATTTGCTTCTGTGCATATGCTTTATGCTAAAACCTGCTACTTGTGTTTGTATGAAGAGATCCATCCACTCACAATCAGGACCATTATGCTTATTGCAATCTGACTACTTAAATGCAAGGCAACTAAACCAAGTGGCAGTGAAATCGGAGTACTTATCAATCACCGATGTGATAAGATCGCACACGGTCATTTAGAAATCTATACGAGTATACCACTTGACTTCCAATTAACTGGGCCCTAGTGGCATTGCAAAGATGTTATAAAACGATTTTTTTTAGATTTGCTAATTGGTAACTTGAAGGGTATTGATTCCTAATTGTCGCTAGTCGCTATTTAGCATTGCAAGTCGCTTAAGAAAGAATTGCTTTCCAGTCCAATTGTGTGGTTCCAAAGCACAAAAAGTTATTTATGTAAAGAAAAAGTAACACGATGAAAGATTTAACAATTACAGTAAAAAGCAATAAAATAGTACAAGCCGTTTCATAAGCATGCGCACTGGTCCCAGCATACAGTCATCAATCCAGAAGCCTGCGGTCATCCAAGAGGATGTCTGAACACTGAGATCGGGACTCAGCTTATATATCTTATAGAGTTGAGTTAACAAAGGGACTAGTTGACAAGTTTCCATTGGTTCTTGCTTCTGGATAATCTGGTCATTGGTCGGTTCATATGGTGTCATCAGGGGTATGGCTTAGTCCTCAAACGGTAACATTGTGTAGTTTCCCGCCGAACAACTGGTTAAAACTAGCTACAACACTGCATATAGGTAATAACAATCTATGTAATAACTCCCTATCATCCATAACTAACGGCCGTAAGATGCGACTTATTTGCCGATAGAAACGGATGTCTGCAAATAAACAGGGATTTAGTATGATACCAAACATGACATGTCCACTGTATTCTAAACCTTAGATCTCATTTAAGTACATATTACATCATAATTATTAACAAACAAAACCTTTAATAACTCTGGTTATTAACTATAGTGTGTGGGAACCATTTTATACATATGCGTTCGCATATGTGCGTCTGTGCATTGAAATAGGAAATGTTCGTATGTATGTATGTGAATACGCATGTGAGCGTCTATGTGTACGCATGTGGATAAACATACGAGCGTCTCTGTGTATGCATATAAGTTTATGTGTGTGCGTTATGTACATCAGTGTATGTGTGTGTGGTGGATTCGCATTTGTGTGCATCAGATTGCTCCGACGCAAAGTAGCGTCGTGGTAACCCATCATCAAACCATAGACAATTAGATCGTCAGATAATAATTGCAAGCGATCATATCCAATTATCTGACTTTGACGAGGGGTTAAGGACCCAAAGCACGGACTAGTTGGTACATCCTTTTTTAGAATAATCTGAGATATACATTATGCTGGACTTTCATCCAAAAAAGTTGTATACTTGGACAGGAACACGAAATATGGAAACAACTTCCAGTGGCAATGTTACATCTCCAACAGCTCCTCAAGAATTGGGGGTGCATTTTATGGAGAAGACTGGGTCAACACTTTATATTGTGTTTCCCCATTCTTCATCGTGAGAGATTTTCCCAGATCATGTTCCCAGGACCTTGTGAAGCCTGGAAAAGGAGGTGGACATATGTTCTATAAGAAGCTTGTATAAGGAGAAAATAGTAAGCTTGGGAGTGTCAGGTGATTTGCATAAGGTCTCCGAAAGGGTGAGGCCTCGTTGCATGCAGACTAATTGATTGGTTGGAATGAAAATCTGGTAACTTATGGGAGTAACTGATGATCAGCAATTTGCTCCTAAATGTCAGAAAACAGATGAAAATATGAGATATGGTAAGAACTTACCCTTGTTATCTCTATTTCTACGAAGTCCATAGGGTTCCACAGGATACCTTGGGGTATAGGTGTGACGTCAGTCGCAGGGCACCAAAGAGTTAAGCTTTCAGCCTCCCAGGATGCACTAGGTCCCCCTCCTATACCCCGCCCCCGGGCCAAGGCACCTCAGTTAGTTACCAAGCCATAGGCCGGAGGAGGAGAAGGAAGAGAGAGAACAAAGATCTGGACACATACAAGAATCACATTCTCACCAGAGGGAGACGGAAAACCGGTGACCAGAGCAAAGCCCATCTGCAGCACAGGTGCGACAGGGCGGGAGTCCTGTGGAACCCTATGGACTTCGTAGAAATAGAGATAACAAGGGTAAGTTCTTACCATATCTCATATTTTCTACTTCAGGGTCCATAGGGTATCCACAGGATACCTTGGGGATGTCCCAAAGCAGTATCCTTTAAGGGTGGGGACGCTCCTGTGCAGAAAGGAGAATCCGCCGCCCGAAGGAAGCATCCTGAGAGGCGAAGGTGTCAAACCTGTAATACCTCACGAAGGTATGGACAGAAGACCACGTAGCAGCCTTGCAGATCTGAACTGCCGAGGCACCACGTCGAGCTGCCCACGAAGGACCCACAGACCTAGTGGAATGAGCCTTCAGAGAAGGAGGGACCGGTAGGCCTTCATGAAGATAAGCTTCAGAAATAGCCATACGGATCCAGGCTGCCAAAGTTTGCTTTGAAGCAGGCCAACCCTTTTTACGGAAGCCAAAGAGGACAAACAAAGCGTCCGACTTCCTAAACGAAGAAGTGCGGTCAACATAAGTCCTTAAGGCCCGCACAACATCCAAAGAGGCCTCACCCACGGAAAGACCCGGTGAGTTAAAGGCCGGAACAACTATTTCCTCGTTAATATGAAACTGGGAAATAACTTTGGGAAGAAACTCGGGCCGAGTGCGGAGCACTGCCCTGTTCCCATAAAAAACCAAGAAAGGGGGTCTACAAGAAAGAGCCCCTAACTCAGAAACACGTCTGGCCGAAGCAATGGCCAGAAGGAAAACAGTCTTAGCTGTTAGCCATTTAAGATCCACTGAGCCCAGTGGTTCAAACGGCGGTCCTTGGAGAGCCCTCAGGACCACAGCCAAATCCCAAGGCGCCACAGGTGGAACAAAGGGCGGCTGAATGCGGAGAACACCCTGCATAAAGGTGCGCACATCCGGGATTGTAGCAATCCTACGGTGAAACCAGACAGATAGGGCCGAAACCTGTACCTTCAAAGAAGCAAGGCGAAGCCCATGATCTAGTCCCGCTTGCAGGAAGGCGAGAATCCGAGACAGACGAAACTCCCGCGGTGCATAACCTCTCGGTCGACACCACTGGAAGAACGTATGCCACACGCGATGGTATATCCTCGCGGAAGACGGTTTCCGAGCTCGTAACATGGTACGCACCACAGAGCTGGAAAAACCCCGGGACCTCAGCATGGCCGTCTCAACAGCCACGCCGTCAAAGACAGCCGAGTCAGGTCCGGGTGAAGGCAAGGACCCTGAGACAGAAGGTCCGGTCGTAGCGGCAACCGCAGAGGAATGTCCACGGACAGACCCTGAAGGTCTGAGAACCAGTGCCGTCTGGGCCACGCGGGAGCTATCAACAGGAGCGTCCCTCCTTCCTGTTTGAATTTCCGGATTACCCGTGGAAGAAGGGAGACCGGAGGGAACAGGTATGCGAACCGGAACGTCCACCGGACGGACAGAGCATCCACCAGAGACGCCCCTTCGTCTCTTGTGCGAGACCCGTACACCGGCAACTTGTTGTTGTGCCGGGACGCCATGAGGTCGATTTCTGGAAGACCCCACCTGTCCACCAGTAGTTGAAAAACGTCCGGGTGCAGGGACCATTCCCCCGGATGAACGTCCTGGCGACTTAGAAAGTCCGCCTCCCAATTGAGCACTCCCGGGATGAAGACCGCTGATATGGCCGGAAGATTGCGCTCCGCCCAAACCAGGATCCGAGAGACCTCTACGAGAGCCGCCCGACTGCGAGTTCCTCCTTGCCTGTTTATGTAGGCCACGGTGGTAGCGTTGTCCGACTGGACCTGCACCGGGCGACCCTGGAGAAACCGCTGTGCCTGCTGGAGAGCATTGAAGACCGCACGGAGTTCCAAGATATTTATTGGAAGCTCCGCTTCTGTCGGCGTCCACCTGCCCTGGAACAAGTGTGGACCCGAAACTGCTCCCCAGCCCCGAAGACTGGCGTCCGTTGTCAACAGGACCCAATTTGGAACCCAGAACGGACGTCCCTTGTTGAGGTGGGTCGTCTGTAACCACCACGTAAGGGACAGGCGAACCTCCTGGGTGAGCACAATCGTCTGGGACTTCAGAGACTGAGTCAGCCCGTTCCACTTGGACAGGATCAGGTGCTGCAGAGGTCTGGAGTGAAACTGGGCGTATTCCACCATGTCGAACACCGACACCATGGAGCCCAGTAACCTCATCGCCGAGTGTAAGGACACCCGGCGGCTGTGCAGACAACTGCGCACCCTTGACTGTAAAGCAGAGATCTTGTCCTCCGTCACGAAGATCCTTTGCTGTCCCGAGTCCAATAAGGCTCCAAGATGCAGAATCCTCCGAGACGGGATTAGAGTGGACTTCTGCCAGTTGATTAGCCAGCCGTGCCGTTGCAGCAGTGCAATGGTCAGGTCCAAGTGGCGTAACAGGAGCTCTGGAGATCCTGCCACCAATAACAGGTCGTCCAAATACGGCAACATGCGGACTCCCTGCAGCCGCAGAGAAGCCGCCATGACCGCCATCACCTTGGTGAAAACACGTGGTGCTGTTGCCAGGCCAAAAGGTAACGCCCGAAACTGGAAGTGGTCGCTGCTGATTGCAAACCTGAGGAACTGTTGATGGCGCCAAAGAATAGGGACATGCAGGTAAGCGTCCTGTATGTCCAATGACACCAAGTAGTCCCCAGGTTCCAGCGCCAGAATGATGGACCGTAGGGTCTCCATCCGAAACTTCGGGACCCGCAAAGACTTGTTGAGTGCTTTGAGGTTGAGTATCGGACGATATGACCCATTGGGTTTCTGTACCAAAAATAGATTTGAATAGAAACCCTGGCCCCTCTGGGAGAATGGAACCGCCACTATAACTCCAGCCTGGAGCATAGTGTGCAATACCTTCCGCAGCTCCGTAGCCTTGTTCCGGTCTGATGGGAGACCCGTGGTGAAGAAGCGAGCCGGGGGTCTGTGCCGGAAGGAGAGGGCGTATCCGTGGGAAACCACCTCCAGAACCCAAGTGTCTGTCGTAGTGGTCGACCAACACTGGGCGAACTGTAGCAGGCGGCCTCCCACCCTGGGATCCCCCAAAGGGAGGCCCGGACCGTCAGGCCGCAGGCTTGTCATCTGGCTTGGGGGCCGGACGTCTGGTACTCCATGCCTGCTTCCGGGGCTTGACCGATTTCTTAGGGCCAGCCTGTCGAGGAAACGACTGTGGTTTGGGCCTGCCCTGGGCCCTAGATGACCGAAAGGACGATGGTCCCGAACCAGAAGGAGCAGCGGCCGACGGGAGACAGGCAGATTTGGCTGCCGCCAGCGTGGCCACAATCTTATCCAGATCCGGACCGAAGAGAACTTCTCCGGTAAACGGCAACGCTTCCAGACCTTTCTTGGAATCTGCGTCCGCCTTCCAGGATCGCAGCCACAAGGTGCGACGAGCAGCTACCGCTGCTGAAGAAATTCTAGACACCAGAGTACTAATGTCTAGAGCCGCCTCGTTGATGTAGGTGGCCGAATCACGGAGATTGCCAATCAACTCCGCCTGATCGGCCGGACAGTCGGATTCAAAAGAAGCCTCTAATGAATCCGCCCAGCGCTCCATCGCTCTGGCAACCCAGCAAATGGCCATAGCCGGCCGTGCTGCCCCCCCTGCAAGGGAATAAGCGGACTTCAGGCAGATTTCTACCTTGCGGTCCGTAGCATCCTTAAGGGAGGACATGGATGGCATCGGCAATGTGGCACTACGGACAAGACGGGTCACGTGAGAATCCACCTGTGGAGGGGATTCCCACTTAACAAAATAATTATCCGCGAACGGATAAGCCACCGCCAGGCGTCTCTGCGGCTGGTATCTTTTGCCAGGTTGTTTCCACGCCTCCTCTAAATGGTCCACCAACTGACCCGAAAGAGGAAAGACTGTGGCATCGCCCTTCACATCTTTGAAAAAGGCATACTTAGATTTAGCCGCTGGGGGAACTTCGTCCTCAATCACCAAGGCTGTGCGGACCGCCCGAATAAGTCCAGGAATATATACTTTGGACTTAGCATCAGCGTCCTTAGTATGGAGAGGTTCCTGATCGTAAGGATCTAGAATCTCCCCATCATCAGACGTCCCTTCGTCATCCTCATAAGGAGCGGACAGAGACGCCACCGGCCTTTTATGAGACCGCATCACAGACTCCCCTTGCAACACATCCGACAAGTGCTGTACAGAACTTGTCAGGGAGTTAACCCACGCTGGCTCCTGAGAACCCGGGAGCGGGGAAATAGGGAGACTGTGGGGTACCACCAATTGTCGTGGGAACCCCTGCATGGGTGACGACACCACAGACTGCTGGGACAAACCCATCGGAGTAAACGCGGGCTGCGGAGCTAACTGGCCCACTAAAGCTGTTAACGCCTGAGCGAAACAAGCCCAGGGCGGCTCCTGTACCGGTGCTGTAACCGTAATAGGCCGCGCCATGGACAAACACTGCCGGCAAAGGCCCTCCGCGCTACCCTCCCCCTCCGCTAACGGTACTTTGCACGTGGTACACTGTAGCCGGAGGGGAAAATCACTTTCAGACATGATGGCACCACGTATGTGACCTCTCTCACCAATTAAGTATTAAATAGGCGAGAGACCACCCTGCAGCACCGCACCGCAAGGGCTTTAGCAGAAAGAACAGGGACAGTAATAAAGCTGACAGTTTAGAGAAGAAAAGATTACAGGCAGCAGCGCTAGCACAGTCACATACAATGCAGAGAAATAACAATTCCTGCACTAACAGCGCTGATCACTCAACTACACAGACACAGGGCCTGGTAGGACACAGCGCTGCATACACAGACCTGACCACAGCGGAGGAGAGGTATGCGGGGGGACCCAGACCACGATGCTTCCGTCCAGCGCTTCCAGCAGCGTTCACCATGCGTTCTGGAGAAGATGGCCGCCGAGGAGCAGAGAGGAGGCTGGCCTGGGGGAGGAGCGCTGCCACAGGACCAGTCGGCAGCATGCAGAGAGGGCTGTGTGCAGCGGGGGAGGCGCCGGCTGTGAGACAGGGAAGGCGCGCTCCCCTGGCATGCATTTAACCCCTGGGACGCCGCAGCGCTACCGCTCTGCTGCGGTCCGCTGTCCCAGGGGGTAGTGGAAGCGCAGGTTGGTCGCCTGGCTCCACGCTGCAGCCAGTCCCCAGGGAGCCCCCTGCCTGGGGACTTAGGACCATGTGATCAGCGGGGACCCACCGCGGGACCCCGCTGCTTACCTCTGTCCCCCTTGAATCCGGCCATGGTCCGGAGCATCTGGGGTCACCGCTAGCTGTGACCCCAGACGCCCACCAGCATCCCCGGATCAGTACCGGCGTTCTGGTACCGGCGGGGTGTAGGGAAGACAGCATGGACGTCAGGACTGACTGTCCATGCTGTTCATCCAGATGTGCAGCCACAGCTGCATGAAGAATAAGCTTCAGGGGCTCTTCTAGTCCCCACTCCAACAGGTGCACCCGACTCCGGCCGGGCACCAAACTAAACTGAGGTGCCTTGGCCCGGGGGCGGGGTATAGGAGGGGGACCTAGTGCATCCTGGGAGGCTGAAAGCTTAACTCTTTGGTGCCCTGCGACTGACGTCACACCTATACCCCAAGGTATCCTGTGGATACCCTATGGACCCTGAAGTAGAAAATGGTAGTTCAGACAAGTTTGTTAAATGTTTGATCTAAACAATTTGTTCAAACAACAGTTTTTGTCCATTTTCCGGCGTTTGGGAGCGAATTGCTGATTGTCATTTGCTTTCATACCTTACCAGATTTTCATTCCAACCAATCAACTAGTTGGATGGTTGGACAGAAAATCTTTATGTGTGTACCCAGTCTAAGTGGTTAGAGGTATCCAGAAAGTAATGGACATGTAGGTGTTTATAGTAATATGATTGAGGCAAATGCCATATGGTCTGGCCCTTTGAGTAAGGAATGATCCCGGATGAAGACACCAGCTGACCTAACTTGAAGATCCTCACCATAACCCAGAGATGAAAAGTAGCAAAAACAATGCCAGGAAGAAAATCTTGTTAGCCAAAAGGGGTGCGATATTGCGGAATAAATATGTCTGAGCTGTCATAGTGTCTTCCAAAAAGCTTATGTAGGAAAAATCATAAGGTGGGAGAAAATTTTCCTCAATAGAGTTGCATTAAGTGTCTTTAGACCTTGACCACTCTACAACACTATCCGATTCGGTAGAATAACCATCCGATAGTAGTTTTCTAATTGAGGCAGTTGAAGGTCTCCCTAGTGCCTACGTCTAGTCAAAACTTTATATAGGGTTTTTATGATTACAAATGTAGGTTCTTCCCAGCCCATATAGACCACCATATCAGTGTCAGGACATCTATATCTTAGGAACATGGACTGGAAGCTTCTGTAAGAGATGTCTTAGGAACATGGACTGGAAGCATCTGCAAAAGATACAAGATCTTGGGTAACATAATAATTTTAACCTGAGTTGATCCTTCCAATCCATGCCTCTTGGCTTACCAATGACTATGGTCTGCTTGCAAAGACAGAAGGAGAGTGCTAAAGTTGAGCTGGAAGAGCTTTGTGGGATCCCTAGGTAAAATAACACGGTATTTAAATTGAGAGGTATGCCAGGTGAATGGGAATTTATGCCTCAGGCCATCAATAACACGAGAAGGTGTATTGAAATTCAAGGCTATGGATTTAGAGTAAATTATTTTAACATTAGACAACTTACCAAGTTTCGGTAAATTAGAGATCAGGTTGGGAAGAAATGTCAATTTATGAGTGATGGTCATCACCAGGTAGTCAGCAAAAAGTCAGTTTATGCTCCTTATATCTGGATTTCATACCTGTTATGTTAGAATTAGCACTTATGGCCTACGCCAGAGCTTCCAGACAGAAGACAAATATAAAGGGTAAAAGCGGACAACCCTGTCTGGTCCCATTTTTAATATCAAACTACTGTGATAAGACACCGTAAAATTAAACCTCAGTCCACCCTATCAAATGCTTTTTTGGCATCCGTAGACAGGAAGATTGTTGGAGGGGGCTATTCAATTGTTTTTAAGGCAGCTATTTGTTTTGGGCAACAATTGAATTGCTCCGTTCGGGCGAGATAGCCGGCGGCATTTCTGCTCACACCCTCAGGAGTGTGCTAGGAAAAATGTGTGATAGACCCGTAGTTAGGGTCCAGGACTTTAGACGGGTTTAGCCATTTTACATGGCTAAACCTGGTCTAATTGGATGTGAAGACAGCGATAATTAATGGGCGCCCAGAACAACTGAATTGCAACACTGAGCACCCATTAATAATCGCCACCCACAAAACAATTGATTCACCCCCGGAGGATCACTTTGGGATATAATGTGTTTTACAGTGCCTTGCCAAAGTATTCACCCCCATTTACATTTTTCATGTTTTGTTGCCTCACAACCTGGAATTAAAATGGATTGTTTGAAGGTGTGAATCATTTCAGTCACAGAACATGCCTACAACTGTGAAGTTGTGTTTTTTTTATATTGTGACTCAAACATTTAGGACAACATAACAGAAAACTTCAGCATGCATAACTATTCACCCCCCTAAAGTCAGTATTTTGTCATTTTTGCGGCAATTACAGCTGCAAGTCGCTTTGGATAAGTCTTGCCCCTGGGATTTTTGCCCATTCCTCAAGGCAAAACTGCTCCAGCTCCTTCATGTTGGATGGTTTCCGCTTGTGAACAGCAATCTTCAAGTCTGACCACAGATTCTCAATTGGATTGAGATCTGGGCTTTGACTAGGCCATTCCAAAACATTTAAATGTTTCCCCTTAAACCACTCGAGTGTTGCTTTAGCAGTATGCTTCGGGGCATTGTCCTGCTGGAAGGTGAACCTCTGTCCCAGTCTCAAATCACAGGCAGACTGAAACAGGTTTTGCTCAAGAATATATCCCTGTATTTAGCACCATCCATCTTTCCCTCGACTTGAATCAGTTTCCCAGTCCCTGCTGCTGAAAAACATCCCCACAGCATGATGCTGCCACCACGTTTCACTGTGGGGATGGTGTTCTTGGGGTGATGGGATGTGTTGTGTTTGCGCCAGACATAGCGTTTTCCTTGGTGGCCAAAAATTAAATTTTAGTCTCATCTGACCAGAGCACCTTCCTCCATACATTTGGGGAGTCGCCCACATGCCTTTTGGCAAACTCAAATTGTGTCTTCTTATTTTTATAACTAAGTAATGGCTTTTTTCTGCCCACTCTTCCATAAAGCCCAGCTCTATGGAGTGTAAGGATTATTGTGGTCACATGCACAGATACACCAGTCTCTGCTGTGGACTCTGCAACTCCTTCAGGGTTACCTTTGGTCTCTATGCTGCCTCTCTGATTAATGCCCTCCTTGCCTGGTCTGTGAGTTTTGGTGGGCAGCCCTCTCTTGGCAGGTTTGTTGTGGTACCATGTACTTTCCTTTTGATGATGATGGATTTGATGGTGCTCCGGGGGATCATCAAAGATTTGGATAATTTTTTTATAACCCAACCCAGAATTGTACTTCTCAAGAACTTTGTCCCTGACTTGTTTGGAGAGCTCCTTGGTCTTCATGGTGTGATGCCTCTTGCTTAGTGGTGTTGCAGTCTCTGGGGCCTTTCAGAAAAGGTGTGTTTATACTGACAGATCATGTGACACTTAGATTTCACACAGGTGGACTTCATTTCACTAATTATGTGACTTCTGAAGGTAATTGGTTGCACCAGAACTTTTGAGGGGCTTCATAGCAAAGGGGTTGATTACATATGCACATGACAATTTTCTGAATTTTATTTATAAAGATTATTTTTTATATATATTTTTCTCATTTCACTTCACCAAATTAGACTATTTTGTGCAGACCCATCACATAAAATTCAGATTAAAAAACTAAATAAATTACAGGTTGCAATGTAACAAAAAAGGTAAAAAGCCAAGGAGGTGAATACTTTTGCAAGCACTGTAGGTCAATTAATTTAGTGGTATTGTCACTGGCTTCTTGCATTAAATCAAAACCCACTTGATTCCCACGGATAGTCTAGGTGTGAATAATTTCATATGACTGGCTGTTAGTTTGGCAATTAAATTCACATCAATGTTCAGGAGGGAGATTGGGCAATAACTGGGGCATAAGGATGGGTCTTTACCTTCTTTCGGGAAGATAGCTAACTGTGCTTGTAGGGACTGTTTAGAGAACCGTTTATTATCAGATAACGAGTAGAGCGCCTGGAGAAGCAGAGGGGATAAGCTGTCTTTGAATATTTTATACCCCTTTCACACTTGCTGCAATAACACGGGTTATTGCACGCGAACGCGCAGCAACTCGGGTGTCTGTGCAGTGTGAAATGGCCAGGTTGAAATAAGCCAGATCGAGCGACCCGGCATTTCAACCCTGGTCACGAGAAGGGTTGAACACGTGTTCAACCTGTCTCGTGGTGTAGTGTGAACGGGTAACCCGGGTCAATGCAACCCGGGTCCCGTCCACTGCATAGTGAGAGCCGGCGCTTGTAGATTATGTTATCTCCAAGCGCCGGCTCAGCACGTGAAAGCGGTGATGTCATTGACCCGGCATTGGTGCAAGGTCGGGCCGCCAATCTGAAAGGGGTCCCAGCCGGGCCGCACCCGGGATGGACCTGTGAACAAAATCCTGGGTGCGACCCGGCATTCAGATGTCAAAGGGGTATTATAGTATGAAATTTAAATAGCGCTTTTCCGACTAAAGGAAGAGGAGATAGCCTGATCTAATTCAGACTGTGAGAAGGGTTGATCAAAATAATATGTCCTCCACTGAAAGCTCCAGGAAGTGAACCATACTTAGGTAGTTTACGTTCTCATCCTGTCTAGTCTGAGCATCACTCTGAATGGGGACCCCATTAAATTATACAGTTTTGAGTATTAGGAGCAAAATGTTTTGGTGATCCCATTTAGGTCCTGTCAAACATTTTTTCCATTAATGTCCCCAATTGTTCTTAAAATGTTCTTTTCCCCCTGTATAATATTCAATTAATACACTCCATTTCTTATAACAGAAGAGAAGTGCTGGGCGTGGTGCTTGTGTTGTACATTTAGGACATGTCTGTCTGTCAGATAAGTGACTCAGCTGATCTGCAGTGCCTGCGTTCTCACACCCCTTCCTCTTATGCTGGTGCACTCCATCTGTCAGTTCCAGAACTCTCTCTAAAGCCATGTACACGCTAGAAGATATGTTGTCCGATCCACATATTGTCCACATCGGCCAGTGTGTACCCACTATGTTGCTATCGATGTGCGCTCCCGCACGTCGCCAGCGACATCTCCTCCAACGGGCGATATAGTCAGCGAGGGCCATGCTACTGAATGCAACATGGCTCCCACTGTCGCTCCATCGCTGCCGGCATCGGCAGGTGTATATGCACTTGCCTCCACACTTCAGAGTGTCCCTATTATGTTTGTGCTGCATTTTGCCACTTGCCAACAAAGAAAAACCCTTCTGTGCTCGTCTAAGGATTGATTTTATCTGTTGTCATCTGTTCTTTCGTTTTGTACCCTAAATATAATGCAAATGTCAACTTAAAAAATCTGTAGAGAAAAGTTAAATGTGAGAAATACAAGTTTTAAAAATGAAAAATAATAGGTTAATTCTAATTTGCACCAATATTTGCACAAATGTTTTTCAAGTGCACGTGTCTAAGAGCTATAAAGTCGCACAGTGCAGAAGCACAGTTGCGACTAAGATGCATGGTTTTAAAAATGCATTGGAAACATATTTGGTGTTCCTGTGCGGAGTAAATGTACTGGGCGTCTTATGGGCCTATTATGGGAGTGTCATGGGTGTGTCGCATTTCTGGTTGCAAACTCAGGACCTGATTCAGCAAGGATCGCTATTCTGCTAATATGCACGCTACGCATAATATCAGCGGTGATATGTAAATGTTTGCAATCGTATTGCGATCACAGCCAGACATAAGGATGCCTACTTCCCCTTACTCTCATCCGTATACTTGGGCAACATAGCAAATAAATCGGTAACATCAAGTACCATTGGACCCATACGCACAGTTAAGGCAGGTCAGACCTCACTCAGGAATTGCTAACTTCTGCGCACGCTATGAGACCTCAGGAGGCATCTGGTATCGGAGTGGCTAATTTAGGCACACCCATGCAACGGTGTTGAAATGCACTTGCACGCCTGCATTTGTATGCCCCCCCTGCATACCCCCAAAAACAGCCCTTCATGTAAAATCAGTCTGTCATGAGTCTGCATAGCTTGTGTACGCAGTTCTTACCGCAGTGTCTGGCTCGCGCCCTGCGATGTGCAGTGCGAATATATCGACCGATTGCGTGCGTATTAGCAACTGCGTTCCTTGCTGAATCAGGCCCCCAGATGCTTATTATTGTATGGCACTTGTGATCCACACACTAGGAATAATTATACCATTTTAAAACTCTGTTTGAGCTGCATTCTGTTCAGTTCAGTTGTAGTACATTTGTAAAGGACTACAGAATATGCTGGTGTCATATAAATATTTATGTTATAATAAATAATAGTAGTAGAACATGTAGAAGCTAAAACAAGAGATATGGTAAGAACTTACCTTTGTTATCTCTGTTTCTACGAAGTCCATAGGGTCCACAGGGTTGACCTTGGGGTATAGCTGGATCTGGATCCATGGGCACCACGCAGTTAAAGCTTTGCTGCTCCCAGGATGCACTTGGGTCCGTCCTCCTCTATACCCCGCCCCGGCCACAGGCACCTCAGTTGGTAAGCAGCTAAGGCCGGAGGAGGAGACTAAACAGAGAGAAGGAAGACTGGAACACACAAGAAACCATACTCACAGAAATGGGAGACGGAAAACCGGTGACCAGCCACACAGCCCATTTGAAGCCAGGTGCGTCAGGGCGGGCGCCCTGTGGACCCTATGGACTTCGTAGAAACAGAGATAACAAAGGTAAGTTCTTACCATATCTCTTGTTTTCTACTTCAGGGTCCATAGGGGGTCCACAGGGTTGACCTTGGGGATGTCCCAAAGCAGTTCAACTAAGGGCGGGGACGCTCCTGTGCTGAAAGGAGTACCCGGCGCCCGAAGGATGCATCCTGAGAGGCGAAGGTGTCAAACGCATAGAACCTCAAAAACGTTTGAATTGAAGACCAAGTGGCCGCCTTACACAGCTGAACAGCGGAGGCGCCACGTCTAGCAGCCCAAGAGGGACCCACAGAACGAGTGGAATGAGCCTTAACAGAGGCTGGCACAGGTAAACCCTCCTGTGCATAAGCCTCACAAATAACGGAACAAAGCCAACGGGCTAACGTTTGCTTGTTGGCAGGCCAACCCCTCTTGTGAAAACCGAAGAGGACAAACAAAGAATCCGACTTCCTAACCGAAGCAGTCCGATCCACATAGATTCTAAGTGCCCGGACTACATCTAAGGAAGCCTCACCAGCTGAAAGATCAGGCGACTGAAAAGCTGGCACAACAAGTTCCTGATTAATGTGGAACTTCGAGACCACTTTGGGCAAAAACTCAGGACGAGTGCGGAGCACCGCTCTGTCCTGATGAAAAATCAGAAAAGGAGGGCGACAGGAAAGCGCCCCCAACTCTGACACCCTCCTGGCAGAAGCAATTGCTAGGAGAAAAACGGTCTTGAACGTCAGCCACTTGAGGTCCACCGCCTCAAGAGGCTCAAAAAGATGACCCTGCAAGACCCGTAGCACCACCGCCAAGTCCCAAGGAGCCACAGGAGGCACGAAGGGAGGCTGTATCCTGAGAACACCCTGGAAAAAGGTGTGAACATCCGGTAGTGTAGCAATCTGTCGCTGAAACCACACGGACAATGCAGACACATGAACCTTCAGAGAGGCCAGGCGTAAGCCGTGGTCCAAACCTGATTGAAGGAACTCCAAGATTCTGGAAACCCGGAACACCTGAGGATCATAGTTTCTGGATTCACACCACTGAAAGTAAGTGCGCCACACCCTGTGGTAAATCCGTGCGGAGGCAGGCTTGCGTGCCCTAAGCATGGTACCAATGACTGAACTGGAGAAACCCCTAGACCTCAAGACGGCTGTCTCAAGAGCCACGCCGTCAAAGACAGCCGACCCAGATCCGGGTAAAGGCAGGGCCCTTGAGACAACAGGTCCCGACGCTGAGGAAGAAGATACGGAGCGTCGATGGAGAGACACCTCAGATCGGAGTACCAAGGACGTCTGGGCCACGCCGGAGCAACCAGCACGAGCGTGCCGCCGTCCTGCTTGAATTTCCGCAGAACACGAGGAAGTAAGGATATCGGAGGAAACAGATACGCCAGGTGAAACGTCCATTTCACCGACAGCGCGTCTACCAGACTGGCGCCTGCGTCTCTTGTCCCTGACCCGTAAACGGGCAACTTGTGATTGTGACGGGAGGCCATCAAGTCCAGCTCCGGCAGCCCCCACCTGTCCACGAGTAGCTGAAACACCTCTGGGTGAAGCGACCATTCCCCGGGATGCACGTCGTGACAGCTGAGGAAGTCCGCCTCCCAATTGAGGACTCCGGGAATGAAGACTGCCGAGATCGCTGGAATGTGACACTCCGCCCAAGCAAGGATGCGAGACACCTCCGACATTGCTGCCCGACTTCGAGTTCCTCCTTGGTGGTTGATATACGCCACCGTGGTGGCGTTGTCGGACTGCACCTGAACCGGCCGTCCGTAAAGAGCGGGACCGGACGACTGCAGGGCCCGATAAACCACCCGCAGTTCCAGAATGTTGATGGGAAGAAGAGCTTCTTCCGCAGACCAATGACCCTGAAGTTACAACGAGCCGGTCACTGCCCCCCAACCCCGAAGACTGGCATCCGTCGTGAGCAGGACCCAGTCCGGGATCCAAAAGGGACGCCCCTCGATCAGATGAGCTGTCTGAAGCCACCAAGCCAAAGACTGCCGAACTTCCAGGGACAACACCAGCAACTGAGAGCGGATCCGGTGAGGTAACCCGTTCCATTCCGATAGAATCAGCCCCTGCAGAGGCCGGGAATGGAACTGGGCAAATTCCACCATGTCGAATGTTGACACCATGGAGCCCAAAACTCTCATAGCCGAATGGACCGACAGGCGGCAACTGCTCAGGCAACTGTGTATCCTCAGCTGCAGGGAGGAGACCTTCTCCGGGGTCAGGAAGATCCTTTGCTGCCGAGAATCCAGCAGGGCTCCCAAATGAACCATCCGCTGAGATGGAATCAGGGAGGACTTTTTCCAATTTATCAGCCACCCGTGCGCTTGCAGGCAAGCGACCGTCAAGTGGAGATGATGAAGCAGTACCTCCGGGGGAACTCGCCAGCAACAGGAGGTCGTCCAGATACGGTAGTAGCCGTACATTCTGGTTCCGAAGATGTGCGGCCATGACCGCCATAATCTTCGTGAACACCCTCGGTGCCGTGGAGAGACCAAAGGGTAGCGCCCGGAACTAGTAATGGTGTTGAAGGATAGCGAACCTCAGATACCTCTGGTGCGAAGGTGCTATCGGAACATGGAGGTAGGCGTCCTGGATATCCAGGGACACCATGTAATCCCCAGGTTCCATCGCCAGAATGATGGAACGTAACGTTTCCATCCTGAACTTGGGAACTCTGAGGAATTTGTTCAGAGACTTCAAGTTGAGGATAGGGCGATGAGAACCATTGGGTTTCCGCACCAGAAACAGAGAAAAATAGAACCCCGTCCCTCGTTGTAATTGAGGAACGGGAACAATGACCCCTGCTGTCAGCAAGGACTCTATAGCTTCCTGAATCTGTAAAGACTTCGTCGTATCCTGAGAAGGACTCGTGCAGAAAAACTGGTGGGGCGGTCTGTGCCGAAAAGACAGGGCGTACCCCTGGGAGACCACTTCTCGAACCCAGGCATCCGTGGTGGTATTGTGCCAGCACTGGGCAAATAGAAGAAGTCGGCCTCCCACTCTGGGGTCCCCCAGAGGGAGGCCCGTCCCATCAGGCAGAAGGTTTATCTTCCTGCTTGGAAGAAGGGCGCCTGGCACTCCAGGGCTGCTTCTTGGGCTTAGAAGCGGCCTTGGTCGTCGACTGCCTCGGGAAGGACTGACCTTTTGCCTTGCCCTGAACCCGAAAGGACCGAAAAGCAGAGCTCCGTACCTTGGTAGGAGCAGAAGCCGAAGGGAGGAAGGCTGATTTAGACTTAGCCAGAGTGTCCACAATTTTGTCCAAGTCTGGACCAAAAAGCAACTCCCCATTAAAAGGTAAGGCCTCCAGTCCCTTTTTGGAGTCAGCGTCAGCTCTCCAAGACCTCAGCCACAAAGACCGACGCGCCGACACAGCTGCAGCCGACACCCGAGAGGTTAGCAGGCTTGCGTCTAACGATGCCTCCCCAATGTAGGAAGCCGCATCCCTCATTTGACCTATAAACGCTCTCTGGATCTCCGGAGCATCTTCCGGAAAGGTATCCTCCAAAGCATTGGCCCAGCTCTCGATGGCCTTAGCCACCCAAGAGATGGCCATGGACGGACGGGCCACCGCCCCCGAGAGAGAGTAAATAGACTTCAAACAAGTCTCCACCTTCCTGTCCGTGGGATTCTTCAGGGAGGAGATCGACGGCAAAGGCAGCGTAGAGCTTTTAATTAAGCGGGTAACGTGGGAATCCACCGCTGGAGGAGTTTCCCACTTCCTGCAATGAGCCTCCGGAAACGGATCGTTCGAAGCCAACCGCTTCTGCGGTTGGAACCTCTTGCTGGGCAACTGCCAGGCCCCTGCCATATGATCCGTCAATTGATCGGACAGGGGAAAAATCGTCGAAGCTACCTTGGCCTTTTTAAAATTAGGGTATTTTGACCTGGGGGCGGGCACATCCTCCTCAATGTGAAGGATGGCCCGCACCGCCCTAACCAATGCCGGCACATTAATGGAAGACTTAGCCTCCATCTCCTGGGCCCCGGCATCCGAGTCAGAGTCTTCATGGATCTCCCCGTCATCCGAAGACACGTCCGTGTCCGTGAACTGAGCCGCCGGTGAAGCCGGAATGGAACGCTTGGACGCCCGTGGGGGCAAATCACTGTGCAACATATGCTGAAAAGCCGAGGACGAAGCCGCCAGACTCTGAACAGAGCTGGAGAGGACGTCCACCCAAGGCGGGGGTACTGCCTGAGGATACCCCTGAAAAGGTACCATCGACTGCTGCGGCACGGTGGGGGTTTGCACGTATACCGGCAAACCCGCATAAGGACCCACAGTCTGAGACCCGGGAGGAGACTGCACCAGACGAGTCACACCCGGGGAACGGGGCATGGAAGGCTGGGGCAACGCCCTAGAAGGGGCCGCAGTCGGGACCGCAAGTCGGTCCGCGATTGACGCCAGCACTTGCGTAAACATTGCCCACGGAGGATCCTGCGCCACCGGGGTTTAGAGGGTCCAGGTACCAACTGGCACCGCCCGCACAGACCGTCCTCAGACAATTCTGCCCCGTCAACCCCTGCCGAACAGCATCGGCAGGAAAACAACACAGGAGCCTCGGAGCGCTCATTCCCCTCATCAGACATGACACAAACTTTTTTGCAAAAAAAAAATGTCTCACCGAAACGAGGAAAGGCGTATAACACCCACGCACTCCCAAGTATGCAACCCAAACAGCCCACGAACTGGTACTGAGGAGCACACCGCAGTATGTGACGGACCTCACAAATACGTAGATTTATATAAGTGAGGTACACAGAAAGAACACCCCTCCCCCACGCACCTGCGGGCCGTAGGAGAAGGAAAGGGATAGGTAAAAAGCTGACAGTAAGTAGAAAATAAGCACAGACAGCAGAACTAGCAAAAGTCACATACCATGCAGAGAAGTTATACTCACTGCACCTTCCGCTACAATCAACCTCCCAGATTCAGTGTCTGGGAGGGCTATAGCGCTGCGAACACTGTCCTTTGCAGGGGGAGAGGTACGCAGGGGGACTGGTCCACTGGAAGCCTGCCTGGGAGCTCTGCGATGCTGCCTGAGGAAGATGGCCGCCGGAGAGCTCTGAGGAGGAGTGGCCAGGAGATTACAGCCCAGCGACGCCAGCACACATGAGAGAAGGCGCGCTGGGCTGAGGGGAGGAGCGCTGAAGCAGGGAAGGCTGCCTCCCCTGCTAGTACTAAACCCCCGGGGAAGCCGGTTGCCCGCCGGTACTTACACCCCGGGGGCCAGCGGACACGCGGGGTATGCCGGAAGAGGGGGAGCCCACCGCCGCTACTAGCGCCGCTGGTCTGTCCCCAGAGACCGGCGGCATGAAGACTGCATTATCCCCGCGTGCAGCGCTGACAGCGCTGCACGCGGCTTACCTGGCCCCTTCAGTCCGGCAGCAGTCCTTGGGTGGTCCCGGAGCCACGCTAGCACTGACTCCGGGGTCCCGCTGCGATCCCCGGATCAGTACCAGCGTCGCAGCGCCAGCGGGGCTGTTGGAGCGGCAGCATAGACGTCCAGATGGACAGTCTGATGCTGCCGCTCTGAAGACAGTAAAAATAAAATAATAAAATCTTCTTCTTTTTTTTTTTTTTTTTAAAAATAAAGAATAAAGCTTAGGGGCTGCTTATGCAGCCCCACTGCGCAGGGTGACCCGACTCCGGCCGGGCACCAACTAAAACTGGCCGGGGCGGGGTATAGAGGAGGACGGACCCAAGTGCATCCTGGGAGCAGCAAAGCTTTAACTGCGTGGTGCCCATGGATCCAGATCCAGCTATACCCCAAGGTCAACCCTGTGGACCCCCTATGGACCCTGAAGTAGAAAGAGAAAGGTAAATGCTACATCACTTTTCATGTACTAAGGTGTCTATGTATTAATAATCGCAGTACTGCCGCGATTATTAACGGTCCAACTCACTGGGGATATTTTCATTTTTAATAAAAATATCCCAGCTATGTACTACTGGGAACTCGCAGGGACAGCTGTTGCGGTAACCGCTGTCCCCGCTAGTTATATCCCCGGCATTTAGGAGAAGTCTTTTTCTCCAGGGGAAGCTAACACTGCGCATTCGCACAGCGTCAGCTTCCAGGGCCGCCCAGGGGCTACGAGAGAGAGATCGAAAGATCTCTCTCCTTTCCCTGGAGACCCCATAGCCAAACAGTAGTTTACACCATCTGAAGATGGTTTAAAATTCTGGGGCTAAACTCCAAAAAGCTTTGCTTTTTAATAATCATATTAAATTATTACAATGTATTTGAAATACGTCGTAGAAACTATCTTCAATGAGCTGCACATTTACAGACAGCAGCCATCATGTTGAAGCACACACACCTTCAAGCTAATATATGCATGCATGGCCATGGCATGTTACCTATAGTCAATGCACCAATGAAGATCCGATGTTTCTCTTCCATCGATGGCAGAAGTTTGATTGTGACGTTAGATGGGTTTTCTTTTCCCCTTCACACATTGCTAAGCCCCACTCTCCTTCTCTGATTGGCCCATCACTAACATGTGTCTCCAATAGTGACGGCCATTGATGGCTCACATCATCAATGGTATTCCTTAAATGGTTAACTGCCAGCGATGGAAAGTACGGATAGCACCACCATCGATGCTGAACCACTGGATGTCAAGCCACAACTTACTAATTGTGCTCTATAGTTAGCAATGCAATAAATAACACAAAATGTCTCAGCTCTTTCTATACTACTAGATCGATATTGTCTTCAAAACCGCTACCATTCTTGCTATTTTGTTTGCTGAGTAGGATCGACTCAATGTTTCACCGATGTCGACTGAAAAAAAGGCCGCCGCCGCCGCGAATGAGCAAGTAACTTATCTCTTAAGTGATTGGTCACTTCGGTCTCGTCTACTTTAGAACGTGCACGACAGACCGCAAAGCTTACTGGGAAATGTAGTTCGCTGCACAGGAACCGACGCTCCGTTACGTGCGCAGGTTCTGGGGCGCTGCCAGGGCAACGGTCCCTCTCGCCGCCCAGCTGCCGGATTGGCCGGGTCGGTGTCAGAAAGGAAGAGGTGGACCTGCTGCGGGGGGACCAGAGGAGAGTGTCGGGGGGCAGCGAGGGGGCTCTCCCCGTCCGCGGTGAAAGACAGCGACCCCAGCAGATGCCCCTCTAGTGTAAGTATCCCAGACGGCTCCTCATTTGTCTGTGTGTATCCCCAGGGTGGGCATCTGCCTATCACTCCCCCGTACCCTGCCTGTGCTATATGTAGAAGATACAAATCATGTCCACTTATTACATGATATATCATATTATACAATGCTAATGGTAGTGTTCATAATGTGCAGATAAATTCATCATGTGTGTACCTACTCTACATAGATGCCTTTATACTGTATGAGTATCTAGTGTAGTGCACAGTATATCATGTCTAACTGTCACATATCGAATCGTCTACACATTAGCTTAGGTAGCAACTGTGGTACTACAAGTCCCAGAACGGCTAACAGGGCTTACTGGAACCCATGGTTCCACATGAGGCGTAAGGCTGATGTGTCATGTGAGTGTATAGTGCATGGATATTATATGTACTGAGAGAGAGGAGGTCATCCATCGTCTTATGTCAGCAGATCCCTCATGTAAAATCTATTGTTATGAGAGTGTTTAAAAAGCTGAACTGGAGCACTATGGCAGATCCTAGGTTAATAGAGGCATCTCCATGGGTAATTCATATTTGTTCTGCTTGTGGCTTGTGTATGAGCTTAAGGAAATTATGTGACACAGGTCTTGTGCAATCCAAGTACTTTGGTATTTATGTGATCTTGATAAAGATTTCGAGATTGTAGTATCCATAAACACAAGTTGGCTATACATTTCATCTCTTATAGAGAGATGCACGGTAAGTCATGGTGTGTGACTACTTTGGTACTTTTATTATTGAAAAGTATTTATGTATGTAGAGTGTGTGTACATCTGTAAAGCAGGTCACTCTTCTTCTTGTGGATAGTATGTGGAACGATGCACCATCTAGGTTAAGTGATATAGATTTTTTTGACCATTTAATGCCAGTGATGAACTACAAAGAACCTTGCTTTAAATATTCCAGACATCAACAGTTATGCCTGTTTATTTTTTACCCATGTTTCCAAATATACGTAATATTGTCATTTGTGTATTATAAATAGGAAGTAGTCAGTTTGTTGATCAGACATTAAGTTAGCATCATGTTTAAAGTTATAATGCCGACACGGATAAAGTGCTTTAATATTACAACTGTGTTGGCACAATACAGACGGCAATTTCACACCCACATATAGTATGACAACAAAACATGTATTACTTATAAGTATATTACAAAATATATCACATCATCTTTAAAGTGTACTTGTCATTTTAATAGGAAAGGTAACTATTTTATAGGGTGGGCTAATATCCATGATATTGCATCCTACCAAGTCACTACTAGGAACCATATACCTCATGAGTACAAATCTAGCTTCATGAAATGCCAACCAATCAGTGCCTGAGTACTGTCACTTGTTCCTAGCTAGCACGATAGGCTGCATAATGGTACAGATCACAGTATGGCTGCCTGCATTGTGCACAGGTAACTGTTTGTTTATAGTTGAAAGCTTTGTACAGATACACAAGTCTGTTGTATTTTCACTGTCATACTGTAGTGTTCATTCTAGCACCCTGCACCTGTCACTACTCATGCAGTTCCTCTTTCCTGCCTGGGGTGTCGCTCTCTGCTCTGGTGCTATCATGTTAATAATGTATGAATACAATAGCAATATACCTATTAATGTTCATTCTAGCACCCTGCACCTGTCACAACCCCTGCTCTGGAGCGACACCCCAGGCAGGAAAGAGAGACAGCAGGGGTTGTGACAGGTACAGGGTGCTAGAATGAACACTGATAGGTATATTGCTATTGTATTCATGCATTATTAAAATTATATAACAGCAATAGACACCTGTTGACCGTTGCACTTGATTACTTGCGAAGAGATGCAGGGTTTTCCTTGCTGTCAGTATGTACAGCACCGTATAACCACCCAATGTGACACAACTCATTATGGCAGCTCCCATCAGCAAAGGCTGAGAGTGTAGAACTGATGTTAATCAGGGTATATTTACTCTTTTACATGCATCAATAGAAAGAAATGTACTGTGTAGAATTTAAAGTTGTCTTTTAGTTTGAGAATTTAGCCCAACTTTACATTTGAGTAATGGCTGCCAGCCTTGGTATTATAGGTATGATATAAGCCTTATGCTTCTGTATTTTAGAAAGATTGCACACTAAAGTACATGGGCATTTTCCACATTCTTCCACTTGTGACCCATGTTCCTATTTATCTGTTTCTCTTTGCAGAAGATCTCCACTGTGCCATCAGTCATCAACTCCTCATGATAAACTGACATCAAGGCTGGCACTCATCCTGTCCTTGTATCTGATCTTGCCTAACATAACTCAACTTTCCATATGCTGCTCTGTCTGGCTGCTGCCTCTCAGTCCTGGGACATGATATATTCTCAATCCTGAGGATGGAAATGGGCAATAAGCATCTTGTACAGACCTTTGTATGCAAAAAACTCTCCTTGAGAGGATTTAACCCAAGTTGCTGCACTGAGCCTCAGGCTGAGTTTTTGGCTAATGGGGCCTCTCCCATAGGTGATGTTAGTCGCCATGATGGAGGACACGTGGCAAGCAATGTAGAGGAAGATGTACAGAAGGCACTGCTTGAAGCATCTGAGGAATTTGAGTTGAGGTATCGCCGGGCATTTATGGACCTCACCTGCCAGCTGCACATTACACCAGACACTGCATATCAGAGTTTTGAACAAGTGGTGCATGAGCTGTTCAGGGATGGCACAAACTGGGGGCGCATTGTGGCCTTCTTCTCTTTTGGGGGGGCTCTCTGTGTTGAGAGTGCAAACAGGGAAATGGAAGAGCTGCTACCTAGGATTATCCAATGGATGACTACGTATTTGGACATCTCGTTAGAGCCCTGGATACAAGCAAATGGAGGCTGGGTGAGGATTTAGGGTAGTTGGCTTGCAGTAAGCATGGAGAGTGGGAAATACAGGGGTATGTGTGTAAGAGTGCATACAGTAAATGGTGCCTGGAACAGGAAATGTGTGTATGTAAGAGAACAACTGTTTTATATTTATTCTGGTTTGTAATTTTGTTTTCATATATTATTATTGTTTAAGGGGACCCTGTGGTCATTGCATAGCTTGTTCAGCCTACAGGTGGCTTTAATTTATAGACCTGTATATGATGGCCTATAACTTTTATTATAGATTTAACTTTTATATATTTAACTTTTCCCCTTTTGTGAGTTTTTCAGCTGTATATTTATATGTTTGTTCTGTGATTCCAAATGAACACAGGCAGTGGTGAAACTACCGCCGTTATAGGGTGTGTAGTGGTTAAGGGTCAACCCCCTATCTAGCCACATAGCTGCTGTACGTATGATGGCTGTTTCATTACTGTATAAATATATGGCTGAAAAGTATCTGCGGAAGCTTGAGAGAAAAAGCATTGCAAGGAGAAAAGGCCGGCATATACACACCAGTATTATTTGATAGTGTACAACCCCTTTTAGCACACACTTTTTTACTATTTAATGGATCGGACACCTCGCAACGTCATGCATTTTATAAATTAGCTTTATATAAAAAAAAAAATTATGTTCAACTTACAGAACAATTATGAGGATTAGCATCAAATATTATTCCAAGAATACGAACATCACAGATAACGGCCTATATTGTTAGGATAATTGTACACTTAAAGGCGCTGTAAACTCGAAAATGTGTTGGTTTAATTGAGCCTCTCACAGGAGAATGTAAATAGATATAGGTTTATGTTACCCCTCTATGCTAACTATGGGTATGCTTGCATAATCGTGTCTGTCGCCACAGTGCCTGCTCATATGTTTCATTTATCGGACCCCAATCATTTATTGCCCCACCCCAGCAATGTAATATCTACAAGTTACCAAGAGGCCCCACCCTCCTTAGTGATTGTCTTGAGATTATGACACATAAATAAGATTGACAAGTGACTAAGGGAGGAGGTAGACAGTGAGTCTAGTGATTGGGAGCTCTGCAAGCAGACTTACAATATCTTCGTAGCAAATAGATAATGTCTAGTAATAAACAATTTAATTATAAATTCATCTCTAAATATTTTCATCAGACAAATACATAATGTAATACAGTTTACAATGGGAATAATGTCATTGCTGCTGTACAATGTAACAAAATTAAGTTAGTGAGGAATCCCATGCCCATATAATGTCCCGAGGGTGCATGTATTGTCTTACTGTCACTCATGGTTATGGATTCCATTATTAAACACTTTCACTATAAGACAAGTGACATTAGTGCTCATCATCTGTAAGTATGTGTACTAGTTTGTGTGTGTATGTGTGTGTGTGTGTGTGTGTGTGTATGTGTATATATATATATATATATATATATATATATACACGCGCACACACACAGTAGAGCCATTACTAAAATATAAAGCTACATTTTACAGTATTTTTATTTTTTTTACATATCCATGTTACTTGTGGATTATACGATACATAGGAAAATATACATGTGATTAAGCGTGTGTGCATTCTGAGTCATGGAGAAATCTCAATCTTAGTGAGTACTAACCAGTATGTATTGCCTACAGATGAGTCAGCTAGCTCACTGCTTTTTTTGTTAATACGTGGTGTCTGAGAAGGGAGAATGGAGAGCAGTTTAGTTCATATAATATGGCATTGTGTTAATATAGAGAATCCGCCTGAGGATGTGATCACATGAAGAAAGGCCATACATATTGGCAAAAACAAATGCGGTGCATGGGCTAGAACATGACGATGTGTAATCGTCAACGTAATGGCTGGAGGGGGGACTGGGAGCCTAAAATTCCCTCCCCTGCCTGCCTATGCTTCATGATGTAGTTACTGAATTCACAGCTAGTATATAGAGGTATTGACTGTGTGAAAATGACAATTCCTCTTTAAATATCTGTGTATACATTTTATGTGTTGCTGCACTGGAAAAACAAGAAATAAACCATTACGGTAACATCCACTCCAAAGTTGTAGCAGAATTGTGCAAGCATGGGAATGGTTGTCCCCTCCTTTGGACGCATGAGCAGGTTTGCTAACCAGCTCTTGATTAGATTGTCCCAGCACTCAGCTAATCGGGGACCTGTTGTCAAATCTGTACCTCCTCCCACATCACACTCATGGGCAGAGTTCCCCGCTCACAACAAGTATTAGGATCCTGATGAATTGAACTGTTCAAGCCACAGTGCTTTAGAAGGTGGCCATTTATTAACAATATAAATTGTATTGAGGAGAGGCTGGTGTTCTTTAGGTGTATGGGTGCGATAATAGCAAATAATTGATTTGGCCCATAGTCTGTGAGATAATCTGTTGCTAGGGCAGAGTCCTCAGTGGAAGTGAACAGTCAGAGAACAATGTGAGGAATGTCATTGTCTTCTATTCCCTCCCACTGCTGACACTCCTGAGGATGTCCATGGGATATAATGTCCCTGCCTAACCTGGGACTCCTGTTAGTTCATTCTTCAGCAAATATTTGTTGGAGGACATCAGTACACAGTTTATAGTAATCCTAGCAACATTCCAGCCAAGGGAGCGAAGGCGATTACCTAATTTGTAATGTACTGTAGGATTGTCTGCATAATGGCTATATCTGCAAAATGCTCCCCAGGCTAGATGTCTGTCTGTAAAGTATTTGTGACTACTCCCATCTGAAGGCAGCTTGGGCATCAGACATTATTGTAATTAACCTCCTTTCTCTTCTCCCGCAGAAAGCTTTTGTCAGTCTATATGGAAACGATGCTGCTGCCAATACAAGGAAGAGCCAAGAACTCTTTGGGATGTTGCTGTTCACTGGAGTTACGCTGGCGGGGCTCTTCCTGCTGGCTTCCTACATGAGCCGCAGATAACCCTTCACCCGCTGGACCTAGAGCAAAAAGGTCACAAAGGTTTCTTTTCCCAATCATGATGCTGCACAATGGCGCAGTGAGGAAGCAGGAACGTTGTGGGTAGTCCTTATTGTCACACAATTGGCAGATGCTGAAACTACAGTCACTATTTGTTAGCTATTTTAAATCCTTTTAGGAATTGAAGCCTCTTTTTATTTCTTTGGAGCAGAGTGTTAAATTGTATTTGAATAAATAGTTTATCTGTTTCTGCTGGCAGCAGCTACTTGTTGTCTTTGGGTGTATTATTCATGGGAGATTGATTAGCAATGAAAGAATATATATACACACAAACCAGTTAGTATTGTGACTGCCAGCATCCTGACTGTAGGAAAGCTGACTACATCCCATATTAATGACAGATTGCAGAGGTAAGTATTCGGGTCAGGGGGAGAGTTAGGGTTATAATACTTACAAAAATGGCTCAGTGTGTACAACCAATAGGCGCACGCCTACGGCCGCATGTGGTATTGTCCGGTCTGCTGTGCTACATGTCCAACCAGGCGATATCGCATGCGGCCCCATTGCAGGTAATGAAGGACAGAAAGAGGGATCGTTCAGTCATTCGTTACCTCGTTCTAATGTGTACCAGAGTTACGATAGGTCATCCCATCGGGCCAGCATATTGTACCAGTACACATCGCTCAGTGTGTACCTGACATTACTTTGGCTTTCTGGGTTCTCAACACTGAATTGGTCTGCAGTCTTTTGCTTTTATATGGTCACAACACTCCCTTGTGACTTCTACTCTTTATTTCTACTTCAGGGTCCATAGGGTATCCACAGGATACCTTGGGGTATAGGTGTGACGTCAGTCGCAGGGCACCAAAGAGTTAAGCTTTCAGCCTCCCAGGATGCACTAGGTCCCCCTCCTATACCCCGCCCCCAGGCCAAGGCACCTCAGTTTAGTTTGGTGCCCGGCCGGAGTCGGGTGCACCTGTTGGAGTGGGGGCTAGAAGAGCCCCTGAAGCTTTTTCTTCATGCAGCTGTGGCTGCACATCTGGATGAACAGCATGGACAGTCAGTCCTGACGTCCATGCTGTCTTCCCTACACCCCGCCGGTACCAGAACGCCGGTACTGATCCGGGGATGCTGGTGGGCGTCTGGGGTCACAGCTAGCGGTGACCCCAGATGCTCCGGACCATGGCCGGATTCAAGGGGGACAGAGGTAAGCAGCGGGGTCCCGCGGTGGGTCCCCGCTGATCACATGGTCCTAAGTCCCCAGGCAGGGGGCTCCCTGGGGACTGGCTGCAGCGTGGAGCCAGGCGACCAACCTGCGCTTCCACTACCCCCTGGGACAGCGGACCGCAGCAGAGCGGTAGCGCTGCGGCGTCCCAGGGGTTAAATGCATGCCAGGGGAGCGCGCCTTCCCTGTCTCACAGCCGGCGCCTCCCCCGCTGCACACAGCCATCTCTGCACTGTGCTGACTGGTCCTGTGTCAGCGCTCCTCCCCCAGGCCAGCTTCTCTCTGCTCCTCGGCGGCCATCTTCTCTGCAACGCATGGTGAACGCTGCTGGAAGTCTGGAAGGAAGCATCGTGGTCTGGGTCCCCCCGCATACCTCTCCTCCGCTGTGGCTCAGGTCTGTGTATGCAGCGCTGTGTCCTACCAGGCCCTGTGTCTGTGTAGTTGAGTGATCAGCGCTGTTAGTGCAGGAATTGTTATTTCTCTGCATTGTATGTGACTGTGCTAGCGCTGCCTGTAACTATTCTTCACTAAACTGTCAGCTTTATTACTGTCCCTGTTCTTTCTGCTAAAGCCCTTGCGGTGCGGTGCTGCAGGGTGGTCTCTCGCCTATTTAATACTTAATTGGTGAGAGAGGTCACATACGTGGTGCCATCATGTCTGAAAGTGATTTTCCCCTCCGGCTACAGTGTACCACGTGCAAAGTACCGTTAGCGGAGGGGGAGGGTAGCGCGGAGGGCCTTTGCCGGCAGTGTTGTCCATGGCGCGGCCTATTACGGTTACAGCACCGGTACAGGAGCCGCCCTGGGCTTGTTTCGCTCAGGCGTTAACAGCTTTAGTGGGCCAGTTAGCTCCGCAGCCCGCGTTTACTCCGATGGGTTTGTCCCAGCAGTCTGTGGTGTCGTCACCCATGCAGGGGTTCCCACGACAATTGGTGGTACCCCACAGTCTCCCTATTTCCCCGCTCCCGGGTTCTCAGGAGCCAGCGTGGGTTAACTCCCTGACGAGTTCTTTACAGCACTTGTCGGATGTATTGCAAGGGGAGTCTGTGATGCGGCCTCATAAAAGGCCGGTGGCGTCTCTGTCCGCTCCTTATGAGGATGACGAAGGGACGTCTGATGATGGGGAGATTCTGGATCCTTACGATCAGGAACCTTTCCATACTAAGGACGCTGATGCTAAGTCCAAAGTATATATTCCTGGACTTATTCGGGCGGTCCGCACAGCCTTGGTGATTGAGGACGAAGTTCCCCCAGCGGCTAAATCTAAGTATGCCTTTTTCAAAGATGTGAAGGGCGATGCCACAGTCTTTCCTCTTTCGGGTCAGTTGGTGGACCATTTAGAGGAGGCGTGGAAACAACCTGGCAAAAGATACCAGCCGCAGAGATGCCTGGCGGTGGCTTATCCGTTCGCGGATAATTATTTTGCTAAGTGTGAATCCCCTCCACAGGTGGATTCTCACGTGACCCGTCTTGTCCGTAGTGCCACATTGCCGATGCCATCCATGTCCTCCCTTAAGGATGCTACGGACCGCAAGGTAGAAATCTGCCTGAAGTCCGCTTATTCCCTTGCAGGGGGGGCAGCACGGCCGGCTATGGCCATTTGCTGGGTTGCCAGCGCGATGGAGCGCTGGGCGGATTCATTAGAGGCTTCTTTTGAATCCGACTGTCCGGCCGAACAAGCGGAGTTGATTGGCAATCTCCGTGATTCGGCCACCTACATCAACGAGGCGGCTCTAGACATTAGTACTCTGGTGTCTAGAATTTCTTCAGCAGCGGTAGCTGCTCGTCGCACCTTGTGGCTGCGATCCTGGAAGGCGGACGCAGATCCAAGAAAGGTCTGGAAGCGTTGCCGTTTACCGGAGAAGTTCTCTTCGGTCCGGATCTGGATAAGATTGTGGCCACGCTGGCGGCAGCCAAATCTGCTTGTCTCCCGTCGGCCGCTGCTCCTTCTGGTTCTGGACCATCGTCCTTTCGGTCATCTAGGGCCCAGGGCAGGCCCAAACCACAGTCGTTTCCTCGACAGGCTGGCCCTAAGAAATCGGGCAAGCCCCGGAAACAGGCATGGAGTACCAGACGTCCGGCCCCCAAGCCAGATGACAAGCCTGCGGCCTGACGGTCCGGGTCTCCCCTTGGGGGATCCCAGGGTGGGAGGCCGCCTGCTGCAGTTCTCCCGGTGTTGGTCGTTCACTACGACAGACACTTGGGTTCTGGAGGTGGTCTCTCACGGGTACGCCCTCTCCTTCCGGCACAGACCCCCGGCTCGATTCTTCACCACGGGTCTACCATCAGACCGGAACAAGGCTACGGAGCTGCGGAAGGTATTGCACACTATGCTCCAGGCTGGAGTTATAGTGCCTGTTCCATTCTCCCAGAGGGGCCAGGGTTTCTATTCAAATCTATTTTTGGTACAGAAACCCAATGGGTCATATCGTCCGATTCTCAACCTCAAAGCACTCAACAAGTCTTTGCGGGTCCCGAAGTTTCGGATGGAGACCCTACGGTCCATCATTCTGGCGCTGGAACCTGGGGACTACATGGTGTCATTGGACATACAGGACGCTATGGCGGTCATGGCGGCTTCTCTGCGGCTGCAAGGAGTCCGCATGTTGCCGTACTTGGACGACCTGTTATTGGTGGCAGGATCTCCAGAGCTCCTGTTACACCACTTGGACCTGACCATTGCACTGCTGCAACGGCACGGCTGGCTAATTAACTGGCAGAAGTCCACTCTAATCCCGTCTCGGAGGATTCTGCATCTTGGAGCCTTATTGGACTCGGGACAGCAAAGGATCTTCGTGACGGAGGACAAGATCTCTGCTTTACAGTCAAGGGTGCGCAGTTGTCTGCACAGCCGCCGGGTGTCCTTACACTCGGCGATGAGGTTACTGGGCTCCATGGTGTCGGTGTTCGACATGGTGGAATACGCCCAGTTTCACTCTAGACCTCTGCAGCACCTGATCCTGTCCAAGTGGAACGGGCTGCCTCAGTCTCTGAAGTTCCAGACGATTGTGCTCACCCCGGAGGTTCGCCTGTCCCTTGCGTGGTGGTTAAAGATGACCCACCTCAACAAGGGATGTCCGTTCTGGGTTCCAAATTGGGTCCTGTTGACAACGGACGCCAGTCTTCGGGGCTGGGGAGCAGTTTCGGGTCCACACTTGTTCCAGGGCAGGTGGACACCGACAGAAGCGGAGCTTCCAATAAATATCTTGGAACTCCGTGCGGTCTTCAATGCTCTCCTGCAGGCACAGCGGTTTCTCCAGGGTCACCCGGTGCAGGTCCAGTCGGACAATGCTACCACCGTGGCCTACATAAACAGGCAAGGAGGAACTCGCAGTCGGGCGGCTCTCGTAGAGGTCTCTCGGATCCTGGTTTGGGCGGAGCGCAATCTTCCGGCCATATCAGCGGTCTTCATCCCGGGAGTGCTAAATTGGGAGGCGGACTTTCTAAGTCGCCAGGACGTTCATCCAGGGGAATGGTCCCTGCACCCGGACGTTTTTCAACTACTGGTGGACAGGTGGGGTCTTCCAGAAATCGACCTCATGGCGTCCCGGCACAACAACAAGTTGCCGGTGTACGGGTCTCGCACAAGAGACGAAGGGGCGTCTCTGGTGGATGCTCTGTCCGTCCGGTGGACGTTCAGGTTCGCATACCTGTTCCCTCCGGTCTCCCTTCTTCCACGGGTAATCCGGAAATTCAAACAGGAAGGAGGGACGCTCCTGTTGATAGCTCCCGCGTGGCCCAGACGGCACTGGTTCTCAGACCTTCAGGGTCTGTCCGTGGACAGTCCTCTGCGGTTGCCGCTACGACCGGACCTTCTGTCTCAGGGTCCTTGTCTTCACCCGGACTTGACTCGGCTGTCCATGCTGAGGTCCTGGGGGTTTGCCAGCTCTGTGGTGTGTACCATGTTACGAGCTCGGAAACCGTCTTCCGCGAGGATATACCATCGCGTGTGGCATACGTTCTTCCAGTGGTGTCGACCGAGAGGTTATGCACCGCGGGAGTTTCGTCTGTCTCGGATTCTCGCCTTCCTGCAAGCGGGACTAGATCATGGGCTTCGCCTTGCTTCTTTGAAGGTACAGGTTTCGGCCCTATCTGTCTGGTTTCACCGTAGGATTGCTACAATCCCGGATGTGCGCACCTTTATGCAAGGTGTTCTCCGTATTCAGCCGCCCTTTGTTCCACCTGTGGCGCCTTGGGATTTGGCTGTGGTCCTGAGGGCTCTCCAAGGACCGCCGTTTGAACCACTGGGCTCAGTGGATATTAAATGGCTAACAGCTAAGACTGTTTTCCTTCTGGCCGTTGCTTCAGCCAGACGTGTTTCTGAGTTAGGGGCTCTTTCTTGTAGACCCCCTTTCTTGGTTTTTTCATGGGAACAGGGCAGTGCTCCGCACTCGGCCCGAGTTTCTCCCCAAAGTTGTTTCCCAGTTTCAGGTTAACGAGGAAATAGTTGTTCCGGCCTTTAACTCACCGGGTCTTTCCGTGGGTGAGGCCTCTTTGGATGTTGTGCGGGCCTTAAGGACTTATGTGGACCGCACTTCTTTGTTTAGGAAGTCGGACGCTTTGTTGTCCTCTATGGCTTCTGTAAAAAGGGTTGGCCTGCTTCAAAGCAAACTTTGGCAGCCTGGATCCGTATGGCTATTTCTGAAGCTTATCTTCATGAAGGCCTACCGGTCCCTCCTTCTCTGAAGGCTCATTCCACTAGGTCTGTGGGTCCTTCGTGGGCAGCTTGACGTGGTGCCTCGGCAGTTCAGATCTGCAAGGCTGCTACGTGGTCTTCTGTCCATACCTTCGTGAGGTATTACAGGTTTGACACCTTCGCCTCTCAGGATGCTTCCTTCGGGCGGCGGATTCTCCTTTCTGCACAGGAGCGTCCCCACCCTTAAAGGATACTGCTTTGGGACATCCCCAAGGTATCCTGTGGATACCCTATGGACCCTGAAGTAGAAAATATGAGATATGGTAAGAACTTACCCTTGTTATCTCTATTTCTACGAAGTCCATAGGGTTCCACAGGACTCCCGCCCTGTTGCACCTGTGCTGCAGATGGGCTTTGCTCTGGTCACCGGTTTTCCGTCTCCCTCTGGTGAGAATGTGATTCTTGTATGTGTCCAGATCTTTGTTCTCTCTCTTCCTTCTCCTCCTCCGGCCTATGGCTTGGTAACTAACTGAGGTGCCTTGGCCTGGGGGCGGGGTATAGGAGGGGGACCTAGTGCATCCTGGGAGGCTGAAAGCTTAACTCTTTGGTGCCCTGCGACTGACGTCACACCTATACCCCAAGGTATCCTGTGGAACCCTATGGACTTCGTAGAAATAGAGATAACAAGGGTAAGTTCTTACCATATCTCATATTATAGGGTATAATACACTCCCTACTATATCAGTATAGAGGCAGACAACTAGCCACAACAAGGGGTGAATGCTTCCACAGGCACAGCACAAACATGTCTGGGATCAGAGGCGAGTCCTAAGGCCTTTCATTTGCAGAGGGCACAAAGCTCCTGAAAGTTTGGTATAGAAACAGACCAGTTTAGGGTGTATTTAATGAGCTGGTTTCAGTAATATAAAGGCACTGTGGGCCTGATTCAGAGTTTGGAATAGAAAGAGATCTCTCTCAACTGATCATCTTGGTGAAACCATGCTGCACTGCAGGTGGAGCAGATTTAAAATGTGGGAGAGATTTAGATTTGGGAGGGAGGTGTCCAAACTGACATCTAAAGTGCAGTGTAATAATAAAGCTGTGCAGTATTTGTGAGCTACATGCAAAAGCAGCCAGTATTTACACTACATGCAAAAAAATGTATTTACACCCCTTGCATTGCAACATGGTTTGCCCAAGTATACAGTTAAGTGCTATCTCTCTTTCTATTCTCAACTCTGAATCAGGCCCTGTATCCTTGGCCTCATCAGGCTAGTGCAAGTTAAACTAATTCAAACAAGTGTCTGCTTGCTATGCATTACAAAGTACAATATGGCTATAATTAACGTTTCCCTATTCAAAGCTGTCTGCAGGTCTAACTAATAGCATACTTACTATACTTGGTGACAGTCTGCATATTTCAGGCATGGGGAGGAGGATTCTGTGAAGATTTAAGTCTAGTTTGCCAAGAAGGGAAATATAGAATTTAAAAGGTAAACTGCATGAAATGGTATCTAACGTGAGTTTGGATTGGTGATCAATTCCACTGGCAGGTTAGTTCAGGTTCTTTGTTTTACAATGGATAAACACTTGTTTTCTTCATTTTAGGTTTCTCATTTACACATTTTAATTTGACAAGTACAGCGCCATATGTTCCCCTACAGGGAAATGATGGCCACACTGCATTTGTTCTGTTTACAACATGTTATGAACCTGTGGCTTTATTTGCTACTAGTGACAAAAATATGACACACAAGTGGTTTATACAGCGGATGTGTAGTCACATAAGATAGCTACATACAGTCCACTACTAGTAAATCAGGGCTAAACCCAGTGGGGCGCTCACATTGTCAACTAAAATGCAATCTGGCTGATGTCCTCCCTGCAATGCTCTACAGCAAAGGTGGGCAATAAGCAGCCCTCCAGCTGCAGTGGAACTACACATCCCAGCATGCACGGCTAGAGTTTTGCTATTAGGACATGCTAAAACTGTGACAGAGCATGCTGGGATATGTAGTCCCACAGCAGATGGAGGGCCCGAGTTTGACACCACTGGTCTACAGCAAAGGTGGGCAATAAGCTCCCCTCCAGCTGCTGTAGAACTACGCCCCAGCATGCCCAGCCACAGTTTTGCTATTTGGCCATGTTAAAACTGTTGCAGGGCATGCTGGGATGTAAATACATGCCCATTTAAGCAACACTATGCTGCCCTTTATGTATGAATCAACGTTTCTTACTCATGTACATCTCCAAAAAATGAAAGGTTTTGCAAGGCTTGGCATTTGTTAATAAGCAAAAACAGACTCTAGACTCATCTGGACCTGTCCTAAAACACAAGATTGTCTTCTATATGAGGACTACTAATAATAAATATATATATATATATATATATATATATATATATATATAAATAAATCTATTGTTTAAAATTTTGACTTCTTGAAGGACAATACAGTCAGTTAAGAGTTGTACTGGATGTGTGGAAATCTTTCAAGCCACCTGTGCTATGTTGGTTGTCCTGGAATGCAGCGAGCCCCTGATCACAGGCTTGTGGTCGTGACATCCATTCAGCATCAGTAACCTTCATCCATGGCTTGGCCATAGTTTGAAGCGTAATTAATTCTGATACATACTTGACAACTCTCCCTAATAGTCAGGGAGACTCCCTGAAATAGTAGTGATCTCCCCGATTGCACCCCCATTATGAAGCAGTTATATACATTCAAATGGGATCATTGGTATAATTTCCCTGTATTGGTTATAAGGAACAACGATCCCTATGGCTACATGCATTTTCTGAAAAATATCAGTGTGTTATCATCAACAAATAGATTTTACTAACTGCTCATTTACATTTGGATGTAGGTCAGTATTATGACACGCCTCTCAGATGCAGCAGTACACGCCCACTTTACCGCAATGCTCATAGGTGTTGCTTTCACAATCTACCTGAAATTATTTTTTTCAAAAGTAGGCAAGTATGTTCTGATAGACTGTACATACCTCTTCTAGAATAACCATACTATGTACTGAAATTAGTTTTTTTGTTTTTTATTTTTACCACATACACCGTATGAAAAATGACTGGGCATCCTTAGAAATATTACATGGTTTTAATTCAGTGGTTCCCAGACTCCATGCTCAAGGTACCCTAAAGCTGGCCATACACCAGACCAACTTTCATCCAAGTAGTTTGTTGGTTGAACAAACAAAACAATAGCTAGGGCGCCAGTAGAGGTGTATGATTACTCGATCTGCTGGTGTTCAGAGCTGCACACTTAACTGGGGTCTTGCCAAACCACAAACAATCAGACAGAAAAAGGAAAGAGATGATAAGTGGCGCTAATATCACACAGCAGATGGTATAAAAAATGAATTTAATAAATACACATAACCATAATAATACACATATGCATAAAAATAGATAATCCCTTATTAATTCCCGGGAAAGGGATATAGCAATATAATGCACAATAAACAACTAACCTATAAAACATAAAAAACATATACATAAGCATACATGTAAGCCTCAATCAGCATATATTAAACAGCCGGTGGTAAATGGTATCCAACATCCTTTAAGCTATAAATGCAAATATTCCTCTCCAGGTAAACGGTAGAGATCTATGCACAGTGGCAGCTCTACAGAAAGTAGTATAATGGATAGAATATTGAGTCACTGTAGCAATCACTGCCAGGTAAGTCAGAGAGCAACAGTTATTGCAACATTAGTATCCAATATGATAGACGCTCCAGCATAGGCAGCAGATGAAAATATGAAAGTGATATCGGAGTGGTACCAGAGCCTCAATGTATGTATGTGCTCGTAAGTATTCACAATCCTCCTTCCGTATAAACCGCTCCAGCGGTAATCAATCTGTGTCCCCCGTGTCTCTGATATATCCTCTGGAGATAAAATAAGGAACCAATCTCCTCCCGATGTTGCTCCAATGTGAGTGCAATAAGTCTCACTCCCGCAAAGATCCAAGCGGTGTCACATAGGGAGACCAACAGCTGGGACAACTGTTTCAGGGGGAAGCGGAGCAGGAGCCTCATGCCTGCAAGCGTGCAATTAGAAGTGGAATCCCACTACCGGCCAAGTCTTCCGTGCCCTCAACACGTTTCTCCACACTAGGCGGCTTTTACAAGACACAGTTGTCCCAGCTGTTGGTTGATTACCGCTGGAGCGGCTTATACGGAAGGAGGATTGTGAATAGTTACGAGCACATACACACATTGAGGCTCTAGTACCACTCCGATATCACCTTCATATTTTCATCTGCCTATGCTGGAGCATCTATCATATTGGATACTAATGTTGCAATAATCGTTGCTCTCTGACTTACCTGGCAGTGATTGCTACAGTGACTCAATATTATATCCATTATATTACTTTCGGTAGAGCTGCCACTGTGCATAGATCTCTACCGTTCAGCCGGAGGACCATTTGCATTTATATCTTAAAGGATGTTGGATAGCATTTACCACTGGCTGTTTAATATATGCTGATTGGGGCTTGCATGTATGCTTTTTTTTATAGGTTAGTTGCTTAATGTGCATTGTATTGCTATATCCCTTTCCCAGCAATTAATAAGGGATTATCTATGTTTATTTACTAAATAAATTAATTTTTTTTCTAGCATCTGCTGTGTGATATTAGCACCACTTATCTCTTTCCTTTTTCTGTCTGATAGTTTGCTGGTTGGAATGAAAATCTGGTAATGTTTTAGCAGATTTAGCCAACTTGTGATTGTCAATTGCTCCCATAAATTAGCAGAGTTTCATTCCAACCAAGTAGTTGGATGAAAGCTGGTCTAGTATATGGCCAGCGTAACAGTCCAGGTTTAAGGCTATCCATGCTTGAACACAGGTGGCCTAATAATACCCCTTTTACACCGGAGCTAAAACCCGGGTTATTGCAGGGTTAACTCGGGCAGCTCCTTGGTGTAAAAGGGGAGAGGGTTGGATCGCTGGGTCGAGTGGCCCGGCAATCCAACCCAGGTAAATAGCAGGGGTGGATACATGAGTAACCCGTGAAACCCTGCTGTGTGTACAGCGCACTCCGGGTCTTGATGACCTGCAGTGCGCCGCAAGCCAGCCAATTGGTCCGGCTTCAGTGGCGCTTGGCGATGATGTCATCTCAAAGAGTCTACTTTCACGCCGAAAAAAACTGGTCTATGCAGACCCGACTACGGTGTGAGCGGCGCAGACTCGGGAATATCCCAAGTTGGCACCGGCTAAATTCCGGGTCTGATCCAGATAGGAACCCTGTTCCAACTCCGGGTCAGACCCGGAATTTTGGTGGAAAAGGGGTATTAGTAACTCAGTCAATTTGTTTTAACAGTCTGTGCTCAAGCAGCACAGATGGTGTAATGGTTAGCATTACTGCCTCACAGCACTGAGGCCGTTGGATCGATACCCACTACGGCCCTAACTGTGTGGACTTTGTATATTCTCCCTGTGCTTGCGTGGGTTTGCTCCAGGTACTCCGGTTTCCTCCCACACTCCAAAAATATAATGGTAGGTTAATCAGCTCCTAACAAAAAAAATTACCCCTAGTGTGTAGGTGTGTGCGCATGTGGTAGGGAATATAGATTGTAAGCTCCACTGGGGCAGTAACTGATGTGAATGGCCGAATATGCTCTGTAAAGCGCTGTGGAATATGTGTGCGCTATATAAATAACTGGTAATAAATAAGCAGGGATAACCATAACACCTTGTATGCTGGTGGTTCCCAAACTTGGCAAGACAACCTGTTTTAATGTATGAAGTGAATTTAAAAAAAAAAAATTCACAACCCACTAATTTATACCCCTTTTCCACCTAAATTCCGGGTGTGACCCGGAGTTGGAACAAAGTTCCTATCCAGATCAGACCCGGAATTTTGCCGGCGCCGACTCGGGATATTCCCGAGTCAGCGCCGCTCACACCGCAGTCGGGTCTTGACCCGGAGTGCGCTGTTCTCACAGCAGGGTTTCACGGGCTACGCCCATGTCAAACCCTGCTAGTTACCTGGATTGGATTGCCGGGTCACTCGACCTGGCGATCCAACTCTCCCCTTTTACACCAGGGAGCTGCCCGGGTTAACCCTTCAAAAACCCGGGTTTTAGCTCCGGTGTAAAAGGGGTATTAGCAGGGGAAACATATTCATTACTTATTTCTGCACTTAATGAACAATTTTCTGGATTTAAACAGATTGAAAAAGTTAACTTGAACAGAATGTTTATGGTGATCACTTATCAGGTGAGAACAGTGGCGTAACTATGGTATTTGGAGCCCGGGGCAAATTTGAAAAAGGAGCCCAGGTTGTCCCCAACTATGAGTGCGCCAAAAAATGGGTGTGGTCACAAGGGGCATGGCCAGTGAAAAAATGGGGCATGTCAACATGGCACACCTTTGTCACTGGGAACATTTCTTTCCATTTGCACCTTAATGCAGTGCCCCTTATACAGTCCCCCCCCTATACAGTGCCCCTAGTAGTGGTCCCCCTTATGGAGGCCCCCAGTAGTGGTCCCCCATACAGTATCCCCAGTAGTCCCCCTTATGCAGCCCCCAATTAGTTCCTCTTATACATTGCCCCCAGTAGTAATCCCCATATGCAGTGCCCTTTATACAGTGCCCCCAGTAGGAGTCCCCCTTGATGCAGTGCCCCCTGTAGTGGTCTCCCCAGTAAGATCCACCCCAGTAGTGGTTTCCTCCTCCCCCACCAATGCAGTGCCCCCAGTAGTATTACCCCCCCGCCCGCGATAAATACACAGAAATTTAAATAAATAAAAAGGAAGAAAAAAAAAAAAAAAAAATTACCTTAATCCACGCTCCAGCCACCATCCGCACGTCAGTCCTCCCGGGCTGGCGTGCTCTGCATTATGGGAGAGAAGTCATGACGTCTCTCCCACTGCAGGAGCCGGAAGGGAGCCAGCTCTTGTAGTGGGCGCTGCGGCTGCTGCAGTCAATGAGAGTCTCTGGCTCTCATTGGCTGCTGTTTAACACACACATCACCGCCAGCCCGGGAGGACTGACGTGCGGATGGTGGCCTAACTAGGGCGGGCTGGTACCGTGGCCGGCAGTGTGCCCCCCCCCCCGAGCACCGCAGCACGTGCCCTGCCCTAGTTACACCACTGGGTGAGAACCATTCCACAGTTACACAACTAACCTTGTTTTTCTTTGTACCCTGCAGAGGTTACCATCTTTTCACCTTCAGATTCCGTGAAGCAACTTGGCACATTAAGCTGGCCACATATCTAAAGATTCTGTCCAACCAGCCAACTAGTTGATTGGTTGGAGTGAAAATCTGGTAAGGTATGAAAGCAAATGACAAACAATTTGCTCCCAAATACCAGAAAACAGACAAAAACGGTTTATTAAATGTTTGATCTGAACAATTTGTTCAAACTTGTTTGAACGACCATTTTAATATGTTTTCTGGCATTTAGGAGCAAATTGCTGATTAGTTACTCCCATAAATTACCAGATTTTCATTCCAACCAATCAACTAGTTGGCTGTTTGGACAGATAATCTTTAGATGTGTGGCCAGCTTAACAGTGCATAGGGTATTTTTTGAGCAGTTATGTTATATAAGGCACCTGTGCACCTGCTAGGTGACCTATAAAATGTGAGGTGTGTGGGGTCCTGAGGACAGAGTTTGAGAGCCATTGATCTAAATACTTGACAATGATCACACCCTCACTAATACTCAGCTAGGACAAAAGAAGATTGAGATTTATTGTAGGAGTCTTTCCATCCACTAAAGCACCAATGGAACTTCAGTGATTTTGGTGTACATTGGATGAACCAATATTGGTCAGCAATAAAAATATTTTCATATACAGTGTATAGCCACAATTCCAAAGTAATCATCCTACACTTGTCACTGTGCTGCTTTTGCATGCAAAGAGGATGTGAGATACGGACAGGTGTAAGATTGCGATGCAACATATATAGTGACAGGACATTCACTCCCATGTAAAGTTGATTCACTGACAGTTTAATTGTCGACTGCTGGTGAACTAGTACATAGACACTTGTTACATGTGCTGATGGGTGTGCTGCTCCTCTCTCTGGTTTCCTCTTATTTCTTCCATTCATTCTTCTCATAGTCCCACTTTGAAGAGAAGCCCTCAATAGGCCCAACATGCATGTCCAACATCCTGCGAACCTGCATAGCTTTCCAGTCATCTTGCAGCGTGTGTGGTATAGGTGGGAACACTACATAAACAGAAAAGGTGGTTATTGGATGGGCAGTTTCTGTATATAGGGGTACATATGTCTTTTTACCCTACTGCTCTCACCATGTAATTTCTGCCACCACACAATAAGGCCCGTCACACCAAAGAAGAAAAAGACAGCCCCAAGCACGGTCTTCCACTCATTTGAGGGCTTATTCATATCTGCATACGTATGGTTAAACTTCATGTGGTAAACTGTAGGAGACAATGAGAAGCTAGGACTAGAGTGCCTTTACAGCAGGGGTAGCCAACCCTGGTCCTCGAGAGCTACCAACAGTGCATGTTTTCCATGTCTCCTCACCGAATCACAAGTGAAGTAATCTGGATCTTTTCAAATTTGTGTGAGTAATGAATACACCTGTGCACCAGCTAGGTGGTCTGTAAAACATGAACTTCGTAGCTCTTGAGGACATAGTTTGGCTACCCCTGCTTTACAGTATATGATGGACCTTCCCTTCCATTACCAGATATACTGCCAGGGTGTGCAGTTTTGGACTTGATGGGGATGGGAGTTGTAAGAGGCCACGATGGAAGTTAAAAGGTTTCAGTATTTCCAGGTACTTTCCTGTCCCAAGCAAATTATATCTATCTTGTGTGTAACAGCACAGACAGGTGGAGATTCAGATAGCACCTTGTATATTTTTTTTGGAAAACACCTTTAATTTAGACTTCTTACGAAGGTTAGTTATAGGTTGGGCCTTTTAAATGCATGCAGTCTGATATATACCCTCAGTTAAACAGGGTGACTTAAACAAAAACAAAGCTGGCTTGGTCTAGCAGTCAGATTACAAAAGGTACAAGTGCAATAAGCACTATCACTCCTCACATGAAACTAGCTACATGGGGCAGTTTTCCTTTTACACTGAGAATGAATAGGACATGGAGGTGACTACCTCTACAGCATAGAGATAGGTTACAAGTGACAATTTAACTTCTTCTGGAACTACTAGAAAACTAGACTTTTAGTCTTGCAGACAATGTGAATGCCCTTATTTACAAAAGAAAGCAATTTACGCCATGGATTTGAAAATGTAACACCTGGCCCTGTGCACACAATACATTACGTGAAATCTTGTCTTCTAAACTCAGCTGCTTCCAAGGCCCCTTCTCCTTTTCCTTCAGAGCCGTCTCTTGTGAGCTCAGAGTCTCACGATATGGGACCTCAGGCAGAGGAAGGGTACGGTGGTCATAATATACAGGCTGTGTGTAATATGGCACAGCATCTGTCCAAGAAAAAAATAAATAAAAATTACTCAATTAAACCAGTCTATCGTGCATTCTATATCAGCAGTCTTATTTTATTTTTACCGAATTACGGATGGCTCAGCTAGCAATGCAATTGTATCTGGTTTGATATTCCCAGTGATTGGTAAATTATTAATCTTTGTTTCTTGCTGCCTTATGCCTAAACAAATCTGCTTTATTGATCATTTAAGCCAATGATTTCACACGGTCATGCATCAAGCCTTTGATCTGCCTCCACATGGCTCAACCACTGAACTGGGTGTGATTCAGCAAGGAATCACAATTATAAAGCTGCATGCAGGCAGTTTTGCAATTCCATCCTTGCTATTATACAAATGCAGCCGGTGTATGACACCTCTGCTGCATTTGCGATCCCATCACTGCGACGGAGATCACAGGCTGGTATCACCATCGTAGCAGTCGATGGTGGACGGTGCCAGGCCGCCAGCCAGCTGAGTAAGCCTCAGCTTACTCAGGCTGGCTTGTGAGCCCAGGACACTGCGTTGGTCGATGCAGTCCCTGGTCTTGCCCCTGTTACCGGGAATGCTGCCTGCCTCCGCACCGCCCCTTAAATGCCTCTGCCTGTCAATCAGGCAGAGGCATAGAAGGGTCTGCATGCAACTACGCAGGACACATTCTGCACACTCAGATTCCCGATAATCAGGAATCTGCGATCAGCAGTGCACTGCTGAATCAGGCCCTGTATCTGTGAGCAATTTGGAAGTGGGTGTTGTTCAGGTGCCTCAAACAACCAAATTGCTACCATAAGTTCCAAGTCATTACATCATGAGGATCAATACAGGCGGTTGTTAGATCTATATTTTGAGGATTTTCTGAAAATCCAATTCAGGTTTAGAATTTTTTTTCTTTTTTTTTTTTTAACTGCTTGGAAAGAACCTTAAAAACAAATCTCACCAAGAATTTGCTTTTCCAGTAATGGTGTGACATTTGTCTAGTTCTGGGCTGGCCAAAACATTGATTGCGATCTACCGCTAGCTCGCAGAGCTCCCGTCGGTAGATCACGACCAACTTGCTTCATCAACTGGGAATGCTGGTCTCTGAAGCGATAAAAAGGCTAAAGAAAACTCTGATCACTCCTGAGAACAGCGTTCCTAGTGATGCAGTGTGCGGGTGACATCACCCATGATGTGAGGAGCCTGTGGGAGTGACAGCTGGAGCGCTCACGGCATTGAGTGGTGCGCAGCGAGAAGACAGGTAAGTAGTGCACAGGGTAGAAGGGGGCTGTTCTACACTTTGAAGGCGCACCAGTACTGGGGCACTACTACAGTGGGCATTGCAGTAACGTGAATAGTGAAAACTATTTGGTGCACTGTGAATAAGACTGTGTGGCGTTATTTGAATTTGGGATACTATGTGATATCGTCAGGACAGAAACTACACCCCTTGCTGCGAGGTCATGCCCCTTTGGCATGCCACACCCTTTTTCAGACTTTATAGATCACAAAAAAAAGGTTTTTAGTTTTAAAAATAGATCAGGGCGGCCAGACTTTTGGACTGGTCTAGTTCTACATGGCTTCTGTCACATACCCAGACACCATGGAATTCCCTAGCTTAATGTCCAACTCATCGTTAAATTGGTGGAGCATTTCTTCCAGTTCTTTAAAAGGGAGTTTTAAAGGATTATTCTTGTTTGTAACACTCCCTGTGCTCTATAATTAAAGGACTGCCGGACATATCAAGCTTTGTTTTTAGCTAATGGTAGATCACATGGGCCTGTATTTTGGAAAGTTTGGCAAATTTATTTAGTCCCTTGTCATACTACTCGCCCCTCCTGAACAATGGTCTTGTGTTATACTCACCTCTTTCTATGTTACAGAATATGTTCTCATTGCACTTTTTTCACCTCAATTTAATATCATTCCAAACTATAATGTTCTGTGTCACTCCCCGTTAAACGTCCTTCATTCTGTAACTTTTTCTTCCCTTCAGTGTCAGGTTCCAGTCATCCTCACTACATTCTCTTATAGCAGTGGTCTTTCACCTGACATTGCAATAGTCATCTTTTCTCATCCTTTGCTTTACCATTAATGCATTATGGGCCTTATGCTGGCCATACACTACTGCGATTTCAGCAGATTGCCTGATTTGCGACACATCGTACGATGCATAGTGCAGTTTTTAAGGTAGGATACGATGCTCGCTCCCATAGCTCTTTAAACATATCGTTTGATCAGATGTGCAGCCCATCATATCTATCGTGATCGTATGCCGATCGTGCTGTGTATTTGCGCATGAGATTCATCGTGCATCCAAGCGATGTCATTTGTTAAAAAAAAAACAAAAAAAAAAACAACCTATTGATCCGCCCCACGCTTTTAGTGACCCAGTGCTGGTTGTGCAACATACAGGGGACAAATGACGTAGGGGTGTCCCGTATGTAAGCACAACCAGCAGCGGGCTAGTCAGAACCAGCACTGATTGCCAAAATACAGGGGACAAATGACATAGGGGTCCCCCATATTCTGTGCAACCAGCTCTAGGCTCTGATCTGGTTCTGGAAATTCAGGAGGAAAGAAAAAAAAAAATGCATATGTCTCCCTGTATTTTCCAGAACCAGCACCAGACTTTCTAGCTGGGGGGGGGGGGGGGGGCTGATGCCACAGCCAGGGGAGCTGTTTCACCGGGCCCCCAGCCACAGCATCAACCCTGTCCACTAGTCAGCCCAGGCTGGGGATCCCCTCAATAAAGGGATCCTCTCCCCCCTCTCCAGGGTACCCCAGGCAGACAGCCCAGGGCTATACCTGGCACCCGTGGACGGTGGTTGCAGGGTTGATAATGTATAAGTATTGTAAAAAAAGGAAAAAAAAGAGAAAACATTGTCTTTACGATTAGAACTGCAGGTCCCAGGAAGCCTTCCCTGCATGCTGGTACTTTGAGAACCACAAGTACCAGCATGCAGGGCATTAAGGGCCCCGCTGGTACCTGTAAAAAAAAAAAAAATGTTTAAACATGCACCGTGACAGTATATACATACTCACCTACATTACCTGGACTGGTCCTCTTCTCCCTGTAGGCATCCTTGGTCTTGGTAAAACAAAAGCCAGCGGGCCCGTGATGCCCCGAATGCTGGTACTTGTGAATCTCAAAGTACCAGCAGGCGGGGGAGGCTTGCTGGGACCTGCAGTTTCACATCAAAAGACAATATTTTCAACAATTTGATATACACTACATAATCAACCTGGCACCCACTGTGGTGCCGGGGATAGCCCCGGGCTATCAGCCTAGGCCTGGGGTGCCCTGGAGATGGGGACCCCTTTATTGCAGGTGGGGGGGGAAGGGGGGTCCCCAGCCTGGGCTGACTAGCTGTCAGGGTTGATGCTTCGGCTTGGGGGCCCGGTGAAACAAATTTACAAATCACGCCTCTGACGCACAATGCATCGTACGAGAGATCATCTGAAGATAGTGTGAATATTGCAGGTGGGACTGCCAGGGAGTTCAAGGGAAATCGTAAAATGAAGCTTCTCTTATGCTGGTAGTACTAGTGTATGGCCAGCATAAGTTAGTGTGTGCTACAATATTGCAGTCTAGAGCTTTAAGTTGTTGGCATTATTGTTTGAATCACCAAGTATTCATTAACAAGATTTTTTTCCCGTCCCCCTCCTATGTGTCTTTAGAGATGAACCATAACGATCAGATAGGAGTTAGCTGGATAAAGTCTAACATTTACGAAATTATTTTGTGGATAAATATAAGACTAACTCATAGTCCTCCCCACCTTATTCTAGTGACCCTCACTTCATTCAATGTTCTATAACCTTGTTCCTTGTAACCCTCACCTTGATTCACATCATTTGATTAGAAATACATACCGTGGCCCCCATGGCTGTGTGCTGCTCTGACACCAACAGCTCCCAGAATCCTAATTTTAGCCAAGAGTGGCGACCTTTGTGTGAGAACCGATAACATCTGCAATAGAAAAAACATATGCTGCTCAGTGTATTACACAAGTTATACTAAAATAACACGTTAGACATTGGAACTTGTTTAGTTACATGAATGGGAAAACTACCTCAGATAAACTTTGAAAGTGCAGCTATGTAACTTTACTTTGAGTTTGTGACATATTGATACAGGCAGCTGGTTTCACAGAAGACAGCACTCTCTGCCAGTGAGTGGCGCTGTGTATGTGCCGTTAGGGACTGTTGGCACCTGTGTAGAAAATGTATTGCTCTGACCTCTGGAAGTGGAGAAAGGACAGAGTCTTTAACCTCTGTGTGCAATAGGTATTGAGAAATTTTAATACATACTCCTCTTTCCAAGCTTTGATAAATACCCCCATAAGTGTGGCAAGATAAGAAAGAAATTTACTAACCAATCAGCTTCCAACTTACATTTTACACTGTTTGAAAAATTAAAGTTGGAGGTGATAGGTTGGTACTCACAATTTTCTCTTCAAGCTCTAATACCCCCCCTTAGTCACATTAAGATCCCTGCGGCACTGCTTCCTCCTTTAGGCGTTTGCATTTTTATTGAAGTCTTCTATAAAGGAGATATGTACTGTACCCTTTGTCATGTTAGATAAATACAGTATGCAACATCAGCAACTTGCTCCTTTCAGAAGAAAGCATAGAGGTTGGACAATACTGTTCACAGTAAACAAAATTTGCTGGGAAAATGCAGTGTCATAGCAGGCTTATTGCTTTGCGGCCTCTTTGGCAGAGATTATAGGAAGGTTTTGGGAGCATAGAAGGCAGATTGTGTAGCTAGCAGACCATAAAGGGCTTCCCTTCCTCAGATTAAGCTGAGGGTCCTAAATAATGCTGCAGAAGCCTCACTAAAGCACATCCAAACACTCCACCCCACAACATAGATAATGGTCTGTCTTCACCCAACATTTAGAGAACACAGAACAGAAGTCCCTAGGCCTTACACCCAGAGTACTCACAGTAACAGAGATCCGAGCTGCACAGTTTGTATAATGGAGAAAGACTGAATATCTGGGAGCACAGCCAGGCGCAGAGCATTCTGGGATGAAGAGAGAGCAAAGGACGCTTTAATCCACCCCATTTAACCTGCTAGTTGCAGGAAATCACAGTGGGATATTTCTGCACATTAAGACCACTTTCACACTCCTGTCTCCAAACGCTCCTCTACCTTCAGATTCTCTGATTTAAGCAGTATTGTATCAAGAATATATTGTGTGCTAATTAGCTCTGTGTTCCCTTAGTCTACCAAATGTTCTTCAAACAAAGGTTAATTTGGAGAACGTTTGAGTTTTTAGATGAGCGCAAGCTCTAGGCCGTTAAGTAAATTAGTCTTCTACATTTAGTCATGATCTAATTAATTCATATTCATGTTTAACTTTACAACGGAGTCATTGGTTCATCTTACATGATGCAGATTAGTATTGAGTATTAAGGGCACTGTATCAGTGAAAGAATAAAGGATTTATAAACACAATTTGTCTCTTTAGAAGTGAAACTACATCCTGGCTTTTGCAGTTTTGTCCTGGACAGTAGGCGGCACTGATCTGCAATCAAAGCAGTTTAGCTTTTTTTTTTTACGTTCATTGAAACTGAAAAGGCATTACATTAATAGGAGAGGACAGACAGAGGTCCTCTAGGAAGAAATTGTATGTTATTTATAAGGAGTTCTGCAGTGCTGTACAAAGAAACAAAACAGGATGCTTAAGTACAGACTAATACAGATAGTATATAAAGACAGATACATAATTACAATGAATAGTTTATAGAGGAATCAAAAAGGTAAAAGGGCCCTGCTTATGTTCAATTCATAATATGGGCAGACACAATGGGAAGAAGGCAGAGAATGCAGACTTAGGAAAGAGGGGGGGGGGGGGGAGAAATAAGAGAAAAAAAAAAAGGAGGGGTGTTTTGTTTTAAAACTATATGAGGAGAATTCAATTGAATGCAATGTTGAATAGCGCTGGGAACTTCAATTGGCTGTGCTGTAACTAGAGTATTTCTGATCGCACCTTCCTGAGGTAAGAGCAGAAACCCAGCTAAACTGGTGCCACACAGCTATTTTCGCGCTTACCGTCTGCGCGAACAGCATTGCGTCCAGCACTTCGGTCAGAAAATGCAGTTTTCCGCAACCAAGCCCCTGGCATTAGGTGCCGTAAACTTCATCTCCCGACTTTAGGTGTCAGGCGCGATGGACAATTGAATAGCTCCGGGCACTCATTACACTATTCAACATCACATTCAACTGAATTACCCCCCTTTTAGGTGGTACAAGCATCAATAGAGTACAAGAGGAATAAAAGCAGTAAAACGATTTAAATTAGAACTGGAAAGAAGGACCGTTTAATTAGTATGTGATAAACAAAGGGTTCCAGTTACTAGACAATAACCAAGTTTGTATTACGGTTACAGAAAAGGGGCGGAGTGGCAATCCGCAGGGGAGCAAAAGAGGGAGCGGGTTAGGTATATAGATCCATATGGGAAGAACCAGAGCCGCAACTAGACTTTAGTGCCCTGTGCCAGAAAGAGCATTGGTGACCCCCATTTTTCAAATAGGTACATAATGCACCCAAAAAAAAAATGGCCTCATGGGGGAAGGGCCAGGGAAGAGAGGGGAGGCCAGGAGATGCTAGGAATTAAATGAGGAAGATAGTTATATAAAAGTATAGTATACTATATGGTTGGAGTGATCCAGGCACCAAACAGTTAAGCTTTAGTGCCCAGGATGCACTGGGTCCTCCTTCATATATACCCCACCCATGGCTACAGGCAGCTAGTTTTTTTTGTTTGGTGAGAGAAGGAACCTTACCGACAGTGGGATTGCGGCAGAAGTCCCAAACAAGTTTTTATTTTTTATTTTTGAGCAGCGGTGCGTGCCAAGGGGAGAACCTGCAGCTCAGTCTTCCCCCACCGGTGCTGCAACACCAGTGACATGGTGATTTCGGCGGGCCTAGCCAGCCAGGACTGCAACCGGAAACATCGGGGATGGCAGGTAAGGGTTCCCAGCTGATGCGGAGAACCACGTGGTAGTCAGTGCCTCCAGCGGTGGAGACTAGTCGGAGGACACTGCTGTGAGGAGCATTCTGCAAACTGTCTCCAACACTAGACCAGGACATGAGTGATCCCGACAGCCAGGGGCTTGATGGCGGCAGCCATGTCAGTGTGCCAGGTGAATCCATACAAAGGGGAGGTAAGCTTTCCCCTGATGGCCCCTCCCCCAACCCTGGTTCAGATAAGAGCTTCCTGGTTGCTCCTCCCAGCCTCCCTCTATACGAGTCGGCCAGAGACCACTCAAGTGCTCTCAGTGGCTGTGTGCTCAAGAGGTTGGGTCAGTCTCCCTGTATGCCTCTGGGCTATTGGTAGTCAATTAAGAGCTTAGTGCATATATATATATATATATGTATATATATACACATATATACACACACATACATATATACACACACACACACATATATACACACACACACATATATACACACACACATATATATATATATATACACATATATACACAATTTCGATTGTATATCTATGTGCATTGCATGTGACTCAATTAAATCTGCTGTGTTATGTTGGCTTTTATTTCTGAACAATTGTCAGTCAACCCATCACTGCTTTTTCTCCTCATTGACCCTCTACTACAGGTGTGTGGGATACATTGGATGTGAAACAATTGTCACATTTATACTCAGACTTTGGACATAATATCTCTACAGTTATACAAAGAATCTGAAAGACAGGGGGCTGAAGCCCCTGTGCTGGTGTCATGTATGGCCTGCAAAGCAGGGTTATCCACACAGGATTTAATTACAAGATTGATTATGTGTTCACCGTTTTAAAGGAGTCACCACAGCAGTCAAACCTACCAGCTTCTGGACAGGAACCTCCTTGGGGTGCCTTTTCCCAGATCATAGCGCAACTTGCAGGCTCCGACGCCAGCCCCAATGATGGGTTACACTCAGAAGCTGCAACCTACTATGTTTAGTCAGCTGTGCCTTGGAAGCTTCTGGAAGAATATCGGAGCGCTACACCCTATAGGGTCAGTGTGTAATTAATCACAGAGTAATGCTCTAACAAGGCTAGATATAAATGTATAAATCAAATAACTGAACAGTGCAACAGAATAATGTTATAAAACAACTCAATGTTTACTGAGTCAATAGAATACATGTATTACAGCACTCATAGAAAGAACCAACATAGCTGATGAGGTGATGGCTAATGATATGTGACGCTAAAGAACAAATAAGTCTAAAATCACAGATAGTGAATAAATGACATCCGGCCACATGCGGGTCATGCACTGATGACACTGATCCAATAGAAAGAATGTGACCACGGCGGGTCGCACAGTGTATTGGGAAACTTGAATGATTGCAAATTGAGAGCAAAGGCACTACCAGTGAGATGTGACTATCAAAGTCTCAAGTCATTGCAGCGGCGTCCCGCTAGTTGAAGAGTTGTAGGTAGGTGGCCCGGGGGGGGTGTCTTCCCGGAGAGGGAGTACGGCTACACACTCTGGTTGCTGGGGTGCGGGTCCTGGACGTGACCGCCGGCTGACAGTGTGTGGGGGCGTGGAGGCTGGGTGACCCAGCCGCTCACTCGCGTCGCGAGACACGGAAGAAGCCTGCACGTCTGAAAGGAGGGACACAGCAGAGAGTGCTCCGGTGAGCCTGAAACACTGCTGCACCCCTCCAATGGACAGGACACTTACCTCCCTCAGTAGCTACCAGGCGGCCGCCCCTCATCCTAGTCGGCTCTCTCCTTCCTTCGGGACGCGTCTTGGGCTTGTGCAGTCCGAATGGAGCTGTGTGGCCGCCTAGTCACGGGATGGGATAGCAGGTCTCACTGGTGTGTTCCAACTGCTGGCGATGCGTGCCTGAGTGCAGGCGTGTGTAATGTCCTCCAACGTGTTTTGGCTTCCGCCTTGGTCAAGGAGTACGGATTGGTTGTCACTCCTGTCTATTTATTGCTTCATTGAGAAAATGCAGGTGTGTTCTAGTCAATCGGTATGATTAAACATAGGCTTTGATTGTCACATGGTAGCACTGGTGTTAATCTCCATGCCTTTATCCACACTTAAATATATATCACTTAATTAATTTTTTTCATCAGCATATCACAATAATAATAATAAATAAATGCAAAAAAATAAATGAAAAATGGAAACAATACACTGACATTAATCAATATGGATGATGTCATCCACTGGATACTCCATGGATATGTTAACGTTAGTACATATAGGATACATGGATTAAAGGGAATACTGTGTTGACCTAAGCTATTCCCACTAACTGTCTGCTATCTAGACTTAAGTTAATAATGTCTCTGCTGATAGCAATAATGCCCTAATATGCACGTACAAAAGTATGACATAGAAGTGCAAGGTTGTTTGTCAATACTAACAGGAAATGCATACTAGTGAATACCTAAATACCTAGGAGTGGAATCATTACTATATTTGGTATTAGAGTGGTGTTGTGCTAACCACCCAATGGCATCGATGTTATTGAATGTCTCCATATAGGCAAATGTGTTGATAGATCTCTTAATTCAGAAGACTCACAATATCAAAATCAATGTTCAGTCCTCCCGGTTCCAACGTCCCTAGTGTGTATATCCACTTTGCCTCTTTTTGTTCAAAGATTTCAAAAAATTCCCTCCTCTCCAATTGATCTTTGGTTTTGCTATAGCTATAAAATCAATCTGAGAGGTATTGCAATGGTGATGTTCCTTAAAATGCCTGGATAAACTATGGTGATCATGGCCTATTTTTATATTCCATAAGTGCTCATAGACTGAGTGATCTCGTTGGTTGTGCCTACATATTCTAGGCCACATGTGCACCTAAGGAGGTAAATGACTGCTTTAGAGTCACATATCATGTGTTCCCTAATTTCATGGGAATTCCCTGTGGTGGTTGATTTGAATGTACAGGTAGCCTTGGTGTTATGCTTTTTTAAGATCTTACATGTGTAGCACCCTCCACAGTAATGTAATCCAATTGCCCGGTTGTTGCATAGTGTGCTCTGAAACAGATTTTGGTGGTATGTGGTTCTTAATAAGTGTTTTATGTCAGGAGCTTTGGTGAAGACAAAATTGGGGTGTTCGTGCGGAACAGTTCTTAAATCTTGATCCTGTAAAAGAATATTCCAATGCTTACGTAGAATCTTCCTAATGTCACTAGCTGGACTCATTGTGTAATAAAGTAAGGACAGTCCAGTTTGTCTAGAATGTCATATTTCTTTGCTTGTAGTAATGCATCTGTCAAGTGATTTTACCTCCTGGTATGATCCCTGTATTAAGCCTTGATTGTACTTATCTAGGAACAATTTTGATAGTTCTTTACCCTGGGACTCAGTCCTCTAACCTGCTACAATTTCTCATAATCTTTTTGTATTGTCCTTTCGGTATGTTGGTTAGTCAGCTACGTAAATGTCCACTACTTGCCAGAATGTACCTATTAACGTCCACAATCTTCTTAAAGTTCCCGGTATGAAGTATGTTATTTTAAAAAAAAAAAATCTCTAGATCTAAGAATTCCACTCTTGATTGGCTAAAATTGTGTAGTGAACTTGATTTTGATTATTGCCCATATGTGAAATGAAATTCTGAAGGCTCTCTGATGACCCTTGCCAAATGAAAAATATATCATCGATATACCTCCGCCAGAGAACAAGATTCGCACCAAAGTCATGCCCCTGCCAAATGTAGTCCTCCTCCCACTTATAAAGAGTTTGGCATAACTTGGTGCGAATCTTGTTCCCATGGCAGTACCTGTCTAAGTAAAATGTATCATTGAACCAAGTGTAATTCAGAATGAATGCTATTGTTTGAATAATGAAGTCTATCTGGTCACTCGGTAGATCAGTGTCTTTCTCCAAAAAAATATTGGGCACTTTGAAGTCCCGGATCATGATAGATTACGGTATATAGTGATGATACATAACTAGTAATGAGCCAAAAACCCTGTTCCCATGTGATGTTGGCCAGTGTGCGCAATATATCCGTGGTAGCTTTAATATATGAGGGTTGTATTTTAACTATTTCCTGTAAAAATGAATCTATGTATTGAGACAGATTGGATGTAAGTGAATGTATAAGTGATATAATGGGTTGGCCTGGTGGGTGTCTGATGTCCTTATGCACTTTAGAAAGGTGGTAAAATACCGGAATCACTGGATGAAGTATGTCGAGAAATTCAAATTCTTGTTTTGTTATGATGCCTTATCTAGACCTCTCTTCAATAGGGAATTGAGTTCTTTCTTGAAGGATAATGTGGGGTCTGATGTCAAAATTTTGTAAGTATGGGGGTCATTCAAGATTTTCATTGACTCCTCTATGTAATTGGTTTTGTCTAAAATGACAATCCCTCCCCCTTGTCAGCTGGTTTAATAATAAACTTTGTGTTTTCTTCTAATTGTTTTCAATGCTAGTCTCTGTGTGCAATATTGTTCTTATGTCATTTGTGGCAATTGTTAAGTCTATTTACAGTCAGGTGCATAAATATTGGGACATTGACAGAATTTTCATATTTTGGCCTCTATTCACCACTACAATGGCTTTGAAATGAAACAAACAAGATGTGCTTTAACTGCAGACTTTCAGATTTAATTTGAGGGTAATTACATCCAAATCAGGTGAACAGTGTAGGAATTACAACGGTTTCTATATGTGCCTCCCACTTTTTAAGGGGCCAAAAGTAATGGGACAAACTAAACAATCCTAAATCTAACTTTCACTTTTTAATACTTTGTTGCAAATCCTTTGCAGGCAATTACAGCCTGAAGTCTGGAACGCATAGGCATCACCAGACACTGGGTTTCATCCCTGGTGATGCTCTGCCAGGCCTCTACTGCAAATGTCTTCAGTTCCTGCTTGTTCTTGGTGCATTTTCCCTTCAGTTTTGTCTTCATCAAGTGAAATGCATGCTCAAATCGGATTCAAGTCAGGGGGATTGACTTGGCCATTGCATAACATTCCACTTTAGCCTTAGAAAAACTTTGGTTATTTTTGCAGTATGCTTTGGGTCATTGTCCATCTGCACTGTGAAGCGCCGTCCAATGAATTCTGAAGCATTTGACTGAATAGGAGCATATAATATTGCCCGAAACACTTCAGAATTCATTCTGCTGCTTTTGTCAGCAGTCACATCAATAAATACAAGGGAACCAGTTCCATTGGCAGCCATACATGCCCACGCCATGACACTACCACCACCATGCTGCTTCACTGATGAGGTGGTATGTTGTGGATCATGAGCAGTTCCTTTCTTTCTCCATACTCTTCTCTTCCCATCACTCTGGTACAAGTTGATCTTGGTCTCGTCTGTCCATAGGATGTTGTTCCAGAATTGTAATGGCTTTTTTAGATGTTTGGCAAACTCTAATCTGGTCTTCCTGTTTTTGTGGCTCACCAATGGTTTACATCTTGTGGTGAACACTCTATATTCACTCGTGAAGTCTTCTCTTGATTGTTGACTTTGACACATATACACCTACCTCCTGGAGAGTGTTCTTGATTTGGCCAACTGTAGTGAAGGGGATTTTTCTTCACCAGAGAAGTAATTCTTCTGTCATCCACCACAGTTGTTTTCCATGGTCTTCCGGGTCTTTTGGTGTTGCTGAGCTCTCCAGTGCATTCTCTCTTTTTAAGAATGTTCCAAACAGTTGATTTGGCCACACCTAATGTTTTTGCTATCTCTCTGATGGTTTTTTTTGATTTTTCAGCCTAATGATGGCTTGCTTCACTGATAGTGACAGCTCTTTGGATCTCATATTGAGAGTCTAAAGCAACTGATTCCAAATGCAAATGTCACACCTAGAATCAACTCCAGACCTTTTACCTGCTTAATTGATAATGAAATAATGAGGGAATAGTCCACACCTGTCCATGAAATAGCTTTTGAGTTTATAGTCCCATTACTTTTGGCCCCTTAAAAAGTGGGAGGCACATATAGAAACCGTTGTAATTCCTGCACCGTTCACCTGATTCGGATGTAATTACCCTCAAATTAAATCTGAAAGTCTGCAGTTAAAGCAAATCTTGTTTCATTTCAAAGCCATTGTAGTGGTGAATAGAGGCCAAAATATGAAAATTTTGTCAATGTCCCAATATTTATGCACCGGACTGTATATCTTGTTGCACTAAAGTTTCACAGGTTGTAATGAAATTCCCTTTCAAATAAGTGGGATTAAACTGTGATACAGGTCTGAAGTTTGTGTGTTGGTAAGTGGACACGTTACCTGTATCTTTGTGTATTTGTATGTTTTGTATAATACTTTTTTAAAGGTTAATTTCCTAGTGAATGATTTAACATCCAGGTATGTCTCAAACTTGTTAAGTTTCTTATTAGGTGTGAATTTCAACCCTTTTTGTAAGACTGATATTTGCGCTGTGTCTAGTGGTATAGAACTAAGATTGAAAATACCTGACTGATTTCACTGTAGCCTTATCAATGTTACCATCTACCTGTACTACCTGTGTAGCACCGGAAAGAATAGGTGATTCATGGTCCAAAGTACCAGCTATAGTTACATGAGTTTGTGTTTGATCTTTTTGGGTGTGTTTGGACTGACCACCTCTGCATCCCCGTCTTGTTCTATGTTTTTCCTTTTGTCGCTGCACACTTAGTTGTGTTGGGGGTGCAGGCTCTCAGGCCTGCCTCCAAGTCTAAAATAAATAAATAAATAAATAAATCTTGCCCCCATGTTCTGTCCTGTTCTGTACATTTGGTGGTATCCAGAGCTTCCTGTGTTCCAGTGATGCTGAGGCTAAGTGTATGTTGTGTAATGTCTTAACGTTATCAGTGTTGACTCGTTCTCCCCTAATTGTGTTAATCCACCCTCTGTCAAAAGATAGTCTATTTGTCCCTGATTTAAATCTTCTTCCCAGTCATACACTGAGAATGTTGTGTCTATCTCACTAGATGATAGCGGATAGGCTCTACAGTCTAAGTCTTTCTTGGTTACGCTATGTGTTGATTTCACAATTTCAACTCTGTTACGGCTCAAATGTTTGCTTTTAATCTTTGCTTGTTTATGTATTTTGCTCATGTATTGTTAGTACATTAAACTCTGCCTTTGCTCTCAATTTGCAATCATTCAGGTTTCCCAATACACTGTGCGACCCGCCGTGGTCACATTCTTTATATTGGATCAGTGTCATCAGTGCATGTGGTCAGATGTCATTTATTCACTCTGATTTTAGACTTATTTGTTCTTTAGTGTCACATATCATTAGCCATCACCTCATCAGCCATGTTGTTGATTCTTTCTATGATATGAGTGCTGTAATACATTTATTCTATTGATGCAGTAAACATTTAGTTGTTTAACATTCCGTTGCACTGTTCAGTCATTTGATTTATACATTTTATGTAGCCTCGTTCGAGCATTGCTCTGTGATTAATTACACACTGACCCTGTAGGGTGTAGCGCTCCGATTATTCTTTTGAAATTTAGCTTCTGGAAGAGCATCACCTATGTTAAGGAGGCAGCATTGGATGCTGGTATATTATCCTCTAAAGCATCAGCTGTCTCAGTTGTGGCTCGGAGAGCCCTTTGGTTAAGAGACTGGAAATCAGATGCAGGGTCTAAGAAAGCCCTGGAATCTCTTCAGTTTACGGGAGGCATTTTGTTTGGCACAGAGTTAGACGAGATAGTGGCTATGGTGGCAGCCTCTAAAATGGCTGATCTACCTTCAGCATCCACTACTAGACCAATGCAGTCATCCTTTTGGCCGCAAGGGGAAAAAAAAAAAAAAGGGGGGGGGGGTCGATCTTCCTCTAGAACGAGTTCTCACAGGAAACCAGTCTAAGAAATCCTGGCCAAACAGACAGCCGGCTTCTAGGACTAAAGATAAACCTGCAGCCTGATGGGACAGGCTAACAACAACGGATGCCTGGGCTCGGGAGGTAGTCTCCCAGGGATACACCACCACTTTCTAGAGAAGTCCTCCACAAAAGGGTTTTTTGCACAACTCCGGCAGCAGATTCTGCAAAAGCCTTTGCCCTCCAGCAGGTTATATACACTCCCTGCTTGTGTCAGGGATAATAATCTCAGTTCCAGTGAATCCTCTTCCGGATTTAAACTCACCGGCCTATTCTAAACCTAAAAGTGACTCACATTTATCCAGGTGCCCAGGTTTTGTATGGAAACCCTGCGGTCGATTGTGTTAGCAATGGAACCATGGGATTTCATGGTGTCCTTGGATATTCAGGATGCATATCTTCATGTACCAATTACACCATCCCACCAATGTTTCCTGTGATTCCCAGTGCGGCGGGAGCATTTCCAATTTCGGACACTGCCTTTTGGTTCATAAACGGCCCCTCGGGCATTTACCAAAATCATGGCAGTAATGACGGCCTGCCTCAGGCGCCAGGAAGCCAGGATCCTGCCATACTTGGACAATCAAAGAGAACGGAAAAAAGTACTCTCGTTTTTTTGGGGCACAGTACAGCTGTCTATATCAGTAAAACATAACTTGATACATGAAAAGCAAATAATTATCTAAAAAGGACTAACCACATAGAACGACATGAAAAACAGTGAAACCAAGCTAGAGAAATGGCTATAGCATTGGTTCACAGTATAAACAAACAATAATAAATCAATAGTGTCATGAATTGATGCAATAATGAGTTCACGCATGTGGTCATACGATAATCCTACAATATAATATTCGAGACTTGCAGGTGAAAAAATCTCAAACTTAAACAGATAAATTTCAACAGATAAATATCTGAAGTAAATACTGGAACATCAATCTGCCATAAGGACATACACATAATTATTGTAACAGTGTACTGATCGTATCATATCAAAAAATCCAAAATGTATAATAAATATGGAGAATGATATAACACTGTTATCCAGCAGAATTATAATAGTTATATCATCGCACTGAGTAAGAAAGAATATAAAACGAGTAACAGATACTTCTCACTTAAGGTAAGGGGATAAGTTGCTTCTTTATCTCATTTACAGTTTGTATTGAATAGGATATGAGCGTACCCACCACATGTACCATGAGGGTATGAAAATAGTACAAAGAGTCGGCATCCACTAATCTCCTATGTGACTCCACCTAAAGCGTGCCGTATAGATAAGTACAGGAGGCTAATGATAGAACAGTAAGGGAGTGGAAATGCCTATAGAAATTGATTGACAGATCAGTAATAACGGCAGGGAGACAATGAGTCCCCTCTACCTAAATGAGCAGAAGATCTCTCAATATATACTCGTGGGTATAAGAGCTCCCATAAGGAAAGTGTCAGTGAAAAAAGATATATAAAGATAGGAAAACAAAACCTGGAGCTACAAGTGGCACACCTCACCCCACTGATGTCGCATAACAGTGCAGTGGGAACATTACATGAGGCGGTGTAGTCCGGGTGTTCCTAGGAATGACAGAGAAAAATACCTGATACTCAGTGCGGCAACGGCAGTGTCCAGTACACACAGTTTATTTACTGAATCATTATTCACGCATGTGGTCATATGATAATCATACAATATAATATTCGAGATTTGCAGGTGAAAAAATCTCAAAAAAACTTAAACAGATAAATTTCAACAGATGAATATCTGAAGTAAATACTGGAACATCAATCTGCCATAATAACATGCACATAATTATTGTAACAGTGTACTGATCGCATCATATCAAGAAATCCAAAATGTATGATAAATATGGAGATTATTATAACACGGTTATCCAACAGAATTATAATAGTTATGTCATCGCACTTAGTAAGAAAGAATATAAAACGAGTAACAGATACCTCTCACTTAAGGTAAGGGGATAAGTTGCTTCTTTATCCCATTTACAGTTAGTATTGAATAGGATATGAGCGTACCCACCACATGTACCATGAGGGTATGAAAATAGTACAAAGTCGGCATCCACTAATCTCCTATGTGACTCCACCTAAAGCCTGCCGTATAGAGAAGTACAGGAGGCTTAATGATAGAACAGTAAGGGAGTGGAAATGCCTATAGAAATTGATTGACAGATTATCAATTAAACATGCCCGTTTCCAAGTTTCCAAAATGGAGAGGGATAATCTCATCTTCACTAGTAAAAAGAATAACTCCAAGGCCAATCAAACACGGTTTGTGGGGGATTTTTGCATCGAATGGCGGCAATTACAGCAAATAGTCAACACACACTGGCACATTCTGCTTTTGGACTCAGATCTAAAAGATCAGTTGGATGCACAAGTAGCATTCAGCTGGCGGAGATCAACTAACCTGAGGGACAAATTGACCAACAGCCATTTTAATGCTAATCCCAGAAAGATCAGCAAGATTACGGGTACTTACCCTTGTGGTAAATGTAAAGCCTGTCAGTACATGGTGAGGGTTGATTCTGTCAGACAGATACAACAACACTATCAAGATCAAACAATTTTTTTAACTGTAATGCTATGGGGGTTGTCTACTGTCTTGAATGCCCGTGTCAGAAGAAATATGTCAGTATGACAACACGTCAATTCAAAACTAGATTACTGGAACATATTGGTAATATAAGAAATGCTGCTACTGACCTTCTGAAAAAGCATGAGGGGTCCCCAGCAGATTTGAAGGCCTATGGCCTTGAACATGTGAGACTGGGCATCAGGGGAGGAGATCTGACTAAAACCCTCCTCCAGAAGGAAAGTGAATGGACTTAAGTTAAAAACAGTATATCCTTTTGGTCTTAATGAGTACATCAATTATGCGGCTTTTATTTAATTAGTTTCCATTCTTACACCGAGTGCGCAGCATTTTAATATTTTTAGTATGCTTCACTTATTTTGGCAATTTTCACATTCACTATCTATGTTTATTTAATATCATTTATTTATTTTATATATCTTTTCAGCTACACATGTTTTTTACTTTCACCTTCCTTATTGTTACTATCTTAATTTACATTATATTAATTTCACTATGTTTTTCTTATCATACATCATGCAATTCATTCTATTTTTGAATTTTTTATATTTTTTTGATTCACTACCTTTGTATTATTGGTGCTTATGTTTGTACCTTTATTATTCTTCATTTCTTTTATTTTTCTAACATAGGATGGCATTACAATACATGCTGATAAAACTAACGGGTATATCACTACACTCTTATTATACATAAGATATTGCACTTATTATTTTAATTTCATTTTTTCATTCATTTTATACTTATTTCTGTAGTCTCTATTCTTATATCTATACATATATTTCTTTAGAGCATATTTCTGCTCTTTAACTGCTGCATTAAGCCCTGATTACTCAGCATAATTAGTCTTATTGTATGTAACAAGCCTGTAGTATATCACATGACTCAGTCTTCTCTGGAGAAATCCTCATACAGCGTCCTGTTACCATGGTTACATAGCAACCTGTCTTCCCCCCAATATTTTGCATTGACAGTGCCATCAAGCATTTTGATTGGCCGCAGGCATATACATAGGACAGCCCCCTATGAGGTCATGGAGCTGAACTGACGAAGCCAGTGGGTGAAACGCGCGTCTTCTGCCTGTCGGGAGCCTCCGTCGTGCACGTGGAGACTCCTGTGTACTGGACAGTGACGCTGCCGCACTGAGTATCAGGTATTTTTCTCTGTCATTCCTAGGAACACCCGGACTACACCGCCTCATGTAATGTTCCCACTGCACTGTTATGCGACATCAGTGGGGTGAGGTGTGCCACTTGTAGCTCCAGGTTTTGTTTTCCTATCTTTATATATCTTTTTTCACTGACACTTTCCTTATGGGAGCTCTTATACCCACGAGTATATATTGAGAGATCTTCTGCTCATTTAGGTAGAGGGGACTCATTGTCTCCCTGCCGTTATTACTGATCTGTCAATCAATTTCTATAGGCATTTCCACTCCCTTACTGTTCTATCATTAAGCCTCCTGTACTTATCTATACGGCACGCTTTAGGTGGAGTCACATAGGAGATTAGTGGATGCCGACTCTTTGTACTATTTTCATACCCTCATGGTACATGTGGTGGGTACGCTCATATCCTATTCAATACAAACTGTAAATGGGATAAAGAAGCAACTTATCCCCTTACCTTAAGTGAGAAGTATCTGTTACTCGTTTTATATTCTTTCTTACTCAGTGCGATGATATAACTATTATAATTCTGCTGGATAACAGTGTTATATCATTCTCCATATTTATTATACATTTTGGATTTTTTGATATGATACGATCAGTACACTGTTACAATAATTATGTGTATGTCCTTATGGCAGATTGATGTTCCAGTATTTACTTCAGATATTTATCTGTTGAAATTTATCTGTTTAAGTTTGAGATTTTTTCACCTGCAAGTCTCGAATATTATATTGTAGGATTATCGTATGACCACATGCGTGAACTCATTATTGCATCAATTCATGACACTATTGATTTATTATTGTTTGTTTATACTGTGAACCAATGCTATAGCCATTTCTCTAGCTTGGTTTCACTATGTTTTTCATGTCGTTCTATGTGGTTAGTCCTTTTTAGATAATTATTTGCTTTTCGTGTATCTATTAAAAGTCATGTCTTACTGATAGACAGCTGTACTGTGCCCCAAAAAAACGAGAGTACTTTTTTCCGTTCTCTTTTTCTGTGTATTTTGCTCTCTTGGGAGCACCTCCTTCTTTGAACACTATTGGGTATGTCCTACCCTTTTATATGACCTTTTCAATATTGTAGGAGTTTAGCCTGTCGCATTAATATCTTCACTTTAATTGGTACCAGTGCTTGGGGTTTCCCTTTCCCTTATACTTGGACAATCTCCTGATATTGGCTCAGTCACAAGAGTTGCAGCATCTCAGACTGACAGTGGCCTGTCTAGACATGGATGGATTATAAATTGGAAGTTGTAATCGCTTCTTCAGGTATAGCAGATGGTGCATTTAGGGGCACACTTGGATTCTCTGACAAAGGATATATATCTGCCAGAAGACAAGATTGCGGCCCTTCAGCTGCAGATATGCAGGCTTCTTCACAGACGATCAGTATCTATTCATGCAGCAATGCAGGTTCTGGGACCCATGGTATCGACCTTCCACATGGTGGAGTATGCCCTGTTCCACTCCAGACCATTGCAGTGGTTAATCCTCTCACACTAGAATGGGGAGTACCACTCAATAAAAGCAGATTATCAGTCTCACCAGAAGTGCGACTGTCCATCATGGTGGTTGCAGACGTACAGTCTCAACAAGGGTCACCCATTCTTGAATCCAGATTGCGTACTCCTCACGACAGATGCCAGCCTCTGCGAATGGGGCACAGTGACAGGTCGAAATGTTTCAAGGAAAATGGACGCCATGAGAAAGCCTTCTGTCCATAAATGTCCTGGAACAAAGGGCAGTATTCAGAGCGCTTGTTCAGGCTCAGGACATACTAAAGGGCAGGCCTGTCCAGGTACAATCTGACAACGCCACTGCAGTAGCCTACCTCAACCATCAGGGAGGCACGTGGAGCCAGGCTCCCATGATGGAAGTGTCAAACATTCTGGTCTGGGCAGAATGTCACCTTCTGACAATATTGGTGGTGCTCAGTCTTCAATTGGGAAGCGGACTTCCTAAGTTGGCAGGATATACACGCTGGAGAGTGGGCTCTTCATCCACAGGTATTTCAGAGCCTTGTGGAAAGATGGGGGTCTTCCAGAGGTAGCCCTCATGGCCTCAAGTTACAACCACAGGGTCCCAAGGTATGGTTCCAGAACAAAGAATCCTGTAGCAGAGTTTGTGGACGCTCTGGCAGTGAAGTGGAACTTCAGACTGGCATATCAGTTTCCTCAGTTTTCCCTTCTTCCAAGGGTCATCAGGAAGGTGGGACAGTAATACTGATAGCTCCTGCTTGGCCCAGACCTACAGAGTCTCTCCATAGACACTCCGTGGCCTCTTCCTCTAAGGGCGGACCTGTATCCAGATCTTCCTAGTCCATCTTTGACGGCATGGCTCTTGAGACAGCCATCTTAAAGGCAAAAGGTTTTTCCAATTCTGTAATTCAGACAATGTTGAGGGCACGGAAACCTTCCTCTGCTCGCATTTATTACAGATTTTGGCACTCGTATTTTCAGTGGTGTGAACTGAGAATATGTGACCCTAAGATCTTTAGGGTCTCGAGTGCCCTTTTCTTCAGGCTGGTTTAAAGCGGGATCTCTGCCTGGCCACCCTGAGGGTTCAGGCTTCTGCATTCAGTTTGGTTTTAGCAAAGGATTGCCCCATTGCCTGCTGTTAGAATATTTTTTTCAGGGTGTTTTGAGGGTTCAGCCTCCCTTTGTCCCCCTTATAGCCCTGTGGGATTTGACATTTGTTCTCGGGCTCCTCCATCCAAACCCCTGAAATCAGTAGACCTAAAGTGGTTGACAGCCAGAAGAAAAAACGGTCTTTGCTATTGCTTTTGCCCGTAGGGTCTCAGATTTGGCAAGCCCTGTCTTTTCGCTCTTCTATTTTGGTTTTTCATCAGGATAGAGCTGTTCTTCGTACTAGGGCGGATTACCTTCCTAAGGTGGTATCCCGGTTTCATATGAATGAAGAAATGTTGGTACCGGCTTAGCAAATTTCAGGCCTTTCAGCTGGTGAAGCATCACTGGATGTTATCCATAAGACAAAAAGGGTGTTGGGGGCATCTGTGGGGTTTAGGGCCAGGGAAACAGGATGTTGAAAAAAAAAAAAAAAATACAAAAGAACAAACATGAAACAGCAGGAAGAGAGAAAAGTAAAATAAGGGTTGATTAGATATTGGATATCAAGTGAAACCAGAAAAGGAGCAGAGGCAGATTGGGGAAAAAAAAAAAAAAAAAAGTAGGTGGTAAGAGGGAAAGGCGAGAGGTTAATAAGATAGACGAGACCCCTCTTCTGCATTACACAGCTGTCTGGCACACTTACCAGTTACAATTCGTGATCTACTCTATGCATGATAGTCCAGACAAACTTACTGGAATCTAGTCTACCTATATTTTCTATAATGAGGCTCTGACAAGTCATAGCTTCCGATTAAGGGCACTGTTAGCCAACAGTCTACTATCCTCTCCCACCTTACTTTACTAACACTACCCTTCTCATCTATCCAGCACCCCACCCCCATTTTTCCTCTCTTCCACCCATACTCTTATATGTCCTACATCATTGATCAGCTGCATCATCAATTATATAAGTCACTTATATTGACAATTATACTTGATCTGTTCTGATACCAAGATGAGACAAAGGAAACCACAAAGAACACAATATTAGTAAATTTAATCAGATATGCAAAACTGGCCACCATAAAAGTGCAAATAGGACATGTGTACAGACAGCCAATGAAAGAACAAAAAAAAAAAACCATCATGGAGTTAGATCATTGGGATCTGGATGATGTCTTATATGAGACAACTCAGGAGCTTTGTCCCTCGTCTCCCACAACTGTCCAAATTAGCAATTTGATTCTGGGAGGTGGTGTAGCTTTTCCAGTAGGGATTGACCCTCCTTCAGTGTCTTCACCATGAGTAACGAACCATCATTAAAGTTGAAAGGGGAAGCCCGAATTACAATTTGTAGTTGTGATTCTATAGGGCCTTTGTTACAGACTGAAGATTCCAGCCATAAAGCAACAGGTTAGTCTAACATAAGCACTACATTAATATGCTGTAAAAACCTGGGTGCAGCAAATGTAAGCAAGTGAGGACCTCTGGTGGTAAAACAGGAGTTATACAGGAAAAATTGTTAAAGAGGATTGAGGACCAATGGAAGCAAACAGGAGAAATTCAAAGTTCCAGGTAGAAGAATGAGTGAAGTCTTCAGTATTCAAATAGACCCAGGAGAATCAAGGGGGGGGCACACTATGGGCAACTAGGAGATTGTTGGGAATAGTGGTAGCAGGGGATGAGGAGAGTAGTAACAATATTTAAAGCCTTCACTAGGTAGGTTACGGCAAGGGGAGCACAACAGCGACACTCACCCGTGGCACATAGGACAGGGCTCACAACCAGGACTTTGAGGGTGAGAATCAGATCACTGATCCTGCTTCCAAGAACAGAGGCCCGATGCAAAACAGAGAAGGGGGTCCTTTACCAAACTGATAAGCAGTTGCTCTTCAGGCATACTGTGGCCAAATGCCCCAATGAGCACTGTGAGGCACAAGTCCAAGACCCTAAAAGGGCGAGAGTGCCCATGTTTTATTGGTGCAGCAGCAGAGGGATGCCCACACTGTGGCCAAATGCCTCAATGAACACCATGAGGCACAAGTCCAAGACCCTAAAGGGGGCGAGAGCACCCATGTTTTATTGGTGCAGCAGAGGGATGCCCGCATCTAGCCATCAGCAGCAGTGAAGAGCAGTGGGGGTCAGATCTGCAAAAGAGAGGGCAGCTAAGCAGTCATGAGTACAGCTGTGCTGGAGGAAGAGGTCACTGGTGGACATCAGGCAAGGATGAAGTCTAATGGGAAAAAAGCAGTGAAAGCCCCAGGGTGAGCCATGGCAGCAAGCTGGATGAAAATCTAATGCAGCTAGTGAGGGACTATCAAAAGTTAGCAGCAGCCTTGGAGAATTCCGGAATGAGAAGTGGTGAGACGACACTCAATAGAACATAGAGAGGCTGTGTGCAAATTCAATTGGAGGTGTGATGAGCAGTGTAGTGGATAGCTTTTATAGGGGAGATAGGAGTTTAATATAATGGTATAGGGAACCAGTAGAGACTTTTAAACCAGCACCGCATAGTTAGATAGGCCAGAGAGCAAAATAAAGGCGAGCAGCAGAGTTGAGAATAGACTGGAGAGGGGTGAAGTGGCAGTTAGGAAGGCCAGAGAGGAGCAGATTACATTAACAAAGGCCAGAAATGTATGAGTTTTAGTAGCTCCCAGGGCAGATTATAAAATACTACACAACACTATGACAAGAACTAAGGGTCACGTCTGAGGGTTGGAACAGGCGTAGTAGGCTGAAGAGGAGATTTGAGAGGAGTGGATGAACTTGGGTGGTTTGAGCCAGGACCTCCTCATGTATAGGATGTGAGGAGGTAGAGATACAGCAATGGATGATGAGCCCGAAGGAGAGGACAGGAATAGAATGTCTATCAAACAGCAGGTTGGAATGGAACTGGATATATAACACTGAATAAGCAGAATCGGATTGGGACGGATGATTGATCGGTGTGAGACATGTTGATTTGAAGAATTTGATGGAATTGAAAATCAGATAATTATGGATTAACTTGATCGGTTGGGACTGATGTTGATGAATTGAATATTATGAGTCCAAATGTTGGAAGCAGATGAATTGGAGATATCATCTGGAACAGATGGTGGCTGTAAAAACAAATCCGAATGGTAAAGCCAGACTGGTGTGCAAGATGGTATAGAAGACTTGTTTACCATATCTAGGAACGCTATATAAACTGACTGGGGGCCCTTGTTGTGTTCTATGCATGCATCGCAGTACGCAAACAAGCAATTGAGATCAGGACTGCGATCGCAGAGGCTACGCAGACTCATTGCAGAGTGATTGATAGGAAGTGCAGTTTGTGGGTGGTAACGGGAGGGGGTGGTCAGGGAAATGCAGATGTGCATTATCCACTGCAATAGCCTATGCAGTGTGAGGTCTCATAGCGTGCGTGGAAGTTAGCAACTTCTGAGTAAGATCAGGGCTTGTGCAAGTGTGTGAGGCTGCGAGGGTACCAATTGTTTCGCTATGCTGCCAAGTATTACAGGTGTGCAATGTAAAGTGGGCATCCTTATATAGTGTAGAGTTTGCATTGCAATGGATTAGCATACTATCGCAGTTGAGCTGCGTGCGTATGCAATATTGCGATTCGTAATGAATCAGCCCCGGGGACCGTTCAGATACAGAGTACCTGGGAGTTCAGCTCGGAGGTGTAACTTCAGCAAGAAGCAACGTGATACTGGCAATGAGGGAAAGGCATTTATAGAGGTGGATTCCCAGGGGAAAAAAAATATATATATATTTATATTCTAAAATGCATCTTAAACCATTGTAAAATGTTCATGCTGCATTACTTTGTAGGATGAAAAAAAAAAAAAAAAAGTTAAATCCAGCACTGACACTGCAGAGAGGGGATTGTGTGTTGCATGGGCAAATACAATCCTGTGAGTTTACAGCTTCCTATTGGTCAGTGCAGCCAAAAAAAAAAAAAAAAAAACGTAGGCACCATTTTAAAATGGTGAAGTGGTGCAGCCTTAAAGACCTGTATTATGGGTGACTGGTGTGATGTTAGTATTTGAAATAAGTGTTTTGTTAATCACTTGCTTTGGGCTTCTTACTCGGGGATTTTAATGTTGCGAGTTTAAGGAACCATTAGGGGAATATCATCCCGTTTTAGTAAACGGTCTTCTAAATCACAAACCATGGAGTGTTTCTGCTGCCTGGATAAACCATGTAGAATTAGCATGTATGTCAGAACCTGGCACCTAATTGAATCTGCCCCAGTGAATCAGAATGAATAATATTTACTCTAATCTGCTGGACTACAGCACAAAGCTCCTCTCTATAAATTACCTGTATTCAATGCAGATAGAGCTATTGTATGCAACTCAGATAGGGAAAACAAATAGCACAAAGATCTCCCCAGTGTTATAAATACAGATTTGGAACTTCTTAAAAAAAAACACAAAAAAAACAAAACAAAAAAACACTATGTTAATGCTATATATATATATATATATATATGCAATAAAATATTTAGGAATACATGTACAAGCAAATATATCACATTAGCATACGTCCCAACCAGGGGCGGATCTAGACTCAGTGGGGCAGTCCCGTTTTTATGGGACTGTCCCACCCGCGGGCCACGGAGTCCTGCGGTGGGGGTTGGGTGGGGGGTTAAGCATACACTGCTGCTCTGCATAGCAGCGCAGCGTGTATGCAGAGCTAGAATAGATGCTAGGCACGTCCCTTAGTGATGGAAATGGGGGAGTGCCCCTAGGCCACACCCCTTTTCAGGATCGTGCACGCCCTGAATTGATATAATCAAGTGTTGGGAGGTATGCATTAGGCGTGTTAGGGACTCGCCTGATGAGGTTCGTGACATGTTTCCCGAAAAGTCGGGAGCCTCCCGGGAGAGTAGGCATGTATAGGATGCACAACCCAGACCTCCTTTTCAGATTTATCTGGTGAAGCTGGACAATGTCTACCGAGCACTGGTATATAAACTGAAGACCAACATTTATTTTAATGGGTGTTAGGTTTCTATGTACTGAAATAGTAATGCTATGTTCCACACCAGTAAACTTCTGGTCAGCTGACCAGATCCCTATCCACTTTGGGGTCCAAAAGTTATGACAGTTGAGGTATTACGTGTTTACATTCTGTTAAAGATCTTTGTTACTGGTATGTACTATAATGAGAAAGGGTTTAAAAAAAAAAAAATTAAACAAGCATAATTTGTGAGCCGATTCATTTGTCTTTTCATACTTTTTGCTGTTACCACAATTAGAGTTTGGCACGTTACCTGTTCAATAAACAGAAAAATCGAAATTTGGGCCATAGAATGCCAGGATGTGCACATGGCATTCTGGGCCTTCATAGCTCTTATCAAGTTTCCTGCCAGGCACTGAGAGCAGCCCAGGGCCGTCTCTTTCATTGGGCTTGTTGGGCAGTTGCCCAAGGGCCCGCAGTTTCAAGGAGCCCGCCAGCCCCCCTGCAGCCGCGGGCAGTTGGCAAATGTTTTTCTTTTTTAAAGCATTGTGTTCCGATCCGTGAGGCCCCTCCCCCTCACTCCCTCCCTTGTGGCGAGCGACTTCCCCCAGAAAAGCAGATCCGCTTAGGGCCTGGCGGGTCCCAGGGGGCCCGCTGAAAGGGCTGTAGATAGGTTTGTTATATAGTTGAGCCCCGGCAGACTGTCAGCACATTGATTTGACAGCTGCCGGGTGCCGCCCTGACTCACAGCCCTCCTCTCTCTGACTCACAGGCATAGCCACAGCCCTCCTCTCCTTGCTTGACTCACAGCCCTCCTTTTTACTGCCACGTGTGACTATTAACACGTCACATGCAGAGAGAGGAGCCAGAAGAAGCTGAGGTGCTCTCCATGCAGAGGTCCGGAGAGAGCATAATAATAGAAGGTGAGTGCCATACTGTCAGGCCACATGGGGTGCTATAATCTACAGGGGATGGGGCAGGGGGAGGGGGTGTTTGATGTTTTCATCACCCTCCTGCTATAGTATATGTGGGTGAGATGGAGTTTGATATTTCCATCACCAACCTGCTCCTGTCTGGGGGAGGGGGGCCACAGAGGGGAGGGGGTTCTTGTGCTGTGTGAATGTATAATAAATTAATAAGTGTGTGTCAGTAAGTGGCGTCACTGTCAGTAAGTGGCGTCACTGTCAGTAAGTGGCGTCACTGTCAGTAAGTGGCGTCACTGTGTTCCAGTAATTGGTGTCAGTCATTGAATGTATGTGTCAGTAATTGGTGTCAGTGTCATTGAATGTACAGTATGTGTCAGTAAGGGTTGTCAGTCAGGAAGTGGTATCTGTGTCACTGCCACTGCCCACTCTGCCACCTGTCAGACAATCAGACATAATTTCTGATTGTCTGACAGGTGGCAGCAACAGAGTAGCAGTGACTGACTGGGGCGGGACGGGGAAGAAGAGCCTGAGCAGCCAGCCATACTTATAGGCAGAGCCGTAACTAGACTTTTTGGTGCCCTGTGCCAAAAGAGCATTGCCCCCCCCATTTTAAAATAGGGACATAACGCACCCAAAAAAAGGAATGGCCTCGTGGGGAAGGACCAGGGAAGAGATAGGGGAGGCCAGGAGAAGCCGGGGATGAAATAAGAGGAATCTACAAGTGAGAATGATAAACTAAAAATTGACAGGCATTTTTTCCAGTGAATGGGTGGGTAGGGGCCCCAGTGCATTGCTTTGCCCAGGGCCCACGCTGTTAAGGCTGCCCTGGGGCAGCCATTAACTTGGTAAATATACCACAGTGTTACACTATTGTGTGCCAGAGTACAGATGGGGTACACTATGCAATATATTGGCCAACAGAGCCGTAACTAGACTTTTTGGTGCCCTGTGCCAGAAAGCATTGGCGCCCCACTCATTTTTCAAAGGGACATAACTCACTCAAAAAAGGGCCATGGCTTAATGGAAGGGCAAGGGACGAGATAGGGGAGGCCAGGAGATGCTGGGGATGAAATAAGAGGCAGCTACAAGCAAGAATGATACTAAACAGAAGTTTGACAGGCCCAAACAGTGCCCCCTGACTTGTGGTGCCCTGTGCGATGGCACTGGCCGCACTACCCTAGCTACGGCCCTGTTGGCCAAATTGCAATCCACAATGAACAACCACCATCGTATAGTGTGTACCCCAAATTAATTGTTTAGAACTCGTCGCATCTTCCCATCTGCCCAAGTGCTGCACGTCAGATTAGGTAACAATAGATGTTTTGATTGTATTCGGTTAGCACGCCCATTAGCAAGACAATAACTTACCCATCTTAAGAATTCTGCAGATTGTATGTCTTGTACTATTGTTTAACATTTTTATCTCATTCAGAAGTTGAAAGTTTTACATCTTTGACATACAGCAATACCATTATTGAACTGAAGATGGCGACAAGTGTTTAAGGGGTTTAACTATTTAATGGAGGTGGTCAGGTGGGATGCGAATGCAGCCAGCTGTACTTCAGACGACAAAGTGCGACCTCACCGTCCCGCCGGGTTTTAGAAGAGGAAAGTTGTTCTACACATGTGCAGAACGGATCTTTCCTGTGGACCTGGCAATTTCTGACCGGTTTTGCTGGAAAAATAGTCAGTTAAGTGGTTAAGTGTGCTTTAGTGACAGCCCACATATTTCCAGTGTATTGTGTTTGAGCTGTGTATTTACTGCAGCCCTTTGTGAATACAATGCAGTGAATACCCATAGTCACTGATTTGTGGGGAAGACCAGTGATTGCAAAATATGCGCTATAGTGCATATTTATTCACGCGCTGCAGCACGAGGGACTCAATTTTTAAAAAGGAGCGGGTCCTGCAGGACTGGCTCAGTTACTTTGCCCAGCGCCTCCCTAACCAATCAGCACAGACGGCAATGACTCCTTGTCCAATGAGGATGTGCCCTCAGACTCCCGTCCCATCCCCAGCCCACCGCCCCTATGGATGACAGTGTGCTGTGACTGCATCAGCAGCAGCGCACATACCCAAGTATCCCCAGTCAGTCTATTCCACAGCCTCCCACACTGCCTTACCTCCTGACTCATACCGGGAGCTAGAGAAGGAGATCCCGGAGAAGGTGGGTTTTATTTCACTTTTATTCCTCTGCTTGCCAGTTCATTGACCACCCATGGCTGCAAATGCTGCTTTCAGATGTATTAATCTCTAAACTATCAATTCTACATATGAACAATGTCTTGAAAAAGACATGTGATCAAATGAGCCTACTAGCCAAGGACATTGATATAGCGTTTTGGCCCTTCAATGCCAAATTACCCCAAACCTGGGCCATCCATATATTACTGATGTCAAATCTTAAACACTCCAACTGCTGAGAAACTACTGTTCGAGACCGGCCATTGTAAACCCCATCTCAAGGACCCCTTTAGTTCAGCAGTACTCTTCTCCAGAGCCGCAAGGCTCCTTGTACCTGGCAGAAGGGAAGATTCAAACCTTGAATTCTCCTTAATTGAATATCAGGTAAAATAAAAAAAAGTTTTTAGATGAGGTACCTACTAACAATCATGTCTATTTGCTAAGTGGAGCTAGGGCTGATATTTTATCACATGTAAGATTAGTTTAAGTTGAGGTATCCACAAACAATTGTGCCCATTTACTAATGTGGAGATAACATTTCAGCCCTATCACATCAATAAGAAACCTAATTGCCACTATTTACCATTAAAATACCACAAAATCAGCTCCCTAGGGCTTCAGACTGGCAGTGGTTCACTTACTCCAACAGCCAGTCCTGGAAGAGTCTGTGCATGAGACCCGACTTTACAAGTTCATGCATGTGCAATGGACTATAAGCCAAAAAACTATTCGGCAGAAGCAGTCACCAGCGAGTAGGCTTTAGTAGTCAGTAGCTATACCCAAACATGAGCAGAGTCCCCCTCCTGTGCCCAGAAAGCAGCATTTGACTGACTCAGAGCACCAACTGCTACAGCCAGCTGGACATCATCCCAGTGCATCGGCGGGTGAGCCGGCCCGGGTACCATAGGATGTGGTAACAGCACAGCATGTGCTGGGACCCTTCGGTGCAATGCCATTGACAGCCCCTAACCCCCTCCTTGCCCCCTAGTACTGTGCCAGCTATTTACCCTTGCCTCCTCCCTACCCCAAAACTGCCTGCCCATAGCCCCCACAGCACTGTCGCAATTGCTGTCTGCACTTACAATAATTCATATAAATGCAGCAGGGGGTATTTATAGATTGCCACAGTGGCCTATCTAATGGGTGCAGTGTGTGGGGAACCGCACACACTGCATACATTTTTTTTTTAAACTTACCTGTCCAAGGTCCCGCATCGGGTGTTGCTGCTGCTCAGTAGACGGGAAAAATGGCCGCCGCGGCCATTTTCCGGTGTTCTGCGCATGCGCAGTAGACTCCGGGCACACTCTAGTGCCCGGAGTCTACTAATCCTCTGGTGGCTGACCAGCCATGTCAGTCGGCTGCCAGCCACCAGGGAGAGGAGGGGGCCCCGCACGAGGAGTGCACACGGGCCCCCTCCTGTCTTAAAACGCCCCTGGATTGCCAGCTTGATTTTATAGGCATTGAATTTGAAAATAGAGTGTCCCTCACACAAGGCCAAGATAACGATAGAATCAAATGCACACCTACAACTCCATGCTTTTAAAGTGGTCAGTGAAAATGGGGTTCTCCTACATTAGGCCAGCCTACTAACAATGTAGCATCAGCTCTCACTACATTACATTTTTCCCCTATAATACAACTTGATCCAGCTTCATCTAAAACAAAAAGTTAAAGGCATGGTTTTTATTATGGGGTAGATTTAATATTTGCTATTTAAGGACGAGGCTGAAGTTGGCTTCTTATTCAGAAAATGTTATATTAAAACATTTAACTAAAGTTAGATCACTAAACTAACACTATGCAAACAAAGAATTGTGTCCCTTACAGTTTAATTGTTATTTTCCTGGCACAATAAGGATTTGGGCATAAACAGGGCAGTAATGCAGGCACAGGCACCAGATTTCTTAATTTTGAATAATTACCTGTAGTTTTACAAGGGCTAAATAGCCTTGGTCAACAGATTTGACAATTGGGGTATTTCCCTAAATTAGTAAAAAGCCCCAAACCTCTGAGCATGGTCTGGTATTGGAATACAGGAAACAATCTGTGTGGGGTTCACCTTTTATTCCGATAACCAGCCCTAGGCTGGTTATAGGGAGAAAGGGGGTAACACTATAGCAGGGAGACACTTAGGACATCATTCAAAGGTGCTTGCTCTGAATCAGGGCGGCCGCTTTTTTTTTTTTAACCCGACCTCCTGGTCGCTCACTAAGCTGTGGGTGACCACCCACAGCTTTTGCGAGCGGCCAGGTGATGGTCGCGATTAGACCCTTGTGATCGGGTCTTGTCTGCGCAAACCCCAGTGAGCTTCCTGCTCAAAGAGCAGGATGCTCACTACTGACATCACGAGTGATGTCAGTAGGGCTGCCCACAAACGGCAGGCGTTCCTTTAGGAACACCTCCATTTGAAACAGCCACCCCCCCTCCCCGCCTACAAAATGGGGCGAGCTGTCGATCAACATCGACAGCCGCCCTGTTTGTAGCGAGCCCCGGAGCGAGTGAATTGCTCACTCGCTATGGGTCTTACGCATGCGCAGTGCCCCACCATCGACCTGCTTGCCAGTACATAGCGCTTGTGAGCGGGTCTGAATGAGGTCCTTAGCGTGGTGTCTTCCTGCCATCACATTAACCAGCCCCAAACTATTCAGCACATTTCTGGAATCTCTCGGAAAGCTGGCACACTGGCAGTGGCGTAAGGGGGTGCGTGTGGGCAGGACCGCCAAGAGCCATGGCAGGCCTGAGTAACAGGGAGCGTGATCTAATCACGGGAGGTGTTGCCACATCCCCTTCCCGAAAAAAAAAAAAACAAAAAAAAAACTTTGCAGCGCCGCTGGAGAGGGGGCGCTCTGAGCCCCCTCAGCCCTGCTCAAAGCCAGGGGGGTGCAATCAGTGTGATCGCTCCCCCCACAGGCATTGGACACTGCAGTCTCCCACTGCAGCTCAGCACACGCTGTGTGCTGGGCTGCTGTGACGGAGGGGGGATGGCGCAGGGCCCCTCAGGGCCCCCGGGCAATCTGTACCTGCTCCCCCCCCCCTCGGTGCCCCTGTGTGTGGGGCACCAACTGACAGACCTGGCAGAGGGGGGAGCTGATGGCCAGGGCGATGTCCAGGGCTCAGTGTAACTAGGGTAGTGCCACTGCAGCCGGCGACGCCCCCAGAACTGCAGGCCACGGTACTGGCCCGTCCTAGTTAGCCAGTGTAGTGCCGACCACAGTGAGGAGCTCATTCAGAGTCAGTCGCTGCTGGCGCATGTGGGAGTTTTTTGTTTGTTTTTTTATCTCCGGCCGCTCAAAGCTGTGACCACCCACAGCTTGTGCGAGCGGGCTGGAGACAGTCGCGATTATCGTGACCATCGGGCTGGCGACAAGACCCTATGGTAGGGTCTAGCTGCTGCAAGCCAGAGTGGACTTCCTGCTCTAATAGAGAAGGAAGTCCACTACTGACATCACTAGTGATGACAGTAACCCCTCCTACAAACGCCAGACGTTCCTAAGGGAACGCCTGCGTTTGTCCGCCCACTCCCCCTACAAAACGGGTCGAGCTGTCAAACATCGACAGCCGCCCTGTCTTGTTGCGATCCCCGTAGTGACTGACCTTCAGTCGCTCTGCGGGGCTCACGCATACGCCTGCCGCGGTGCATGCGCAAACATCGGGCTGTGCGCTCATGAGCAGCTCTGAATGAGCTCCTGAGTGTTCAGCACTACACATTTACTCAGGACCGGCGCTAGGCTTCCCTGCGCCCAGCACTGTCCTGTGCTGCACAGTCACACCTCTTCTCTACCCCTGAGCGCTTACCTAATAGCGCCAGGCGAAGGGTGGGAGGCGGGCTTAGGCTAGCCCATAGAGCAGTCAGTGCATTTACAGCAGCCAATGAGAGTCATACAGACTGTCTGCTGCTGCGCCCACTGCAAGAGCTGGGCTGGAGCTCACTAATGAGCTCTGCCTTCCAGCTCCTGTAGTGGGTTATGTAGAGTGCGCCAGCCTGGGAGGACTGTGGTTGTGTGGACAGCAGCGTGAGCAGAAGCAGGAGCGAGGATTCAGGCAAGTGTTTTTTTTTTTATGTACTTGTGTCTCTAAAGGGGCACTGCATCGGGGGGGTTGGGGAAGGTGACCTCTACTAGGGACTACTACTAACGGAGGGAGGTAACTACTATTGGGGTATACTTTCCTTGGGGATTTGTGATTTCTTAGAATGCACAGTTCTTTGCTGTGCGGGGGGGGGGCTCTACTGGGGGGACTACTACTGGGGGCACTGCATCGGGGAGGGACCATTACTGGGGCACTACTGGGGAGGAGACTACTACTTGGGCACTGCATCGGGGGACCACTACTTGAGGGCACTGCATGGGGAGGACTACTACTTGGGGGACCGCTACTGGGGGCACTGAATAGGGAGGATCAGTGCAGAGGGCACTGAAGGGGCACTGGATAGGGGGGGGGGGGGATCACTACTGGGGGCCTGTATAAGAGGAACTACTGGGGGCTGCATAAGGGGGATCACTACTGGGGGTACTGTATAAGGGGCACTGCATTAAGGTGCATATGGAATGGAAAGGAATGTTCAGAGTGATGCGATAGGGGTGTGTGTCATGTTGACACGTCCCATTTTTAAGTGGCCACGCCCATTTTTTGGTGCATGCACATTGTCCTGGGCTCCATATACCCTAGTTACGCCACTGCCAGTGCTGTGACCAAGTGCTTGACCCAGCACCTTAGTCCTGCAGTCCGGTGAGATGTATCCCAAGCAGGACACAAGTGTTCGGTGCTGGGACAGTGTCAACAACAAGCAGCAGCTGACATGTGGCGCTGGCTGCTAGCTGAGTGCAGCTCATGTACCGCCGGCCATTAAAGAGGGGTGACAATTTGAATTGGAGCCAATCACAGTGGTGACAATTTTGACAATCTGAGCCAATCATGGTGTGCATCGGTAGCCAATAGAAAATCGGCCAGTGAGCCAATCGTAAGCCGCGTCATGGCTGGCAACGCCCGTGGCGCCTAATGTCAGATATATCTCTGGGAGGAAGAGTCAATTTGGCAGAAATGGGTGAAGAGCTCCAGCGGCCGTGGAAGAGTCCAGAAGACACCAGGCTCAAAAGAGAAGATCTTCAGCGGCTGCAGAAGACGCCAGGAGACACCGGGCTCAACAGAGAAGAGCTCTGGCAGCGCTGCTACTGGCCAGAATGGGCCAGCAACAGAAGAATGCGGCTGAGGACCGGAGAGTACTGCAATAGTTGGGAAGTAAAAGCGAATGAAGCTCCTCACTGCAGCCTCTCCCACCAGACAGGCAGACTTTGAGGCCTTGCCATCATTAACCCCTCACTAGACCACCAGGTTGTTAGGCAGTAGGCATGTAGGGGGTCATTGGGCCTTAAGCCTGTGGCACAAATAGGTGGGCATTAGCCCCATGCTCTTAAGGCTACAATAGGCCCAGGTCACAAATAAGCGAGGTGCCAACTTCTCATCTTGCCCTGGGCGCCAAACACCATAGTTATGCCCCTGGACCTTGGTCATCGCTACCTGGGTGAAAACTGCTGTGGCAGTGGGAGTTTGCCAGCTCAAGGTGAAGACTACAGGAAGCACTGAGATCGTGGGAGTCGGCCCACCTCGGGTGAAGAACACATAGTAATTGTAGATGAACTAGGCTTAGCTCAGCCAAAGACTACTAGACTGGTAAATCTAATTGCATTGAATTTTCATTCAATTGCACGCTATTTTAATTGTCAGGCATGAGGCCCGCGGCCACTGTGGGCGTTAAGCCCTAATCAGCAGGGACGGCGTTTGTTAGGCGGACAATAAGCCTAAGACAGAGAGGGCACTAGTCCCACAAGGTATAAGGGGCATTAGGCACTAAAGGGTTAATTTGGGATCCACATTATTAACCCATTATTAGGTGGGCAATAGGCCCTACAGAGTGTCATTTATCCCCTAGAAGGCAGGCACTAGGCCTGAGGCAGCAGAAGATGATTAAGCCCTGTAGTACAGTTGTTCTGATTTGATAAGAATGTATTATGGTTTGTAACCTTGTTACCTCGTCATCTCAGCTACTACAATCAGACCTCCATTAAAAGGTAAGCTGTAGTAAGGTACTGGTTTGTGATTACTGTAATGCTTTGTAACTGCATTATTCCATTGTCCTGTAACAATTATTGCATTATTGGTGTAGATGCATTGTTGGGGAGCATAGGGGTAGTATGGTGATATGGAGTGCACTACATCCAGCCTGTATTGCTGTTGGCAGGGTGCTGATGTATGTATGTATGTATGAGTAGTCAGGTTGGTGTGTGGTCAGGCATCACCCACCTTGGTGTCACCTGGTGCAGACGCTCTGAGTCGTCCTGCACACCGTAGATGTGCGCTCCCAGAAGGGGCATGACTTTGCATGAAGGGGAGTGACCTCACCCATTAAGCCACACCCCTTATGTGAGCCGATCTTGGGTCCGTTACCGCCTCCCATTCTCGGCACACAGTGGGCTTTCCCAACGCCCCTGCAGCTGCAGCCCACAGTCTCCCTGCTTCTGTGTCCTGACGTCACGGTGACACCATCCGACGGGGGTGACACCAAAATAGCAGAGCAGCTCTGCTATTTTGGTGTCCCCCCCCTTCGGATGGGGTCACCCTGTGCGGCCTGCACCCCCCTTATGACGCCAGTGTGTGTGGTACACACTAAAGAAATAAGTCACTATAGTGAAGCCGTGTAGGTGGCTGTTTTGTGTTTATGTGCAGGTACCGAGATCCCGACCATTTGTCCATTGCCCAAATTAATTATGCCAAAATCCTTGTTGGCCAAGGCAAATGGCAAGTAGGTCATGTGTACCTGACCCCCTCTGTGGTTTCTAAGTGTCAAATTTGTTGACCAAGGATATTTACCTCTTTCACAACTACAGCTACTTATTCAAAATGACAAAATCTGGTGCCTCTGCCCACTTTACTACCCTATTCATGGCCAAAACCTTCTTGGTCAAAGCAAATGACAAGTGGGTTATATGCATGTGACCACCCTCTGTGGAATCAAAGTGTAACATTTGATGACCGTAGCTAGTTAACCCCTGCACAACTACAGCTTCTTATTCAAAAGAAGATAATCTGGTGCCTGTGCCCGCTTTACTGCTCTATTCATGCCAAAATCCTTGTTGGTCAAGGGAAATGGCAAGTGGGTCACATGTACCAAACCACCCTCTGGGTTTCATGTGACCCACTTGCCATTTCCCTTGACCAACAAGGATTTTGGCATCAGGCCCGCCCAGAGCCGCGGCGGGCCTGGGTAATAGGGGGCGTGGCCTAATCGCGGAAGGCGTAGCCATGCCCCCTTCCCGAAAAGGGAAAAATTGCACGCTGGGGAGGGGGGCGCTCTGGGCCCCCACAGCCCTGCTCAAAGTCAGGGGGGACACGATCAGTGTGATCACCCCCCCCCCACCCCACAGGCTTAGGAGACTGCTGTGGCTGCTGAGCAGTCTCCACTGCAGCTCAGCACACGCTGTGTGCTGGGCTGCTGTGTGTGAGGGAGGGGGAGCGGCGACGGACCCGAGCCCCCGCCGGGCCCCGGTAATCTGTACCCGCTCCCCCCCCTCGGTGCCCCTGTTTGGCATGAATAGGGCAGTAAAACTGGCACAGGCACCACATTGTCATTTTGACTAAGAAGCTGTAGTTGTGCAGGGGTTAACTAGCTTCTGTTATCAATTGTTACACTTGAAACCCACAGAGGGTGGTCTGGTACATATGACCCACTTGCCTTGACCAACAAGGATTTTGGCATGAATAGGGCAGTAAAGCGGGCACAGGCATCAGATTATATAATTTTGAATAAGAAGCTGTAGTTCTGCAGGGGTTAAATAGCTTTGGTCCTCAAATGTTACACTTGAAACCCAGAGGGTGGTCTGGTACAAGTGTAACATTTGATGACCGAAGCTAGTTAACCCTTGCACAACTACAGCTTCTTATTCAAAAAGACAAAATGTGGTGCCTGTGCCCGCTTTACTGCCCTATTCATGCCCAAATCCTGGTTGTCAAGGCAAATGGCAAGGGGGTCATATGTACTAGACCACCTTCTGGGTTTCTAGTGTAACATTTGATGACCGAAGCTAGTTAACCCCTGCACAACTACAGCTTCTTATTTAAAATGACAAAGTGTGGTGCCTGTGCCCACTTTACTGTCCTATTTATGCCCAAATCTTTTGTGCCAGGAAAATAACTGAAAACTGTAAGGGACAATTCTTTGTTTACATTGTGTTAGTTTAGTGATCTAACTTTATTTAAATGTTTTAATATAACATTCTCTGAATAAGAAGCTGGAAAATGAATAAGAAGTGAATAAGAAATTAATAAGAAGCTGGCCGAATAAGAAGCCAACTTCGGCCTCGTATTTAAATGGATATTTGTGTACATTTAAGTGTAGTGACAAGCAAACCTATAGAATGAACACCAGGGGGCCTATTCATCATACCTAAAATATCGAGGGAGGTAATTAGGTTTAGAACTCACATGGAGTTCTAATTAACAATGGAATTAATCATTCCTCCTCCCTATAGCTATCTATTCCGAAAAGCTGTAATTTTTGCGATGACTGCTATTCAGGAAATAGATAGTTTCCCCTCTCTACACTAACTTACTGCAGCTGGAATCAGTGCTGCGCATGCGCTGTTACAATCGTAAACCCAGTGCATGCGCCGCACTACCTACAGCTGCTCTAAGTTTGTGTGTGCCCCCCAACCCCCCCCCCTCTGCTCACCTCCCCCCGCTGGTTTGTCATGTGGTCTCCCAGCAGCACACAGTGCAGTTTAGAAAAAAAAAAAAATATTATTGTGTGTTCTGCTGGTAGAGCACATTGTCAGCATTGCAGACGAAGCCAGAGGACGGACCAGAGAGCCAGAGGAAGACTCTGGGGGACCCGCACAGCTGGAAGCAGGTAAGTCTGTCCTGCTATTCGCCACCTCACAGTGGTGAATAGTAACTCCATCAAATTCCAAAAATACATCACTTTCGGAATTTGATGAATACCATAATTTCCATATCCCCATACTAATGTATGGGGAGTGTGGAAATTAACGCAGGGGAGCTTAGCAAGGAGATATCTGATATCTCCTGTGCCAAGTGGCTTCATGAATACTAAAATAACATTTAAAGAAAATGTCCTTAAAAACTTTTAGTGTTGATGAATAGGCCCCTAGGATAGTACAGAAGCCATCCCATTGGAAGATTTGGGTGACTCCCGATACCCAGCTCCTCCTGATCACCTGTAGGACTGTCCTTTTACAGAGGACAGGCTCTGGCCACCAGCAACAGTTTTTGTTTTTTTAACAAAGACTTCATCTCGTGTAAATATCTTAATCATAATATATAATTGCATGTGGACAAAATTCTCAGCACATTTAGCAAGTAATGCCCTTCCTGCTCCCAGGGACAATCCCAGTAGAAGGTGCAGACTTTGTACTTCCTATAAAAATCGTCACATTTGCATAAACACAGGCCCATGTCATGAGTTGACTCCTATTTCTGTACTCTATGGGCTCTATTTACTACAATCTGCATATTGAAAGCGGATTGTAGTGTGATATTACCGAGTGAATTCGCATTGTGAATTCAGGCAATATCACAGGGATTTACTATAAATCCCTTGCAGGGACAGAGCTTGCGATAAAGCTCTGTCCCTGCGGATCCCATCCGCACTCTAGTCGCAGTATTTTCGGAAACAATACCACGACTAAGAGCCCACGCATGCGCCAACCCACCATCGCTGCTACCCCCCACTGATGCTAAGCCCCACCCCCCACGATCGTGGACCCCGCAACCCCCCCTCCCTTCATTACACTTACCTGCATCCTCCTGGCCTCCGGTGATCTTCTCCGGGCTTCCCGATCAGGTGATCTCCTATACTGCACTGGGGCCCGATCACCTGATGACCGGGCAGCAGTGCACTGTGGGAGACCAGCTGACCGGAGAGGAGCCATCACCGGAGGCCCGATCACCGGTCCCTGGATTCAGGTAAGTTAAAAAAAAAAAAAAGTTTCAATTTTTTTTTTCTTCTTTTACAGCAATCAGCTTGCGGTCTGTTTAGACCACATAGCTGATTACTGGTACCAGCTCCCGCCTCTGCTCTCCCAGTTAGAGCAGAGTGGGAGCCTGGTAACCGGGGGAGACCCTGGATAACGCCACCTCCAGGTGGCGTTATTATCACAGCGCTTCCCCCAGTATTTTTTTACTATTTTTAGTAACTATGGTCGGATCACATTTCCCATTACAATTATGGGAAATGCGATCTGCTTTACTAAAAATAAGTGATACCTAGGGGTTGGAGTGGAATTTTACTAATTCTAGTCCAATTGCCCTGTAATAACTACAGGTGAAACTAAAATAATGTGAAAAGGGTGTGAAAACACCTTTTCACTTTATTTTAGTAAAAATAATGTTAATAAATAGAGCCCTATATACCAATTGTGGTCTTCCACATGGTAGAGGCCTGTGATGACCCCAGTTTACTCCATTTCCCCCTATTGCTGCTTAATTGTCTGTTATGCAAAGACAACCTTATTTCAGCATTTTAGGAACCCATATCTACACACAATGGCTAAAAGAGTGGTCTTCCTGAGCAAAGTATTGCTTCTTTAAATAACTTGCCATTATGCTGAGCACATATGTGCAGCAGTGAACAAATCTGGTGTAACAGCAGTAACACTGATGACTCAAGAAGGAAAAACTACTTTGTCAGTCTGCAATAACCCTCCAAATGTACATGGAGTATATTGTTTGTCTAGGCAGGCAGCCTAGATCGTGTGTCATTATCCATCACTGAGATAATGTATTTGTACTGTATGTAAGGCACCAAACACTGTTTTACTTGTCTTTGAAGCAACTTACTTTATAGGCCTCTTTGTTGATTGTGGTGAATTAACTTCTTCCTAACAGAAGGAACAGTATGCAACAGATACGCAGCGCTTTGTGTTACAGGCAACACCCACATTGATAAGTACAGTGTAACATCTACTACCTCTTAAGTTATTTCTGCCCCTTCTATACAGAATACTACAAGCATGATATAGATCAGTGTTGGCTAACCTTGACACTCCAGCTGTTGTGGAACTATATATCCCAGCATGCTCTGCAGGCTTGGACTGGGCTGCCGGGGAATCGGGTAATTCCCCGGAGGGCCTCGGGGTGTTGTGGCCACGCCCCTTTCCACGAGGGGGCGGGGCTTAGCGGGCCACGATCGGGGGTGGAGGAGTGGTCCTATGCATGGTCTGGACCTGTGTCACTCACTGTCAGAGCATGACAGTCAGTCCCTTACTGTGACTCCTTTGGCTGATGGTGACTGGTGAGTGCAGGTAACAGCAGCCCCGTGCTGTGCAGTGCACAAGAGCACTTTCCCTTTCCCTCTCTCACTGTCCACTTCCTCGTGCAGAGACTAAGCTCTGCCCCCGCCAGACAATAGGGAGCTGCTGATGTTGAAGGAGATTAGAAATGCTGCTCTGTTAACTGGGAAGAGGTGAGATTTCAATCCATAAAACATGTCATTTCACTCTAAAAAGTGAACCCTACTTATCATATCATTGTGTGTGTGTTTAAATTCATTATATAGAATATATATATATATCTATATCTCATGGGTGAAGGAACAGCAGCACTCCGGGAGTAAAATCTATTTAATCCATTATATGGGATAGCAGCGACGTGTCACCCCTTTTATCAAGGTGAATAATACGGCACACGGCGGGGTGTGTGAGCCCGGGAGGTTCCTTGGACAGTGGTCAGTGTTTGCCTGGTGGAATATGTTACAATATCACATGGTAACCAGCCCACAGTTATTGTAAAGGTACAAGCAGAACTTTAGTACAGGTTGAGTCTCCCATATCCAAATATTCTGATATACGGAATATTTTGGCATGACTGAGATAATGAAACCTTTGCTTTTTGATGGTTCAATGTACACAAACTTTGTTTAAGGTACAAAATTATTAAAAATATAGTATAAAATTACCTATAGGCTGTGTGTATAATGTGTATATGAAACAAATTAATTTCATGTATGTACACAAACTTTGTTTGAACCACAAATTATTGAAAATATTGTATAAAATGGCTTTCAGGCTGTGGACCTCTTTCAGAGCCGCTCGCAAAATGTGAGCGCTCTGAATGAGGGCGGCCGCTTCACATTTAAAATCCGGCCTCCTGGCCGCTCGCTAAGCTGTGGGTGACCACCCACAGCTTTAGCGAGTGACCAGTTTGATCCATCGCAACCATCTGAGCTTGCGACGAGACCCTTGTGGTAGGGTCTCGTCTGCCGCAAGCCCCAGTGAGCTTTCGGCTCTAATAGAGCCGGAAGCTCACCACTGACCTCACGAGTGATGTCAGTGGGGCCGCCCCCAAATGGCAGGCGTTCCTTCGGGAACGCCTCCGTTTGGCCAGCCACCCCCCCACCTCGCCTACAAAACGGTGCGAGCTGTCGATCACCATCGACAGCTGCCCCTTTTGTAGTGAGCCCCAGAGCGAGAGAATTTCTCTCTCGCTCCGGGGCTTGCGCACGCGCAGTGCGGCTGCTACACGTGCGCATGGCCTCAACATTGACCCGCTTGCAAGCTCTCAGCGCATGCGAGCGGGTCTGAATGAGACCCTGTGTGTATAAGGTGTATATGAATCATAAATGCTTTCTGTGTTTTAGATTTGTGCCCTATTCCTAAGACATTTCAATATGGTATACAAATATTCCAAAATACGGAATATTCCGATATCCAAAATACCCTTGATCCCAAGCATTTTGGATATGAGAGACTCAACCTGTATAACATTGCGTTGTTTTAGTGATACCTTTACGATTGAATACAATCGTTCATTGCACTATGGAGTTGCCCCTTCTCCATTTTATTCTAAACTGTATATATGTGTGTGTATATATATATATATATATATATATATGTGGCACTTTACAGTGGAAACAGTGCTGGAAGGTTATATATATTGGCATTGGTTTGTGCAAATGTATCTTTTGTTTGATATAATATATATACTGTATGTGTATACAGACATATGTGAGTACATTTTATTAAATAGCTTTTTTGGATGGGGGTCGGTTGCATGTGCAGTAGAGTGACTAGGTCTGGGCCAGGGAGTTGGCGAGCAAATAGCAGGGGGCCCTGCCAGTGTAATGTGTACTGGTCCTCACAATTTCTGCTGGCAGACCTGGGGCCCCCTGCTTAGGTTGTCAGTCAGACTTGACAGCTGCCACTTCCCAATGGCACATACCTTCTATATAGTTAGAGCGGGATGTACTAAGCAGCGCATCCGCAATGCGGTACATCCCGCCTCTCATCAGGTACATACCACGGTTGGGTACAGTGGTATGTACTTAGAATATCGCAAAGGACAGCTCTCCCCATTAAAGCTGTCCTTTGCGATGCCCCTGGGATAAAGGGATTTCTGGGTTTAACATCCAAAAGCCCCTCTGTCGTCCTTCTGTGCATGCGCAGAAGGTCGCGGGGGGAGATGGGAGGGGTCTGATTGGATCTCTATCAGGGGGCGTCCCAATAAGAAGCCTATAGGCTTCTATTGAATAACGCCACCTGAAGATGGCGTTACCTACCGGGATGATGCATTCCAGAGCTTTGTACATATGGAAAATGTGCTAAAACCCCCGAAAATGGCATTTTCAGGGTTTACTGCATTTTGCACTTTAGTACTGTACATCCAGCACTTGGAGATGGCCATCCTGAACCCACGGTACTATACCACACTATGGGCCTGATTCTGAGTCATATATAATGGCAATATCAGATGGTGGAGAAATTCATTTAGTTTGAACATGCACCTGAGCTGCACCACAAATGTGTCCTGATTTTTCTTGTACAGAGCCACAGTATGAATTTAGATACACGGTAGCAGAAATGTGTGGGGCATTCCTGGATTGTGACTGGGAGGTAAGATGTGGGTGGCTAAATAGAAGCATGTGGAGTTTGTGTGTTATGGGAGTGTTGCAGGCGTGCCGCTGATAGTGGTTGCATTCATTGATACAGAAACAGTCACATAGTAGGCTAAATTCAGAATGATAATCAGCATCTGCCATGGTTCTGGTGCAAGTTCAATGGTGCGACAATGGTGCATCTAAAGACGCAAGATATTTCAGCGTTTATGGACCCTGAAAGTGGGCACCTCAGTCCTTGCACATGTATGTCCACCAGGGAAGGGCTTTATAGTGCCATTTGCATACAGTGCCAGAAAAACTGTGGCAAAAGACAGACATGGATACGGCTGCCCCTGGCTTGGGCAGCCTGGATAGAATAGAAATTTTCCTGCTAGGGCAATAATGTAAAGCTGGGTACACACTAAATGATGTGTACCTAGCACAATGTCGTTTGTGGCGGGACCCGGTGGAGGTGCCGGCATTGGCAAGTGCATACACGCTTGCCAATGCTGGCAGCGACGGCGTGACGGGGGCCATACTGCATTCGGCAGCATAGCCCCCACTGACGATATGGCCTGTCGGACCTGCATGCAGGTACAACGGGCAATGTCGCTGACAATGCGCAGGAGCACTCATCAGCGACATAGCAGGTACACACTGTCCGGATCGGACAGCAAATAGTCTAGTTTGTACCCAGCATAACAGTTGAGAATGTGTGTGAAATTAATCATCTTTATTCTAATCTGTGTTACTGAATGTGGAGAAGTCTGATGGCATGATTGTGGTAGGCGGCTTTACTTGTGCCATCTATCTGTGCCTACATCCTTGTGGATTTCTTCCCTGTGTATTTGCACTTTGTTGTTTCTGTTCATTCCTGTAATTGCTTGAAAAAAGTCTCTTATGGAATATAGGGCACGATTCAGACCCGGACACTAAGCCGCGATGCTCGCTATGGGCGATTGTCGCCCATCTGCGCATGCATATGTGTCACAGTGCGCGTGCGCAAGCCAGTCATTGCATTCGTGAATCATGCGCTCGTTGTACACAGACTGAGCGCTACTTTGAGTGACAGCGCCGTTTGTGGGTGGTAACAGGGGAAGGTGCTTGTGAACAGGGGAGCGGTGGCGCGAACGCAGGCGTGTCTGGGCGTCAAACCGGAGTTTATTGGGCGTCCATAATTAGCATGGGGCCATCATTGTAGACGTCACCTGGTTGTATGTCAGCCTGCAGTGATCGCAGTGCTTGCGGTGGGGTAGGGTAGACCTCAAGCGCTGCGAGCAGCTCCGATGGCTCTTGATGTTACTGATTAATCATACACTTCCTGGAGATGACGTGTGCTAAGAAAGAAAAGTGGGTGTCTTTATACCGGCGTGCATTCACTCTGCCGTCACTCTCTAAAACAGAGGGCGTCCTTAAGCCAGACAGTGCGATCACGGAATTTGCATGCCCGGCCTCTGACGGCTGCGAGAGAGCGCAGCATAGCGTTCCGGTCTGAATCGACCCCATAGCCCTCATTAACTCCATGGTTAAACACATTTAAACTAAAAATAATCCTAAAATAATACATATTCAAAACGAGATTAATACTCAGTCCCAGTAGTTATTTTCAGTAGTTCAATTTATATCATCCTCATAAAGTTGAAAGCTGGATTGGCATATCTATAAACACATTATTTTTTTAATGTCACTCTGTGGGGTCTATTTATTAATAAGGACAACCCTTTCACTGTTTTTTTGGAGGTATATCGCTAGTTAACTTCTCCTTTATCTATTAACACATTATTGCCAGGCCTCTGGGCCTGATTCAGACCCGCTCGCGAGCGCTGAGCGCTCGCAAGTGGGTCGATGTTGGCCCAGTGCGCATGCGCACGAGGGAGCCGGCTCCGTCGTGCGCATGCGCGAGACCCGGATAGCGACGGCCAAGCCTGGCTCTGATAGAGACTAAAGCACTCCAGGGCTTGCGGCAATGAGACCCTACCACAAGGGTCTCGTCGCAAGTCTGATGGTCTTGACCATCGCGACCATCTTTTTGGCCGCTCGCTATAGCTGTGGGTGGTCACCCACAGCAATGCGAGCAGCCAGGAGTCTCTGAATCAGGGCCTCTGTTCACTGGGTACACCCACTTTGACAGATAGTTACACCACTTCAGCGGGCCCCTACTTTTGCAATCCCCTGATGGGCCCTTCAGGCCCCAGTCCGACACTGATGCTCTGCCAGTTTTAGCATGCCCTAATAGCAAAACTGTAGCAGTGCATGCTGGGTTATGTAGTTCCATAACAGCTGGAGTGTCAAGGTTAGCCAACACTGATATAGATAATCCATACCCCTGTCCCTTTAGTAGCAGTCCTGGTTTAATCACTTACACGTGATGAAGTCTGGGTTGTGCACCCATGATCCCCCCTCAAAAAAAAAAAAAAAGTCACTAATGTTTTTTTCTCCGCCAGGGAAAAGTGGAGGGATTCAACCTCTTCTCCCCTCAGTCCCATGCAAACTTCCAGGATTCCTGTTCCAGGGTATAGTAGCACCTACTTTGAGCTGGCAGCCAATTCCCAGAGCAACAGTCTCCCAGATGCCACTTCTAAATCCCCAGTGTATAGCACTTCCCTACAGGGACTCACAAGGACATGCTTATCCTGGATTCATTTGAGTCACATTTAGATGGTCTTCATATGGACCACCAGAGGTTGTGTTCCCATCAGCAGAACAGAAAGGAGGTTTAGTTGTGGTATAAAACCATATTTTCCATGACCCCACTGGGCCACCTGGGTATGGAGGTAATCAGGTTTATATTAATCTATGGGGGTAAAGGTAGTGTCAGTACAAATGAGATTGAGACAACATGACCCATTCCTCCACCCAAGAACACAGACACACATGGAATGCTCTCTGGTTTCAATTTTGTTTATTGATTTTTTTTGTATAGGTACAACACGATGCAATGTAAACATAGTAACAAATCACCAATAGAAAAGAGTTGGAAATTTTAGTCTATCACTTTAGTGTTTCATCACATCACTGCCATAATGTTTCATTGAGAAACTGGGACAGATATGACCAACCTTAAGTTTTATACATCTGGTAAAGTAAGCATTGTAAGGTACAGTACATACAGAGGGTGTAAAGGACAGTAACTACCTTGGGAATACAGTGGAAACACTAAATAAGTATTACATTAAATGATGCTGAAAGGGTAAGTCTCTGGACACCTCATGTTTGAATAACACAACAGTAGATTTTTATTCTTTTTTGTAAGATAATCTTATCCCTCATCAGCTCTACTGGACATGTGGTCACTTATAGTGCAGCTTCAGGACCATATTAAGGGCCACATGGGCCTGAAAATGTTTAAGGGCCTATACTGAGAAGGGGAGGAGCTGTGATCAGTGCTGTGTGGGTGTGGCCAGAGCCATATGCGCGAGTACAACCTCTACATCATCATCCCTCCCAACATTTTAGATTCCCTATTTGGGGCACACGCTCAAAATGGGTGCATGACCTCATGGAAGATGACATTTTTGGGAGGAAAGACCACATGTCACACCCCTGGTTTTTCATCACACTGGGGGAGAGCCAAGCAGTCCAGCAGCTAATGGGAGAAGCTGGGGGCAGTCCAACACTGAATTGAATGCCACACAAGCAGAGCAATGGTGCCAGAGTGTCCCCCCAACCTCTGTCCCGCAGGTGCGAAAGCCTCTGAAAAGCAGGACTGTCCCAGCTGAAATTGGGACAGGTACGAGGTATGCATACAAAGTGAAAAATGTAATAATTTTGAGAAAATTAGAAATACAATTTTAATGCTTATGATTTTTGGCCAATTGTGTGGGCAGCTGGTCATCATTATGCTTTCACAATGATAGGCCTACTTTTATGTGGAGGCCTGGAACTGTAGCTCTATCCATCCCATTGTTACTCTAGCCCTGTGCAGCTGACCCCTGATAGGCAGATAAGGTCTGCAGTAGCCTCATTGATGTTATTGTAAACAGTGGAGCTATGCAGAATGCTGGCAAAACTATCCTACTCATTGCCTGATGTGACATTAGGCACTAGCTATGCAGTCTGAGCCTCACTCCAGAGTCCATTGTATCAGTTGTGTTCCATGTGTATATCTTCCCTTACCTGCCCCTGTGTAAATTTGGTCAACGGAAATTTTGACTAGAAGTAATAGTTGACTAAATTGTAATATATATGCTTTAATAATGAAAATTATGACAAAATCTATGCTCAATGTTAAATACAATATGATATATGGGAGAAGTACTATGGTAAAGCAGTATGTATGATATATGGGAGGAGTACTATGGTAAGTTAGACCAAAATGTGACTTTAAACCAACTACAATTTTAAATTAGCAACCAAGACTATTAGTGGGGTACTTATCAAAGCTGGGAGAGAGATAAAATTGTACAAAATAAATTACTAACCAATCAGCTTTTTTTTTTTTTTTTTAAACAGCCTGCAAAATGTAAATTGGAAGCTGATTGGATAGTACTTTCACAATTTTCTCCCTCCCAGCTTTGATAAATAACCCTCCTAAATCTAAAATCCTTGTCTAAATTAACACTGACCAGCCCTAGGTACTAGCTTTCCCTGGCTGCAGTGGCAGTGAGTGCAGAGTTCCCTTGGAGGTCTATTTACTAAGCAGTGTTAGGAGAGAGTGAAAAGTGATAAGTGATAAGGTGCCAGCCAATCAGCTCCCAACTGTCATTTTTCACACAGCCTGTGAGATGACAGTTTCGAGCTGATTGGCTGTAACCTTATCACTTTTCACTCTGTCTCCTAACTCTGGTTTGTAAGTGGACCCATTTAGTCTTTTTCAATTTGAATTCAGCGTCAGGGTGGACAGACTCATTGTGGCAGTGAGGCTGAAATACAGGGACCTCAGAATGGTCATTATTATTTATACAGTATTGCAATTTCTTAGACATTTTGATTTAGTAAATAAAGAATTTTCAATGTTGTGTTCCAGATGTGATCACATTAGTGCTGATCAGTGAAAAGTGAATCTGGTTATAAAGCACTTTTTCATTCTTCAAATCTTGGGGAGGGTGGAGACACCTGTAGATCTGTTACAATTACTAAGTATCCCTAGAGAAAAAGAGAATGTTCAGGTCAGGATACAGTTGCTGGTAGAGTATGTAAACTGGGACAGCCATTTAGCAACTGACTGTTGTATGAATCAGTGACCTGAGTTGTAACGATTGTGGGCGGGATGCAACAAGGATTGCAATTTGCATGTAGTGCATCCAGCCAACCACCACATGCGTTAACGCCAGTGTGCATGAAGATAATCGCAAAGGACAGCTCTATTGATAAGAGCTGTCCTTTGCAAGAGGGACTTCTGGGTTTATGACCCAGACGTCCCTCTGCACATGTGCAGAATGACCCTCGCTGCCAGGGGTGCTGGGAGAGATCCCTCTCACAGCACTTTGCAGAAAGAAGCCCATAGGCGGTTACTCATCAGATCCTATCTGCAGAAAGCTTAGCTTTCCAAAGCTTGGTGCATACGAGAAAGGTGGTCAAACCACTGAAAACTGCATTTTCAGGGATTTGACTGCATTATTGATAGTGTATCCCACCCTGTATCTTAACATATGATGGCAATAATGCTGGCAGCTGGACTTTGCTCAGCATTTTGACAATCTGGAGCAGTCATGTGTTACATACTGCACAATTACATGCCTCCATAATGTAACATGGTAACACTTCTTCAAACAATTTTTTTCCCTCCCATTTTCATTAAAGTGCTGGCAGTGGAGGACTGAACTTGTTCTATGGATGCAGATTGCTAGCAAGAGTGATGTATCCTTGAAGGCTGTAACACCAGTCCACTATAGTCAGGTGCCACAGTCACTTTACATCTCCAGCCTGGGCACTCGGTGGCAATCCTTTACACCCCACCTACAGCTCTAATTAAATCACATGGGGGAAATATAATATATAAATAAAAAAAATAAAAAAATAAAAAAAAAACATACCAAACCCCTATTTATCCAAAAAAAACCAAAAGTTTTTCAAAGCTACTTATGAAGAGCCAGGCACTCAGAAAATAGCCCGTTACCGGCCACGTATGAACTACCATTGGGCCACAAAATAGGAATCCAAAGAATAGACTCCAGCTGGACTTCCACCATGTAGAACAGCTTCAGATGGCCATAATGAATGGAGCTTGTTAAATATAAGCTCAACACCATTGCCACAGAAGACAAAGTATGGCTCCTGCTTGTGTTGCTTGCAAAGTTGGATAGATCTGATTAATGATGCTGTAAAGCATCACTAAACAGGTGTAACATTTAAAACGTGGAGTCTGTTGTATCTGCATGTTGTAAAGGACAGAATTTTAGATTGAAAAATAGGCAGACTGGGAAGAAGCAGACAAATCCATCAGCAGTGAAGAAGATCAGGCACATCATAAGTGATATAATGGGGTGATGAATAGTTTTTACAAAGATGGTTTCATTCAAAAACCAGCTACAAGTGTGTTTTCACTAAAACCAATGTACCATGTGATCAAGAGGAAAGTGTGCAGAGATTAGGTTACCACGCACAGCCCTGTGCAATTGCAGTATGTTCTCCACATCTGAGCTCCTCAACAGTTGTGACATTGTAAACTTATATTTAATTGTGCAGTCCAGTGTAGTGAGCCTCCACTACAGGTAAAAAAAACTAATACATCAGTTACACTGAACTCTTTTGCAAGTCAGCTGTTCTTTATAACCCAGTCTGCACATTAAGGTCTTGAAGCTGCTACAACTTAAGGGGCCTATCCATCAGCAACCCGGCATCGCAGAAATCCAACATGTTCAATTTTCCCGATTTGACGATCGCAATCAAAAAATGATCGCGATCATCAAATCGCCGACATTTAACATGGAAAATGTCTGATCCGGCGACAGATCGCAGAACATGGATGGTGGGAGGTCGGCGTTTCCACCCGGAAAAGTCAGCACTTCCGGATCGCAAAATCCGGTCTCTGATGTATGGCCACCTTAAAGGCCCATACATCAGTGATTGCAGCAATTGTGCAATTCGCAATCGATTGTGTATAAAAAAAAACCCCACAAAACACTTTTTTCAAATCGATTGCAAATTGCACGATTGCTGATGTATGGGGGCCTTAAGCAAACCCAGGCTTTTTTTTTTTAGTTAGAAAAAAAAAAAAAAAAAGCCACCCCCACAAACCATTCATCACTTCAATTTATACAACAATTTGCAGTTTAAGGGCAATTTCTGTATATACTTTTTACTTTTAGGGCTCTCCTGTTTGCACTACCCAGGTTCATAATATACTATGCTTTGTTAGATATTTTTTTATATCTTTAAATAGTTTCTCAGCACCAAAGTACTCCCAATATTACAAACACTACATAAACAGGTATTTCAGCTCCAATGACACCACAGTTGCATTGTATAATGGACAGATGTATCATTTTTTTTGCATCTTGTAACAAAATGCATTCAGTGTAAATCAGATTTCTCCAGAGGTGCCAAACATACCTTGCCAAAGAGGTCGGTAGTGATGAAATGACACCATGAACCAACAAAAAGCATAGCTTTTCCCCAGACCTAAGGAGGAGATTATGCCTACCTGAAGTCCTGCAACAGTTGCTGCCTCTTTGATGATGTCCAGAAAAAGAATAAAACTTTTTTGCTGGTATTTAGTTTTTCACAGGTGCAACAGGATAGGACACATGGAGCCACATCCCATCAGCACTAAACTAATGCAATACTGGTCAACAGATCACAGAAGGGGCAAGTTTGCACAACACCTCTCCCACAACCATTTTGACACATTGCACAGCAAAGACATCATGCATCACTGCAATAAGTGGTGATACAGGACTTGCCTTTAGCATCAAGATAACATTTTGATAAATTGACGTAATGGTACAAGAAATGTTACATTGTATTTGTACAATTATACTAACCCACCACAAATCAAATATTAATCACAAATATCCCAAAAACCAGCAATACATATTTGCACACAGTACTAGTGTATGTCAAACCATATATATGTATCATCAAACATATGACAATGAGTGCAATAAAGAATAAAATACAAACTTACCCTCCCAGCTCAAAGTTCCCTATAGACTAGAAACACTAGTACTGGGGAAGGTAAAGCATGCAAATGACTGCACTTGGTCAGGTTCCCTCTTATATACTTAGCCACCAGTGACAACAGCTGCCTGTTTCTGAGGAGACCAGCCTTTACTGCTCATTGATTTGTCCAAAATCACCACATGACCTATGCATGGACTTCTGGGAGATGTAGTTGTTTATCGGATTTAACATTATGTAAGACCACAAATACCAGAAAGTGAGCTAACTGCAATTAAGGGACTGAGGGCCTGATTCATTACCGATCGCAACTGCGTTTATGCACGCAATCGGCCGATTGTTGCATTCTGCACATGCGTATTCGTACCACTGCGATCGGGACTCCAGCTTGGGCTTTCACTGCGTGCGATGAGGTTAGCAATTCCTGAGTAAGGTCAGACCTTGTACAAGTGTGCGTGAAGCTCCGATTGTACTCGATGTTGCCGATTGTTTTGCAGACTTGCTAAGTATAACAGATTGTGTAAGGTAAAGTGGGCATCCTTATGTTAGGCTGTGACTGCATTGCGATTGCAATCATTAGCATATTTTCGCAGTGAGACTGCTTGCGTAATCGCTGCTGCGATCCTTACCAATCAGGCCCCGATTGTGAGACGGATGCAGTGCCGATGTCGGACGGAGTAGAGCAATTTTTTTTCATCTGCGCATGTTTCTGAGTTGTTCCGTGCATGCGTACTGATTTTGTTCAAATTAAACACGCACGATAGCTGAAATGTGAGGAGCGTTCCTGGAAAGTGATTGGGGGGTAATAGGGAGTGGCTAAGAAGACAGACATGTTGCATATTATGGGAGTTTTGTAGGCATGCTGCTGAAAGTGGTTGTGTACAGCGACGCTTAGCCACTTACATAGAATACCATACACAGATGGAGAACTCCAAGGGGCTGTGTTCATCAGAAACACAGCCACAGACATAAGAGGTCATAGTGAGACTGAGAAACTGCACCTGCCATTGAGCTGGTGCAAGTTTCAATGATGCGACTGACTGTGGTGTATAAGGACACGCTCATTGGTACTACAGTGTGCACAGATGCTAAAATTGGGGAAGGGAAGGAGTATGTAACGGCATTTGCATAAAGTCGCAGACGGGCGACAGCCAATAGTTGCTCTTGCGTGCACTTCTACATCCGACTCAGAATCAAGCCCAGTTTTAGGAATAGCTACATAGACAAAATGTGGAGAAAAGAAAATGTCACCTTCAGCACTCGAACCACAGGGTCCTGGAGACGGAGAACATTGGTCGGCAAATGGAACATTGTCTTAAATCGCTCTGTAGGCAGATTAATAAGAGACGGCAAAGGTCATTACCCATAAATCACAGCAATCCCCTAAGCGTAATTAATAAAAATAATACCATTCAGGACTGGTAGTGCGATCTTTAGGCCAAAACTCAGAGTTTTCTGTATGGAATCCACCTAGCAAAAACACAAAGGTGAAATGTGTGAGCATAAATGCTTTTTGCCCAGTACCATTAGTTGAAAATAGATGACATAAAGTACAGCTCTCAGCTACACACACATAGGGCCTAAGGGGGTCATTCAGACCCGCTCGCGAGCAAAGTTCGCTCGCTAGGAGGTCGATGTTAGACTGCGCATGCGCACGACGGAGGGAGCTCCGTCGTGCGCATGCGCGAGACCCGGCGAGCGACGAGAAATACGACGCTCGGGGTCTCGCACCAAAGGGGGCGTGCTGTCGATGGTGACTGACAGCACGCCCCCTTTGGTGGGCGTGCCAGGGGCGTGGCGGCCAGACGGAGGCGTTCCCATGGGAACGCCTACCATCTGAGTCCGCCCCACTGACATCAGTAATGATTTCTGTATTTCGGAATATTCCGTATTTCGGAATATCTGGATATGGGAGACTCAACCTGTATTATTTTTGCTATTAGATATTGGCACCGAGGGCTGGGCATAAACTGAGGACTGCATATGCTCAGCTACACAAAGATATAGATGAAGGATACAAGTCATACTTGCCTACTCTCCAGGGATGTCCAGGAGACTCCCAAATTTGGGGAACTCTCGCCTAATACCCCCCCGGAGGATCGATAGATTTAATAACGTAATTCTCTGTGAATTGTGTTATACAGGTATTGTAATTGTATAGAGGGGTACAGGGCCCTCTATTCACACTTGTGTCAGGGATCTGCAAGGAACAGATCAGTGGCATTACTATGTTTTTTTTGTTTCCTTTCCTTTGGATTACTAGGAAGAAGAAAGAAGAGGATCCCTTTGGAATTAGATGTGTAATAAACTGTTTCACTATATGGCAGTAGTTCTGCAAGCACCAGAATGCCTTTGAATATTGAAGGTGGGCATAACAGGGCAAAGTAGGAGCATGTCGCTGAGATGGTGTGCCCAAATCTTGGCGGAGCATGCCTATCCCCTTTCTTTAATCATGTAGCAGGTGAGCACAGAACCCATTCACTGCTGCTCTGCTATATTTCCCCAACTGCCCAGTGATCGGACAATGTAGATGTTATAGTGACAGCGGGTCAGAGCCTGTCCCTCTAAAATCAGGACAGGTGTGAGGTACAGTTTATTGGGCTTGTTGGGACCAATAGAGCCACATATAAAACATTTGGCTTTTAAGTTTTATGATTTATTAGCCCAATACCCACCAGCCAGGGAATACGAGAGAAGCTGCAGCACTGGGCTGGACTTTTGTAGTGGGAGGGGCTACAATTTTTTAGTAGGCCTGATTCAATTATGGTATTCAGCACCATAGCAAACACCTACTGTATGACATGGGGATCCCTGGCCCTGCATTCCATTTTTAACACTGTAAAGGTCCGTGCTGATGATTATCATCAGCATGGATCTTTGCTCCACTGGTGAAGCATTCACAACACATATTCCTCTTGACAGACGTTTCTGCAGATGCTACTTCTACCTTGCAATTACACCTTCACTGTATTCAGTATATGCTTGCACGTCCCTGTCCTCCCCTCCTATGCTTCTCCTCGCATAACACAAGACAACTCCTGCGGTTTTTTCATATTTTAGCTGTAACTTTACCAAGCATCTATGAATCGTGCCCATATTCGTTGTAGTCGCACATTACGACCACAAATCACAAACAGCTGAATTGCCCCCTATATGTTCCTTATTTGAAATGATGGGAACAAATGACTGTCTGAAATGGGTACTGGTAAGAGAATGACACACTCACCTTCACGGGTCCCACATCAGAGTGAGCCAAGACGAGCGAGAAACTAGGACAATACAACAAGAGTCAACTGACAGTAAACTTCAGGTGTACGACACTTAGTGCTTGAGAAATGGGGATATGACACTGAAGGGTAACAGTTCTGTGGTGTTTAATATGAATGTTTGGGCGCATAAACTAGATGTGCAGATGTTATTACAGAGTTATTACTTGTGTCTGGGATCTGCCAGGAGAAAATGAGAGGCGTTACTATGGTTTTTATTTCCTTTGAATTAGAAGGAAGAAGCCGACTACCAGGCTTACTGACCTCATTATAATGTGTGTAGCGCAACATGAGGGCATCTCCGAAATCACAACCTGAAAGCAATTTTATATAAGTGTATGCAGTGTTCAGGGAGTGTAATATTGATGGTGGTTATAATGGAAGGAAGAGGATTAGTTAAACACTCACTTCTTTACAGATAATGTTGCTCCCAGTGTCTCTTCAGACAGTACTACATTAACCTCCGTCAGGGCATCCTGTGCAAAAAAGATTGTCTCACGTGATGTACATTGTACTTACCATTTGTATAGGCTACAGTTCTGTCCTATCTAATGGACACAATGGGGGGAACTCAATTAGGCGCTGGCTTTGCCGTGTGGATAATAGTGCCAACTTTCACGGGCAGAGCTATTAAATTAATTGTCATTTTCTCTGTGCAGTAAACCATGGGTTAACATCTGCTAACCTTTTATTCAGCGCAAAGTGCTGGAGTTTAGGGGTTTCCCAGCAGCCAATTGAATCGGGCAGCGCTCCTAACTGAATCTACCCCAATGGGGCTGATGCAGGGTTGGATATATGACTTCATTGTGGAGAGTATCAGGGGCAAACGCAGGATTTTTACAGTGGGGTTTCCACACACGAACAAATATAAAATATACACACACATATATAATACATCCACACACATAGATATACACACACATATATATATATATATATACACACACACAGTTATACACACACATACTGTACATATGTCACACATACCTTACACACGCACACACCTACTGTATGTCACATTACACACACACTTACCTCGCAGCAGCTACAGGTTGTAGATCTGTGATGAGGATGGGACCTGGCAGGCTGGAATCATGTTATTAGGCCCCTCCCCCTAGCAACAAAATGTCGTGATTCGCAGGTCACTCAGAAGGGGCAGAGCCAAATTATGTAATTCTAATGGAATCACATCATATTGGCTCCGCCTCCTCCCAATCAACTCACGAATCGTTGCATTTTGCCGCAAGGGGGCGGGGCTTAAAAAGATGGTGCCTGCTCTCCAGTCTCTTACGGGGGTTTCTGGGTACTCAGAACCCCCCTATGTGCGCTAGTGCATATTTTGCAGTACGCATGCTCAGAAAATGAGGGACCATAATCGTGGTTGTGACTGAAGCGGTGTTCCCACATTGGCAAAGTTCAGTGAAGATGTGGTCGCACAATTGCAAGTCGAGCAGACCAGTATGCCTGTTATGAGGAGTATCTTTTGCACTTAGTATAGGGCAGGGACATACAGTATGTTCCCCATACAAAAGCAGTCACATTATTATTATTATTACCATTACCAGTTATTTATATAGCGCACACATATTCCGCAGCGCTTTTTTTACAGAGAGAATATTTGCCCATTCACATCAGTCCCTGCCCCAGTGAAGCTTACAATCTATGGGCCTGATCCAGACCCATTTGCTATATGCGTGCGCTCGCAAGCGGACTGATGTTCTGCGTACGCGCATGCTTCGTTCTGCACGTACTACTCACTGCGATCACATACCGCTTGCTCGCCCTGCAAAGACAGCCCAGTGTAATAAGTGACAGGAGAAGCCATTTGTTTGTGGGTGGTAACAGGGGCAGTCCAGTAAAAACGGGGGGTTGGCGATGCAAAAGCAGGTGTGCCTGAGTGTTTCAACGCCGTTTCAGAGGCGTGCATAATTAACAGGCAGCATCATAGTACACGTCACTTGGCTTTTCTTTACACTGAAATGCTTGCAGAGCTTGCAGTAGGGTAAGGCTACCACAAGCACTGCGTTTGCATCCGATGGTCCTCGATGTACCATTGTTTTCATACACTTCCTGGAGATGACGTGTGCCAGTGGGCATCTCTACATACGCTAAGCGGTGTCTGCATACGCAGAGCGATCACTCGCACAGCCAAAGTGGGTGTGCTTATGCCTTGGTGAGCGATCGCATCCCATGACGTCAATTTGCGTACGCATCTAGCAACTGGGTCTGAATCAGGCCCTATGTTCCTTACCCATACATGCCTACCCTCCCGGTTTTCGCGGGAGGCTCCCGATTTTTCGGGTGACCCCCCGCACCCCCGGAAGGGTAGGCATTTCTCCCGCATTCTGCCCACTTCCTAGTGAAGTGGGCAGAATTAGGAGAATACCCGCGGCAATCGCGGGTCTCCGTGAAGGGGGCGGGGCTTAAGCTGTGATTCTGCATGAATCACAGCATTTGGCCTCGCCCCCTATGTAAATTGTGCCCAATCGCGGCAATTTTACCGCGAGGGGGCGGGGCTTAATGACATGAATCGTCAAGCCCCGCCCCCGCCGGCCCCCTGCTGCATCTCTTATTCGGGCTTCTCCCGGGAAGAGAATGTTAAAGGTAGGCAACCCTGTCCTTACCACATGCTGACACACACACATGCACACACTAGGGTTAATTTTGTTGGGAGCCAATTCATTTACCAGTATATTTTTGGAGTATGGATGCAGTAAGCTCTGCATATGTGCAAGCATAAGCCATTTTTCCATGCATGTTTATTTCTGAGTAGTGTATGCCCATTTTACTTCCAACTCTGCATCGGCCCCAAAGTATGTAGTATTTCTAATTAGCATCATATACAGATTCTCCCATATTTTATATATACTGCCTCCTGTGCACAGACTTCACTTCCTGCCTTCTCTACATAGATTTCACTTCCGGTCTCCTGAACACAGACTTTTCTCACTGTTCAGACTAGAGAGCCAACTCGGACCGGAAGACAAGCATCAGGTAAGGATTTTTTTTTAACTAGTGTACTGTTGTAAGTGATGCTGGGGTGTTGGTAAGGGGGGGTGAGTGTGCTGCTACGGTGTTATGGGGGGGAGTGTGCTGCTGGGGTGTTGGTAAGGGGGGTTGAGTGCTGCTGGGGTGTTGGTAAGGGGGGAAGAGTGCTGCAGGGGTGTTAAGGGGGGGAGTGTGCTACTGGGGTGTTGGTAAGGGGGGAAATGTGCTGCTGGAGTGTTGGTAAGAAGGGGGAAATGTGCTGCTGGGGTGGTACGGGGGTGAGAGTGCTGCTGGGGTGTTAAGGGGGGGTAGTATGCTGCTGGGGTGTTGGTAAGGGGGAGATAGTGTGCTGCTGGGGTGTTGGTAAGGGGGAGAGACTGCTGCTGGGGTGTTGGTAAGGGGAAGAGTGTGCTGCAGGGTGTTAAGGGGGGGTGTGTGCTGCTGGGGTGTTGGTAAGGTGGAGAGAGTGTGCTGTAGGGGTGTTAATGTGGAGGGAGTGTTCCGCAGGGGTGTTAAGGTGGGGGGAGTGTGCTGCTGGAGTGTTGATAAGTGTGGGGAGGAATGTGTTGCTGGGGTGTTGGTAAGTGGGGGGGATGTGCTGCTGGTAAGTGGGGGGGAATGTGCTTCTGGGATGTTGGTAAGTGGGGGGAGTGTGCTGCTGGGGTGTTGGTAAGTGGGTGGGGGGGAGTGTGCTGCAGGTGCTGGGGTGTTGGTAAGGGGGGGAGTGTGTAACTGCTGCTGGTGTAAAGGAGGGGAGTGCTGTTGCTGGTGTAAGGGAGGGGGAATGTAACTGCTGCTGGTATTAGGGTGGTGGTCAAGGGGGAGGGCGAGTAATGGAGGCAGGCTCAGAAACATACCTAGGCAGGTTCCCCTTATCACTGAAAGGCATCCATATACACCTGTAGCCCTTATCACTGGGGAGCAAAATGACCAAGGTACACCTTACCAATGAGGCAGTAGGTTCCTCCACATAACCAGGTACCACTAACCACTGGAAGTAGGCTTCACCACCTACCTCTATACCTTTTTCTACTGGAGGCAGACTCCTCCACATTCCCAGATACCACTCGCCACTAGAGGCAGGCTCCTCCGCACACCCAGGTATCACTTAACCCTAGAGACTGACACTGACTACTGGTGGCAGTCTCATTCACATACCCAGATACTACTGAAGAACGGCTCCTGCAATGTGTTTTAAAGGGCATTACTGCATGTGGCATAATTTGTTATAAAGGGCATTACATGTGTGTGGCATAATGTGTTATAAAGGGTATTACTGAGTGTGGATAATGTGTTATAAAGGGCATTACTGCGTGTGCTATAAAGAGCATTACTGCATGTGGCATAATGTGTTATAAAGGGCATTACTATGTAAGGCGCATTACTGTGCACAGCAATTATTCATCGTGAGGGGAGAGCTTGGGGGTAGCCCAGTACCACCGTAAGTGCTGGGCACGACCCAAAGTGGGATGAATTGTGGGTGTTCTGCAAGGATCAGTTACACCCCATTTCCGGAAGTGCGAGCAGAGGAACGCCAGCTGTAAGATCTTTTTTTCCCTGCTCCTACCTGCAGACTTCCCATCCTCAATCCCCTATGAATTCCTGCCTCCTATGTGCAGACATCTCCTCATGCTTCTTATGCGCAGATTTCCCGTCCTGTCTCTGGTGTCTTGCTTTCCCTTCTCGTCGACTCCACATTATAGTCACTCACTATAGTGCTTCCTGCCCTGAATTAATTTACTGTATTTTCAAATCAGACACTGCCAGCATCACCAAGAGTCAGTTAATGTCCGCAAAAGCAGATTCCATCTAAAATGTCTTTCACTGCAGTTGATAATTTGGTTTCTACATGCTTCCACACAGCACTTACAGCTTGCATCTGGAAAATAGGGATCAGCGGCCGGTCAGGATACACAACGAAGACCTCAATGTTCACAGATGCTTCCACGGTTATGGAATCAGGTTGGCAGCTTACAGTGGGGGCTGACCGGGCAGAGACATGGAGGAGTATTGGTGGCGAGTCTGGGAAACGACTGGGGAGCTAGAAAGCAAGACAGTAGAAAGACAGAAAAACACAATAACACTTTAAAATATTGTCTGACAACATTGTTACAGAAACATCCACACTTACAAGGCACATTTTATTACAAGAGACTCACAAAATATTTTCTTACCTCTGGCACATAGATTCCTAAACTTTTTGTGTTTAGACGCAGGGGTGACTGCTTGGGGATCTAAAACAAGCATCAAGTTAGTTCAGTCTCATGTGATATCCCCTTCACCTTAATCAACTCCATCTACACATACTATGATAGCCCCTTACCCTCTGTCTACTCCTACAAGTTCACGGAGAGGCCCCCTTCCCCTCTATCATCTCCTCCCATACATTACATAGTGTTATCCTATTCCCACACTATATCCACATCCCCATCTCCTATATCTACTCCCGCCACACATACAGTGCTACCTTCTCCACCCACTATCAAAGCCCCCTTCTCATTTATCAGGAGGAGTATTGGGATGAGTCCCAGTGCTGTCAGCATAGGGCTGCTTTTTCCTGGGATGGGCTTTTTTACAGACCCGATTCTATTTGTAAAAGCAGCTCTGTGATGAATAGGCTATGCAGGGGCAGAAGTATGGGAGACAATGGAGGCGCCTGCTGCCGGGCGCCAGCACTGAAGGGGCACATCCTCCATCACCCACAATATATTCACCCAACTTAGGGCTGTAAATATGGGGGATAGGGGGGCACTAAATTATATCTTGCCTCCGGGCGTCTGGGATGAACTTACGCCACTAAGGCTATGGCATACTTGCCTACTATATTGCTTTTGGCTGTTTCCATTTATTAAAGGAGGACCCCACAATGTAGACGTCCCTGTCACAGTGTGAGCACCCCAGTCTGTTATCGCCTGGTGCTGTGCATTCCTCCTGCTTTAGGGGGTAACCAGCTTAGGATATGAGCGCTGATGTGTAGTTCATGTAGGAGACAGTATTTTTTTCATTCTTCTTTTCCCCAAATATGCCTGTCATGCATTAGTACCATAGGTTACAATCATAATGTAATGCTGGATTCATAGCCTTGTTACTTATCAAGCAGTCTGCAACATCCGCTCTCTTGGTGGAAGAAAAAAACACAATATAACTGAGTTCTATCCAACTATACCAAAACATTTAATCTCACCATATCATCTGTGATATTACACTTCAAAAACCCAGCTTTGTAGTGCACAAATCCTGCTGAATTTGCAGAATATTCGGACAGAGCCAACAGCAGCATACGGGAGTCGAGATCAGGTAGGACAAGTTTTTCTGGAGGATAAGGCACATCCCAGCGTTGTGATCGACCAACAAATTGTCCCTGAGGTAATATCAAAGGGAAAATTATCCTGGCAATCCTTCTGTGTACAGTCTCCTGATGCCACTACAAACATCCCTACATCTACCTTTATAGGAAGGTCAAGACTCTTCTCTGAAATCAGAGGGGGACCCGTCAAGGGGAATTCCAGATAGGAAACAGAATCCACAAGCCAAGAAACTGTAGGATCACAAAATACAGAAATTTCACTTGCATGTTTACCAGCTGGATTATGCCTCTTATGGTCAATTTATAAATGCAGTTTGATGCTATTTTTCTGATGGTACAGTAGTTGGTCCAGTTAATGTTGCCTCACGGTTACCCCTTAAAAATGACCTGTATGCTGGCAGTTATTATATCTGAAGTGTCAGCCCTCTATGCAGCTCCGCCAAGGTGGGGTGGGGAGTGTACTTATTACTTAGGCCCTTGTTTAAGGGACCAGGGTCAGCTGTGCAGGGGGGAAAAAGAAACCCTTGGTGGCACACATTAGTTTTTAGCCTTGTTTTATTGCTGTTTAGTACTGTTCTATCACTGTTTTGTTACCAATTGTAAAGCAAAGGTCTGAGAAGAAACAGGACAGGCAACAACTCTGAAGTGGTGCCAAGTGCAAAGCGCCACTGAATACCCACTGATGGTGCGCTGTGGATCGCTACAGAGGTGCCAGCAGAGTGAGACTGAGATCTGGAGACAGTGGGCCTGATTCAGAGGATGGACGCAATGCAGATGTTTGCACAGTTGATCGATAATTTGCTACTGTGCATGCGCGAAAAGCCATGGTGGTTTCTGGGAGGTGGCCTGAAGTGAATGCAAAAAAAATATTCCTCATGGGCATGTTATGGGAGTATCATGGGCGCGTCAGTGAATCTTAATAGATCCCTCTGCTGTGGCTGCCATGTAGATCTTCACAGGCTGCCGTATAAACAGCAGCCTGTGAAGATTATCGGAGGCTGTACGCCATCTCATGATGAATGGCCCTGACACTTATTTTTTACAAAAGTATGTGAAAATTAAAATTTTCCCATGCTTTTGTGAAAATCAAGTGATGATGAATATAAAGAAAGAGATAGAGAAGATAGAGATCTGAGTGGGCTGACAGCATATGTTCTTTGTTTGAGTTACTATTGAACAAGGGAGTCAAACAGTATAAAGAGAGGAAACCATTTTGTGAGAGGATCATAAGTTGATTAAAGAGCTATTAATACTGTGAAGTGCTGAAGATAACTATGTAATTGAAAGTGAAACTGTTATTTTGTGCTTTATCACTGGAAAGTCAAAGCTATTGTTCTCTGCAATCAAAAAAGACTGGGATTAGGTGTAAATGCTATTACTTTGGCCTATTGTGAATTACAATTGCATACATGTTATAGATCAGTGACCACCTAGCAAGAGGAGTACTCCAACAAGTTGCTTCTCTGCTACAGCCTGAGATGAATAAGCTCATCGAGTCATTGCCAGAGAAGAAGGAAGATCCACTGGAGCTGCCATCTCAGATGTACCATGTACACCTAACTTATCTGTGCCCATACCAACACTCAGGGTACCGCAACACCAGCATTTGTTATAGGATATGCAGTCTTCCCACCATAGGGTCTGATTCATTACTGTTTGCAACTGCGATTACACACGCAATTGGCCGATTGTTGCGTTGTGCGCATGAGTATGCTTCGCAGTGCGCGAGCCGGCCACTGCGATCACAGTGACTATGCAGACCCATCGCAGAGTGACTGACAGGAAGTACCATCTGGGAATGGTGAAGGCGGGGTGGTCGGCGAAATGCAGGTGTGTATAAATTAGCCACTGCAATGCCTAAGCAGCCTGAGGCCTGATAGCGTGCGATGAAGTTAGCAATTTCTGAGTAAGGTCAGAGCTTGTGTTAGTGTGCGTGAGGCTGCGATGGTACTTGATTGTACCAATGGTTTCATAGTCTTGCTAAATATTACAGATGTGTGTAAGGTAAAGTGGGCGTCCTTGTGTAGTGCTGTGGTGGCATAGCGATTGCAATTAATTAGCATACTACGGTAGTTGAACTGCATGCGTACTCGCTATTGCATTCATATTTGCAATCAGTAGTGAATCAGGCCCATAGCACCTTGTAGGCACCTGCTTTATATGACTTACCTGGTAAACTGCTCAATAATTCCTCCATTTGTTTCACTGATTTTTCAAACTGAGGACAAATCTACAGAAAGAAAAGCACACATAGGGCTCTATTTATTTTTATTAACATTGAAAAAGGGTGTTTTCACACCCTTTTCACATTATTTTATTCACCTAAAGTTACTAAAGGGCAATTGGAGTAGAATTTGTAAAATTCTACTCCAAACCCTAATTATCACTTATTTTTAGTAAGCAGATCACATTTCCCGTAATTGTAATGGGAAATGCGATCTGCCTGAGATTTACTAAAAATAAAATGTGAAAAAATACCGGAGGAAGCCGTGTGATAATAACGCCACCTGGAGGTGGCATTATCCAGGCTTTCCCCTGGTTACCGGACTCCTGCTCTGCTTTAACAGGCAGAGCAGAGCCCGAAGCCGTCCCAAGTGATCAGCTTGTGTGGTCTGAACAGAACAAACAGATTTTTGGGGGTGGTCTAGGTACAAGTTTTAACACGCTGTATCTACGTGGTACATATATTAACCGGTAATTCTTCATTTACAATGATAAGTAATTAAAAAAACGATTTTATGTTATCGGTATTGCCGGCAGTGCTCCCCCAGAGTCAGTGAGTCGAAAAACACAAAGCAAAGTAGAGAAAGAAGACTCTTTGGGGGCACTCTTATTCATTTAAAACTTAACTTTTAAAGTTAAGCTTTACATGAATAAGAGTGCCCCCAAACAAGAGTCTTCTTTCTCTACTTTCCTTTGTGTGGTCTAAACAGACCACAAGCCAATCACTGCAAAAAAATAAAAAATAGTAAAAAAAACCAAAACAACGTACAGTACCTGATGTCCAGGGTTGGTGGTCGGTGCTCTGGTGTTGTCCTCCCTCCAATCAGCTGGTCTCCCGTCTCCTGCACTGTGACCCTGGTCAGCTGCTGCATTAAACAGCTGACCGGGTCACAGTGACGGATGGGAGACCAGCTGGCCGGAGCCCTGGAGGGAGGACATCACCGGAGCAGTGATGACCTGACTGGAGGTAAGTAAAAGTAAGGGGTAATTGCGGGAGGGGGGCTTTATATCAGCGGCCAGACAGCGCATGCACGAAACCTTGTCTGTATTTTTTCTGAAAAAATACAGTGATAAGGCTGCGGAGAGGATTCGTAGGGACAGAGCTTAATCGATTTAATAAATCCCTGTGATATTGCCTGATTTCGCAATGTGAATTCAGTCGGAAATATCACAATACAATCTGCATTTTAATGTGGATTGTAGTAAATAGAGCCCATAAGGTTGTCATTATTTTCACTCTCCTTTAAAACACTGTTGGCTATCAATGTCCATCTCTGTACATACCTGATTATCTAGTGCTTTATGTAAGGGTCCCATGATTGCACCTTTAAACATGCTGAAGAGCCATCTGTGAGTGCACAATACATCTTTTTTTAAATTGAAAATGTTTTCCAATTGAACAATACAATATAACAATAAAACAAACAAAAAAACCCCAGTAATTATCACACATCAAAATCGTAAAACATATCCATCGCGAATATATAGAACACCTAATATAAATACACATTCTCAAACTGCAGAGCATAGAGAAAAAAAACTACAACATATATAAACATTGGGGGGAATTCAATTCAACGCGCTATTGAATAGCGACGGGAGGGACTCCCTAAGCTATTCAATACACGGCGCTGTTTGGCTGCGCTAAGGATTTCTTCTTGGACTCCCCTGGGGATGTGAAGAGAAATCCAACTAAAGTGTCGGGTGCATGGCTGTTTTTCTGCATAGCGCGGCACTAACAGCCGTGCGCCTGGCACTTTGGTCAGAGAATGCCGGTTAACGCGCCTTAACACCCTTGTTAAGGCAAGATGACCATGATAGCCGGCATTCTCCGATCACACAGTGCACTGAATTGAATAGCTCTGGGAACTCGCTCCCAGCGCTGTTCAATTTGCGTTGAATTGAATCGCCCCCATTATATAAGTATATGAAAAATAGAATAATAGACTCAGTGCAGAATAGTATCAAAATCATCCAGTACAGAATATACAATATATTTTACAATACAGCATTAACACTTAAATGCTAGGACACATAATGAAGAAACATCCATTCCCAATATACATTAGATAATCATATATAAAAAACATCGAGCAAGATCCAACCACAGTCTGACTCCCAATCAATAAACATAACATAAACTTTAGAGTGTAGGTAAAGTATGATGATCCGGCGGCAATTTAGTATATTTAGATTGTAACCATATCTGCCAAATTCGGTCAAACTTAGATTCAGCTTTACGAGTAGTATATAAATACCGCTCATGAGATATTGTGGTATTAACTAGAGCAACCCACGTTTGAAACTCAGGACCTGTAGTAGCCATCCACGCTCTCGCTATACATACATTGGCCAATGTACATAAATTAAGAATGTATTGTCTAGTGTATCTATCAAAAATATCCTCGGCCAAAGTACCAAGAGCACAAACTGCCGGAGTCAATGCAGATTGTGGTATTATTTGATGATGCAATCACTCCATTGATCTGGCCCCAGAAACTGTGCACCTTAGGGCAGGACCAAAGGAGATGCCAAAAGGTCCCTTGGGAACACCCACATTTAGGACAAATATCATCAGCATGCCCCCCAAATTGAAGGAGACGTACAGGGGTGAGGTAAGTCCTGTGTAGTATAAATGATTAAATTCGATGGAATCTAATAGCCGCCGTGGATTCTCTTGAACTGCCAAGGATAAAAGACCAGTATTCATCACACATTGGGCCTGCCTTCACCTCCCACTTTTGTTTAAGACATGGAAGGTTAGATGAATGGTGAGCACTCATAATAAAGAAGTAGAGACATGAGAGAGCTCTACGAGCGTGCACAATACATCTTAGAAAACATGTAAAATCACTTTTTACATTAATATATATGAAAGAAGTAGTGTATATGGGTTAGCATTACCGCCTCACAGCACTGAGGTCCTGGGTTTGATTCCCACTATGGCCTTAACTGTGTGAAGTTTGTATATTCTCCATATGCTTGCAAAAGTACTTCGTATTCCTCCCACACTCCAAAAATATACTGATAGGTTATTTAGCTCACAAAAAGGTACAGCTCAGGGGCGCTTTAAGAGAGGACGGGGCCGTGTGCAGGCTCCGATCACGCCCACTCCGCTGCGGCAGTGCAGTAGACTCTGGCACTGTGCCAGAGTCTACTGCGCATGCGCAGGTCTCCCAGAACATGGCGCCTGCACCGCATTTCTGGGACATCACTAGGGAAATGGCTGCGGTAGCCGGACCCACGGAGAAGTAAGTTTATTTAATTGGGTGCAGGGTCTGGACCCAGGGGCTAGTGTGCACCTTGCACCCATGATAGATACACCCCTGGTGCAGCTGAATACACAAAGTGTGGGATTTTGGTAGCATGCCAAAAGGTACACAGATGCGTTGGCACTATTTGTACAGCACATAGTAGGCAAATAGAAACATGGAGTTGTTGGTATTGCTTGAGCAATGCGTAGTGTGCAACAAGGTACACGGTTGTGTTGGCACTGTTTGTACAGCACAAAACGTGCTATAAGGTATATGGAGTTATATGGAGGTGTTGGCACTGTTTAGGCAGCATATAGTGTGTAATGAGATACACATATGTACTGGAACTATGGGAACAATGTGTAGCATGCAATGAGAGGCACAGATGTGTTGGCACTGTGAGAGCAACGTGTAGTGTGCAATGAGATACATGGAGTATATTGCCATAAACCTGGAGCTCAAAACAGACAGTAAGTGTATCAGAGTACACACACCCACAAAGAAGACAAATGCAAACAGAACTAATTAGTGCAACCAAATACCCTGGTGCGGAGTCCAAGACCTCCACCGGACTACACCAGGAATTCTCGCATGAGGATATCAACTTTAAGTGCGGACCAGTGTACCCAGTGTAGTTGGTTCCCACCATGAAAGCAACAGAGTACTTAGCTGGTATGAGGACTCTACCTGGAAACACCACAGATGAAAATGCAAAAACGAATGTGCTGCTATTGAGGAAACCAAACACTGAAAGAAAACTATACTGGTGAGTATACTTCTGGAGCGGGAGCACCTATGTAGAACACAATGGATACTCAGGCATTGGAATAGTGCACTGAGCAGGTTCTTATAGTGACTGGCCAATGAGTAATTTCTAGCATGACTCATTGGCGCTGGAGGTTAGTGGTAACTCCTGAGAGAGGTGCTTATGTCATCTCTAGCCAGAGGCTTAGCCCGGCTGTATTCTGTTAAGGATTCTAATTGGGAAGACAAGCAATTAGCGGCCTGCTGAGTGTTGGAGGCAGGCCAGTGGTATCCATGACTGCTGCTGCTGAAAGGCAGGGACTGATCTTGGCCAAATATCCTACATAAGCAGAATATGTGTGCGCTATATAAATAACTGTTAATAAATAAATATCTGAGCTGTATAACATGGCTGTAATAAATTACAATGCAGATTAACTTAACTTGTCCACAATGCTGTTTTTCACTTGGAGACAGAGGGGCTGATCCTGAGTTGCACGCAGAGTGGCTGTAGTTGTGAGCAGCTGTGGAAGCCTGAATATATTATTTTTAACTAATGTGGAGGTTTGTGTGTATGCAAGCAGGAAACCTGTGCCACCCATTGATTTTACACCATCTGCTGAAACCTTCATCATTATTATCTGCAGTGGCACCAGACCCATATTAGGTGGAAGAAATATGTCTGCAACAGCTCACCCTTCCCTCCCTTTCCAGCCCTCAAGGCTGCTTCACGGCCGCAGCTTGCCAAGTATTCCAGCTCTCAAGGCTGTTGAGGGACTTATCCGTGGAGGTACCTCTATCCATAGCAGCCACGCAGCATATATAACAAGTCTGACCAGCCGAAGACACTACAAGTCACATTGCATGCAGATAGCTTTCATGCTGCCTATGCAATCGCAGTCACTAATTTATGCAAGCCCATGAAACGGTGTTCAAATGGACAGACAAGCCTGGGTTTTTCCGGCCCCCCCCATCACCACCCCTAAATTCTGACAGCCTGTCACTCACTTTGCAATGGATTCCTCTGGGAGTCTGTAATCGCAATGCAATCAGTGCGCATGCACAGTGTGGCTTATATGCATTCGCAATGGCAAACAATCGATTAATCTGCGTCCATAATTGCAATTGCTTACGCTACTAAATCAGGCCCAGAGATTCATGTGACTGAGAATCCGCCCCAGAGTGACTGATAGTTTTGATAACTTGCTCTATGCATGCAAATATCGCAATATGTGTCGAAATACATCAGTTGCATTTTGCTATCTATATTTGCAGGTGCAGATGCGAAAGGGTGACCAACTCTGCATAGGTAGCAAATGTGACTCCCTCCCCATTCAAGTAAAAGGATCATATACATCAGGGATATGATAGGAGGTGTGACTTGACTGTGAGTACAAAATATGCAAATAGCGCAGTGAACAATGCATACATGTTACAATAAGTCTCAAAACAATAAACAGACGGCGCTAATCCAACATAGCAGATAGGCAATTCACTAAAAATGATTAATATTTATTTGTTAATAAACACATGTAATAGATAAATGATCCCTAAATAGGATCATATAACAAACATAAAAAGACATAAACTATACACAAATAACAAAAAAAAATGAATAATAAATAAATAGATTAATAAACAACCGGTATAAATTGATCTCCAATTCCCTTAATGCAGGGTGCCAAAGTTCCTTTGCAGATTTAGATGGTGAACTGTGCACAGTGTAAACTCCCCATCCAGTAGTGAAAAGAATATGTACAGTGATAGTGACACTGTGTAACAACAGGCCTCAAACTGATACTTATGGCAACAATTATATCAAGGCGCAATAACGATGCACTGAACTTCAAAGGGGAGTATACGTTGATGGTAAAACAATAGTTGTTGGGTATTAGATGCAATGGATCTGAGTATGAGGGGGATCAACAGTACTCACTATCCTCCAATGGACAAGTTAATCCACCAATCGTATGTAGAGAGCAATCTCCGTGATTAATAACTTGATGTTGAGTAAAGTGTCAAGTTTCAAACAGGATCTCTGTCTCCATATACCGCTCCGGCGGTCAATGCACTGTGCCGTCCGTTATCCTGGCGGCTATGTCTGCTAGTGAATGAAGTGGAGGCTGAGCCCTCCTGGGTGATAATCCCGTGATAAAAATCTTTATCAAGAGGCGCATGCATCCGCCTCTTGAGAAACCCGCCAGGTGCGTAGAAACGCGTTGAGGACACGGATGCGCTCTCCGGTATTGTGACTCCATTCTAGACTGCACGCTGCAGTGTGTGAACTCTGCCTGCTATTCTTCCAGCGGTCAACACAGATGCTGACCATAGCAGCTTGCCGAGGCATTTGTGAGCGGCACAGGTGATTTTTATCACTGGATTATCACCCAGGAGGGCTCAGCCTCCACTTTATTCACTAGCAGACATAGCCGCCAGGATAACGGACGGCACAGTGCATTGACCGCCGGAGCGGTATATGGAGACAGAGATCCTGTTTGACACTTGACACTTTACTCAACATCAAGTTATTAATCACGGAGATTGCTCTCTACATACGATTGGTGGATTAATTTGTCCATTGGAGGATAGTGAGTACTGTTGATCCCCCTCATACTCAGATCCATTGCATCTAATACCCAACAACTATTGTTTTACCATCAACGTATACTCCCCTTTGAAGTTCAGTGCATCGTTATTGCGCCTTGATACAATTATTGCCATAAGTATCAGTTTGAGGCCTGTTGTGTTATACAGTTGTCACTATCACTGTACATATTCTTTTCACTACTGGATGGGGAGTTTACAGTGTGCACAGTTCACCATCTAAATCTGCAAAGGAACTTTGGCACCCTGCATTAAGGGAATTGGAGATCAATTTATACCGGTTGTTTATTAATCTATTTATTTATTATTCATTTTTTTTTGTTATTTGTGTATAGTTTATGTCTTTTTATGTTTGTTATATGATCCTATTTAGGGATCATTTATATATTACGTGTTTATTAACAAATAAATATTAATCATTTTTAGTGACTTGCCTATCTACTATGTTGGATTAGCGCCGTCTATCTATTGTTTTGAGATTTTGATTGTCGGGAGTGTGGCAGACCCCCGATAGGTGTGCGGCTTTTCTGATTTAGCAGTATAGCACACAGTGCACTTTCACTGGCGCCCTTGCAATTTTTAGTTTACATTACAATAAGTGGTTGCAGAGTGCAGATAATACTGTAAGTACCCAATTGTAGCATGACTGATTCATGTCTTTTTTTTTTTATAACTAACATTAATTGGTGTGATTTACACGTATATGACCAATCAGACGTGACCTTCAGCTGTCAACATCATCAGTTCACGACATGCAGAGGGGGTTTTAGTACCCATGAGTGGTCAGTCCATACAGAGGCATATACAACTTTTTTTGTTGGCCATCTTCGCATCAATATGCTCTTACTTTCCTTTGTCCACTTCTACACACCACCACCAGCCCCCTTATCATAGTGCAAAAAAGACGCACATCGCGAAAGACTTGCATGCGCACTAAAAAAAGAGCGAGTTGCGGCAAAATCTCTGAATGAGGTCCTCTCTAAATTATTGTATTCAAGCAAAAAAATAGAACATGTGGTGTCACAGGAGCTGACTAACTGTATGTTTAGCTTTTTGGCCTGTATTAGATTCTTTTAAGACACTGGTGCATAGCATGTGGTATACGGATCACATGCAGCCCTCACAGCAACTTTTTTTGTAGTCTGCTGGAAGCAACACAGACACAGGGAGACCTGGAATGTTGTAGTACAGTATTTCTGTTCAGGTCCTGGACTGTCCTGCCAGGTCTCACTGTGAATAGGGACGGGACTCTTCTTCGACAAATACCTACTTTCCTGAGGGAAATATATTTTTATTTTCAATAATACATTTTTATTGAACAATTATATAAAACAATATAGGGGTACATAAAAAGAGGGTGGGGGGTAATTGGCACAACAAAAGGTGGGAAAATATGGAGCAGTACTCACCAGTACAGAAAAATATGCAGTACACTGTGTACAATATACATAAAACACACCTAAATGAAAACAAATACACCAGACAGGTAACAGAAGGAATAAAGAACAAACATCAGCAATACTTTAATCAGTCAAAAAGTTAACCTCCGGAGACTCATTTAGATTAAAAGGCAGAGAGGGGCATAATGTAGTCAAAGTTTTATCTGGGGCACCCTTCCCCTCTGTGACATAGGAGTGCCAAGAGAGCCACTTCAAGAAAGGGGAGGAGGGGTCATTGAGTATGAAATATCTCTGGTTTCCTTTTCAAAATGAATATGGATTTTAGAGATGACTTTAGCAAATAGGGGAAGAGTGGGGGATTTCCAGTGTTGGGTGATGGTAGCTCTGGCTGAAATTAGAATGTGGCCTAGCATTATAACAGTCAGACTTAGGCACTGCAAGGCGGTACCAGTGAAGCAGGGCTAAAGCAGGGTCAGGGACAAGGGATATATATTTAGCACTTCATTAATAAGGTTAAACACCTCCATGTAAAAAAGGCGTTTGACTGCGCAATCCCAGAAAATATGTAGAATTATGCCTTCCAGTTGACATAAACGCCAGCAGAATTAGAGCGGGAGGGCCAAAATGTATGAAGTTTGGTCAGAGTCAAATAAAGACTATGCAAAAGTTTTACGTATATTTCAGTATGGTTGTGCATGGTGGATGCATGGTGACATAGAGAAGGAGGATAAGTGAATTATTTTCCATTGTTTGGGAGTAAATGTACGCTGAAGATCCCTTTCCCACTGCAAATGGTTCGGGGATTTATCTAGGGGCCCTTTGGGGGATAAACAAATGTACCAGAAGGATATGGCCCCACGCAAGGATGGGGTGGCCTAGACAGAAATTGGGGAGGGAGGCTGGAGAGAATAGTCGAGAATATTGTTGTCGTTTGAACGCAGTAGCACAATTGAAGGTAGTAGAACCATGTGGAGGGTCACAGTCCAAACTTAGCACATAAGGCAGAGAAGGGGAGAATAGAAGATGGGTAGAGCAAGTTGGCTAAAGTGGCAGCGCCCTTACGAGACCAGAATGTAACCTATCAAACATTTTCTCAGCATCAAAAGAAAGAAGTAATAATTTTGTCTGTGAGTTTCGATGCCCATTCCACTAAATCCAGAACCCTAAGTGTGTTAACCAGGACCTGGCGGCCATGAACAACACCTACCTGGTCTGGATGAATTAAATGAGGAAGTAAAGGATTAAGATGATTAGCAATTATTTTAGCATTAATTTTTATGTCTGAATTAAGAAGAGCAATGGGCCTATAGTTTCCACAGTCTGTGGGGTCCTTACCCAGTGTAGGGATTGTAATAAGAGGGAAATATATTAATCTCTTTTCTCAAAAATAAAAAGTTACTGAAGAAAATTAAGGAATTAGAAACTAATCACAAATTAACTCTTTCCAAAGTCATCTGGGGGAACTGTCCAAAACTCGAGAATCTCAATAAATTCTTGGACAAGATTGAAAACTTGCCTTTAATAAATGCCATAACAACTATTTCCAACAAGCAGGCTATATACTTTCCATGACTAAAGAGCACAAAGGGCTCTTACCTACATTCATTAAAGACTCCAAAGGTAAAACATTTCATACCACGGAATTCCAGGTCTTTTATTCTAAATTGTATTATAGTGTGGACCCGACACTGCCTGACAATATGTTGCTTAAACAGCAAAAAAGACTAGATAAAAATAGCGGATATGAGGAGGTTCCTTGATAGACTAGCCTCCTTGCCAGAACTCTGGGGAAATGTGCAGGTCCAGGATTCATCATTAACAACCCCAAGATTATTGGAGGGAGATTAAGCTGTTTCTGCTTCAGGCCTTTAATATGATTTTGGATAAAGTTTCAAGTTAATAATTGAAGGCCCACATTACGGTCTTCATTGTGTCCCAGATATAGACACATCTTACTCCTTATTATTGATATAATCCTCTTTGAAAAATGTATTGCCTATTGTCTTAAGACTTTACTAATTGGTGTTCCGGTACCGGGTGCAGGATGAACAGCAGCGTGTGAGACCAGCTCCGCTGCCGTCCGCTTCATGTCACCCATTTCAAGGCTCAAAAAGCCTCCAAGTGAGCCGCTAAATGCCTACACGCCTGCGCTACTACCCCCCAGTGCATAGAGCGGTATTTCGCTCCGCTCATGCCGCCTAAACACAATTGCAAGGGCAAGATAGAGACAAGCAACGCACGGAATCCAAGATGGCGCGGGACGCTGAGGAGTCTACAAGCAACGCTCTCCCTCCACAGCCTTACGAAGATTCAATGCCTGGAGACCCTGACACATCACCTTGCAGCCCTGCAGACCAGGTACTATTTACACCTGACACACCAGTCACATATAGTGACTTGGTTAAATCAATCAGATTAGCAATGGGTCCTTTATTGCAGGTGCAAACTGCAAACATTACTAAACAAATATCACAACTCTCACAGAGAGTTCTAGTAACGGAGCAGCATGTGGGAGAATTGTTTCAAGATATGTCTGAAATGAAGAAAGCAGTAGCGTCCTCCACTAAATCCCATAATCAAATATGGAATAAATTAGATGACCTAGAGAATAGGTCACGAAGAAACAACCTTAGATTAATTGGCTTGCCTGAAACAGTCAGAGGTGTTGACCTCTTTGATTTGTTGAAAATACTCTGATTTACTGCAAATTGATTCCTGTGTAGACCTGATGATTGAACGCGCACACAGAGTGGGTTCTAGGTGACAACATGACAGTGCACGCCCACGGGCAGTGCTATTCAGATACCTCAATTTTTTGCATAAAGAGGCTTTTTGGATGGCCTCCCGTAAGAAGCATAATATAACATGAGAGAGTCACAGATTTTTATTGTTTCAGGACTATTCCTCAGAGCTTACAAAAGCCAGAAAGGAGTTCTCTCTGCTATGCTCTAGGTTAATTCAACAAAACAAGAAGTTTGCACTATTATACCCGGCCAGATTGAGAATTTTTAAGGGGTCATCCTTTGTTGATTTCCTATCAGTGGCTGATGCCGAAGCTTACCTACAAGAAGAGACGGAGAGTCACGAATACCAAGGAGAATAGGACCATACTTGCCGTTGATTTGCCTTTCTAGTATGCACACCATTTCAATTCTCAAGTTATACTTATCCCAGTGTGACTGTATTATTGGCTCATACATTATCTGGACATCGTTATATGATAAGGCCACTACTTTACTCGGATTACAACCTTCACTATTTGTTCTAAATGTAAGGGCACTGAAGTGTGCTCACAACTGTTAAGATATTGAATTATAGGGGCTGAGGTTGGCTGGATGCTCGGATCTCACCTATCCTGGCTCATATTTGTATATTATAATAACACACCCAGAAGTAGGCTTCCCCCCCAGCAAATGCACTGGGACTGAAGCTCATTTCACTTACTAAAATACTTGCTATTTTATTTTTTGTTGATTTTCTTTTTTGAAGTTTTTGAATTTAAGCTTTTTATTTGTACTAACTGCGATGCCTATCCCCAATTTTTTGTACTATTGCTGCAAATTTAAATGATGGAAGTTCCCCCCCTAAAGGTTCAAAATGTTCACTCTATTCAGTTTGTATTTTTATACAGTCAGGTCCATAAATATTGGGACATTGACAGAATTTTCAGATTCTGGCCTCTATTCACCACCACAATGGTTTTGAAATGAAACAAACAAGATGTGCTTTAACTGCAGACTTTCAGATTTAATTTGAGGGTAATTACATCCAAATCGGGTGAACGGTGTAGGAATTACAACAGTTTCAATATGTGCCTCCCACTTTTTAAGGGGCCAAAAGTAATGGGACTATCAACTCAAAAGCTATGTCATGGACAGGTATGGGCTATTCCCTCATTATTTCATTATCAATTAAGCAGGTAAAAGGTCTGGAGTTGATTCTAGGTGTGACATTTGCATTTGGAATCAGTTGCTTTAGACTCTCAATATGAGATCCAAAGAGCTGTCACTATCAGTGAAGCAAGCCATCATTAGGCTGAAAAATCAAAACAAACCCATCAGAGAGATAGCAAAAACATTAGGTGTGGCCAAATCAACTGTTTGGAACATTCTTAAAAAGAAAGAACGCACCGGAGAGCTCAGCAACACCAAAAGACCTGGAAGACCACGGAAAACAACTGTGGTGGATGACAAAATAATTATTTCCCTGGTGAAGAAAAACCCCTTCACAACAGTTGGCCAAATCAAGAACACTCTCCAGGAAGACTTCACAAGAGTGAATATAGAGGGTTCACCACAAGATGCAAACCATTGGTGAGCCACAAAAACCGGAAGACCACATTAGAGTTTGCCAAACAACATCTAAAAAGCCATTACAGTTCTGGAACAACATCCTATGGACAGACGAGACAAAGATCAACTTGTACCAGAGTGATGGGAAGAGAAGGAAAGGAACTGCTCATGTTCCAAAACATACCACCTCATCAGTGAATCATGGTGGTGGTAGTGTCATGGTGTGGGCATGTATGGCTGCCAATGGAACTGGTTCCCTTGTATTTGTTGATGATGTGACTGCTGACAAAAGCAGCAGAATGAATTCTGAAGTGTTTCGGGCAATATTATATGCTCATATTCAGTCAAATGCTTCAGAACTCATTGGACAGCTCTTCACAGTGCAGATGGACAATGACCCAAAGCATACTGCAAAAGCAACCAAAGAGTTTTTTAAGGCTAAAAAGTGGAATGTTATGCAATGCCCAAGTCAATCCCCTGACCTGAATCCAATTGAGCATGCATTTCACTTGATGAAGACAAAACTGAAGTGAAAATGCCCCAAGAACAAGCAGGAACTGAAGACATTTGCAGTAGAGGCCTGGCAGAGCATCACCAAGGATGAAACCCAGCGTCTGGTGATGTCTATGCGTTCCAGACTTCAGGCTGTAATTGCCTGCAAAGGATTTGCAACAAAGTATTAAAAAGTGAAAGTTAGATTTAGGATTGTTTAGTTTGTCCCATTACTTTTGGCCCCTTAAAAAGTGGGAGGCACATATAGAAACCGTTGTAATTCCTACACCGTTCACCTGATTTGGATGTAATTACCCTCAAATTAAATCTGAAAGTCTGCAGTTAAATCACATCTTGTTTGTTTCATTTCAAAGCCATTGTGGTGGTGAATAGAGGCCAAAATATGAAAATTCGGTCAATGTCCCAATATTTATGGACCTGACTGTATATATATATATATCTCACTTTATTCTTGAATGGCTAGTTTAAGGATTGCTTCTTGGAACATAGGCAGGGCCATCTTAACGTATAGGAAAACTGGGCAGCTGCCCAGGGCCCCATGAATTTAGGGGCCTTCGAGCAGGGGCTGGCTAGGCCAGGGGAATATACATGGAGTGTGTGGCCACTCGCTGTGCACATAGGGCAGCCAGCTGTGGGGCAGGTAGAGTCAGATGCTCCCCGGCTGTTCCGATACACACAATTAGAGCGGTCAACAGCATTCTCTACCTGCCTCCCAGGCTGCAGCTACAGAGCCAGATTTAGGGGGTGAAAGCTCACTCCCCTGGGCCCCTGTCTCCCAGGGTGCCCCTATACTTTAATCACAGCTGCAGTGAAGAGCAGGAACTGCACTGCGAGCTTTAGAAGAGAATGACGTGGAATCCATAGTCCACACTTTACATCATGTTTTTTTATGTTTAAACATTGATTTTGATGAAAGTACCAATAAATCTAAAGGTTTATTTAATTTACCATTTACATTTGTATTCTCATGAATGGCTGGGTAGGGTCCCCAGTGCATTGCTTTGCCCGGGGCGTGCAGTGCTCTTAAGACAGCCCTGAACATAGGTGGTATTAACAATCCCCAGAAGAGGAAAAAAAATTGGCATTCCTGCAGGAAATACATTTGACTCCACAGGAAACTCTCAAGCTAAACAAGCAGAAGTGGAGGGTAATTGCATCAGCATCATATAATTCTAGGGCACGAGGGGGGTCACAATTTTGGCAAAGCAACATGTCCCAATAGAAGTTAAATCTATTGTGTCAGACTCGGAAATGAGATATGTAATCTGCCAAATTAGCATAGAAAAACAGGATTATTTGCTCTGTAATGTATATGCTCCCAATCTTTATTCAAGGGTTTCTTTCAGAATTTACTAGCTCTTCTTTCACCTTACAATGATATTCCATCTATTGTATGTGGTGATTTTATTCTAATATCCTCAGTTCAGCTGGAAAGACAATTCCCATGTAAGGGAGGGGGTGACCAACCTAGGATTGGTGTCCAATTCCTGTCGAGTAGGCTCAATTTGTTGGACATGTGACGGACTCTACATCCTGTTGACAGAGAGTTTTCATGTCTGTTGGCTGCGAATGAGACTATGTCCAGAATCGACTATATGTCACTTACCAATACATTGCTTGCAAAAATATCACGGGTGGAAACGGAGTCCATTTCAATGTCAGATCATGCGGTGGTCTGGTTAGAAATGTATCTAAACTCAGAAAGAAAACCATATAGAACCTGGAGATTTCCCTCTCATTTCTCCCAATCACTTAAATTTAGAAATAAGATAGAGGCTGCCTGGGAGGAATACAGGATCAGTAATGTGCCTATGGATACTGAAAACCCAGTTACTGTATCTTCTGGCAGGCCTCGAAAGCAGTAGTTAGGGGAGACATCATTTCTTAAACTTCCACATTATATAAAAATATATAACAGGAATATCTCCAGGCACAAAAAGCATTAACAGAAGCATTCCAAAATTACAGGTCTAACAACACAATGGTTACTAAAGCCTGTTATACTGAAGCTAAGCATACTTTTGATGGTTTGTTTATGAAATTGGAATCAAAATATTCCTTTTGAAAAGATCAAAGATTTTATAGATTTGGCAATAAGGCCGGTAGATTACTCACTAACTTACTGAGGGGACAACGTCCCCCTACGGTGATACACCCCCTTCAACAACGGGATGGAAGTTATACAACCTCTAATGCTCAAATCGCTACTAGATTTAAAAACTTTTATGCAGATTTATATTAAAATTCACAGGCTAGTGCTGGAAATGGGTCAAAATTTTGGGAGAGACTCCCGATCCCTAAGATATTGGAAACTAATAATCGCTTAACCTCCCCTATCTCTGAAATAGAGGTTTCAAAAACTGTATCAAATCTGAAAATGGGGAAGGCTCCAGGTCCCGACGGATTCACCACCGAATTATAAAAAAAAATTTCATCCCGTATAACCCCAATGCTCACTATGATGTATAATAAAATATTGGAATCAGGTCATATGCTAGCTAATTTTAATACCGCTACTCTTAATGTTCTCCCGAATCTGGCAGAGACTTGTCTGATTCTGGATCATATCGCCCAATATCTTTACTCAATACCCACTATAAAATACTGACTGAAAGTATTGGCTGATAGGTTAAAGCACATATTACCATCTATCATTCAGCAGGATCAGACGGGTTTTTATTAAAGGCAGATCATCAGTGGTGAACATTAGAAGAGTGTTATCGGTAATACATGCTTCCTAGGTTGCCACAACTGTCACTTCGCAAGCAATAGTATCCCTTGACTCCAAAAAGGCATTCCATATGGTACCCTGGGATCATTTGTATAACACACTATTAAAATGTGTTTTTTCCTAAAAAATTATTTTTTATTTAAAACCACTATACAAAAATTCAGCCACACACATTTTATGCAATGGAATATTGTCGGAAACCTTTAGTATTCAAAAAGGGACTAGACAGGGATGTCCTTTGTCACCATTGCTATCTGTGGTGGCATTGGAACCACTAGCGATAGCACTGCGACAATCACCACACTTTCAAGTGATTATGATAGGAGGGATAGATGTTGGTGTAGCTCTCTTTGCGGATGACATGCTGCTCTTTCTATCACAGCCAGCCCACTCTCTCACTGTAGTATTTGATATTATATCTAATTTTGGAGAAATATCAGGATATAGGATTAATGCTAATAAGTCTGAATTACTACAATTGCATGGAGAAGGGAACTGCTTACCTAGAGAAGGTCCATTGAGTACTATTAAAATTAACACTCAATTTAAATATTTGGGCATACAAATACCTTTACATTTAACAAAACTATATCAAGCTAACTTCACTCCAATAATAAATAAAATTTCTAAAATGTTAGATGGTTGGACGTTTTTAACTTTATCATTGCTGGGACGCGTTGCCCTTTTTAAGACAGTAATATTTCCCAAGCTATTTTATATAATGCAAATGATCCCACTCAGTTTAACATCAGCGGATATTCATTATCTATATAAATTATTCCAGAAATTTATATGGAAGAATGGGAGATCTAGAAATGCTCGCCCCAATCTCCAGCTTTCTAGGCCTAGGCTTACCAGATCTTTTGCAATTCTCAAACTCCCTAATTTTTAGACACATAGCTGATTGGATGTTGGAGAGAAGTGTATATACCTGTTTTAATCTGGATTGTGCCCTTATGGCCCCTTTCTCCCCGGGAGCTTTGCTTTACACACCTAAATCCTACTTACCAACGCATCTGTTTAAAAATATATTTTTTAGAAATACCTATAATACATGGTGGGACATAAACAAAAGATTAAAACAAAACCCACGGGTATCAAACTGGATTCCCTTATGGGGCAACCCAATGTTTACACCTGGAATAGATAGTTAAATTTTCCAGAGATTAAAGACTAAAGGGATACACAAAACTGCAGATGTTTTCAACCAGTAGCGTAAATTTACCCCAGATTACCGGAGGTAAGCTATAATTTGGTGCCCCCCCCCCCCGTCACAGCCGCTGACACTGTAATGTAACAATTTGCATGCAGACAGGCTATAGATAGACGAAGGCAGCAGCTGATGGTCCGACATGGAGCTCTCCACTAGTGTATGGTGGCTTCTCAGGTGCCGTGAAGGGGTGCCATGTATTGGGCAGCCATGACGGTACACTCCGGGTACATAGTTACAGCCCTAAGTGGGGTGAATATGTTGTGGACAATGGAGGAGGTGCCCCTTCAGCGCTGGAGCCCGGCGGCAGGCGCCTCCATTGTCTCCTATAGTTCTGCCCCTGTTTTCAACCCTGGGGGAACTATATGCTCATTTAAAACTTTACAGGACCGATATGGCTTATGTCGCCATTGTTTGTATGCATATTTTCAAATGAGACACTATATTAATTCCTTACCAACCACAATGCTAATTGCAGATACTCGAGATTCAATCTCCTCTCTTTTAACCCTAATCAAACAAACCACTTACAGGACCAGATTCCTGTATCTGGATTTGAGTCAGGCACCATCTACTATGTTACAAATAAAGGTTTTGGAGAATTGGAGGAAAGACGTACCATCCATTTCAGAAGCTACTCAGTTATTTCAAAATTACGAATTTTACAAGCGACTTATTTACAGGAGGTGCATATTAAAACCCTATACAGAGCCTACATTTCCCAAGCCCAGAAAAAAACATTTTGTGTTGGAAGAATCAGGCGTATGCCCAAAATGCTTCTACCCTACAGCCACATTCTACCACAATTTCTGGGATTGTAGACATATACATAATTTTGGAATAAAAAACTCCATTTAATTAACTAAAGTTTTAAGATTAAATCTGACCTAAACCCATTGGCTTTCCTGTGTGCAGACTTTACGTCTTGGAACTTAGAAGAATCACATAAACAATTAATACTTTTTATCACGGAATTGGGAACAGTAGCAAAAAAATTAATTTTGAAATCATGGATTTCAAAGTCTTCCACCACTATAACAGCAGTCCATAGCATGATCCTCAGTATTCTCTACTATGAATGCTACTCGACTCTTACAGATATGGAAAAAGGCGTTGTGAGATTTTATCGTAAATGGAGACCTTATATAGATACCCCACCAGAGGAAACTCGTACGCAAATCTTTAAGATACTAAGTGTTCTTTATTACCCCTTATCTCTTTATTTATTTTTTTTAGTTAATAAAGTTTCAGTATCTTATTTGAAGCCGATATTTAGTAATATTGTATTTGTGGAACAGTCTACGATATCTGTTAATTCTATAAAAATATATTCCATGCCTCTGTTGTTCTATAAATGTAACTAAGTTGTATTATTTTTTTTCTTTTAATTTGAAAACCACAATAAATATATGTTTAAAAGACTTTACTAATTGACTTGATTCACACCATGCAGGAGGGCTTCATGCAGGCAGAGAAGAGAGGGATACACTATAAAGATAACTGATCTAAGCCATTGTGTGTACTGCTGAGGAGAACTCGCTCTATTCCACTTCTAGAACGTAAGCATATGCTTATTGGGGACACTTGACCTCTTTAGGACATAAAATAAATAACTCTCTTTCTTAGTCAGTATATATTAATAAATGTATGAGACAGTGGTGTCACGTGTGTCTCCTCTCACTTTTGACCTATGAACGAGTTAGGAAAGAGCTGTTACAGCAAACTGTATTATCTGAAATATAAACTTGTTCTATTTAATAACAGCTTGCTAGAACTAAGCACAAACCTAGTGATCTCTCTTCCCAACCTGAAGTCCGAGTTTAACATTTTTAATGAACTCTCGAATTTCAAAATAAGCTATTCAAAAGTGATTGCCCTGAGCCTCACCACCTCCTAATGAACTCCTCAGGGTCTGTAGCAGACTTTTATATTCATTTGGCATCAAACCCATTTAAAATAATTTGTAGTTTTTTTGTCCAAAGAACATCTCCCTAATCTACCTTAAGAAACAACTGAGGTTCTCCTGGATAGCCATACTACCAAAAGTCCTATATTTACTGCAACTCTTGCATTAGACATCCCCAAGAAATTACTGCTTAGAATCTTTGTTTGGGGTAGAAAATGGCCTAGAGTGACAAGAATGTTTTACATAGGTAGAAATTAAAAGTAGGATCTAAATATTTTCTAGCTATTTTCTGGCTGTGCTGTTGTCCCACGTTTAGAAGTGGCTAAGACCAGACATGGTCAAAAGTTAGACAATGGGTAACTATAGAAGATAAGTCATTTGATTATGCCGATCTCTGTAGCTCCTCATTGTTGGAGGAGGTGTAGAAAGCTCAAATACAGTTCATCATACCTATCCAAACTGACTCTAATGGAGTCAAGTTCACATCAAACAACCACAGATTATAATAATGTATTTCCCTCTCTCAAACAAAAAGCTTGAGGTATCAACGTCTCCCATTCCTGTCCATTCATCATAGAGGCTTGTCAATTCACCCCATCATTTCTGGCAGAGCCGTAACTAGGGTGGTGCGATCAGTGCCATGGCACAGGGCAGGGGGCGCTGTTTGGGCCTGTCACTTTTCCTGTTTATTATCATTCTCACTTGTAGCTTGCTCTTCTTTTATCCCTAGCATCTCCTGGCCTCCACTATCTCTTCCCTGGCTCTTCCTCATGAGGCAATGGGCATTTTTCAGGTGCACTATCTTATGATGTCCCTATTTAAAAAATGTGGGGGGGGGGGAGTGCCAATGCTCTCACTGGCACAGGGCACCAAAATAAATCTAGTTACGGCTCTAATTTCTGGAGATCCAGAGGCATGAGCTTAAGGTATTGAAGGATGTTCTTTTGTCTCCGCCAATCTTTCTCATTCCTGTTTTTATTGGTGTATTCTGTTCACATTATTTATAGTGCTATCACAAGATACTACTGTACCAAAATGTTTTGTTGATGAAAATCTTTAATAATAAGTGATTATACAAATACCTACTCACCCAGCTCCACCATGGAACCTAAGGTCCACCTGTCCGGCATGAGAGCTGCAACCTGCATTCCATACAGCGCCATGTCCAGTGTCATCACATGTAATACCAAGAACTCCAACAAGAGATAACCCTTGAACACTCAGTTTCAGCCAGGTACTGGCCGAGCTGTGAAGAGAATACAGAATGAAGAAACCACAGCCACATTTGAATTTAATTTACTGTAACAGTTGAATTACTCCAGTTTGTATATCTTCATGCTAACAAAATGCTTAATGACTTCTCACCACCCAAAAAATACTTCAACCATGACCGCCAATATTTCTATAACATTCTAACTTCAGCCATAACTCCCAGTAATTCCCAGTCAGCAGTGGTGACTCTTCCCTATCCCCCACCTCTCAGACACTTACAAGAGAACTGTATGTATACGAAGAAATCCAATAACCAAAATCTGGCCATCGTTGACTGACATTGTGACACCAGTGTCTGGGGAAAATGAGACATTTGAATTGGAGAGGTCCAAGTTCTTTATATGTAACCTACAGCAAAAACAACAACATTTAGACAAAATATATTCACTAACTAATTGCAAAATATACCTGAATAAATTAATTTATCTGTCATAATATAAGGGATGGCACCATAGATGCTACAAGAATAAGGGTCATGTTTAAATCTACTCAATGGGTCCTTATAACAAAAATGGAATGACGACACTATACATTCCACAATGGGCACATAAATGGCTGCAAATTACCCTGCTATACCATTTATTCATTTGGATGATCTACTGGAAATTGAGAATGCATACCACTTTAGGGAATGGAGACATCTATTTATGCCTGTAATAAAGAATATGTATCTGTGTTGTTATTAGCAACTCATTTATTTAATATTTTGTACACAACTTACTGTGAGACATAATAATATATGCGACCTAGAACAGCAACAGAAACAGAACCTTGGACATCAGGGATTGTAACATTTGCCAGTGCCTTCTGCATTTCCTCTAAGCCTACTTGCCAACCTTGGGAGGAAAAAAAGATATGTTAAACAGCATGCAAACCATCAATATAGCAGAGGAATCACTTTCCCTCCCTCCCATGTTGAGACCGAAGAGTACACAACAAAAAACTTGCATAATCCAACAATCTCATTGGTATCGTGGGGAAATAAATAACAAAAAAGTCTTTGCTGCCACTGATCACAGGTTGGCAATGTCCTATTCACGAATTAATTCTATATAATCTGGAGGTACTGGAACAGTAGTTTGGCTGGTATAGCCTTGGCTGGGTGCAGCTTTTCTAAGTGCAGTGTTTTTAAGTGCATAACTAGCGTTAGACCTGCGCTATTTTTATTAGTTAATTCTCCTGCTGATCTTGAATGAATTGACACGGCCTCTCTCCCTATCTACAGGTAACTGAAGTTGACTGTGACTGCAAAGATTTTCACCTCCTGTGCCTCCTTTATTAATTATAATCATAGGTAACTGAAGTTGACTGTGACTGCAAAGATTTTCACCTCCTGTGCCTCCTTTATTAATTATAATCATAGGTAACTAGCTTATTCTTTACTGAATCCTTATGCTATAGTTTCTAATGCCTTATGATTTGAAATAGTTAAATTGTATTAAGGATTCTCTCAGTCTATTGACTAAATTGAATGCTTGATTTATTTGTAACCTTAGATGTATGGTATGTGGCCATTGTTGACTTAAGCCATTTTTATTGCTAGCTTTCTCTGGCTGGCCAATTGGGGGTTTTCATTAATTAGTGTCCACACTTGCTTGCATCCCTGTTTAAGTGTCAGTAGTTTGTCTGGTATAGCCTTGGCTGGGTGCAGCTTTTCTAAGTGCAGTGTTTTTAAGTGCATAACTAGCGTTAGACCTGCATTAAACCGAGGAGAAACAGAAGGAGAAAAGGTCCATCAAGCAACAAACATCAACAATCTAAAGACTCAGACTATAACTGGACTCCCTGTACAATCACGGCAAGAACACTTCTATTGCTATTAATAATGCTGGCCTTCTGATTCTCGCTTACAATTCAATGCTTATCGTACTTTTTCCCATGTCAGTTTACATCTATCTACTTTGAAACACTGTCCTTTATCTCAGCTCTCTTGCCTAGCCTCACATTCTCTATCTGCTTACAATCTACATTATTTTTCCAATTCTGCACACATTAGAACCCCACTTCTAATACTCCCTATAACAGTCTTGTTAATCTGCGTACATATTGATACACTGTTTTTTGATACATCACTGTTTTTTTCACTTGCATTCCTACAAATCTCTTGCACTCATATCTCATTTACATTTCCAAATTTCATTCCTCTTGTTTACTTATAAACACCATGACAAGGTTTTCGTCAACTCCCTCCTTCACTCAGTCTCTACCTAATCCTCTATTCTGCCCCCTGCTTCCACCTTTATCCTTTCCCAGTTATCTCTTCCACCTCCTCCTCCCCTTCTCCCCCCTCCTCTGTCTGCCTACTCTTCACTCCTCACCCATTACTCCACTTTCTTCCTGTTCTACCCCCCCTCTGTCCTACAACCCCAACACCAAACCCTCCTCCTACACTCCTCTCCCTGTCACTTCACCCCACTGCCATCCACATCTCCCTCCCTGCCCACCTCCTATAGGTTTCCTTTCTAGCTCAGGTGCCCGCACCATCACTAAACTCGCTTCATATCGGTTCCCCAAATTAAGCTTACCTCCACGTTACAGCAACCCGGATAATCTTATTCACATCTCCCCCACAAATGCTATCTCTCTATCCTGTGCCCTCTGGAATGCCAGGTCAGTCTGTAATAAACTGGTCCCCACCCATGACCTTTTTATCTCCAACTCTCTGAATCTCCTAGCCATCACTGAAACTTGGATCTCACCCTCTGACACCACTTCTCCTGCTGCTCTTTCCACTGGGGGCCTCGCCTTCTCCCACACCCCCCGGCCTGGGGGTCGCCATGGTGGTGGTATTGGGGTCCTTCTATCCACCAGTTACTCCTACCAGCTAATACCCTCTGAACCATCCCTTACATTCCCCACATTTGAGGTTCATGCTATATGCCTCTTCCAACCAGTAAACCTCAGAGTAGCTGTCATTTACCGTCCCCCTGGCTCTCCCTCCAAATTCCTTGACAACTTCGCTTCCTGGCTCCCTCACTTTCTCTCCTCAGATCTTCCCTCCATTATCCTAGGTGATTTTAATATTCCTATTGACATTCCCACAGAATCCTCTGCAGCTAAACTCCTTGCCCTCACCTCTTCATTTGGTCTCGCCCAATGGACCTCCTCACCCTCCCATGTGAGTGGGCACTCACTTGACCTGGTCTTTACGCACCATTGTGATATTTCTGATTACTCCAATTGCCCATTCCCCCTCTCTGACCATCACCTTCTCTCTTTTAACCTATCCCTCTCTCCTTCCCCTCCTCTAACTCCTAAGGCTACCATTACTAAGCGTAATATTGAGGCTATTGACACTGTTGCTTTTTCCTCCCTGCTGGACTCTCTTCTCTCCCCTATCATTTCTCTCTCCTGTCCTGAACAAGCTACTTCCCTGTACAATTCCTCCCTTACTTCTGCTCTTGATTCTGTTGCTCCAGCAATAACTACTCACCCTCGCAGATCCACACCACAACCCTGGCATTCCAAATGCACCAGATACCTACAAAAGTGTTCAAGAATTGCAGAGCGTCAGTGGAGAAAGTCACGCTCTAAGGCTGACTTCCTCCATTTCAAATTTATTCTCTCTTCCTACAGTGCTGAACTGTCTCTCTCCAAACAAACATATTTCAAGAACCTCATCTCCTCCCAGTCCTCAAACCCCCGGCGTCTCTTTGCCACTTTCAACTCCCTACTCTGCCCTTCCCCTCCTTGCCTTCCCTCCTCGCTCTCTGCCCTTGACTTTGCCACCTACTTTACATCTAAAATTGACTCCATACGTGAGGACATCATATCCCATCAGACCCTCAGCACTCCTCCCCCTCCTTGCCCTTACCACCCCTCCCCTTCTGTCTCACCAACTCTGACATCCTTCTCCCCTGCTTCTGGAGAGGAAGTCATAGCCCTCATACAGTCCTCCCCTCCTTCCACCTTCCCGTCTCCTCTCCCACCTGTCTCCTTCTGGCTGTTCCCATCTGGCTCACCTCCTTAATCTCTCCCTATCATCTGGCACTGTCCCTTCTGCATTCAAACATGCTCTTGTCTCCCCCATTCTTAAAAAACCTACCCTTGATCCTAACATACTTTCCAACTATCGACCCATCTCTCTTCTCCCTTTTGCTTCCAAACTCCTTGAGCGTATTGTCTACAACCGCCTTACCACCTTTCTTTCCTCCCACTCCCTCCTTGACTCATTTCAATCTGGCTTCCGATCTCTCCACTCTACTGAAACTGCCCTCACGAAAGTCAGCAATGACCTCCTTGCTGCCAAATCCAAGGGCCACTACTCTCTGCTCATTCTCCTTGACCTCTCTGCTGCATTTGACACTGTCGACCACCCTGTCCTCCTGTAAATCCTTTACTCTCTCGGTCTACGTGACACTGCCCTCTCCTGGCTTTCCTCCTACCTCTCTGATCGTTCCTTCGCTGTGTCCTCTCATGACTCCTCTTCCCCTCTACTTCCACTAACAGTAGGAGTTCCCCAAGGTTCTGTTCTTGGACCTCTCCTTTTCTCCCTATATACATCCTCTTTAGGTGAACTCATTAACTCCTTTGACCTCCAATATCATCTGTATGCAGATGATACTCAAATTTACCTTTCCACCCCTGAGCTCACCCCTGAGCTCCTTACCCGTATCTCCAACTGTCTCTCTGCTGTCTCTTCATGGATGTCCCAGCGCTTTCTTAAACTTAACATGTCTAAGACTGAGCTGATCATTTTCCCACCCTCTTCCACTACATCACTTTCCACAATTTCATTATCTATTGATGGCACAACTATTTCCTCTAGCCCCAAAGTGCGCTGTCTTGGAGTTATCCTAGACTCCTCCCTCTCCTTTAAACCGCACATTCAGCACCTCTCGCAGTCCTGCCGTTTTCACATAAAAAATATCTCCAGGATTAGACCCTTCCTCACCCAGGATGCCACTAAAACCCTCATCCACTCACTGGTCATATCCAGATTGGACTACTGTAACCTTCTCCTAGCTGGCCTCCCAGTCTCTCACCTCTCTCCACTACAATCTGTTCTCAATGCTGCTGCTCGGCTCATCTTCCTCTCCAGACGTTCTACATCTGCTTCCCCTCTCCTTCAAGCCCTACTCTGGCTCCCCTTCCCCTTCAGATGCCAATTTAAGGTTCTTACATTCGTCTACAAAGCCCTCACCAAATCCTCTCCCGCATACATTTCTGACCTTCTCTCCCTTCACACTCCCGCCCGCCCACTTCGCTCAACTAATGCATGCCGCCTCTCTTGCCAACTGATTACTTCCTCCCACTCCCGCATCCGAGATTTTGCCCGTGCTGCTCCCTACCTTTGGAATGCTCTCCCTCTCCCCATCAGACTCTCCACCTCTCTACAAATCTTCAAACGGGCTCTCAAGACCCACTACTTCATCAAGGCCTTCCAGCACTCATCCTAACCCACCTCATGCTCTTTCCTTCCTATCTTCCCCTTCTGTGTCACGCCTGTCTGTCTGCCCCTCCCCTTAGAATGTAAGCTCTCATGAGCAGGGACCTCTTCCCTCATGTGCGTCTCTTTACATTTTCTTCTACTCTCTACTCCCCATAGGGCACCTAACACGTGACTGCCAACTCCCGGCAGCTTATTGTGAGTGCTTTAATCACTATTTCAGCAATGTATATAAGTTGTGTCCTTGTCCTGCACTGTAATGTACTGTAAGTTACTTGTTTCTTGTTCACCTATTAGTTCTATGTACTATGTAAGGTGCTGCGGAACACTTGTGGCGCCATATAAATAAAGGATAATAATAATAATAATAGTATACGCAGAAGGCACAAGAATATCCAGCAGAGCATTGACAAGAGATATGGAAACACAGTACTAGTCTGTAGCAGCCAGGCTGTCAAGCACAAGTGCAGACAAGGACCTGACACTGTGCTGTGTGAGACAAACGGGTGAACAAACTAGATGATCACTGCATAGAAATTATATGGGTCGTGAATCCTACCCTTGACAGTACCAGCCATCAAGGGCACACTAAATAGGTTACAGTTGGCAGGATAAGTGTTTCATAGACGTGTAACATGTGGTGGGAAATTGCATAGAAAAGAGAAAACAGAACAGTTGAGGAGGCGTCCATGATACAGTAGAGAGGAGAGACAGTAGGTGTCAGTATCAGCATAGGACAAATAAAATTACAACATCATTTGTACAGTAAAGTAAATGATAGTTCTAGTTTTGCAAGCAGATGGTCCAGTACCACAAAAGTTCATAGAAGGTAAATCCAAATTATGACAGTGGGAGCCGATATGTGTGTGTGAGTGTAGTGGGGGGAATGAGAAGCCATAATAGAATGTAAGCTCTCACGAGCAGGGACCTCTTCCCTCATGTGCTTCTCTTTACATTTTCTTCTACTCTTAACTCCCCATAAGGGCACCTAACGCGTGACTGCCAACTCCCGGCAGCTTATTGTGAGTGCTTTAATCGCTATTGCAGCAATGTATATAAATCGTGTCCTTGTCCTGCACTGTAATGTACTGTAAGTTACTTGTTTCTTGTTCACTTTTTAGTTCTATGGACTATGTAAGGCGCTGTGGAACATTTGCGGTGTCATATAAATAAAGGATAATAATAATAATAGGAGGGTGGTTAGTGGGGGGTCAAAATATGTTAAAAATAAAAAAAAATAGAATAGGTATGGTGTGTATTTGGCGCAGCACGTTATTGGGTATCTGATGTGACCATAGCATTTAGATGACATGAGACTGGATAGGTGAATTGTTTATTGCGGAGACACTGTGCCCCAGCGGAAACATCAAATATGATTTTAGTGAAACCATAGTCATGAAGGGTTGTCAGGTAAGTTAGCCGGCTCCTTCAGGCTGCCTCTATCCGTAATACCATTGGTATTACATCTCCCTTGTGACACCTATGGTGTGACAACCTTAAAGGTACAAACAGTGGGTCAGTCTGGATGGTGCTTAGGTGATCAACCTTATAGACAGTGGGTGTGGTTGTCAGGATGGTAAATCGGCTCCTTGAGAGTGCCTCTTTCCATATGGTATTTTCAACTTATGTTACCCTTAAAACACTAGTGGTATGACAACCCTCTGGATGTTGCAGCTCAATGGGATGTAAGAAGACCTGGTGGGGGCCTCTTTCCGTATGACATGAGATGTCATACTTGTCCCAGACGCTGACTAATGAAGCTGGACTAGGAAACAGTATATGATGTCAGTGTGGTTGCAGCCGTGGCATCCCATGCTGAGACTTACCGGTATGCCCAGAAAAGGGGATCCCCTGGCTGACTCTGGAAGAGGAATGATATCACCCTCTCTTTAGCATAATAACTATATTATAACAGCTGACAAAGAAAAGATTAAAGTTATTTGTGGAGACTGACTATAAATGATGCCTAAATGATAAACCTGAGAGGATTATACATAGAATCTTAACATATTCATCTCATCTGCCATAACCACTTGATGCCAGACCTTATCCAGCATGGAAAGTACTCACCATATTGTAATCCTTTCAGGGTCAATCTCCCTTTAATTCCAGGGTCATCATTATTGGCTTCTGAGAAGATAATCCCAAAGGTGAGAAAGATCAGACTTAGATTCATTGTGTGGAAGAGAGGCTCTTGGAATAATGGAACTGTAAGGGGGCAAGAGAGGTAGAAATAAGGTACCATACACGGATAATGTTGGAAACATATACTGTAATCAGGAAATAAAGGTTTGTGCTTCCACAGACAGAAATCCTCACAACATGACCTGTTGCGGGTTCTTGAGGGTTTGAATTAAGAACCGCTGGTGAAGAGTAAAATGTGATTACCGAATCAGGAGAGTGAGGAGGTTAATTGAAATTGTATAGAGGAAACTGTTATGCTTATGACTATCATTCAAGGCTAAACAGCATACACACATATGGAATTAAATATATTTCCTAAAGTATTTAAAAAATAAAACCTATTAACATTCAGTTAGCACATCACTATGGTGACTATAATATACAAAGCTCCGCAAAGTCAGTACATGAACATGTTGTCCTCAAGCAATGGGAATTATTTTCATCTGGCAATTTTGAGAACAGTATGATTTTCCTATATCTTTTTTTCTCCAATAAAATACCAAGCCTCCTATTGCTTCCTCATATTCCTTTGGTGTTCCAACAAGTTTGTAACAATTAAACAATTATAATCATTCTAATGAAAGATGAGAACTAGTCACAATAGAGACAGAAGTAATAGATGAGATGAGGGCTGTTAAGACATACAAAGCACAGTGAATGAGCCTGGAAATTGTCAGAAAATGATATATATATGAAATATGTACCTGATTATGGAGCTGTCTACTGACCATTCACTTATCAGACAGTCTCTCTTTGCTTCCAGATGTATTTAGTACAGCATGTATCTCTCTTCACCGTATAGCACAGCAAAATAGTTTAGTATGAGTAAAACTGGGTAACATATAGTAAAAATGAAAGAAGGAAGTTGTGTGACACAGGGAAGGGTGTGACTCAGCCAATCAATTCTCAAAAGTATTGACATAAATGCTTTAGTCCCACAAAGATATCTCTATGTTCTTACTGCATGTTATACACACATTTCTCCTGTTATTCTCAAACAGAAACAAGGAATAGAAACGTAGTTCTCCCGAACAAGGTGAACGGGTCACAGATAGCATCAATGAATAAAACCTGGAAAAGTACCAAAAGGAGTCAGATTGATAATCGCAGCTTGGAACTTAGTAAATAACCGTTCTTGCTTTATAGTGCAACACTTTTGATGACATAAAAGCATATTAATCTTGTGGTTGTAAAACTCAGAATCTATACTTATAAAAGTTTTAATGGTTGTGTCTGTACATAGAATTTTTTTAGGAGAAATATTCTCCTTGGAACTGTGTATGAACTAGAGAGACAAAACATTTTTTGGGGGGAATTTTTGTTTGTCTGTCTATCTGTTCATTCCGGCATCACGCAAAAACTATGGGATGAATTTGGATTGCGTTTTCAGTATTGTATAGTTTAGTCACCTAGAAAGAAACTGAGGTATGTATTCTCAAGATCTATTTTGCAGGAAAATCCAAATATATATTATGCACTAATCAGGCAGCTTATCTTGACTCATGAAGTTGCAGTATACATGTCAAGGGATGTAGTCAGCATCCCATTGTGCAGGATGCTGATGGCCAAAACACCGGTGCCAAAATCCCAACAGCGTTGGGATCATGGCACCAGAATCCCGATTGCCAACATTCCAAATGTAAGAATTGGGTTTTAGGAGAGGGTTAGGGTGTGGCATTAGGGTTAGCCATTAGGGGGAGGGTTAGGCACTAGGGGGGAGGGTTAGGTTTAGGGTGCGGGGAGAGGGAGTTTAGGTTTAGGCACTAGGGGCGAGGTTAGGTTTAGGCACTGGGGAGGGAGTGTTAGATTTAAGGTGTGGGGAGGGGGAGATTAGGTTTAGGCACTAGAGGGGAGGCTATGGTTAGGCACAGGGGAGGGAGGGTTAGGGGTACAGTGGCAAAAGCAGGATTTTAAATTTTAAAAACCAATACTTGGTTACAAAACCAATGGCAAAAAATCTAAACACATACAGGCAGCACTCCTTGGGTACTCAATAAACCAAGCTTGTTAAGCCATTGCTGTGCAACCTTTCAGATGCCTTGACGAAATATGTAATAAATGTATCTGAAACATGGAACAGAAATGGATTAACAAGCTTGGATTATTGAGCACCAGAGGAGTGCTGCCTGTATCTGATTGTATGAGACTGAGCATATCAGACTGAGCTATGCTTTACCCTGTCTGTTGAAAGTCCTCATGAAGATGGACTAAAAGCCATGGAGAAATCATTATTCACCACCAACCTGGAATATCCTACAAAATGTATTAATGACCTAACCTCATTAGTGCTGCATAACAATTATTTCAAATGTAAATACACCTATTATGTACACAAATCTGGAACTGCCATGGGATCCAATCTGGCACCTGCATATGCCAATCTATACATGGCTGATTTTGAAGAGACCTACCTTTTACCTCAATTTGGTCAACATATTGTCTTCTATAAATGTTTTATAGATTATATATTTTTATTATGGCAGGGAACGATGGATACATTCATGGAGATGAGATACCTGAATAATCTGGAACACTCAGTTAAATTTACACAACATGCTTATCTGAATAGTGTGAATTTCTTGGACATCACAGTGTTTAAGGATGGGAAAAAATTAGGTACAACACTGTTCCGGAAATTGGCAGACAGCAATCTATTTCTTGATGTGTCCAGCCACCACCCTCCTGCATTAAAGGCTAGCCTGCCTATCTCACAATACCTGAGAGTACTCAGGAACAACACAGACCTAAATAAACAAAAGGAACAGGTTGCAGAAATGACTCAGAGATTAATGGAATGCAATTATTCAAAATCATTGCTGAACAAATGTCTGGCCAAAGCAACGGCCCTGCAACAGACAACTATTAGAAAGACAAAAGAAGAGCATTTAATCTGTGTGACTGAATACAACAATGTGAGCAAACATATTGAGAAGTTTATTAAACGGAGGGGGCCGATCATCAATTCTGACCCAACGTTACCATTCTCTGATACACAAGCACCCATAATAGCCTATAAAAGGGGTCCAAGCCTAAAACAACTACTTCTTCATCCAACCATGTACCCATATCAGAACAAATCACTTACTGATATCATGAAAATAAAACCAGGAAGCTATAGATATATCAGTTGTATTACATCCAGTTCCATGGTTCCTGGCCCCTCAATAGCCCATCCACACACAAGTGGATCTATAAAAATAAGGTGGAGGTTACACTGCAAGTTGGACCTCATTGTATATGTTCTTACATGTCCCTGCAGTCTATACTACGTGGGATTAACCACAAGAAACTTCAGGGAAAGAATGGCCAACCACAGGGCATCCATAAGAGCTGCTATACAGACAGGTGTAACCAATAAGCCGGTTGCAAGTCACTTTGTGGAAATGGGTCATCAAGTGGCTAGCTTAAAATGCAAACTGGTGGACTGGATACCACCCCCAGATCGACGTGGTGACAGACAGCTCACACTAAAGAAGCGTGAAAGCTGGTGGATTCACAAACTTAACACAGTTTCCCCCCTGAGGACTTAATGAAAATAACCCACTGAGCATCTTCCTTTGAAAGCTTCAATGTGTGAAACTAGTACACCCCACTCCAAGCCAACTTCCTGGTGGACAATAACCCTTGGCCTTAGATTTAATCTATGTATAACTGCTGAGTAGCTGCTTGTAGGCTAGTATTGCCCTAATGTTTATATGGTCCCCCCAGCAGCTCAATATGTTTGAACTAAAAATGATAATTCTTTACTCTTTTATTTGTTCCATACCTGTATTTTTTAATGTTTTATATATATATATATATATAGCTATATGATGGCACCAACATTATTTTATTTTTATTTATTACCAGTTATTTATATAGCGCACACATATTCCGCAGCGCTTTACAGAGAATAGTTGGCCATTCACATCAGTCCCTGCCCCAGTGGAGCTTACAATCTATGTTCCCTACCACATGCTCACACACATACACACTAGGGTTAATTTTTTGTTGGGAGCCAATTAACCTACCAGTATATTTTTGGAGTGTGGGAGGAAACCGGAGCACCCGGAGGAAACCCACGCAAGCACAGGGAGAATATACAAACTCCACAGAGTTAGGGCCATGGTGGGAATTGAACCCACGCCCTCAGTGCTGTGAGGCAGTAATGCTACCATTACACCATCTGTGCTGCCCAATTAGCATTACTAAATTAAAGTAATCCTTATACATATGTATTGGTATGTACACTGGGTCCCCCAGCATACCACCTATTATAAAAGATATTAGAGATCAATTAACATTATGGAAATGATAGCTATGGCCTTCATATAATACAATGTGCTTAATAATCCCCAACTTCCAGTTTATGATGAGGTCACTTCCGGTCCACGAGGCCACCTAATAACAATGTAGACCTAAACTATACCCAGTGGGAACCCCACGGTCCGGATTCACAACTGTGGATTAGCAAGAATAGATGGTGAGACTGTCACATTTAATGTCAGGTGAAGCCCTAATAGCGGCTCCACGAGCAGAGCGGCCACTTCCAGTCGCTGGTATAGTGCCGGTGATACACTTCAGGTTTAGGCTAAGCCAGACACCAGCACTGGATAGAACAGTACACATTGTGCCTGTGACAGTGACAGCTGAAGCTAAGGTAAGCTCAGTCCATTCATATATACAGCAGAAGGATCCCTACTACCCATTTAACTTGGAGCTGATTTAAAAGTTTGTTACTAGTGCTGAATGAATACAATGTATGGTCAACCTTTTAATACAAATGGAAAATTGTAAATAGTGCCCCATTGAGACACACCCATATTTGACATATAAACAATGCACAGTTATGAAGCCCATTTAACATATAATATGTACTATAACTCTATAGTATGTGTAAACACTAAATCCAATATTTATGTCCGAATTATTCTGTTTAGATATATACCTATATATTATGATACGCTATCGGCTTATGTGTGAAATTGATACCACTCAATAATATTGTCACTACATGCATTGGATTATGACAGTAATAATTCATTATGATTGAATTGATATGCCATCTATTATATGAATATATTATTATCATTTTGAGTGCCCCGTCTGGGAGGGACCTGATATACAGTGTTTGCTTATAATATTGTATTTTGTCTAATCTTAGTATGGTGAGATGCAGTTGTTAATGCCTTGATAAAGATTCAAAGTGAATCGAAACAATGGCAGCATAAGCACTGATTGGTACATAAGTTGTGAATAAAAGAATAATTGACAAAACTAATATAAGGACAGGAGAGTGGCTCTTTTCCCTTGATAAGGGAAGGTGAAGAGAGGTATGTATGGGTGATTTTCTCATCCTAAAGAGCACCCCAGCTGGATACGTATAAATAATAGGTGAGAGTGCTGGAGTTTGTCTTTGTGTATATCTATATATAACTCCAGAATCCGGCACTCACAAAGTCCATGGCAAATATGGCTGGGTGCCCTCCACAGCAAGCCCCAGAACCAGGACCGACCGCATACAATATCCACAGGGCGGAACTCCGTGCAAAAACCAAGACCACAGTGATAAAACTGCAACGTTTCAGCACTTTATTTTTTGTATCTTATGCTTGACAAAAGCACACAATAAAGCGCTGAAACATTGCAGTTTAACCACTGTTGTCTTGGTTTTTGCACGGAGTGCCGCTCTGTGGATATTATATATATATATATAGGGCTGGATTAAGGGGGGGGCGACAGGGGCGGTCGTCCCTGGGCCCCCACACACAGAGGGGCCCCCACTAGCAGTGCTGCGCTGTCTGCACCCGCCGCTAGTGTCCCCGCCGCTTAGTGTAGTGTAGACTGCGCAGTTAGCGCGGCCACACTACACAGTTACAAACACACAGCCGCCTCCGGCAGCTGTGTGTTTGTTACAGCAGCTGATGAGAGTCAGACAGACTCTCATTGGCTGCTGCGTCAACGGAGGAAGCCGGCTGGAGCTCACTCCTGAGCTCCGCCTTCTGGCTCCCCCCGCAGCGTCTGATGATGGGAGAGACGTCCTGACGCTGACGTCTCTCCCATAGTGCAGGAGAAGAGCCGCCGGTCGCGTCAGGAGTGTGGATTCAGGTAAGTTGTGTCTTTTTATTTTTGTGTGGGTGTGTGTGTGGGGGCACTGGGTGGTGCTACTAGGGATAATGCATAGGGGGGGACTATAACTGGGGGCACTGCATAGGGGGGACTTATACAGGGGTCACTGTATAGGGGGGCTGCTTCATGGGGGCACTGGGGGAGTGCTACTAGGGTCAATGCATAGGTGGGGACTATTACTGGGGCACTGCATGGGGGGACTTCTACTGGGGGCACTGTATAGGAGGGGACTACTACTGGGGGCACTGCATAGGGAGGGACTACTACTGGGGGCACTGTATAGGAGGGGACTACTACTGGGGGCACTGAATAGGGTGGGACTACTACTGGGGCCACTGTATAGGAGGGGACTACTACTGGGGGCACTGAATAGGGGGGACTACTACTGTATAGGAGGGGACTACTACTGGGGGCACTGTATAGGAGATAACTACTACTGGGGGCACTGTATAGGAGATAACTACTACTGGGGGCACTGCATAGGGGGATTACTACTGGGGGCACTGCATAGGGGGGATTGCTACTGGGGCACTGTATAGGAGGGGACTACTACTGGGGGCACTGTATAGGAGGGGACTACTACTGGGGGCACTTTATAGGAGGGGACTACTACTGGGGGCACTGCATAGGGGGGGACTACTACTGGGGGCACTGCATAGGGGGGTCTACTACTGGGGGCACTATATAAGGGGTACTCATGAGCTCCGCCTTCTGGCTCCCCCCGCAGCGTCTGATGATGGGAGAGATGTCATGACGCTGACGTCTCTCCCATAGTGCAAGAGATGAACCGCCGGTCGCGTCAGGAGCAGGGATTCAGGTAAGTTGTGTCTTTTTATTTTTGTGTGTAAAGGGCACTGCATCGGGGGGTGGCCGCTTCATGGGGGCACTGGGTGGTGCTACTAGGGATAATGCATAGGGGGGGACTATAACTGGGGGCACTGCATAGGGGGGGACTAATACAGGGGTCACTGTATAGGGGGGCCGCTTCATGGGGGCACTGGGGGGGCGCTACTAGGGTCAATGCATAGGGGGGACTATTACTGGGGCACTGCATGGGGGGACTTCTACTGGGGGCACTGTATGGGGGGGACTACTACTGGGGGCACTGCATAGGGAGGGACTACTACTGGGGGCACTGTATAGGAGGGGACTACTACTGGGGGCACTGCATAGGGAGGGACTACTACTGGGGTCACTGTATAGGAGGGGACTACTACTGGGGGCACTGTATAGGAGGGGACTACTACTGGGGGCACTGCATAGGGGGATTACTACTGGGGGCACTGCATAAGGGGGATTGCTACTGGGGCACTGTATAGGAGGGGACTACTACTGGGGGCACTGTATAGGAGGGGACTACTACTGGGGGCACTTTATAGGAGGAGACTACTACTGGGGGCACTGCATAGGGGGGACTACTACTGGGGGCACTGCATAGGGGGGACTACTACTGGGGGCACTATATAAGGGGTACTACATAAGGGAGGACCACCACTGGGTCTGGGGGCACTATAGAAGGGGCAGTACTGAGGGCACTGTATAGGAGGACCACTACTGGGGGCATTATATAAGGGGCACTACATTAGGGGCATTACTACAGTGGGCACTGCATAGGGGGGGCCATTACTGGGGGCACTTCTACTGGGGACATTGCATAAGGGGCACTACTACAGTGGGCATTGCAAGAGGGGCCTTACTACTGGGGACATTAAGGTGAATAAAAAGGAAAAATAAATGTCCCTAGGGTGACAAGAAACGGTGGTATATAGGGGCCCCCACAAGTTTGTTGCCCAGGGGCCCCCACAGACCTTAATCCGGCCCTGTATATACAGTATATATATATATATGTGTATATATGTATATATATATATATATATATATGTGTGTGTGTATATATATATATATAGTTGTAAAAGTGGAAAATTTTGAAGTGGGGGGTATGGAAAGATTAGTGGGGCTTTGCTTAGGCAGGCCCAAATTTTTAACCCCCCTGATATTTCCATACCCCCACTTCAAAATAAGGACAGTTACCTGGGCCTAATGCCTAGGGTCACTTACCAAGGGCACAGGCTCTTTGTGGACGGTCAAAACGTACACCACTGGTATTAGCCATTATGAGACAGTTGCTTTCATACCATCTGCCACCACAACTGCCTATACTTGACAGTTATAGTTTGGGGGATCCCTGCACTAGAATTAATATTAATAAACTTTAAATTAATTAGTAACTTCATTGCTGGCATTAAATAGGGAGGTTCAGCTGCTGCTGTCATAAATACACAGTAACACATTTGACTCACAATGCCTGAGGAAGCCTGGTTATCCAGAAGAAACGCGTTGGTGAGGAAAGCTGAGCAAATGACATGAGACTGCACATGGAGATAATCCAGGGAGTAGTGTGATCTCAGCCAGCAGGGACGCAGCAAGAGGAGATCAGCGTAACCTGCTGCCATCCCAGGACAGAGCACTACCAGCTGTATAAATTGTTCAGTGCTTGATGTCCCACCAGGCATGTGCCTAGAAGTGCCAATATCTAGGGGCGGCACAGCAATACTCCCGTAGCAGAGCTTTCCAGTGCCCCAATTCAGCTGCGGTTATTTGGACACAGAACAGAGAATACATCTCCCATGATGCATTAGCGGGAGTCTTAGGAGTGGGCAAATGTGCAGTCTCAGAGCCAGGAACAGTAAGTTCTTAGTCCACAAGAGGCCAAAACAACAAGTAGTTGGAGCGGGTGGAGTCTCACCAAAATACACTCACACACTAATACACACACACACACACACACACACACACACACACACACACACACACACACACACACACACACACACACACACACACACACACACACACACACACACAGACAACATAGTGTCCCCCTCTCTCTTACACTCTGGTACACTTTCTGCAGCTGCTCCTTTCTTCTTTTCTGACTGTACAGTGCTGTGTTACCCTGTCCCTGCACAAACTACACCCTCCCTGCCCTTTTTCAGCTGTCAGTGCTCTCCTTCACTGCTGCTATAAGTAAAAGTAGGAGGGGGCTTGGGAAACTTGCCCCATGTGCCTACCTAATCCATTTCTAACCTAAAGGGAATAAGTTCAATAGGCCTGTATCCCAGCAGCAAACCAGGATTCATTTTAGATTGTTTCTGTTTCTGCCAGGGCATCGGAGAGTAGCAGTTTGCTCTGCAACCACATCAGAACCCCAGGGTAGTGAGAGAACCCTGGCACTGCAACCGGAGATAGAGACAAGGAGTGCCCCTCTGCAACAGTGAGCACTCACACCCTACAGACAAATACAACAAGAGACTACCCTTGAGCTGAGTACTATAAGATTTTGTCAAACAATGCTAAAAACTAGACTAATTCAGATTGACCAAAACAATCCCGGAAAATGGCCATACACACTACCCAATAAATGTTTAATTCCAATTTATCCTTTTCGATTTCAAATCATTGCACTTTCTGAATGATACTGAAAAACGTCAGGACCGCCATGTTAGGCTGAGAATCGCATTGTGTGTACCCAGTTTTAGACTGCTGTACAATTGATTTACTTTGGCTGGTACTGGCCTAATTGAAGCTTCACTGTGAATACAGGGACAGCATAAATTGTAGTCGTATAGAGAAATCATGCATACTTTACATCATTTTGCACCAAAATTGTTTGTCTACACTAAAAGCGACTTTTTAATGATTACTGTTTTTAGAAAAAATTGATTGAATATTTTTTTTAGATAAATCTACGATATAGAATTTAACATAACTGAAATAATTAACTTTTATCTACCCTCTTCTGCACCTATTCCATCCACCCTTTCAGCGCTGGTAAAGAGTTAAGGACCCCCTTCACTAGCGACAGATTGCTGCAATTTGCAAATTCCTGTCTGAGATCGATGAAACCCAACATGTTGGATTTCACTGATTTGCTGATCATGATGAAAACATGATCATGATCAGCATATCTGCCATTTTAACATGAGGATTGGCAACGATCCCCTGACGGATCAGAATCATTGATGGCCACCGGTTGGCATTTCCAATCAGTGGATGGGCAGTACTGGTCCTATCGGGGGATTGTGAAATTGCCTGTTAGATGTATGGGGCCCTTTACTTTTTATTCAAAGGGTACTGATTTTTCTCTGGCTGGCCAGTTTCTTCAGGCTAAATGGAGACTGCGAAAATTCCAACTTCCATATGCAATGCTATTTCCTGATTGATTGTGGGTGGTGTTCGAAGTGCAAAGGGAAAACATAGTTCTTTATTACCCAGAAATATACATAGGCCTGTCTAGATCACTGGGAGATTTCAGCTGGTAAATTGATGAGTCACCCCTCCACAACTCAGTTAGCCAGCTGTGTGATAATCAAGGGCATTAACTAAATAATACCAAGTTTCCCCTAAAATATGCATACATAGTTACATGCTAAACAGGCACCAAAGGAAAAAGCTGCGAGAACAACTGACATGCGAACATCTGCAACATTGTAACTAAATAAATAAACAACCATAACAAATTATAGTGTCAGTGTGCTGTGATCTAGAAAACAACTAGATTGTAGCGTTTGTCATCAATATAGTATAAAACAGTGTTTTCCAAACGCATTCCTCTGACAGCATAGTGTACAGTTCACTTCTTCATAACTCCAATTAGCCATCACTGTAATAACAGTAGTGGTATTAACCCCTTTCAGTCTGCCAGAATGCTGCCTCTGCAGTTGTCTGCAATGTGCTGCCTGTGTGTCTGACTGCTGACATCATCAAGTGAGACCCAGGAACATCCAATCAGTCGTGTTTGCTGAGTCCTGGGTTGGATATCCTGGGTAGGGCCCGTTCACAATGCACTTCAACCCGGATTGTTCCCGTGTTCAACCCTGCATGAACCAGGATTTTTTTTGGTGGCACGTTCACACTGCACCTTTACCTAGTTGGTGCACAGGTGTATTAATTACTGGTTGACACATTTTAAAAGATCCACAGTTGGAGCTAATTATTTGATTTGTGATTCTGTGAGGAGACCTGGAAAACATGCACTGTTCGTGCTTCCTGAGAAATAACTTTGGGAAACATTGGTATAGATCATACTTGCCTACTCTCCCAGGATGGCCAGGAGCCTCCAAAAAATCGGGTGCACTCTTGGACCCCCGCAAGAGTAGGCAAGTGTCCCAGAATGGCTGCCCCCCACTCTACTGCGCCCACACCCTGTAGCACCCACTTAGCGAAAGTGGGAGGCCCGGGGGGGATGATACGATTTGTTTTGAATCGCGTCATCATAGCCCTGCCCCCTGCTTTACAATGCTGGTAATATCGGCATTGTAAAGCGGGGGCGGGGCTGTGATGATGTGATTGTGCCTCCCCCACAGCCCCTGCTGCACCGACCTGGAGGGGGCTGCCAAAAAGTCAGTAAGTATGGTATAGATAGACAAAAAAGTGTGGTGAATTAGATCAAAATCAACATACAAACATGAAACAGACCCAGCGCGATGAATGGTATTCAAAACAGCCAGATGATGACCAGCTGTCTTTTTGAACTTTCTGTGACAATCAATAGGTCTTTGAGGTTAGGCCCACGTTTATAGGCAAATCTTGGGGTGCTTGAAATGTCTTTTGATAAGACTGGGTCCGTAGAGCCCAGAAGCCAATGGCCCTCATTCAGAGCGGCTCGCTATTTGCGGTCGTTCGTTTTCTAAAAAGGGGTGGCTATTCAAATGAACCGTTCGCACTTTGCGGTCTGTTCACGCCTCTAAGTCTGAACGAGCGAGCAAAACATGTGAACGTAAATTTGAAAAATACGCCCCCTGGCCGCTCGCACCATACGTCATGTCCGCTATTTATTAGATTAATCAAGTACATCGACCAGCGTATGAACTGCTCGCTATTCTTGTGGTTGGTTTTTTCAACCACTATTTTGCAAGCAGTTCTGAGTTAAAAAAAACCAAGTGACGTGGTCAATGACGCTGCTGGATTAATTATGCACTCCCTTAAAACGCCCGTTTTGACCTTTAAGCACGCCTGCGATCGGATTTCCACTCCCCGTTTTCAAGCACCTTCCCCTGTTACCACCCATAAACGCCTCATTCTGTCACTCAAATTATCAGGCATTCGCTATTTTGCGAGCACATGAATTTCGACCGCACTGACTGGTTCGCGCATGCGTATAACGATCCGTACGCATGCGCAGTTGGGCAAACATCGCTCGGAGCGAACGAGCTGCCGCTTACGAGTGGCTCTGAATCAGGCCCAATGTTCTAATACTTTCTTTGTGATGAAACCTAATGCTGTCTTAAAAGTACTCATGAAATTTAGCTTGTCCGGACAAGAACTGTATTTCAACTGTTTTGGTTCCAGGTTCCTTTGAGGGGCTTCCCTACTCACCACCATTACAGGTGGATATGTATCACCTTGGATTCTACACAACTAGAATGTGCCCTACAGGAGGGCAAAATATTTATTCAAAGAGGCTACCGGTAGAGTACGAGAAATGGAGAGAGGCCTTCCTGGAACCAAAACTCACACACTATATATATATATATATATATATATATATATATATACCTGATAAGGACAGGGATATAGTAAGTAGCAGTTGATGTGTTGGAAGCAGGAGAAATGGGCAAGTCTGTGGATCTGAGCAACTTTGACAAGGCGAAATTGTGATGGCTAGACTACTGGGTCATAGCATCTCCAAAATGACAAGTCTTCTGGAGTGTTCCTGGTATGCAGTGTTTAGTACTTAGCAAAAGTGGTCCAATGAAGGGCAACCTGTGAACCGGTGACAGGCTCATGAGCATGTGGGGAGTGAAGTCTAGCCCATCTGGTCTGGTCCGATCCCACAGATGAGATTCTGTAGCTGAAACTGCTGAATTAGTTAATGCTAGCTATGATTAAAAGGTGTCAGAACACACAGTGCATCACAGCTTGCTGCGTATGGGGCTTCGTAACTGCAGGATGGTCAGAGTGCCCATGCTGACCCCTTTCCCACCAAAAGTGAATACAGTGGGTACATGAGTGCCAGCACTGGACCATGGAGCAATGGAATAAGGTGGCCTAGTCTGATAAATCATGTTTTCTTTTACATCATGTGGACGGCCAGGTGCATGTGCATTGATAATCTGGTGAAGAGATGAAACCAGGAACTAGGATTCACTAAGGGAAGAAGGCCAGCCGGTGGAAGCAGTATGATGCTCTAGGCAATGTTCTGCTGGTAAACCTGGGGTCCTGACATTCATGTGAATGTTACTTTGACAATGACCACCTACATAAACAATGTTGCAGACCAAGCATGACCCCTCATGGTAACAGAGTTCCCTAATGGAAGTGGCCTATTTCAGCAGGCTAATGGGCCCTGCTACACTGCAGAAATTGTTCCGGAATAGTTTGAGGAACATGACAAAGCGTTTAAGACATTGACAGCCTTCAAATTTCCCAGATCTCAAGTGAATCGAGCATCTGTGGGATGTGCTGGAAAAACAAGTCTGAGTCATGGAGACCCCACCTTGCAACTTACAGGACTTAATGGATCTCCTGCTAACGCCTTGATGCCACATACCGTAGGACACCTTCAGAGGCTTGTGCAGTCCATGCCTTGATGGATCAGAATTGTTTTGGCGACATGAGGGAGACTATACAATATTAGACAGGTGGTTATCTATCTATCATCTATCTATCTATCTATCTATCTATCTATCTATCTATCTATCTATCTATCTATCTATCTATCTATCCTCCTGCATCTCTTATTTGATTACTGATGAGCCAGACACAGAAAAATGTTAGTGAATTACACACTATATTAGTAATCTTTCTTGTTGCATTGGTCCAGTCAAACACAGGTAAGGGTAAGGTAAAGCAGTCATTGCATTAATGGCATGAAGTCAGAAACTAAATAGCAATTCTCAGTGCTTTCATAGTTGGTGGATGTTTTGATGGTACTGTATATTGCATATTTACTCATTCTGTTTACATTCCTGGCCAGGTGATGTTTTTTCCTGTTAGGTAGTTGGTAGATATAGCTTGTATTATCTTCCTCCCAATATACAGAATGGTAGATAATTTTGGTAGCATTTCGTATAACTCTCGGGTGCTGGTATAATTCTATAGTACAGCCTTTTTTGGAGTGTAGATGCGTTTCCCCGCCTTACACGACTCTCAGCAGCTTCCTCAAATAATATGTACTGTATACTACAGTCCAGCGTTTATATAACATCATTTGTAGGTTTGTGCATGTGCAATACGAGCCACAACCAAGCCTCATTTTAGGTTGAGCCGCATGTGCATGCACCATATAGCCGCAATGCATTCCATCCTCTTTTCTGGCTTCTCAAGCCTCATTTTAAGGCACCTTCACATGCAGTCCGTGGTACAGGAGCCTGATATTTTTTTAAGCTATATATTTGTTATCTCATAACGGACACACTATAATTCACTCAAATAGATACTATGTGACTTATTAGCCTTAATATAAATGTCATACAGTACATATAAATATTATTTAAATGTACATTACAATATATGTCATCACAAAACTTCTGGTCTCATTAGTACATATTAGTGCATATATACAAAAAGTTTCATGGAGAGAAGAAATATGCATATCGCACATCTAGAAGTTAATGATAGTAAAGAAAATGTTTTATTAACAAAATAATTAAGCTAAAACTAAGGAAAAAAGTACATTATAAAATGAACAATAAAATTGAGAGCTTAATAAGAATAGAAATAGAGATTTAAATTTTTTTTTATAAAAACATATTAACAGGGTAGTCAGACACCTTGAGTGCCAAATTTAGATTCATCCACAATAAATTTAGACCTGTATTGTCAATATTCTCTCAAATGGCGCACACCCAATACGTTTGCTGCTGGGAGGAAGCCATGGTCCTGAGGGTACTATGGTCCCGCACCACCTCCCCCACCCACAAATGGGGCTCATCAGTCAACATCTGTCTTGTCCCATATTTTGTACATATATGGGGTATATTATATTAGGAACCTAGAAAAATTTCCATAAGGGTCTAAAGGAGATTCCATAATAAAATGGCCTGGATATCTCCAGTACCTTAATGAAGGGAACACAGGATGATGTATCAGGAAAGGAGACTTAAAAGATGTTTATAAAAAAAGATATAAAAATATAAAAAAAATCAAGGTTATCAGTATGATCCTTACTGTATATCAAAGAACTGATAAAGCGATGTGTTTTGGATAGTATTTATAAACCTTACTTAGAAATGAAATAATTCACACCAATACCAACTCTAAAATAAATGACAATGTTTTACTTAAAAGCAAATGAATTATACATGTATTATTGTATTATTGTCAAAACAGATGTACAACATAAAAAAACATAAGTTCAGCAGCAGTGACAAAATGATCATTTGCAATGCCTAGCATGGACTCACAAGGTGACAGTCAGCCATGTTTATACTTACAGCCCAGCACCCCGGGACTCTCTCGACCTACGATCTCTCCTGCTCAACCCGAATGACTGACCCCTACCCTATTTGATCAATCTTTTATACTTTTTCCCTCTCTGCTACTGACATATTCTAAAATGGCAAATATTAATTAATTAATTCAATATTCATGCGCACTAAACATTTCACTGATAATATGTTTTAATCATAACAAAACCTATAATCTCCTTTCTATGTTCTCAAAATACTGGTGACCGCATATAGGCCAAGGTTATCCTGATTAGCTCTCTCCTTGTTTAGCCAGATCTGAGACCTACTGTCTCCTAGTCTGTTCGTATTAAACTAACCCATTATTCTGTCTTGCTAGAGAAAAAATGGTTTTCATCAGTTCTAATTTACACCTATTTCCGTAATAACACCTATACCTTTAGATTAAACAATATTAAATAATAATAATGGTTGCTTCAGACACACACCTGCCTACTTTAGAGAGACGGTAGACCTCATCTCTAGGCCTGAGGCCATTCGACACATGTGACGGTCCTCTGCAACTTACAGCTAATATATATTCTGAATCATTTCTATATACTCTTAATTGCAATGAAAATAATGAAAGACATAAGCATGCATACAGTATATTCGTGAATTGCTGAAGGAATATGTACGGTCACATATTCCGGCATTATCAGTTCCATCCTCATGAAATTTGAGGGGTCATAACTCCGAAAACAGTTCATATCTCTGAAGAAAGTTCATATCTCTCATAGATTGCATCATCGGATTTCTTCTTAATACATTGGAAAATCTTCTTGAAGCATTTCACTAATATATAGAAAATCAACAACATTATCATGACAAAAAATATTAATCTTCCCAATGTGTACATAACATTGCTTAACCAATTTCCAACCCATGCAAATTAGGTACTGGGGTTCGACCAGGTGAACCAGCTGTCGGGAATCACACCTTCATGTTTATTTATTCAGCATCAGAAGAATTTGTGATGTATGTACAACACTTTAACTCATATACTGTTTGTAATGTGACACAATATCCAAAGTAGCAGCTCTAAGGTAATGTGTGCTACATTTTAATTCAGTATTTTATTGCTTGAAACTCTCTTACCACAATGTCTGCGATATTGTTTATTAATTCCCTATGTACCAAATGTCATTATGTTACTAAATCCTAAACCAACCTTATAACTTTGGGACAGTCATAAAAGAGAAAAAGGAGAGATTCCGCACAGAACCAAGAATTAACAATTATTGTAACCAACCATATTGCAATTTTAGATATTCATCATCATAAATACATGTTGGTGGTGCTCCCACAGCCTAAGTCAGAATATAGTGAAAAACTAAGAGAAAAGTAAGGCTGTTTGTTGGGGCACACTTAAAAGAAAAATTCAAAGATATTAAATTAAAAATTAACCTTTAATAAGTATATTAAAATGATATTAGAAGGTACCAATAGTCACAAAATTAATTGGCGAAAATATTAAATAGACAATTTCTGCAATTTACATACCACACGAAAAAATACGGTATCAGTGAGTATACTTTAATGAAATAGGAGAGTACCACGGATATTGGTATACAAGTCACACCATGTGCCGTCTTATTAGCCCCATTGAAACAGTGCAGTTATTTTATCCTACAGTACCTGGTCTTCCTAGACGGTGTCCCATACCAGTACTAACCAGGCTTTTACTGTTTCGCTTCCAAGATCAGACGGGTTTGGGCATAATCAGTAAAATATGACTGTAGGTTATTCGGTATCACTGAAAATAATTGGGGATCTGCCCTATGCACATGGTATAAACTTGTTAGAAATTGTAGGACTGTTTACAACAGAAATGTCCAATTCATTGTTGGTAAATTTTCAAAAGAAGGGATGCAAAAGCATACCTTGCTAGTGATGCACACAGTTCATAGTAAGTAGAATAAATAAAGGTAATGACAATGACATGAGTGTACAGCACATGTGATAAAGTCCTAAATCAATTAATGAAATTTTTAAATTAGCCACAAGATAACTGAGAGCCGCACCTAGATGTCTCTTAAGCTGCACATATGTACTCAACACAGAGTATACTCAATATATACAGTCAGGTCCATAAATATTGGGACATTGACAGAATTTTCATATTTTGGCCTCTATTCACCACCACAATGGCTTTGAAATGAAACAAACAAGATGTGCTTTAACTGCAGACTTTCAGATTTAATTTGAGGGTAATTACATCCAAATCGGGTGAACGTTGTAGGAATTACAACAGTTTCAATATGTGCCTCCCACTTTTTAAGGGGCCAAAAGTAATGGGACTATCAACTCAAAAGCTATTTCATGGACAGGTGTGGACTATTCCCTCATTATTTCATTATCAATTAAGCAGGTAAAAGGTCTGGAGTTGATTCTAGGTGTGACATTTGCATTTGGAATCAGTTGCTATCAACTCTCAATATGAAATCCAAAGAGCTGTCACTATCAGTGAAGCAAGCCATCATTAGGCTGAAAAATCAAAACAAACCCATCAGAGAGATAGCAAAAACATTAGGTGTGGCCAAATCAACTCTTTGGAACATTCTTAAAAAGAAAGAACGCACCGGAGACCTCAGCAACACCAAAAGACCCGGAAGACCACGGACAACAACTGTGGTGGATGACAAAATAATTATTTCCCTGGTGAAGAAAAACCCCTTCACAACAGTTGGCCAAATCAAGAACACTCTCCAGGAGGTAGATGTATATGTGTCAAAGTCAACAATCAAGAGAAGACTTCACAAGAGTGAATATAGAGGGTTCACCACAAGATGCAAACCATTGGTGAGCCACAAAAACAGGAAGACCTGATTAGAGTTTGCCAAACAACATCTAAAAAAGCCATTACAGTTCTGGAACAACATCCTATTGACAGATGAGACAAAGATCAACTTGTACCAGAGTGATGGGAAGAGAAGAGAAGGAAAGGAACTGCTCATGATCCAAAACATACCACCTCATCAGTGAAGCATGGTGGTGGTAGTGTCATGGCGTGGGCATGTATGGCTGCCAATGGAACTGGTTCCCTTGTATTTATTGATGATGTGACTGCTGACAAAAGCAACAGAATGAATTCTGAAGTGTTTCGGGCAATATTATATGCTCATATTCAGTCAAATGCTTCAGAACTCATTGGACAGCGCTTCACAGTGCAGATGGACAATGACCCGAAGCATACTGCAAAAGCAACCAAAGAGTTTTGTAAGGCTAAAAAGTGTAATGTTATGCAATGGCCAAGTCAATCCCCTGACCTGAATCCGATTGAGCATGCACTTCACTTGATGAAGACAAAACTGAAGGAAAAATGCCCCAAGAACAAGCAGGAACTGAAGACATTTGCAGTAGAGGCCTGGCAGAGCATCACCAGGGATGAAACCCAGTGTCTGGTGATGTCTATGCGTTCCAGACTTCAGGCTGTAATTGTCTGCAAAGGATTTGCAACAAAGTATTAAAAAGTGAAAGTTAGATTTAGGATTGTTTAGTTTGTCCCATTACTTTTGGTCCCTTAAAAAGTGGGAGGCACATATTGAAACCGTTGTAATTCCTACACCGTTCACCTGATTTGGATGTAATTACCCTCAAATTAAATCTGAAAGTCTGCAGTTAAATCACATCTTGTTTGTTTCATTTCAAAGCCATTGTGGTGGTGAATAGAGGACAAAATATGAAAATTCTGTCAATACCTGACTGTATATAAGCACCCAATATGTGTATTGTTGTGATTTATGTGTGACACTAAACTCTATTAATTTTACACTATTCAAACTGATGGTTTGTCAATTTAGGTTAGTCAAATTATAGTATCTAACAGTGTTTTACTTAGTACATAAAGGGTACTTATATATATGTATGCAGTTATGAAAGACAGGTATGGAGATGAGAGTGTGAAGTTTGTTGCAGGGTGAAGTGAGATGACGAATGGACCTCTGGTCATTTCCCCATGGCTGGCACATTTAACCAATCTGTTCTGGAGGCTTTGAAAGCAACAGTAATTTTGTCTAAGTTGGTGAAGAATAGGGTTAAGTATTTGCAATGTTCCGGCCATGAACTTTTTTTGGAGTGGTTGTATTTCCCTGTAGGATATAGATCATTACGTATTCATTTCTATATTACTCATTGCTTCTTTCCTCAGGGTTTCCCATGAGATATTTTTGCCGAAAGTATACATTGAAAATGTGCACTAATGTATATGATTTTTGATTGGTTACATATAAATCTTTGATATTTCATGTATTTCTAATATTTTTTGATGATAATTGCCAATTGTGTATATATAATTGAAGTGCATTATCACCCTTAGGGCTCTATTTACTACAATCTGCATATTGAATGCGGATTGTAGTGTGATATTACCGAGTAAATTCGCATTGCGAATTCAGGCAATATCACAGGGATTTACTATAAATCCCTTGCAGGGACAGAGCTTGCGATAAAGCTCTGTCCCTGCGGATCCCATCCGCACACTAGTCGCGGTATTTTTTCCAAAAATACCGCGACTAAGAGCCCGCGCATGCGCTGACCCACCGTCGCTGCTACCCCCCACCGATGCTAAGACCCGCCCCCTGCGATCGTGGACCCCTGCGACCCCCCCCTCCCTTCATTACACTTACCTGCATCCTCCTGGCCTCCGGTGATCTTCTCCGGGCTTCCCGATCAGGTGATCTCCCATACTGCACTGGGGCCCGATCACCTGATGACCGGGCAGCAGGGCACTATGGGAGACCAGCTGACCGGAGAGGAACCATCACCGGAGGCCCGATCACCGGTCCCTGGAGTCAGGTAAGTAAAAAAAAAAAATTTTCAATTTTTTTTTTCTTTTTTTCTACAGCAATCAGCTTGCGGTCTGTTTAGACCACATAGCTGATTACTGGTACCGGCTCCCGCCTCTGCTCTCCCCGCTAGAGCAGAGTGGGAGCCTGGTAACCGGGGGAGACCCTGGATAACGCCACCTCCAGGTGGCGTTATTATCACAGGGCTTCCCCCCGGTATTTTTTTACAATTTATTTTTAGTATCTCTGGTCGGATCACATTTCCCATTACAATTATGGGAAATGCGATCTGCTTTACTAAAAATAAGTGATACTTAGGGGTTGGAGTAGAATTTTACTAATTCTACTCCAATTGCCCTGTAATAACTATAGGTGATACTAAAATAATGTGAAAAGGGTGTGAAAACACCCTTTTTCACTTTATTTTAGTAAAAATAATGTTAATAAATAGAGCCCTTAGTGAGAATTCTTTTTAAGAAGTAGTTTATTAAATGTTAAGTTTTATCTGAAATCCATCATTTCAAATATCTATTTTCAAATCAATTTATAAGAGTGCCCCCACAAAGACATACTTGTCTTCTCTTTTCTTGCTCTTTGCAAATAAAGTTTTTTAATACTATCAGGATTTTCACTGCTGCCGGGATGCCGCTGTCGGAATTTGAACCGCCGGCCATACTGAATCCATCTGTAGTGGGTGTCCTGGAATCTAACATTTTCTTTCTCTATTATATACTTTTTGTGGTGTGTATATGTAAGCACTTGTGTTACCATTTCTGTTTCTATTATAACTTTGCATTTCTAATTTTTCAGTATTTTAAATCTCTGTCCATTTTGTGTTCCTTGCCTGAAATTAGTGATTGTTCAGACTCCCTAATCTTTTTTTATTAACCTTTAAATTGCGTTCTTCAAATTCCTGACTATTTTCAAACGCTTTAAAAGGTTATGTGTTTTCTCTATCTCCCCCTGTAGCTCTCTAACTCGCTCATCCTTGTATTTAATTAATAATATTATGAGGTTTTTAGAACAAGCATCTAAAATGGCATTCCAAGCCTCAGTAAACTTTACATCTTCATTAAAAGTGGATGGTTTGAGGATTCTCAAACCCCTTGGGATCAGGTTTACATACAAAAACTTCTGAAGGGTTACCTGATCCCACCAGTGTCTTGTTTCTCTTATAAAAAATTTTTCTAATTTGTTAAGTAATCTACATATTCTACCTCCATACACAAAGGTTCACCCAGAGTTTTGCTAACCTCTATATTGGACTCTTTGAAGAGAAACATGAATGGCATGAGAGATTCGGGGCGAAATTGGTCCTTTATGGAAGATATATAGATGATTTGTTTATTATTTGGGATGTGGATCTGTCTTCTTTACACAACTTTATTGACAATTTAAATAGTAGCATATATGGTTTGAAATTCACTTGCACTTGTGATCACACATCAATTTACTTTCTTGATATCACGCTCTCGATGGTCACAGAAACTTATGTAATCATATTACGGAAGGCATATGAGGATGTGAGTAGGATGGATAGGGAACAGCTCCTTCGATCAGCAAAAAATAACCTCTAAAATAGGTAAAAGTCACAATGAAGGATCAGCTATATTTACTACACAGTTTAATAGTTGTGCTAAGGAGATCAAGAATATAATAAAGAATACATCACTACTCAGGTTAGATGACATGTTACAACAGGAGATCAATTTGGAAGGTAGAGTTATTGTTTTCGGAAGTCTGAGAATTTAAGATCTACATTGATCTCTGGAGTCACTTTGAGAGACATATAGAACAGGGAATAAACTGAAATAATACTTGGCTTCCAAACAAACCAATTGGATATGATAGATGTGAAAATGCGCTATGCGCCTCATGCGTACAAGCCCCAAGAAAATCCACAGAATTTGGTTCCTATGTAACGGGAGATTTTTCAGACAAAAGAGTTCTAAATTGTAAATGCTCCTATGTCATATATCTAATTAATTGTGGCTGTGGAAAGCAAAATTTGAGGCCGATCACTCACACTCAAAATATATATGGAAATCCGGCAAAATATCATTGGAGGGATAAAAACACATCCATTGGTAAGCCATGTGTCACAATGTCAGAATTTTAGTGTAAAGAATGTATCAATCAAGGCCACTGAACAAATGAAAACTACCAATCACAGCAGTGACAGATTTAATAGGCTGTACAGGCACGAAGCGTAGTACTGGATATACCAACTGGGGTCCTTTATGCCAAATGGATTAAATTACACCATATAATTAAATGTATAAATGTTGCCATATTCTTTGATATACAGTAAGGGTCATATTGATAACCTTGATTTTTTTATATTTTTTTATATACATCTTTGTAAGTCTCCTTCCCTGATACATCATCCTGTTTTTCCCTTCATTAAGGTACTAGAGATATTCAAGGCCATTTTATTATAGAATCTCCCTTAGACACTTAATATAAAATGCCCCATATAAGTTTATTTTTATTATGGACATTGTTATAGGTTCCTAATATAAAATGTCCCATATATGAACAATATATGGGACAAGACACATATTGACTGATGCACCCCATTTGTGGGAGCGGGAGGCGGTGCGGGACCAGAATACCCTCAGGACCATGGCTCTCTCCCAGCAGCAAACGTATTGGGTGTGCAGCATTTGAGAGAATATTGACAATACAGTTCTAAATTTATTGTGGAAAGATCTAAATTGGCACTCAAGGTGTCTGACTACCCTAAAGGTGCATACACACGGTCAGATTTTTCTTCAGATCTGAACCATAACGATTTAAAAAATCATTCAATCGTTCATATCTGAAAGAAAATGATGGACGATGAACGATGCGCGTTCCCGATGGTCAGATAACGATATCTGACATCTGATGTGTTTGCAGTCAGACTTGGGACGATTCCATTCATTTTAATGCAGTCAAAAATCTTTCGTATTTCAAATCGTTCAAATCGTTGATCAAATCGTTCAATCGTTCATCTGACTGTGTGTATGCACCTTAAGTCTCTGTTTCTATGTTTATGAAGCTTTCTAGGCTATTGTTCATTTTAAAATGTACTTTTTTCCTTAGTTTTTAGCTTAATTTTGTAATTTTAATAGAACATTGTATTTACTATTATTAACTTCTATTTGGGTAAATATATACCTTCACAACATCCACGAACTATGAAAGCACTGAGCATTGCTATTTAGTGTCTGACTTCATGCCATTAATGCAGTGACTGCTTTATTAACCCATACCTGTGCTTGACTGGACACCAATGCAACAAGAAAGATTACTAATATAGTGTCTGCTTCACTAAATTTTTCTGTGTCTGGCTCATCAGTAATGAAGTAAGAGCTGTAGGAGGCTGCTTTTCAATTGTTTTTGTAATTGTTTTATTATATTGTTGTTTTGTAATTACATGTACCAGCCAGTGTGATTACATTGGAACTATATTGTGAATACATATTTATTAAATTACCTGTTCATGAGCACTTCTTTTTTTTCTTGATATTTGCTATGTGACTTAATATTCCCTGATTGATAGCTGCTGGACAAAGAGATCAGCACCAGGTCTTTTTCTTTCTTCATTATGATAGCTACATATGCGTAGTTAATGCTTATAATTTTTGGGTAAAAAAAATAAAAAGCTATGACATTTCAATACAATGTTCTGAATCTTAAAAAGAAAAAAAATTAAAATGTGATCGGGAAAACGGGTGTTTTTGCTTTGCTATATATATATATATATATATATATATATATATATATATATATATATATATATATATATATATATATATAGGGCTTGCTGCGGGTGTTAAGTATAACTGGCTCTGGTTTCCCCATGGTTTTGCATGACGAAGCCTACTTGTAACATTGATACTTCTTCTCAGGAAGCATTAACAGAAGTATTGGGCTGACAAAATGTAATTATTGATTTTATGCCGTAGGGCAGTGGTTCCCAAACTGTGCGCTGTGGCACCTTGGGGTGACTCGGGATATTTGCAGGGGTGACTCAGGTTGGTGGTCCAGCACCAAATCAAATTTTTTATGGTCAATGTAAATATGTGGACAAACAGAAGTGCAAACCTGTCCACCACCACATTACTGAACCTAAGGATGACAGATATGCACAAATTTACTTCACTAGATGTTTTTATGAATTTCTAAAAAAAAAAAACATTTGGCTTAGGGGTGCCTTGAAAACAATGCTGATACACTAGGGTGCCGTGATTCAAAAAAGTTTGGGAACCTCTGCCATAGGGAATTGTTAAAATTAATATAGCTATTGCTGCACTGCTTGAAAATAATATAAATACTATGTTCATAATTATGTGATATACCTTAAAAAGCAGAAAGGGCATTTCATAGCGATGCCAATAAGTCACTCTTATTGCTTTTGATAGTATTCGCCAACTGAGTATTGCTCTGCTGAAACAGTAATAAAAAAGAACTGGACAAAGAAAATGGATCTCTGTTGAAACACAGCTGGTAACTCTAGTGATGGTACCAGGGGTGTATTTAGGGGTCTATTTACTAAGCAGTGTTAGGAGAAGTGAAAAGTGAAGAGTGATAAACGACCAACCGATCAGCTCCCAACTGTCATTATTCAAACACAGCCTGTGAGATGGCAGTTGGGAGTTGATTGGCTGGCCATTTTCCAGGCGTTTTGTGTAGCGCTACTCCGTGGGACTTCGGAGAGGTAAGTATAAAAAAATATGGGTGCAGGGTGTGCGGTGTGGCCCCTGGATCCAGTTTGCACCGCACACCCTGCACCCATTATAAATTATCACCAGAAAAATGGCACTGGAGAGCATACACTAAGGGGTAAATTTACTAAGATGGGCGTTCTATTTAAGAAGTGATATTGCCCATAGTAACCATTCAGATTCTCATTTATCTAGCACCTTCGAGAAGATACCTGGAATCCGATTGGTTGCTATGGGCAACATCACTTCTTAATAAAACTCCCATCTTAGTAAATTGACCCCTAAGAGTAATATGAAACACGAGAGCACAATTCTAACAGAAAATGTATATTATGCACCTCGTCTGTCCTGATTTCAGGACAGACCTGATTTGAGCTCCCACTTAAAATAGACGGGGCTCACATGGAAACGGGCATGACTTCACCTTAAGTGGATGTAGCTGGTCAGAAAAAGGACATGATTGGCTGGAGTTTGTATGCATTTAGAACACAGATGGAGTTTATTTCAACAAAAATTTGTCTGGGGTAAAGCTGGGAGGTATAATATATATAGTAAGCAAGGCCAGGGAGAAAGCAGCCATATGCTTTTCCACATAGAATGTGAAATAATAGAGTCAGTCCTAAGGCAGCCTGATTTTTTTTTTTTTCATTATCTGTCTCGGAAGGTAAGGTAATCACCTGTAATGATAGACAATATATTATGGCAACTATCTGATTTGCTGACAGTCTGCCTGTCACATTTAGTTCTCTGTTGGAGCCGCCCTATTTGGTTTGGGAATGGCCTTGGCATGCTGCTTTTAGTCTGAGACTAAAGGCCAGTACTCTAGTGTGTACCGACCTCAAGTGCATACACCCTTGCCGATGCTGGGAACGATGCTGCCAAACGCATCATGGCCATCACGAACGATGTCGCCTGTTGGACCTGCATGCAGGACAGATGGGCGATTTGGCTGATGACGCATGGGAGTACGCAGGTACACACTAGATGATGTGCTCAATATGTTGTCTGATCCGTCTGAATCAGACGACATATCATCTAGTGTGTACCCAACATAAGCGCTTTTCTGCTTACTATGCAGGAAACGTCAACCTTGATGTACATCATCACAGGTAAATGCAGGAGGCCATACAGAGAGGGTGTTATATTGGTAGTATCAGTGCTTAAAGTGGTCCTAGAGAAGTGGTGGAACTCACCCTCCCCCTTGGCACACAATAGGGAGTGTGGTCTCAAAAGAAATGGGCGTGGTCACACAATAGTATTCCCAATTCAAATTACACCACACAGTAGCACAATCTTGATTCACCCGATTCACATTACACCACATAGTAGTGCCCCTTTTACACAATGCCCACAGTAGTAGTGTAGTGCCCCTTATGCAGTGCTCCTAGCAGTGGTAGTGCCCCTTATGCATGTGGCCCCCAGTAGTGGTAGTGCCCCTTATGCAGTGGCCCCAGCAGTGGTAGTGCCCTGAGTAGTGGTAGTGCCCCTTATGCAGTTCCCTGAGTAGGGGTAGTGCCCCTTATGCACTGCCCACAGTGGTAGTGCCCCTTATGCAGTGCCCCCCAGAAGTGGTGCCCCTTGTAGTAATGCCCTCAATAGTGCCACTTACACAAAAACATAACTTACCTTAAGCCACGCTCCTGAGTGCCTCCAGTCCGCCTGGCTGCCCATAGTCCTGTGAACTATGGGCGAGACATCATAATGTTTCTCTCATAGTGCTCATGAGTGAGCGCCAGCTGCCGCTGCGGGAAGGGGAGGGAGCCGGGCACCCGCTGGTAACAAAATCTCAGCGGACGCTCAGGAAATGGAGCCTCCCTGCGGCTACAGGCTAAGGTGGGTCGGAGGAGGCAGAACTGGTTCCATCTCAAAATAGCAGTGACGGAACACAGTTCCGCCCCATTCCGGCCCACTTTAACCCCTGGGTAGTATTAGCAGAGTAGCAGAATTGTGCATCCGGATAACACTGGATGAAATTGGTATTGTGCACTCTCATCTCCTAGGTAGTAAATAATACAACACAATGTGTTAAGTGTATTGCACAGTTGTTTGGTGCTGGCGGCAGTTAGTCTACAAGTGATATAGCTTAGCGGGGTCTTAGGTTTATTGAACCAGGTAGCATAATAAAGTAGCATATAACACAGTACTATATCAGGGTGTGTAAACAAAACAATAGTAGTGATACTGCCTTGAGCGTTAGGGTATTGCTGGACGTGGTAGTGCTGTGGTCATCTGGGTGGTATGCGCCCTGGTGTAAGACAGTGCTATGCCAATCTATATAGCAGGGGTGATAGGTTATTTGTGAGGTCCCAGTAGACACTGCAGGGCTGCTGTCAGTCTCAGAGGTGTGTCCATATGCAGAGGATACCAGGGAGGAAAGAGGTGCAAGCAAGAAGAGCATACGCAGTAGTGCTCGTTACAGGTCAAGCCTCCTGCTAAGCTCCGGCAGGTCCTAGAGGCTGGTAGCTCAGTTACCTGTTTGGCAGTATGGTTGGAGGCAGTGCAGGATTGCTCCTCATCCAACACCCTCCTTACTTAAGACTGCCACTCATCACATGACACACATTTATATCTCACCTTCAATGAGAAACATTGCTCAGCAGGAAAATATATCAACATTCAAATATGTACCAGTCCATAACCCTGTAAGAAAACATTCTGGACATGAAACATGAAAAATACTAACTAAAACATCCTCTATTAGCTCCCTGACAAAATGACATTTGGCAGCTTCTGAAATAGAAATATTTAAATTACATTTAGTCCCAACAATAGGTAGGGAAAATGAAAGTTTCTCTCTATCCTATCCTTTTGCAGGTGGGTACACAACACTTGATGCTTTCACACTTCTTGAACACTTTGTTTTGAACTTCTGGACTTATGGTCAATTTCCACTCTTGCCAATCACAACTTGGTTTTGGATCAGGAAGTGCCTCAGGTATAGAACAAACAAGTCCAGTAAACTCCTCACTATACTTTCTTGGAGGTTTCCCTTCATTGCTCATCATGAAACTCCTGTTCCACTAATAGTTAGCTATATGTAATGCCTCTGCTGGCACGTTTAGCAACACAAGTCTCTGTGGCTGTACAATATTCTAGTTCTCTTTAGCTGAACTAGTCTCATGAAACACATCGTCACTTTACAGTATGAGCTCTGTTAAGGTCCCACAGACCGTTACCTTTGCTCTATTTACAGTGTCAAAGCATGATACACACAATGGATTTAGGAACACGTTTGTGTCTTCTCACTTTAGGTACATGAGATTAAGCTCTACTTCCAAATACACGTAAATGACTGATGTTTGGTTTCTTACCAGTCCACGCCTCCTATGGTGTCATCTCTTTGACTGTCACGGTATGTGATCAATTTTTGAGATACACAACTATTTATACTGCTTCAGCCAAAAATCTTATGTCAAACTGAAATCATCCAGCATAGCTCCCATTCTGTAAAATATTGTCCTATTCACTGTCTACCTCACGCTATTCTGTTCCGCTGTATAGACATTAATTAGCGGATGCCATTTTCTCTTAGATGGCTATATCTTTATTCTCATATTATCCGCAATTGTTAGAACTTAGGGCCTGATTCAGACCAGCACGCAAGCGCACAGCGCTCGCAAGTGGGTCGGTGGTCCCCGACTGTGCATACACCGCCTCCGGTGTGAGCGAGACCCATACTGCAATGGCAGCTCCGTCGCAACGGGTCTCGCTACAAGACGGGGCGGCTGTCGATGTTGCTTGACAGCTCGCCCCGTTTTATAGGCGGGGAGGCTGCACAAAGGCAGGCGTTCCCTTAGGAACGCCTGGCGTTTGTGGGCGGCCCTACTGACATCACTCGTGATGTCAGTAGTGGACTTCCTGCTCTATTAGAGCAGGAAGTCCACTTAGGCTTGTGACAGCTGAGACCCTACCACAGGGTCTCCTCGCAAGCCCGATGGTCGCGATAATCGCGACCATCGCCAGGCCGCTCGCAAAAGCGGCCTGTCCTGCTGGGTAGGACTAACTGAAGGTGCCCACACACATACCGATGTGATCTCAATCACACGATGCATACGATTTCCCCCTCAACTCTCCCCGGGAGCTCCCTGGCAGTCCTGCACACGATTTGGTCTGAAAATGCTGCCAATTGGACACAAGATATATCGTGCCTCCTAACTACTCCAGTGCATCCTGACTTGAGATTGTCAGATCTGCCCTACAGCACGGCAGATCTGAAGATGCGATGTACGACCTGCGGGGACGCGCATCACATCGTGATCGTGAGTGGGGACTCACGATTTCTTCACGATTTGGCCATATTTTACACGATCAGTCGTTCCAATGTGTTGGAATTGGCCAGATCGGGCAAAATATCGCTATGTGTGTGGGCACCTTAAGCTTTCACAATAGGCGGAGCCTGACGCTTGAGTTTTAAAATTTTGCTGAGTGCCGCTAAGTTCTAGCTATGTACCTGCTCGTCATCTATTGACGCCCACTGAAGTAAATTACAGAGAGATGGATTACTGTCTATGTATTTGTTCATTCTCTTACATGCACTAACCTTTGCTGCATATAGTGTGCTCTCAAATTCATTCTTCTCATTAGCCCTTTATTTTCATGAGCCATCTGCAGAGACTCCCACATATCATGGTGTAAGTTAATCCACACATGATATAGCCTAACCAGGTTTTAGGTTTATTGAACCACGTAGAACAATGAAGTAGCATATGACACAGGGATATAGCAGGTGTGTAAATAATAGTACTGATGCAACCTGTTGCGTTAGGGTATTGCTGGACATTGTAATTCACCGGACATCTGGTTGGTATGCACCCCAGTTTAAGGTAGCGCTATGCCCCTCTAATATAGCGGTGGTGATACAGTGTACTTGTGGGTTCCTAATAGGCACTGCAGGGTTGCTGTCATGAGTCTCTCACAGGTGTGTCCATATGCATAGGACGCCATAGAAGAAAGAGGCCCTAACAAGGCCCGCATGCACAGTAGCGCATGTCAAAGAACAGGCCTCCCGCTGAGCTCCGGCAAGTCCTTGAGACCGCAGGCTCAGTTACCCTTTTGACGCTACGGATGGAGGCAGCACAAGAGCACTCCTCGTCCAACAGGTAGAGGGCATGATATTTCTGGGAGTGGATAATTATTTGGGTGGAGAAGCAGGATACCAGGGTAGCCAAATGATCTTCGCAAATATAGAATTACAATGATTTATTTATTAATATTTTCTTATATAGCGCAACATATTCTGTTGCACTTCACAATTGGAAACATTAATAAAACAAAACTGGGTAATAGCAGACACAGGTAGGAAGGCCCTGCTCGCAAGCTTACAAAAGCTACAATTTCCTATTTTATAGCCAATTCAATAAAATCCAGTATTAAATCATTTACATATTGTGTGGAAGTCACAAGGGTGTTCTCTGCATTGTGTGGCAGTCCCAGGGGTGATATCTATATTGTGTGGAAGGCACAAACTTATTCCCACTATTATGTTGGCTTTATATATAACTCCACCTCATTAGACAACCCACTGCACATACATTGCTGGCACATTGGTCGAAGAGCACGGGCCACTCTCAGATGTTTTCCCCTCAGGACAAAAGTTGTAAGCCATCAGTTGCCTGTCATCTAGCAATCACAAATATTATCTGTGAGCTTACGTAGACTGTGTGTAAATGGGTTAACCACTAATGGCACAAAGGGGGGGACCATCGATGGTTGTCCCTACTGTGGAGTATGTCAGGCGATGGCACAAACAGGAAAGGGGAGGGTCTAAGCTCTGTGCCCAGAGCTGAGGAAAAGGAAATTTCAAAAAAAAAAAAAAACAGAGCCCTGCTAGCCATCAATGGTAGAGAACCATCAGATCTCCATCGTCAGCTGCAAAACAATCAACCATCGATTGTCAATAGCCATTCATAATTTTTTTTATATATATATATATTTTACATGAATATATGAGGAAACATACACCATATTGGTTCAGTTCACATAATGTCTGCCTATGTTGTGTGGAGGTAAGGGTGCAGTTTCCTTATGTGATTTCAATTATATTTACTTTTTTAAGAAACTTTATTGTAAATCTGGTGTAAATTACTGTGCTTCTGCATCTGTTGCTCTACTAGAGGGAAACCATTCACTTAGACCATGTGGCCATTGCAAAGATACAGGGACAAGCCAAGCAGAACATTTCAGTCTGTAGAACTATAAGGGGAAACTGCTCTCACCACAGAACAAGGAACAGAAATACAGCAGTGTCAGCTGAGCAGACAAGGATGAATAGCTGCAAGTACAGATGAACTCTCATAACCTCTCTGTGTGTTGGTTATTACATTTCCCAAAATGTTTACACACCAGATACAGGCTGCCACATTTATACTGTAAAGGAGACACCTAAACATTAAGGTGTTACAGACATAAGTTCACAGCATAAAACCCTACACATTACAGACATCCCTAGGGACTGTGAACTGGTGGGATTGGAAGGAGCTGTACCCTTATTAAACACAAACTTGCAATAACATTTTCCTTAAGTGTTAAGTTACGGTGTATTGCAGTGCGTTTGGATGTATGTTTTTCCAAAATGAACATGGGCTGAGGAGTTTGCTAGTAGCCATTATTTGAGGTGGTGAATCTTGTAAGACCAGTCTTTGTGGTGACTAGATGTTGCTTTTGTAAGGCTCAATAAGATACTGAGGCAAAAACTTGGCAAACTTGTACTACATACAATTTAATATCACTAATTAGTGCAATAACTAGCTGTTGCTTGCGGCTTAGTCTACGATGAAATCGCTTCTCCCAACATTTTTTCTATTTGAGATGTTCTAGTTGTATTGCTTTGCATAGGGGCTCTGTCACAGGAGTGGCCCAAGTGAATAGCAGCACTATACAGACTGGTGGCAGCAGTGCCTTCACCCACCACTCACACCAATGTCACTGTGTACAGACTGCTATGTAGTCTCTCCTATTCAAGTGAACGCGGGGCCCAAAGCACCTCTCCCCCCACCACTTACTGGTCGTGCACATGGTGCCACACCTCACTGGCGTCACAAGGGGGGTGCAGGCCGCACCTGGGTGTCACCAGCCGAGGCGTGACACCAAAGTGCTGGCTCCCCAGCAGTGACAGGAGCCGGGTGCTGCATTACATGCATCGCTCAGGTCCTAGCACAGTGAGGGAGCCGGTACTTCACACAGGCTGGTGCCCGAGGCCAGCCTGCACCTCCCGCACCTCCGGTGTGAAAAAAAAACAAAAAAAAACGGGTGTTCGGGCCGCGAGGCCATGCCCCCATTCACGAGGTCACGCCCCCTTATTAGCCGGCGCCACACCAGGTGCAAAGACAGATAGGGACGCCACTGCCACACCTATCTCTTGCATTGATGATGTTAATACGTTTTGTTAATGCTCAGCTTTAACTTGACGGATTGAGTGAAACAAAGTGCAGGTTATTTCTAGGAGTTTCCACTACAAAATGAAAAAAAATAAAAAAAATCGGCTCAGTATTTTTTATGCATCAATTTGGAACAAACATAATATTAGCTGTAGATAATGTATTGATGGCAAGATTAAAAAAAAAAAAAAGTTACCTAAATTATAGTATTTCCAGTTTTAGAGAAATCCTACAAACCATGTCGATTGTGGGCACTGGGTGTATAGTAAATAGCCTGGCACAAATTGCGTCCAGTATGTGAAATATGAATTCAATGAGGCAAGATACCCAAAGTCTGTGGTGCAATTTTATAATACTAGACTAAAGATAAAACATCCTTAAAATATTTATTGAATGACAAAATCAAATTAAAATCAGCATTTGCGGTATATCTAACCACTACAAAAATGTAAAACCTATTAAGACAGACATTGTAATGTAAAACAGCCATCCATCCACAAAAAAAACCCTTACACAAAAAAATGGAGCAGGGCGATTAAGCATAAACCTACAGCATATTTTGGAACTTATTTTTAAACTAGATACGGACATTATATTTAGTATTTCAGAATTTATTTTTGCTGTTATTTCAAATAATCAATATTATGCCTTCACAAGTATTATTTTTCTCAGAAGGCACCGCTGGGAACCAGCTAAAGTCTAGGTCTACAGAGAAGTGGAAACAGGATGAGCAAACATGTAAGCATTACATCAAAGTTCAGGGTCCCACCACTTTATAACCACACTTTCATTAAATAAAGTCTTCACCTTTTATCCTAAAATACTGCATGATTTAGCTTGCTTAAAAGGTGCGTACACATGGTACGATATTTATGAACAATAACTTTCAGCGATAAATGCATTCTCGCATGGACGATAACTATATCTATGGTCGTCCGTAAATGCAAACCAACTTGGATGATTTCATCACGATTTTCATGTGCATAGATGTGGCAGGATGACTTCACTGAAAGATATCTATCAGTGTGTACACCCAATATCGTTAGTCCTGCACTACAGAAAAGTTGAAGGGAAATCGTTCAGCGATATCGTTGGTTGTGCAGATCGTACCGTGTACACCCCAGCTTTAGCTTAACATTATCATGAGGAATGCATCCTCTTTATCTCATTTAAAAAATCGCCTTACAAAAAAATAAATAAAAATTCTACACTGCTCTGTGAAAGTGGCCAAACCAGTATACCTACTCCAAGGAATTCCCCTCACACCGTGCAGCATTTCTCCTCAGTTTGTACAAAGTTCTTCGCTGCAAACACCATCATCTCTGCAATCCAATGTGTAGAAGTCCATATGTACCTATACATGGCAGGACCAAAGTGGATTTCATGCTCCAGAGCAGCTATTTTGCCGTTCACAAATTACCTCTAGTATAAACAACTAAAAAGATGTCTCAGCTGTAAATCCTCAATAAGTGAGACACAATTTGTACACAATCTAAATAACAGTATGGCTGTGCACACAGGGTCTCATATCAAGCTGCACATAAGTCCATGTGTGAAATGTACTCGGAGAAATACAGATCTTGAATTTTTGGCCCTTTGCAGCTGGAGGGTCAGTAAAGGGACATGCATGTGTAAGGAAGAGCATGCAAGTTGCAGATACCTTAAGTTATGTCAATTTGCAAGTATATAAGCCTGGTGCAAGATAAATAAACCTAAAAATGCCTAGCAATGATTGACTTTGTCCTCATGTGACCAGAGTGTATATAGACTGTCAGTCCTGCCTATCTCACAGACTATATAATACTCAGCAAACAAGATTAAGTACAGATGTAGCCTCTGAGCAGTCAGTGAGGCAGACAGAATAGATGCACTCTCTGTGCACCAGTCATTGGGCCTGATTCAGCAAGGATCGCAACTGCTAAAGTGTATGCAAACGGCCGATTGTTGCGCACTGCGCATGGATCGCAGTGCGCGTAGGCACCACTGCAATCACAGTGACTACGCATACCCATTGCAGAGTGATTGACAGGCAGTGCCGTTTGGGGGTAGTAACCGGGGGAGGGTTGGTCGGAGAAACGCAGGTGTGCCAGTGCGTTTGAATGCCGTTGCACGGGCGTGCATAAATTATCCACTGCGATGTCAAATGCAGCCAGAGCTCTCCCTGCGTGCAGGAAAGTTAGCAACTTAGTTGTAGGATCAGACCTGCCTTAAATGTGCGAGTGGCTCTGATGTACTTCGATGATGCCGATGTTTTGGCTGGATTTCAAGGTATTACAGATGTGCGAGAGGGGAAGTGGGCGTCTGCATGTTGTCAGTGAGAGTGCTTTGCGATTGTAAATATTACTTTTGCAGCAGAACTGCGTGCCCGATTGCTACCGCGATCGCACTAACGATCCTTGCTGAATCAGGCCCATTGTATGAGTGACCTATGTACTCACAGGACCCGATTTATTTTTTCTCCCAATGGCTTTAAATACAGAAATTTTATCAAAGGTAAAATTGAGTGTCGTGTATACATTTGCAGTTTTTAAAGCCGCTGGGAATTCTGCTGTTACTATAAGTAAGAGATAGATCGCTGCAGTCTCTGTAGTCAGAGTGAGAGTCACACTACAGGTGGTGTTGCTGTATAAACAGTGAGAATGACAGCACAATGGCACAGCTGTATTGCCCACGTGAGACTAACAGGGCATTAGATCTGCATATTGGCAGTACAGAAGCATTTTTTTTCTATACTGCATTAAACTGACAGCACACTCATTGACACACAGAGAGGGCATTAGAAGAATTTGTATACACAGCGTGAGACTAACAGGACAGCTGTAGGCTTTGTACATAAAACGTGGGACATACAGTACGGCTGTAGTCTTTTTGCACACAACGTTGGTCTGACAGTATAGTTGTAGATGTTAAAGCCACTCTATACACACAGTACAACGTCAATCTTTGAAACTTCTCTTCCTCTGAAGAATTGGAGCACAAACGTCATCTTCATTGATGATTTAATACCATAGAAAGCAAATCCACCATACAGAATATAAAAATACCGGCCCAGCGACACTTGACAGGCGCGTATGCACACTCACAATGGATGATGGAGAGGGAGCATAAGCAGTTCACACACATATTGCAGCATTGGAAGGGGGAGCAGTAATGAGGGGGCAATGCTCGTCCTCTCCCACAGATATTTAGCCCTCCCCCATTCTTGGAATAATCAGGGGATGGGACTCAGTCCTCTTTTTTGTCTGTCTCATCCTTATGGTCTTTGGAAACGTCCTTCGGCTGCTCCTCGTATCTGGAAGAAAGGGTGGCAAATGATAATGTGCCCAGCACAGCACCCTACCCAGCTCATTGCCACCTAAATCCCACCAAACCATCCCAGGACAACAAGTGGCAGAAACTGGTACTTACGCCGACTCATAGTTTCAATCACTATCTAAGGGAGGGACGCTAAATTGAACGAACAAGGTCCAATACATAAAACAACTTTTAATATTCACAAATGTAAGTGTAAACATTCCAATAAACAATGGAAAGGTGATGATCACTAAATTAATTCATATACCCTCAACCGATTAATGATTTGCATGAGTTTGTTCTGCTGTCTTATGGTTGATAAAACACCACTTATGAAATCTATTTTAAACAGAAATAACTATCTGAAGTAGACCCCAGCTGAATTTAACAAAGTGATTTCAATGGGACTTTTAACACCCTAAAGTTCCAATAAACGCTGAGATTTTCACAATAATGTAGTTTTAAACATAACCGGGCCACAGACTGCAGTATATAAGCCCTAAGCACGATCATCACATGATGGGGTCCCAGCAGAGGTTGGTCAGGAAGGACAGGACAATGCAGGTGACTGATGGCTGCACATAAGAATGTATTACTATGCTAATTGTGCATTAAGCCAATCTGAAAGATAGATGAAACGCTTTTGAGAATTTTTGTACTTTAAAGCTAGAATAGCGTTACCCCTTTTCTGCTGCAATGTCGATAACTTGTCACAACAATTGTACTTGAGCTCTAATGAAGCAGGGATAAGCAGTAATATGTTTAACTTTTGACATATATTAGAAGGGACATCTGCCCAATTTTTTAGTTATATTTAATATTTGTTATGACATTGTAACAAATTTGTATTGGTTATAGCGCTTTACTAGGGCTCAGATGCAGCAGACCTCATTATCCGTCCATAACAGACCTAGCAGAGGAGGAAGGATGTGGTCCCCAATATGACGATGTTCAAAGACACAGCTATTCCTCTTCACTTTTACCTCTGTTGACAAGAGGCTGTGAATCTATTAAAGTTCACTAAGTGCAGCTCACCCAACTGCATACATCCCCCTAGAATGTTGCTAGCTCCACATCGCGCATTTTCCTGTGCACCTCTATGGGGTACGAGGGAAAACAGGCAATGTTATTGTCCATAAGGTGTCGGAGTTTTAACTGTCCCCACAGTGTTCTGACTGCACTTTGCAGACCTCACCAAAAATTAAATTTCCCCACTGTGTCTAAAGAATATCCACTTTGTGTTCAACCAATCTGTACTTACTTGTTATAGTAACATGTAATGGAGTGGGTTCAGATCTACTGCCTACTCTCAATAGCACCAACCAAGGCTCTGGCTGAGCGGTATTTGTTTTGTAACTCTAATATCTTGTGCAATCAGCCATTTTACGCTAAGTGTGGCTCCTCGCAGGTTTATGAAAAAACTACAGTCAAGAAAAAGGTGTAACATAAAAAACAAACAACTGTCCACACAAAATAGCACCGTGATCTGAAATAAGGTTATTCGTTTCTGTGATGTTACTATTAGCTCATATTCAGTAACTTCAGAAGCTATCAAAATAATTATAAATTAAGTGATCCAAGAGATTTTGCTCTAAGTATACCTGTTCACCTTCAACCAGTGGAAGCAGCTATTGTGTAGGTATTCAGCCACAATTTTAATCATAGTGGTACTCATTCTAATGAACAATGGTTCTTTCCACAAAATGGATGCCCCCACTGTCAGTACGTTAAATTTACAGGTAATCAAATTTCTGCACTGATTAGATAAGTGCCCATTCACCCCCTAGCGATAAATCATCTCCGCCTGTAACACACCACTAAGCTGTAGTTACACATAGAACGTAGGGACAATTACTGAGCATCTTCTTATGTTCACATGAAACCACAATAATTATCTCTCGACCAGCAGAGAGAGTCTTTTATTCCAGTAGCACTTGCCCAATATTTCTGAGAATCTGGGAGTTGTGTACTTGACAAGGAAAGTACACCTTAGGGCAAATGCACAAAAATCACTCATCCACTATATGGCATTGTGGAATCCATGCTACGTGTCACCTATGATACAGAATTAGAATGATGACATCCGGTGCATGGCGTTAGTGTCCACTGGATAATAATACAGATTATGGGAGCAGAGTCTATTGGATAGCAGGTGAGGTTGGGGAGAGGCTCGTGGCCGGAGTAGGGATGCACTTGTCCATATGCATACATGAGTGGGACCCTTCACATGGAGCTGGGGTTGAGCTGCCGCCTGCGGCGGGGGGAACAAGGTTTTTGCTGCATGGATTCAGCCAGGCTAGCGGGAGATCCAGAGACCACCGGAAAGTGAGAGAGGCGAGGAGTGTGAGGTAGAATTTCCGCAGAGGACTCATAGCTGTTGGAGAGTTGAGGATAGGAGGGACACAGCAAGAGTAGTGGCACAGGAAGGGAATAAAGGTTAGGTGCGAGGGGATGTTGGAAATTGGGACACACAAAATAGGTCAATGGAAAGGGACAAACACATGTAGAGTACAGGGAGAGGTACAGATATGGCCAAAACACAGAAGAGTCCATGGGAGGGGGATGAGACATGGCCACAGACAGATGAGGTGTGCAGTGAAGGGAAGAGATGTGGCCATGCACATAAAACGTGTATAGGTAGAGGACATAAAAGATGGGAACAAGCAGGGGAAGAGACGTGGCCATGCACACAAAACGTGTATAGGTAAAGGACATAAAAGAAGGGAACAAGCAGGGGAAGAGACGTGGCCATGCACACAAAACGTGTAGAGGTAGAGGACATAAAAGAAGGGAACAAGCAGGGGAAGAGACGTGGCCATGCGAATATGGGTATAGGTAGTGAACAAGATGACCACACAAAACGGAAATTATATATCAAGAACAAGACACAGACACACACATAAGAAATGTACAGTTCGGGGGGCAGACATGAGCATAGAGAAAAGGGGTACAGGTAAGAAGGGTTACAGGCATAAGAGGAGGAGGAAGAGGAGGGGATACATTGCAGTCCCACAAATTACAGGGTCAGACAGTATACAAAAAATGAAAAGAGAAATATGCACCAGGTCAGCAGGACAGGACATGGACAGTATACAGTCAGAATAGAAAAGGGTTCAGAGTTAAAAAATGGGGTGGAATGTGTACAAGGGACAATAACAACAGCATCATCAATATTTGGGGGGACAGAAGCAGTAGAAGAGAGGAACAATATGATGATGGTAAATGGAGTGAACAGGAGATAGGAACACATGAAGAGGGGGAAGGGGTGAGAGTAAATGGAAACAAAATAAATGTAAAGCAGGGAAAGATATGGGTAGAGATAAAGAAAGAGAAGAAAAAGAAAAAAAGAAAAGGAGGTAGAAACATGTGAAGAAAGTTTCCAAGACTGCCCCTGCCACTCTACTCTACACCCCCTCCCCACATGCAGACTCCCCTGCAATGCTTACTCACCTGAACATCTCTGTGATCTCTCCTTTTACCAGGGCCACAAGCAGAGGAAACCCGATACAGGCTGGGACTAGGTATAGAAGCGCCGGCTGTGCAGCAATAGACAACACACAACTCAGGTAAGCAGACATATTGGCATACTTATTAAATAACATGCTGTAACATGGAACAACCAATGTTAGTGCCAGAGACTGCTTACAGCACTGTAACTAAATGCACTGCTGATCTGAGGGCTGAGAAACGCGTGGCTCCCTAGCTGCTGCGGAATGGCACATGTAAGAATGTTAGGACCTATAGGTGCATAACAGCCAGATAGCCACTTGTTGCACAAGACTGCTTTGTGTCAAAACATATTTAGGAGATATATATCTGTATCTTTACTATAAATTTACAAAAACAAACTATACACAATGTGACCATAATTACACTTCTCATGTCCTAGTTAGTCTCTACTAAATTTGGTGACATTCTGATTGTTATAACAAGCTATAGATGGTTCTGAATATAGAGGTGTGATTGTGGATAGATATATATTATATATAAAATATATATTTTACATGCATACACAGGTAGATGGGCACTCTTGGATAACAAATACTGCAGTGCCTTCCTTTTAAGGTAATGAGAGCCAGCAGCTACTCGACCATAAGAAGGATCAGGCAGTCTTGTACAGGTGTAATAGTTTATTGTCTATACCAAGGTACGTACGTATATATATATCTATAACATCTCTCTCTCTCTATCTATACACACACACACAAACATACACGCACATACACACACACAGTACCAGTCAAAAGAAAGGACACACCTTCTCATTCAATGGTTTTTATTTCAATTATTTTCAACATAGTAGATTAATACTGAAGACATCAAAACTATGAACGAACACATACGGAATTATGTTGTAAACAAAAAAGTGTAAAACAAATCAAAGTATGTTTTATATTTTAGATTCCTCAAAGTAGCCCCCTTTTGCTTTGATGATAGCTTTGTACACTCTTGGCATCCTCTCAATCAGCTTCATGAGGTAGTCTCCTGGGATGGCTTTGAATTAACAGGTGTGCCTTGTCAAGAGTCAATCTGTGGAATTACTTGCCTTCTTAATGTGTTTGAGACCATCAGTTGTGTTGTGCAGGGTTAGTACACAGTGGACACCACTATTTGACTACTGTTGTAATCAATATTATGGCGCCAACCACTCAACTCAGTAAAGAGAAACGACAGTCCATCATTACTTTAAGACATGAAGGTCGATACGGAAACTTTCAAGTACTTTGAATGTATCCTCAAGTGCAGTTGCAAAAACCATCAAACGCAATGATGAAACTGACGCTCATGAGGACTGCCCCAGGAAAGGAAGACCAAGAGTTACCTCTGCTGCAGAGGATAAGTTCATTAGAGTTACCAGCCTCAGAAACCACTACTTAACAGCACCACAGATTAGAGACAACATAAAGTCTCATCAACTGTTCAGAGGAGACTGCGTGAATCAGGTCTTCATGGTCATATTGCTGTAAAGAAGCCACTACTGAGGATGAACAAAAAGAAGGAGAATTGTTTGGGCCAAGAAACATAAGGAATGGACATTAGACCAGTGGAAATCTGTACTTTGGTCTGATGAGTCCAAATTTGAGATTTTTGGTTCCAACCGCCGTGTCTTTGTGAGACGCAGAGAAGGTGAGCGGATGGTTTCTGCATGTGTGGTTCCCACTGTGAAGCATGGAGGAGGAGTTGTGATGGTGTGGGGGTGCTTTGCTGGTGACACTGTTGGTGATTTATTCAAAATTCAACACTTAACCAGCATGGCTACCACAGCATTCTGCAGCGCCATGCCATCCCATCTGGTATGCGCTTACTGGGACCATCATTTGTTTTTCAACAAGACAATGACCCCAAACACACCTCCAGGCTATGTAAGGGCTACTTGACCAAGAAGGAAAGTGATGGAGTGCTGCATCAGATGACCTGGCCTCCACAATCACCCAACCTAAACCCAATTGAGATGGTTTGGGCTGTTGGACCGCAGAGTTGAGGAAAAGCAGCCAACAAGTGCTCAGCACCTCTGGGAACTCCTTCAAGACTGTTGGAAAACCATTCCAGGAGACTACCTCATGAAGCTGATTGAGAGAATGGCAAGAGTGTGCGCAAAGCTGTCATCAAAGCAAAAGGGGGCTACTTTGAGGAATCTAAAATATAAAACATTTTGATTTGTTTAAAACTTTTTTGTTTACAACATAATTCCATATGTGTTCTTTCATAGTTTTGAGGTCTTCAGTATTAATCTACTATGTTGAAAATAATTTAAACAAAAACCATTGAATGAGAAGGTGTGTCCAAACTTTTGACTGGTACTGTATTTATCACACACACGTGTGTGTGATAAATATCTATAATATACATATGACAAGGTAGCCAGTTTTTCAAGGAACATGCAATAAAAACGAGCAAACACTAAAGGTGCTCTATGCCCATCCACTAGCCGATTGCGTAATCGTACAGTGTAATCGCTCAGTAATCGGCCGCAAATCATGCATCCAAGTGTCGGAAACGACCAGCGATGCGTGCTTCCGCTGGTCATTTCTGACATCAATCATCGGCCGAACATGCAGGCCAATCTGCTGATAACGACAGATTGGCCATGTTCGGGGGTGATTGATGTGCCTACACTGAACGATCAATCGTTCAGTGTAGGCACTGTACCCCCTAGGGGAACGACAGTACGACTACGATGTCATAATCGTAAAGTCTTTCCCTGGTCTACTAGTGGATGGGCACCATTAGTTTAAACTGCACTCCCCTCAAGTATATTACAAATAAATGATTAACCATTTATGCCTATTTTCTGCTCTGTCTTTTAAACAGTGGAAACTGGAGTCACTTGTATACAGTCCAGCAATACCACTACACTGCTGTTCACACTGGAACAGGAACCACCACCACAGCTGGTTGATACTGCATATATTATGCCATCTTCACTTAACCCTTTTACCACAGAATGTGACTGGATAAGTCTGGGAGTGGACTTCGGTATATTAAAGTAGGGTCTCACCTGAGCATGTTTGAAGGTGTGCATCACGAAGATGGTCAGAGCCAACCCAAAGATGTATGCCAAAAAGCTGGTGTAGAAATACGTGTGAGAATTCTTTTTCAAGCTGGAAGGGAGGAGAATGTTACTTGTCCATATTTATTGAGATATTTAAATGACCAATCCCCTGCGTACTTCGATTACTTCCTTATTTTGTTATTCTTCAACCTACACTGTTCATTAGGACCCTTACATACATTGTATAGAAGCCATCACAGCTTCAGTACTTACTAAGTATATGGCATCACAGAACCTTAATGTACATTTTCAATTTAGCCAGATGCGTTTTTTATCCCTTGATTCATCTAATCCTCTTATACACTGATACACCGCTACAGTGCCCGCCCATCCACACCACACGTGTTACTTCCAAACTCACCTGATATCAAAACGGAGTAACAGTGCAATGAAGATACCTGATGAGAAGAGGAGAAATGCAACATGTAACAAAAGCAGAATTCAAATCTCTTTAGCGCAACATTATCTGTTCTGTGATTTGTACATTTATATAATGTTACTCAATGCCGTACAGGAAATGTGTATTCATTAACACAAGTCTAATATAATTCCCACAGACACAATAATAAATTGAGCGGATTTATATTTGAGGGAAGAAACAGGAACACCTGAAGTAATACAAACTCTATGCAGATAGCACTATGATTGGATTTGGAGAGGCCCCAGTACTGCGAGGCAGTAAAGCTACTCACTATGCCTCTATTTAGGGGAAAGGCTGATTATTGCTTCAACTTACAAAACAGTTACCACTATGAAGGCAATGCTTAAACGGGCAACAAAATCCCTTGGATCCTGAATACTGGCTTAGCTCACAAAGGGTCCATTCATAAAGAACATGAAGTGGCTCACGATAAACATCATTATATATCGCATCACATCGATGCAATATATAGGGATGTTTAATAGCCTTTCATGTATACTTATCTTCCTGGTGTCTTTGGGAGCTATCCGGCCCCTCCGCGATCCATGGGCGCAGTGAGAATACAGACATATCAGGATTCAGGAGTCCGATATGCCTGTATTCTTACTACTCATGCGGCAGCGTCCGAGAGCAGCAGGTCAGGTCAGACCTGCTGCAAAGGATGCTGGGAAAAGGGGACAGAGCCAGCGCAGGGCAGACATCAGGGAAGTATGCAACTTCCCTCCTATTTCCGGTTTGCGGTACAGATAACGCCAACCTCACATGGTGAATTTGTACCTCAGGAGAGGAACAGAAAGCTGAGATTTCTGTTCCTTCACGAATCACATTCACCATACAAAAGTATGGTGACGCGATTCATTCACGAAGTGGGGGTACCGCTGGAGAAGGAAGAACCTTCTCCACGGTAACCGGCCTCTATGAAATCGACGAAAGCAGTGAAAAGTCCTGTTTTCAACTAAACAGGACTTTTAACGGCTTTATGAAAAGACCCCAAAAATCATTCAGAGTTAGGAATAGATCCAGCTGCAAATGTGTGATTCCTATACATGAGCAAAACCATTTTGCCCTGAAGGAGAGCCACATTCAAAACTGCAGACTGGCCTATGGCTCCCACTCAGGGCATGCAGACTGGCCTATGGCTCCCACTCAGGGCAGAAGTAATACCCAAACAGCAGACTGGCCTATGGCTCCCACTCAGGGCAGAACAGTAATACCCAAACTGCAGACTGGCCTATGGCTCTCACTCAGGGCAGAACATTAATACACAAACTGCAGACTGGCCTATGGCTCCCACTCAGGGCAGAACATTAATACACAAACTGCAGACTGGCCTATGGCTCCCACTCAGGGCAGAACATTAATACACAAACTGCAGACTGGCCTATGGCTCCCACTCAGGGCAGAAGTAATACCCAAACAGCAGACTGGCCTATGGCTCCCACTCAGGGCAGAACAGTAATACCCAAACTGCAGACTGGCCTTTGGCTCTCACTCAGGGCAGAACATTAATACACAAACTGCAGACTGGCCTATGGCTCCCACTCAGGGCAGAACATTAATACACAAACTGCAGACTGGCCTATGGCTCCCACTCAGGGCAGAAGTAATACCCAAAAAACACGTGTTTGTCTTTTACTTCAAGCCACTTATTAAAGCAACACTAGTGCATTAGTTTCCTTTCGAATGGCACTTACAAAAATGAAAAGAAAATTGTCGATGACCATATAATGAATATGGTCAGTTCTATCAGGCCCTCTTCTATTATTGCCTCTGTTTGAGATCAGGTTAGTTTCAGCAACTTATACAGAACTGACACCCCCTTAGTCCCTGACAAGATAAAGACACTGGAGTAACACTGGATGGAGATATGGGAGCACATCTCATGCAGGTCTATCTGAGATGCTCTATCATTGGTAATACGTTCCAGCCAGGTTGCACAGCATTTGCCATTTGATAGTTGCTGGATGGGTTGCATAGCGATTGCAACCTTCCCCCACATCTAGTGGACTTGTTTGAAACTTCAAAAGTTTTGGACAGCAGGAAAGGATTCAATACATTCCATTCTTTACATTGAGCTCTGCTCGCCCCAAATTCTATTTCCCCTGGCACCCCCTGAACTACACAAAACCAATTCAAATTTGTTCGACACATCTCTTGATGCCTCCTGCCAGTTAGCGTGGATTGGCAGTCGCCAGCGGCCCCATCCATCTCTGCAGTTATAAACAGAATGTGGTACATATACTCTATTATACGACAATTGGCAACGACATGTCGCTGCTCCTTACTTGCCATCACCGAATAGGAGCATTTTCCAGTTTGCAACATAACGAAGAGGAATAAAAAATGATTGTACTATTTTATTGTTTTAATTTATATTATTCAATTTTACTGCATATATGGTCTAGTAAACTTTTTTTAATTAAAATACAACTGTTCACTATTTGCATGATACATGGGAATGGCGGTTGTATATTCTTAACCTTTTAGCAAAAAAATCAAATACTTAAAATACATCTACATATGTTGCATTGTCACATGGTTTGTCCAGGTACTTTGATGTATAATACACTTCAATTAATTAGTGCCATCTAGGGGACTCACCTGGTATGACAATATCACCAAGTCCTAACATGGCAAAGTTGCTGGCTTCTAGTCCCCTCTCTAACAGGTCCTGAGGGAAGACCACTGAGGAAAAATACAAGATGGAATGAGTAGGTTGGAAAAAAAAATAAAGAGAAAAAAAAAATGGTGGAGGTCCTGTCTGAAAGGATGACATGAATAGGGAAAATTGCTGCTAGATACTCACATTTTATTGGTGCCTCAAAAGACTTTGCCACAGTCACCATGACATTGGTCCCAAACACCTAAGAAAAAAATAAAGGTTAGGGAAACCCCCTTGCGGACCATAAACCTACTTTTTGTACTAGTATTCCCTGGACCACTCACCCAAAAGATGTCGTAGATGAAGAGCCCGCCCAAAAGGATGCAACCGGTACTGACATTGTTAAGATGCAGAAGCTCCACCCCATTTAGAGCAAATGCCAAACCAAAGAGGTTATTGGCAATCCAGTGCTGGAAAGAGATCACAAAACAATATTACATCACAGACTAAATACAGAAAGGACAAATCATTCAGTACAAAATGTGTTGAAATGATGCAATGCAATGACAAAATGTCACATGGAGAACAAAGTATGTATTGCTTATGAGATTTTATTTGTGACCTTTTAGTGTTGGTCCTTTTTATTTTGGTGCAGAAACTAAGATTTATGGATTTAGTCTTCATTCTAGTACCCTGCACCTCACATAACCTTTCCAGTTCCTTTTTACTTCCTGGGGTGTCGCTCTGCTGCTTCTAGCACACTCAGCTGATGCAACACTTCTACTATATAGACCAGTGTATGTTAGAAGAACAAGAGCAGAGAGACACACCTCAGGCAGGAAAGAGGAACTGCACGAATTGTGACAGGTGCATGGTGCTAGAATGAAGACTAGGATTTATCATGTATAGACCCATATTCAATTAGCATCGAAAAGCATTCGCATGTTTTTAGGCGATACTTTTTCAGAGCGCTCTCGCTTATCCCCGTATGTAATTCCAAAGGACGCAAAAAGGCAAAATCGGCAGAAAGCAAATCTGTTGAAAAGTCCCTAAAATTTTAGAGAAATCAGTCTGTATCCCAGGAAAAGCTGCACTAAACATTAGAAATCAATATAGAAGTGTCCTAATAGCCCTAATAAAAGTGTTTTGTGTTCTTAACGTGTCAGAATTGGCCGTTATATGCTTATATGTATAAGTGCTGAAAAATTCTAGAAAATGTCTTTTTGGAAAAATAAATACAGAGGTCAAATTTGGGGTACATGAAAATGGGTACTAGCATATTTTGATGTCTTTAAAGTGAAGATTTAAAAAAAAAAAACTCTTAGAAATACACCTGCTGCAGCCTCGTGTAATCCCCAAAACACCTGTCCCAGCCATATAGCCCCCCAAAGTACCAGCCCCCCCACACACTTTTTACCCATTTTCCAAAACTTTATTTGAAAGATTTTTGGACCGATTAGTCATTAGGGTGAGGGGGGGGGGCCACAGGGTTCAGGACCGAATCCCCACATTTGCACCCCAAAATAGAGATTTTGCACTTCCAATTCGCCTGTCTGTGCATAGAGAAAACCTCTCTCCTGTTTTTTTTCCGCTTAGGCGAAAACTCCTTGAATTGAATATGGAGATAAGTTGATAATAGGTGAAAAGTCCAAATCGGTGAAATCTTTATATTCCCCTACATTTACGTCTCATAAGAAAGTATCTCCTGCATAAATCAGTCACTGATATACACTGAAGTAGTGACCATAATCATATAGGATTTGTAAGTTCAAGTTTAAATTGATAAAATTCTTTGTGGTCATAATTACTGGTATTGGAAAACTAACCACTTAAATTACACAATTTGACAAAAATGACATTTAACAAAATATCTATTTTTTTAAACTTAAACATTTTTCAAAATAAATGTAAATATTTCATAGAAAAAAAAATTCTGTATACCTAGCTGGTGTTTCACAGTTCCCCTGTGTCCATAGACCTCCAACATTACCTAAAAGTATTCCCATTGTTGCATTACCTCCAGTGCCATATGTCACTACACTGATGTGCCAGAAGTCAAGGGATAGATGACTAGTATTGTGTAGGATCCCCCCTAGCCCGGCAAATTGCAGCAACTCGACGTGGCATTGATTCCACAAGTGGATGGAATGCCTCTGGAGAGATGTCGACCCCTGATATTTGTGAGTGCAGGAACTTGGGTGCGAATGGACCTCTCTATTATGTCCCATAAATGCTCGATTGGGTTCATGTCGGGGAAACATGGTGGCCACACAGTTTGTCAGAACTCTCCAGAATGCTCCTCGAACCAATTCTGGACAACTTGGGACCTATGACATGGTGCATTATCCTACTGGAATATTCCATCGTTGTGGGGGTACATGAAGGGCTGCAGATGGTCATCAAGCAATGCAAAGTAGTGGTTACGGGTCAATGATGTGTTCAGGCGGAGCAGCGGACCCAACCCATGCCACCTGAACACTCGACACACCATTATAAAAACCACCACCATCCTGTCTTGTAGACAACTGGGGTCCATGGTCTCATGGGGTCTGCGTCACAACCAAACCCTACCATTAGCCCCAAACTACTGGAACAGTGACTCATCGGACCATGCCACATGTTGACAATCCTTCAGGGTTCAATTAGCGATGTCACGAGTCCCAGAGAGGCACTGTGTCCGGTGTCGTAGTGTTAGCAGGAGCTAAAGAATGCTGCACTGACCTGCTGGATATGCGTCTGGTACCTCCTATATTGAATGTGGATGTGACTTGAGCCAGTGTCACTTGACTGTTACTAAGGACAGTTCTGGCCAGACGCATTGCGTGAGTAATGTGAGGAAATTGTAGCACACACACAGAGGCTCTTTATCGACAAGCGATCGTGTGTATCTGTAAGTATGGTGTTTACAGGTGTTAGAGTGCATTACACATACATACTCACCTTCTTCAGGATGTACCAGACCCCGACCACTCCACTGAGAAGTAGACAGACTAAATCCCGGGTATCAAATTCGTAGTTCACAATCTCTAATATCAGGAGAAAAGGATGACTGTATATATGTATATCATAGACACAACATGGATATCAATACATGCTAGCAATTCAAACAGTTTTAAAGTCTATATCCTCCCATTACATATTTTACAGCATGAGGAATTTGCACCACACATCACGGAGTAGACCACGATCCATCCGAAATTGCACAGAACACATGGTACGCCAAATTGGAGGAGATCTTGCTGTTAGTTTGGTGCTTAGTCCGAGTAGCCGGATAACTTTTCAAACCATATTGCAACCTTTCAATACAAATGGGCCTTAACTGCTGACACCTGCCAGCAGTGTCAATCTCCTAAGTGGATTTGCTATACATTTGCCTGAATAGTTGCAAACCTGGTGAATATTTTTGTATTAGCAACAAACATGTGGAGTGACTTATATACACACACACAGACACACAGACACACACACACACACACACACACACACACACACACACACCCACCAATAATCTGTAGTAGCAATACAAGTAATTTTTGCCAATTAAGCATTGCATGAAAGGTATATGGATATATTTCACCGTACTATCAAAATAACACAGAATGGAAACACAATAACCTCACTCAAGATTCCCAACATGACAGTATAAATCATTCACTTACCTTCCTTACTGTCCCCAGAGCCCTGAGTAAAAAGCAGCTGGTACTGTTTATTTGGAAAGTTTTCTGGGACCAGTCTGTTCATGGCTGGGCTGTGAAAGGAAGTGTGACAGAATGAGAAGCTTACTAACAACACTCGCTAGGAATCTGTGGTACAGAAGGAAGCTGGGAATGGCGAGTGTAAAGATTACATTTTGGTAATGAAAGTTACAAAAAAGTGAAATTATATAAAGATCAGCATATATCAGTGATTCCTAAACTGGGTGCCTAGGGGCACCACAGGTTGGCGGTCCAGGACCAAAGCAAACTTATGGTTAATGGTATAGGCAATACCAGTGCTGGTGGCTGCAAATCATAAAATATGTGTACAAACAGAAGTGCAACCCTGTCTACCACCACATAACTGCATGATATGTAAGGACTATTTACTTCATTTAATAACTTTGCTGAATTTCTCCATAAGAAACTTTTGGCCTTGGGGAGCTGTGAATAAAATGCTGATACTCTAGGACACCGTGATTCCCGAAGTTCATAAAAGATTAGAATACACAATGAGTCAAATAAACCATGCTCACCTAATAGTGTGTGCAAGTGCTAGCACTCCCAGGATGAAGAAATACATGGAGAGCAGGAGATTTATATACTCCTGGGAGAAAATCTGTGGAAGGAAGAAATTAAAAGACAAAGAAGATTAAAAAAATCAGATACCCCTCTAGACACCACAGTTGAACATGTTTAGCTTTTCTAAAAGCATTACATATGAAGACTGTCTCAAACACTCCATTACCAAAGTTATTCTTGTAGCGCCATCACAACGAAAAACTTTTTAAATAACATGATTAAAGGAAACATCTGCTTGAGTGGAGTCTTCCTCTAAAGTAGACTAGTTTCACAAAGTGGAGGCAGCCATTTTGTGTGCTGATAAGAATGCAGCCTATCAGTTTACTAAGTGTCAGTGGCATCAGAGAAGAATGTCTGTGATGTAACTAGCTACGTTAAATCATAATAATCTTTATGTTTATTGATTTTCCTTTTTGATGACTAGCTCCAGTTACATGATGATAATTTACATCGTTATTGTTTTTTCCTATTTGAGAACTAACCCGCCATCAGAAGCTGCAAGATACAGATCTCCTGGCACTTTGGTGAAATAGAGTTGAACACTGTGACAGGATGGGCTTACTTCTGCCACCCTGTTAAGATAGTTTGGTTTTACAGATTCTTTGTGAGATTCCTCTTCCAGTCATTAAGGGTCTAAGCCAGGGGTGGGCAATAAGCTGCCCTCCAGCTGTTGTTGAACTACACATCCCAGCACGCCATGCAACAGTTTTATCATGGCCAAATAGCAGAACTGTGGCAAGGCATGCTGGGATGTGTACCTCTACAACAGCATTCAAGAGATCAGAGCAGGACCTTGAAGAATAGTAATGTTTTTTGTTCAGAAATAAATCTGAAAAGAGCCATTACATACACACAGTCCTCCACCCCATAAATTGAAAATAGCACTTGAGATACTGGACCAGTCCTAGCGGGGGTTGTGGCCAATCTGGGAGAGGGTAGTAGAGAGTACAGAGTCAACCAGTCAGGACTAGGGTCACCCCCCTCCCCCATACAAATGAATAATATCTTCTGTGAACTCAATCCATCTAACTGGGCTCAGACCAGAAACTGAATGGACATGCCATGACCTTTGTCACAGAAACACACAAACATGCGCTACAGAGAGATAGAACCAATGAAAAAAAGAGGGGGAAATGTGGTCAAGTAATTTATGTACATAGACATCAACAGGGTAGGGTACAGTTACCAAGCTAAGCAAATAGGCAGCTCCAAACTAAGTAATAAATAAAGCTGAAATTATTAACCTTGTGTATAAATTACCAATATATTATGTTTCCACATAAACAGGTCAGTTTTATCAGCAGCCAATTGGATTAGCAGTATGCTTTTGGAACACCAGGAGAATAATGAACCCTATGGACTTCGCTGAAATAGAGTTCACAAAGGTAAGTTCTTACCAGATCTCTTGTTTTGTACTTCAGGGTCCAGAGGGTTGACCTTGGGGATGTCCCAAAGCAGTTCAACTAAGGGCGGGGACGCTCCTGTGCAGAAAGGAGAACTCGGCGCTCGAAGGATGCATCCTGAGAGGCAAAGGTGTCAAACGCATAGAACCTCAAAAACGTCTGAGTGGAAGACCAGTTGGCTGCCTTACATAGCTGAACAGCAGAGTCTAGCAGCCCAAGAGGGACCCACAGAACGAGTGGAATGAGCCTTAACAGAGGCTGGCACAGGTAAACCCTCCTGTGCATAAGCCTCACAAATAACAGAACAAAGCCAATGGACTAACGTTTGTTTGTTGGAAGGCCAACCCCTCCTGTGAAAACTAAAGAGGACAAACAATGAATCAGACTTCCTAACGGTAGCAGTCCGGGCCACATAAATTCTGAGAGCACGGACTACATCCAAGGAAGCCTCAACAGCTGACAGATTAGGTGACTGAAAACCTGGCACAACAAGTTCCTGATTGATGTGGAACTTTGAAACCACTTTAGGTAAAAACACAGGATGAGTGCGAAGCACCGCTCTGTCATGGTGAAAAATCAGAAAAGGGGGATGACAGGAAAGCGCCCCCAATTCTGACACCCTCCTGGCAGAAGCAATTGCCAGGAGAAAAACCAGTCTTAAACGTTAACCACTTGAGTTCCACCGACTCAAGAGGCTCAAAAGGAGAAGCCTGCAGGACCCGAAGAACCACCGCCAAGTCCCAAGGAGCCACAGGAGGCACGAACGGAGGCTGGATTCGGAGAACACCATGGAAAAAAGTGTGAACATCTGGCAGTGTAGCGATCCTTCGTTGGAACCACACGGACACATGCACCTTCAGGGAGGGAAGGCGTAAGCCTAGGTCCAAACCTTATTGAAGAAATTCCAAGATCCTAGAAACTCGGAACACCTGAGGATCATAGTTTCTGGACTCACACCACTGAAAGTGCGCCACACCCTGTGGTAAATCCGTGCGGAAGCAGGCTTGCGTGCCCTGAGCATGGTACTAATAACCGAACGCGAGAAGCCCCGAGACCTTAAGACGGCTGTCTCAAGAGCCATGCCGTCAAAGACAGCCGACCCAGATCCGGGTAAAGGCAGGGCCCTTGAGACAATAGGTCCTGACGCTGAGGAAGAAGGTACGGAGCGTCGATGGAGAGGCTCCTCAGATCTGAGTACCAAGGACGTCTGGGTCACGCTGGAGCCACCAGCACGAGCGTGCCGCCGTCCTGCTTGAATTTCCGCAGGACACGAGGTAGCAGGGATATCGGAGGAAACAGATAGGCCAGTTGAAACATCCAATTTACCGACAGCGCGTCTACCAGACTTGCGCCTGCATCTCTTGTCCTTGACCCGTACACGGGCAACTTGTGATTGTGCCAGGAGGCCATCAAGTCCAGCTCCAGCAGCCCCATCTGTCCACGAGTAGCTGAAACACCTCTGGGTGAAGCGACCATTCCCCAGGATGCACGTCGTGACAGCTGAGGAAGTCCGCCTCCCAATTGAGATCTCCGGGAATGAAGACCGCCGAGATTGCTGGAATGTGGCACTCCGCCCAAGCAAGGATGCGAGACACCTCTGACATCGCAGCCCAACTGTGAGTTCCTCCCTGGTGGTTTATGTACGCCACCGTGGTGGCGTTGTCGGACTGAACTTGAACCGCCCTTCCTTGAAGAGTGGTGCCGGACGACTGCAGGGCCCTGTACACCGCCCACAGTTCCAGGATGTTGATGGGGAGAAGTGCTTCTTCCACAGTCCAACGTCCCTGAAGTGACAACGAGCCTGTCACTGCCCCCCAACCCCGGGGACTGGCATCTGTTGTGAGCAGGACTCAGTCCGGGATTTAAAAGGGTCGCCCCTCGACCAGATGAGCTGTCCTCCGGGGACAACACCAGCATCTGTGAGCGGATCTGGTGAGGTAACCCGTTCCATTCTGATAGAATCAGCCCCTGCAGGGGCCGGGAATGGAACTGGGCAAATTCCACCATGTCGAATGCTGACACCATGGACCCCAGAACTCTCATCGCCGAATGGACCGACAGGCGGCAACTGCTCAGGCAACTGTGTATCTGCAGCTGTAGGGAGGAGACCATTTCCGGAGTCAGGAAGATCCTTTGCTGACGAGAATCTAGCACGGCTCTCAGGTGATATCGGAAAATGGAGGTAGGCGTCCTGGATATCTAGGGAGACCATGTAATCCCCAGGTTCCATCGCCAGAATGATGGAACGTAACGTTTCCATCCTGAATTTGGGAACTCTGAGGAATTTATTCAGATACTTCAAATTGAGGATAGGGCGATGAGAACCATTGGGTTTCTGCACCAGAAACAGGAGTAGTAGCACATCCCTCGTTGAGATTGAGGAACGGGAACAATGACCCGTGCTTTCAGCAAGAACTCTATAGCTTCCTGAATCTGCAAAGCTTTGGTTTTGTCCTGAGAAGGACTCGTGCAGAAAAACTGGTGGGGCGGTCTGTACCGTAAAGACAGGGCGTACCCCTGGTAGACCGCTTCTCGAACCCAGGCATCCATGGTGGTATTGTGCCAGCACTGGGCAAATTGAAGAAGTCGGCCTCCCACTCTGGGGTCCCCCAGAGGGAGGCCCGTCCCATCAGGCAGAAGGTTTCTCTTCCTGCTTGGAAGAAGGGCGCCTGGCACTCCAGGCCTGCTTCTTGGCCTTAGAGACGGTCTTGGTCGCCGAGTGCTTCGGGAAGGACTGACCTTTGGCCTTACCCTGAACCCGAAAGGACCGAAAAGCAGGACGTTAGCAGGTGCTGAAGCCGAAGGGAGGAAGGCTGACTTGGATTTAGCCAGAGTATCCACTATTTTGTCCAAGTCTGGACCAAATAGCAACTCCCCATTAAAAGTGAAGGCTTCCAGGCCCTTTTCAGCGTCTGCGTCAGCTCTCCAGGAGCGCAGCCACAAAGACCGACGTGCAGACACGGCTGCAGCCGAAACCCTAGAGGTCAGCAGGCTGGCATCTAACGATGCTTCCCCAATAAAGGAAGCCGCATCGCTCATCTGTCCTATTAACGCTCTCTGGATATCCGGAGCATCATCTGGAAAAGTATCCTCTAAAGTGTTGGCCCAGCTCTCAGCGGCTTTAGCCACCCAAGAGATGGCCATGGATGGACGGGTCACAGCCCCAGAGAGAGAGTAGATAGACTTTAAACAAGTCTCCACTTTCCTGTCCGTGGGATCCTTCAGAGAAGAGACTGCAAGGGCAATGTAGTGCTTTTAAATAAGCGAGTGACATGGGAATCCACCGCCAGTGGGGTTTCCCATTTCCTACAATGAGCCTCAGGAAAAGGATAATTGGACGCCAACCGTTTCTGTGGCTGGAATCTCTTACTGGGCGACTGCCAGGCCCCAGCCATATGATCCGTCAATTGGTCAGACAGGGGAAAAACATTCAAAGTTACCTTAGCCTTTTTAAAATTAGGATACTTCGACCTAGGAGCCGTTGCATCCTCCTCTATGTGAAGGATGGCCCGCAATGCCCAAACCAATGCCGACACATTAATGGAGGACTTAGTCTCCACTTCTTGGGCCATGGCATCCGAGTCAGTGTCCTCATGTACTTCTCCGTCATCTGAAGACACATCCGTGTCCGTTAACTGCGAAGCCAGTGAAGCCGTAACGGGGCGCTTGGACGCCTTTGAGGGCATGTCACTTTGTAACATCGACTGAAAAGCCGGAGACGAGGCCGCCAGACTCTGGACAGAGCTGGAGAGTACATCCACTCAGGGTGGAGGAACCGCCTGATAAGGCACCATGGACTGCTGCGCCACTGAGGGAGACTGTACGTACACAGGCAACCCCGAATAAGGACCCACAGTCTGAGACCCGGGGGGAGACTGCAATAAATGCGGAACACCCTGGGAATGAAAATGGTTGGCTGGGGCAACGCCCTAGTAGGGACTGCAGTCGGGACCGCTAAACGGTCTGCGATTGACGCCAGCACCTGTGAAAACATCGCCCAAGGAGGATCCTGCGACGTAGGGGGTTTAGAGGGGCCAGGCACCAGCTGGCACCGCCCGCAAAGACCATCCTGTGATAAATCCTCCCTATCAACCCCTGCCGAACAGCGTCGGCAGGACAACAACACAGGAGCCACGGAGAACTCAATCTCATCAGACATGACACAATAAATTTGTAATAAATATGTATCACCGAGAAGAGGTGAGGCGTATAACACCTGTGCACTCCCAAGTATGCAACACAAACAGCCTACAAAATGGTACTGGAGTAGCACACCGCTGTATGTGACGGACCTCACAAATACTTTGATTTATATAAGTGAGGTACACAGAAAAACGCCCCTCCCCCACACACCTGCCGGGTCGTAGGAGAAGGAAAGGGATAGGTATAAGCTGACAGTAAGTAGAAATAAGTCACAGACAGGCAGCACTAGCAAAAGTCACATACAATGCAGAGAAGATATACTCACTTCACCTTTCGCTACAATCAACCGCCCAGATTCAGTGTCTGGGAGGGCTATAGCGCTGTGTACACTCTCCTTTAGCAGGGGAAAGGTACACAGGGGGACTGGACCACTTGAACGCCTGGGAGATCTGCGATGCTTTGCCAAAAGAAGATGGCCGCTGAAGACCTCAGAGGAGGAGTGGCCGCAAGATAAGAGCAGCACAGCAACGCCAGCACACATGAGTGAAGGCGCGCTGAGCTGAGGGGAGGAGCCGCTAGACAGGGAAGGCTGCCTCCCCTGGCTTGCAATTAAACCGAGGGTTGCCGGTTCCCGCTGCCAGCCTGACATCCTGGTGGTCTAGCGGTCACGCGGAGTATGCCTCCTCAGAGGGGGAGCCCGCTGCTAGCGCCTCCGGTCTGTCCCCAGAGACCGGAGGCATCCGACTGCATCTAGTACCCGCGGGCCACCGCACGCGGCGACCCGCGGCTTACCTGATCCCCGGCGCTTCCGGCAGCAGTCGAAGGGAGCCCCCAGAGCCCGGCTAGTACAGACTCTGGGGTCCCGTCGCGATCCCCAGATCTGTACTTGCGGCGCCAGCGGGGTGTAGGAGCGGCAGCATAGACGTCCTAATGGACAGTCTGATGCTGCCGCTCTGAAGAGTGTAAAAACAAGAAAAAATAAAAAACTTTTCTTCTTTAAAGATAAGCTTAGGGGCTGCTCCTGCAGCCCCACTGCGACAGGGTGACCCGACTCCGGCCGGGCACCAACTAAAACTGAGGTGCCTGTGGCTCGGGGGCGGAGTATAGAGAAGGATGGACCCAAGTGCATCCTGGGTGCATCAAAAGCTATAACTGCGTGGTGTCCGTGGATCCAGAAACAGCTATACCCCAAGGTCAACCCTGTGGACCCCCTATGGACTCTGAAGTAGAAAAATAAATAAAATGGACATAGGGGTGGGTGGAATACATCTGTGTGCAGGAGGTGTAGGGGAAAGTTTACAATATATACCATTGAGGAACTGATATACTACATATAAGCAACTAAAAACTTTTACAATATGGCTCTCACACATTTATTTGTAAAAGTGACTTTGGAAGTTTTCCTTGCTGTCGGTTTTATATAATTGTGGTTTAAGGTGAGATGCATCAAACCTTTGCTAGAGATAAAGTGAAGTTGCCCATAGCAACCAATCAGCTTCTAACTTTTATAAACTGCTAGATGGGTTGGGTATATGTCGACATACAGAATTTTGACATTCAATATGTCAACGTTCAAAATTTTAACAGATGACAGAGGTCCATTAGGATTATATTCACTTGATCTTGTACTAGAATGAAAATTTTGTGAAGTTACATACTATCAGGGGACCAGTTTCAATTGCAGTAATGTTTTTGGTATTGGCTCCATCTGTGATGTGTGGTCTTGGTGAATGAAATGGGAAAATCTGCCTTGTTAGTAATGCCACTCTGTATGCATCTTCCAACTATTATTTTTTTCTTTTGACAAAGGCTCTATTTCTCATCCGACATACTGTAGGGTGTAGGTGATACGCCAGTAATCTGGAGTTGTCCCACGCCTCGATGGTATGCCTTTTGTAAAGCACATTTATAGGAGCATTTCGACCAATTAAATAAAAGCCTTCAACCAGACAAGTGATACGTAACAGAGACAGTGCTGAAGTCATCGCACATACATGATTCATTTATGAGACACATGAAACTACACCAAGCACCGTATTAGGAGAAAAATGAAAAAGCTTAAGTTTATGAACGAGGTGGTCATGGACATTGCAGTGATATTTGCATTCTATTCACTACGTGCATTTTCACATGGATCCACAATCCCACAAAAGTAGGTAGTGCCAAAAAAATGTGCAATGATACTAGCCTAGTGTACGAATATACTGGGGGGCATATTCAATTGTGGGCGAGAATAGCAAAAATCCTGTACCCGTTGGGTTTTTCATGCAGGTGCGGGATTTTTGCTATTCAATTAGGAGCGGAGTTTTTGATTTTGCCAGCACCAGGAGGTTGTTTTTTTTTTGCACACCTCCAGAGTACAACCAATTTTTCCTAAAATCCACAATTTTAGGAAAAAAGGTCAAGAAATGCTCTGGGACCCTGGCGGCACCCCTCCTAATAACTAATTAAGCAATTGGAAGTTTCCAATTAGCTTAGCCAGTAATACTCACCTCCAGAAGTGCTGTCTTCTGCATCGGGAACCAGTCTCCTGCCGCAGTGGTGAGTATGTCAGTGTGTGTGAGCGTTTATGAGTGAGTGTGTGTGCGCGTGTGTCCCAGTGTAAGTGGGCGCTGGGAGAACAACATCTCTTAGCAGCCCTTGTACCTCCCTGTAGCCTCCCAGCAGCTCCCTCCCCAGTGATAAGATGGAGGAGAGGCCTCCAGGAGCCACAGAGACCACCGGAGAACCCCGGTCAGGTAAGTGTACATTTTTTTTATACATTTTTTTACACGGCGCAGGGTTTTCAGCTCTGAAAACCCTACGACCATTTTTTTTTTATGGATACCGCAGGTATCGGGAGTGCACATACCTGCGGTAATCCAATTTTGGGCGCTAGATAAATTTCCTCGCTAAACCTCACGCCCCAATTTAATATTGCCTAGGGCAACCACAAAAATCTCTGCATACCCAACTGTTTTGCATTCATAAACATATGAAAAGATACACTGTAGAAAAAAAATCATTAGTGACCAATTTTAATAAAGAATAAATAACAAACCCTAACATTTTATCGTTAAAGTTTACAATGTCAATCTTAATTGTATTTTTAAAAAATAAACTACAAGTAAAAATGTAATACAAGGCAGAGTTTCACAAACTCAGCCTTTACAGTCCAGATTTTAAGGATATCCACGCTTGAGTCCACGTGGTTAAATCAAATTGACTGAGGTACTAATTAAGTCACTTGAGCTCAAGCATGGATATCTTGAAAATCTGAACTGTAATGGCAGAGTTTGGAAAACTCTAATATAAGGAATACACACTGTCTTGCACTCACTTTAAAAAAGATATACAGCCCAAAGAGGGTACAGCTGGCGATGATTGGAAACCGGGCAGCATCTCTACTTGTTATGGTTTCAGGCATGTCTGACGCGTTCTGCAGGAAATAAGACAACAGATTTTAGTCAGCAATTCTATGAAACGCATCACATGGGCGCTGTGCACACACAACCTGTCTAATCTATACTGTGTACATATATTCCTGTGACCTTAAATACACAATATCATTAAACTATGCATTATATTCCACAAAGAAATGCATAACAGCATATGCATGATTTATTTATTGTGATATATTCTGCTGCTCTTTCATTTCGCTTTCATCCTTGTATTGACATGTAGGCTCAGCTTCACTGATCTTGTCACTATACATCAGGGGAGGGGGAACGTTTTTTCTGACGAGGGACATTTTGATGTATAACATTATTCGCGGGTCTGGTTCAGGCCATGCCCCCTCAGTGTGATGTCCCACGGGGGGTGGGGCCTCAATTGCCGGTGATTACAGCAATAGCCAGAGCATCCTGAGGATGCTCCGGGGACCTGTATGGGCAGTGCTGTGACTGTCTGAACCGTCCTAAGGACGCTCCAGGCGACACTGCTGCATAGATTCTGGCTGCAGGGTGCAATTCTAGACACTGCTAGCCAGATGAGGCTATCAGAAAAAAACTCAGAGGGCCAGACCAAATGATTCCGCAGGCCTTATACGGACCCCGGGCCTGCGGTTCCCCATCCCTGATATACATAGAGTTTGTTGAACTCTATGGAAAAATTATATGCTGACTGTACACGAGAGTGCAGACTCAACAATGGATGAAGCATGGGTGCAAGACAACAGGACATATAACTTCCATTTCTGGCCAGCATTCACTCTGACAACTCATGTAAACGGTCATCTCTTTCTTCATAGAGCTCATCTATTCCTGTCTGCTGTGCCAGTGATTGTGCATTCACTATACAGCACAGGCCATTAGTACCACAGCACATGGAAAGAGCGCAGGAGTAAACTTTTTAAACTAATAAGTCTATACTGGGAAGCCGAATAACATGTGACAGAATAAAGGGACGTTTTAGAGATTTGTGTTTGATTAAAATGAAATGATTAAAAATAAACTTAAAAAACGCTGTATAATCTAGTTGAGTCAAAACATCCTTTAGGTTGCAAAAAGAGAACAGCATGCAAAATAGTCAGCTACACAAATATATAATGCAATTACCAGTCTAGCATGAAATAATCTGCTATATAGATTTTACAGTGGACCACTTATTGCCCACCCTGTAAAGAGAAGCTATACAGGTTATTTAGTGGGACACTGTACAGTGTAATGATCGGTGTTACAGGTTCTACAGTGGAAGCTAGAAACCAGTAGTGTGTAGTGTTTGGATTGATAAATTCCATAATCTGACTAAAAAAAAATAATAGCTACCAAAATAATGTAATGATCGGAGCTATATAATCTATAGTGGGAGATCATATGTGTGTGTGTGTGTGTGTGTACATATTTCGGAACCAGTACAGTGTAATGATGAGACATATATGTTCTGCAGTGGTACTTATGAGTAATAGAAGCAGCTGCTAGTGTAATGTACGTTCTATATGGAAAGCTGTAAGTACCAGGAGCCGGTACAATGTAACGATCTGAGATATAGATGTAATGGAAGGTATAGGGGATGTGTTGTCCTCCCACCTTGCCCCGGGCGCAGGTGACGCTCCTTATTGCCCCGAAGAAGATGGGCAACAAAGCCATGCCCAGCAGGCTCCCGTATGCCAGCGCTGTCCCCTCCAGAGAGTTGGGCAGCTTTGCTGTGCCATTGCCAGCGGCATCAGACTCATTGTGCAGAGCCGCGGGCTCCAGCTCCGCCATGTCCGGGATCTTGCTGGGTTCCGGGCTCAGAGCTGGCGATGATGCTTAGTTCCGCCGGTAAGGACACGTTACCAAAGCTGCCGGAAACGACGTATGAGACGGGCGACTGACAGCAGTCTGCACTTCCCTAGCAACACGGCGGCTGCACTGCGGTACCCAAAGGGCGGGGCCTGGCCCTAGCAACGAGACGCTGACAGACACCTGTACACATCCAACTTCCAGCGCCTGGCTGGGAGTGGGAACTGTAGTTCCATCAGAAGCCAATAATGCTGCCCATCATGTTTGTCATTTTGTAGGTACTTTCATCTGACTTATTCTACAAACGGGTCCAATGTATATTATCTGCTTTAACTTACAGTAATGAATATGAGCAAACCTCTCTCCTGAGTAAAGCATAGCTGTCATCTCATGTAATTCCCCAGCACAGCCCCAGAATCAGACAGCAGAAATCTTTGGGGCCAGTACCCTGTTTCTGGGGGACCCCACACACCACCATCCTCGACCCTTGCAACCACACATTGCTCTCCTGCATGCAGGGCCGGCCCAAGCCTAAATTTTTTGGTAAGCGAATATAGATTTTTGGCACCCCTTTTATGTATGATAATTGTGCAATTTAAATTTAGCTTAAATATTGGTCCCAGAGTCCAGGCACACCTGATATTGATAACTGTATAGTTTGGAATAATCTAGTTCATTGATCGCGGGTTCCCTATAGTAACCAGGCTAACGTGGTCGATATCGACCAGGTTCGCCTGCATGCACGGGCGATGGTCGTTCAGGGTTGAAAGGGCCCCAAAACAGGACGATATGAACGATAACTATATGAACAATATAGTTATTGTTCATATCGTCCTGCCGTACCATGTGTACCTTTAGGCTGTAAAAAAAAAATCCATGAGAGAGACAGTGTGAACCGTAGGAGTGGCCAAATCAACAGTGTGGCACATTCTAAGAAAAGAACAAAGCACTGGTCATCTTGCAACACAAACAGCTCTGGACGTCCATGGAAGACAGCAATGGTGAGCCTTACATGGTAAGTGATCGTGATGAGTGAAAAACAATGTGTGTCCCAGGGACCCCTCACTTTAAGAAATTAAGGTCCTAACCAACTGTTTATGGGTCCATCACATATTAAGGGGGGGTGAGGGCAGACAGCAGTTATGACAGTGCTGGGCGGCAAGGAGGGGGCTAGGGGCAGGCAGAACTGGGGGTACGAAGGTGTTAAGAGTAGATAGCTGCTAAGGCAGTACTGGAGGGCAAGGAGGGTGTTAGGGGCAGCGCTGGGGGTAGGGAGGAGGCAAGTGTAGATAGCAGTTGGGTGCACACAATGTGCACTGTGACAGCATGCCCACCTCCCTTACAAAATGTGTCAGAAAGGCCCCTTTACAGTCACAGATTGTGACAGCACCCCTCCCCTACACAAACAATGTGACAGCATGCCCCCCCTACATATACAAAGTGTGACACCATATCCCTTTACACATACACACTGCGACAGATACACCCCTTACGCACACATACACGCAATGAGTGACAGTTTGCCCTCCCCCTACAACGTTTATCGCAGTGATAGAAACTCTTCTATGGCCACAATTTACAGAACCAATAGGAGAACTCTTGTCAAGGCAGCCGAGCGATGCTGGCAGGTGCATTATGGGCGGCTGAGCTTGCCACTTTGCCAGACTAGTGTGAAGAAGATATATACACCTGCTTGCATGTATGTGTGCAAAAAAAAATAATATATATATATATATATATATTTATATATATATAGTAAGTTCCCATACGTGCGGCACTCCCCGCTGACGAAAGAAACCACACTGCAGTCAAAGCTGAATGAGATCAACGTTTCAATGCCTTTAGTCACGGCATTTTCATCAGGACATACATAAGCATAGTAACATCTTACCTTATATACAGCCACCAAGTGAACACACTGCCTCGACGGAGCGGGTCCTCCCACCCACCCTTCGGCGCATACCAGTGACGTCAATGCGTCACTACGTAGTGAACCATCACCATAGAAACAGAAGACGCCAGCATGCATCATAAAAACAACACTTATCAAAGCAATTGTGCATAAAATATGCACTCTGACTCCTGTACGATACCAACTGCGCATGTAGGAGCCTGATCATATGTAACATGTATAATAAAAAATATAATAAAAAATGCATAGGACACATGACAGTATACATACAGTTGCCAAACTATCTACCAAATGAATAATATCCTACCAGCATACATGTACAAGGCTATGAGGTCATGCAGCACTACAGATCAAAAACACATATATACAAAATTACACAGGTAATATATCTCTAGATCTATACCATGGCTACTACTCTGAGCATAACCAATGTTATAGAAAGGCTCCAAGGCCCAATTGTTCATATATATATATATATATATATATATATATATATATATATACAGTGTGGATGGCACTCCCACTTGCTGCCCGAGATCAGGGTGCCCTCTGGGGATAGCTGGAAACCAGCAACCAAACATACAAACGTAGCCAGCGGCACTCCAAGCAAAATAAATACAGAGGCAGGTAGTTTACATCAACGTTTCGATGCATTAATGCATCGTTTTCAAGATACAAAAACAGGTTTGACAAGATACTTACATACCCTCCACCACACCACGTGCAGACGCCGCGGCATCCGGGTCCGGCATAAAGACGCCCACTAATGACATCACCAGCACGACCCGTTGCCGTCGCAACATGTGAACTAAAAACATAAACATAATGCCGATAAGAGGGACCGGTTGCTGGTAATACAGATATGTTACTAATCTAACAGAAATGATTGCATAATATGAAGGAGATACGTTAGACATATTGCTGAGTACAGACTGCTTCTACAAATCACAGACATACGGCGATCAATTGACCCATAGTTAGTACATTTAAAGAGACAACATATTAAGAAAATCTGCACAAATTGACCACTATAGACCCAAACACAATACATTAAAAAACTGAGATATATTACTGCCCGAGCGGCCACCCGGACAGACATCCGTAGTTACTGCAACATAGCAGTGATGTACCATACTCTGCCGAATCTGATGGAAATGGCTCTAAGGTCTCACTGAACAATAAATCAAAATGTAGGTAAGTAAATAGGTACATGAAAAACCCTACACTACAGGAAACAATGAAGGCCCAAGTTCTCATTCAGCCCTTTTGGTTGTAATGTTCCCAATCTGTGAATCCAACGAGATTCACATTGTAATAATTTTTGTGATCTATTACCACCCCGTGACCAAACAGGTACATGATCAATGATGATATAACGGAGTGTAGCTAAATTATGTTGTGCTTCCACGAATGTCTTGCCACCGGTTGTTCACTGACACCCAGTTTAATGGCTGTCCTAATAGCTGACCGATTTAAGGCCATCCTCTCACGTAATGTGCAGTCTGTTTTCCCAATATAGCTCAGACCACAGGGACAGGTGATCATATATACAATGAATTTAGTTGTACAGGTCACTCTGTGTCTGATGCTATATTTCTTCCCGCTGTGAGGATGGTATGAGTCACCAGTTGTCATATATTTGCAGGTGAGACTGTTGAGACATTTAAAACATCCCAATTTAGGTTTAAGAAAGCCCTCACCTTCCCTATTACCAATGTCGCTGATGTCAGTTCTGACCACGCAGTTACGGATATTTTTACCACGTGTATAACACGACATCAAGTTGGTATCACTCAACTTTAGATCCACATCCTTTTGTACAATCGGCCAATGTTGTTTAGACACACCATTAATCTTATCACTAATTGTATTAAAGTGTTGTACCCATGGAAAACGTTTCTGTACATGTTTCTGTGTCTGCATGCATAATAAATCATCGCAAGATTTTAATAAGGCGCGTTCCTTAGCTTTAAACAACATTTGTTTATCATATTCCCTAATCACAAAATCATGTATCATCTCGTCAATCTTGAGGGAAGCAACCTCTCTCGCTGTAAATCCTCAATACGCGTAAAAATTGGGAATAAGGGAACCCAAATTTAGACGATTTAGGTGAAAACTCGTGGCATGTAGTAGCGAATTACGGTCTGTAGGCTTCTTATATAGAGTGGTAATAATTTTACAATTTTGATTACGAACATCCACGTCAAGAAAGGTAACAGAACCTCATCAATCGTATATGTGAATTTAATTGGACTGGCAGTAGAATTATGTTTCTCAATCAATTCAATAAATTTATCACGTGAACCAGACCAAATAATAAAGATATCGTCGATATATCGTGTGTAGAGCCGAATACACTCCGATATATCTGGCCTAGAAAAAAAGATATCCTTTTCCACAGAAAACATAAAAGCGTTGGCGTACGATGGGGCCACATTCGACCCCATCGCACACCCGCTACACTGGAGGTATATATTACCATCGAATAAGAAGAAATTGTGAGTCAAAATCATTTCAAGCAATTTGATAACGAGCCCACACTCAGGACCTTTATACAGAGGATTTTCATTAATAAGAAGCCTCACAGCCTCTAACCCAGCAGGATTAGGTATCACGGTGTAAAGATTTGAAACATCAACGCTACATAATAGACAATCCACCGGTACATCACCTAGCTGTAACAATTTGTTAAGAAATGATGTTGTGTCCAACAAGTGGTCAGGGTGACCCATTACACAGGGTTGTAAAAGTGAATCCAAGTAAACAGACAAGGGCTGAAACAATGACCCTCGCGCCGAAATAATCGGACGTCCCGGGGGATTGCTCAGTCCCTTGTGTATCCTTGGAAGCGTGTATAACACAGGAGTAATTGGATATTGAGGTAGCAATGCATCCCGCAAATTATCAGAGATCAACCCCTCCAAAACAGCTCCGTCTAAACACTCTTGTAGCTCAGCTCTAAATCGTGTTGTAGGGTCATGCTGAAGTAGAGTGTAAACATTGGAGTCACCAAGTTGTCTCATAATTTCTGCTTTATAACTATCAAGGTCTTGAATGACAATCGACCCGCCCTTATCGGCGGGTCGTATAACAACATCGTTATATGATGCTAGTGACTTCAATGCTTTAAACTCATCATGATGTACCATACTCTGCCGAATCTGATGGAAATGGCTCTAAGGTCTCACTGAACAATAAATCAAAATGTAGGTAAGTAAATAGGTACATGAAAAACCCTACACTATAGGAAACAATGAAGGCCCAAGTTCTCATTCAGCCCTTTCAGTTGTAATGTTCCCAATCTGTGAATCCAACGAGATTCACATTGTAATAATTTTTGTGATCTATTACCACCCTGTGACCAAACAGGTACATGATCAATGATGATGTAACGGAGTGTAGCTAAATTATGTTGTGCTTCCATGAAATGTCTTGCCACCGGTTGTTCGCTGACACCCAGTTTAATGGCTGTCCTAATAGCTGACCGATGTAAGGCCATCCTCTCACGTAATGTGCGGTCTGTTTTCCCGATATAGCTCAGACCACAGGGACAGGTGATCATATATACAATGAATTTAGTTGTACAGGTCACTCTGTGTCTGATGCTATATTAGTGGCAAGACATTTTGTGGAAGCACAACATAATTTAGCTACGCTCCGTTATATCATCATTGATCATGTACCTGTTTGGTCACAGGGTGGTAATAGATCACAAAAATTATTACAATGTGAATCTAGTTGGATTCACAGATTGGGAACATTACAACCGAAATTGAACAGAAAACTTAAACTACATGAAAAATGTAATGGTACCAGGGCTAAACCAATCTTGCCTAAACAATCTAGTGATGTTCCTCCTATAGTAGCTAAACTAACATCTAAATCTACCTATGATCCAGTGTCCAATAATCATTCTATTAAAACATTTATGAATATGATTGATAGGGATGTTGTGACCAGGAATAACCTATCTCATGATGAGTTTAAAGCATTGAAGTCACTAGCATCATATACCGATGTTGTTATACGACCCGCCGATAATGGCGGGTCGATTGTCATTCAAGACCTTGATAGTTATAAAGCAGAAATTATGAGACAACTTGGTGACTCCAATGTTTACACTCTACTTCAGCATGACCCTACAACACGATTTAGAGCTGAGCTACAAGAGTGTTTAGACGGTGCTGTTTTGGAGGGGTTGATCTCTGATAATTTGCGGGATGCATTGCTACCTCAATATCCAATTACTCCTGTGTTATACACGCTTCCAAAGATACACAAGGGACTGAGCAATCCCCCGGGACATCCGATTATTTCGGCGCGAGGGTCATTGTTTCAGCCCTTGTCTGTTTACTTGGATTCACTTTTACAACCCTGTGTAATGGGTCACCCTGACCACTTGTTGGACACAACATCATTTATTAACAAATTGTTACAGCTAGGTGATGTACCGGTGGATTGTCTATTATGTAGCGTTGATGTTTCAAATCTTTACACTGTGATACCTAATCCTGCTGGGTTAGAGGCTGTGAGGCTTCTTATTAATGAAAATCCTCTGTATAAAGGTCCTGAGTGTGGGCTCGTTATCAAATTGCTTGAAATTATTTTGACTCCCATTTCTTCTTATTCGATGGTAAAATATACCTCCAGTGTAGCGGGTGTGCGATGGGGTCGAATGTGGCTCCATCGTACGCCAACGCTTTTATGTTTTCTGTGGAAAGGATATCTTTTTTCTAGGCCAGATATATCGGAGTGTATTCGGCTCTACACACGATATATCGACGATATCTTTATTATTTGGTCTGGTTCACGTGTTAAATTGATTGTGAATTGATTGACAAACATAGGCCCTCATTCAGAGCCGGACGCTCTGAGCAGAGCGCTCGCTCTGAATGAGGGCCGTCCTCCATAAAAATGGAGCGTCCTCCTGGACGCTTGTATAGCTGTGGGTCACCACCCACAGCCTATACGAGCGTGCAGGTTGATGGTCGCGATGGTCTTGACCATCGCGACCATCGCCACTGCGAGCCGGAGCCTGCGGTTGAGTTTCTCAACCGCAAGGCCCGGAGTTATTTTGGCTCTATCAGAGCCAAAATCACTCCCACTGACATCACTAGTGATGTCAGTGGGCCGGCTTCTGACGGTAGGCGTTCCCTTGGGAACGCCCCCGTCTGGGAGGCACGCCCACCAAAGGGGGCGTGCTGTCAATCAACATCGACAGCACGCCCCCTTTGATCAGACACAACGAGCGAAGGAAAGTCCTTCGCTCGTCGCGTCTCGCGCATGCGCACGACGGAGCTCCCTCCGTCGTGCGCATGCTCAGTGCAGACCATCGACCCACTTGCGAGCGGACAGCCGCTCGCGAGTGGGTCTGAATCAGGCCCATAATTCTGCCAGTCCAATTAAATTCACATATACAATTGATGAGGTTCTGTTACCTTTCTTGACGTGGAGGTTCGTAATCAAAATTGTAAAATTATTACCACTCTGTATAAGAAGCCTACAGACCGTAATTCGCTACTACATGCCACGAGTTTTCACCCTAAATCGTCTAAATTTGGGTTACCTTATTCCCAATTTTTACGCGTATTGAGGATTTGCAGCGAGAGAGAGGTTGCTTCCCTCAAGATTGACGAGATGATACATGATTTTGTGATTAGGGGATATGATAAACAAATGTTGTTTAAAGCTAAGGAACGCACCTTATTAAAATCTCGCGATGATTTATTATGCATGCAGACACAGAAACATGTACAGAAACGTTTTCCATGGGAACAACACTTTAATACAATTAGTGATAAGATTAATGGTGTGTCTAAACAACATTGGCCGATTGTACAAAAGGATGTGGATCTAAAGTTGAGTGATACCAACTTGATGTCGCGTTATACACGTGGTAAAAATATCCGTAACTGGGTGGTCAGAACTGACATCAGCGACATTGGTAATAGGGAAGGTGAGGGCTTTCTTAAACCTAAATTGGGATGTTTTAAATGTCTCAACTGTCTCACCTGCAAATATATGACAACTGGTGACTCATTCTACCATCCTCACAGCGGGAAGAAATATAGCATCAGACACAGAGTGACCTGTACAACTAAATTCATTGTATATATGATCACCTGTCCCTGTGGTCTGAGCTATATTGGGAAAACAGACCGCACATTACGTGAGAGGATGGCCTTACATCGGTCAGCTATTAGGACAGCCATTAAACTGGGTGTCAGCAAACAACCGGTGGCAAGACATTTCATGGAAGCACAACATAATTTAGCTACACTCCGTTATATCATCATTGATCATGTACCTGTTTGGTCATGGGGTGGTAATAGATCACAAAAATTATTACAATGTGAATCTCGTTGGATTCACAGATTGGGAACATTACAACCGAAAGGGCTGAATGAGAACTTATGCCTTCATTGTTTCCTGTAGTGTAGGGTTTTTCATGTACCTATTTACTTACCTACATTTTGATTTATTGTTCAGTGAGACCTTAGAGCCATTTCCATCAGATTCGGCAGAGTATGGTACATCACTGCTATGTTGCAGTAACTACGGATGTCTGTCCGGGTGGCCGCTCGGGCAGTAATATATCTCAGTTTTTTAATGTATTGTGTTTGGGTCTATAGTGGTCAATTTGTGCAGATTTTCTTAATATGTTGTCTCTTTAAATGTACTAACTATGGGTCAATTGATCGCCGTATGTCTGTGATTTGTAGAAGCAGTCTGTACTCAGCAATATGTCATGTTCATCTAACATATCTCCTTCATATTATGCCATCATTTCTGTTAGGTTAGTAACATATCTGTATTACCAGCAACCGGTCCCTCTTATCGGCATTATGTTTATGTTTTTAGTTCACATGTTGCCACGGCAACGAGTCGCGCTGGTGATGTCATTAGTGGGCGTCTTTATGCCGGACCTGGATGCCGCGGCGTCTGCACGTGGTGTGGTGGAGGGTATGTAAGTATCTTGTCAAACCTGTTTTTGTATCTTGAAAACGATGCATTAATGCATCGAAACGTTGATGTAAACTACCTGCCTCTGTATTTATTTTGCTTGGAGTGCCGCTGGCTACGTTTGTATATATATATTGTGACACAGTCAGATTAGGAGGTCCCTCTCCTGGGTAGGGGACTCCTTCCTGACACACACACAGCAGCAGGGGAGCAGCACACCAGTCTGGAAGCGAGTACAAGGTGGTCGGCGCCAGTCTTTATTGTGCAAAACAGAAACAACAAAAGAAACCATAAGCATAAAACCTAGCCCTGGCCGGGCTCTAACTTTACAGGTGGTTCCCTCACTACCAGAACCTGGCAGGGCCTAATGCCCTCACCAGCAAACAAGGCACAGCACAACACTCACAGTTAGGTTTTCCAGTGTCTCTGAGCAAACTCCCTGTCTGCTCTCCCAGGTGAGACACTCAGCCCTAAACACACTAGGCTTATATTGGCCACTCTCAGGTGGAAAACTAACAAGCCTGTTACCAGGCTGCGAGAACCAAAACCTGGAGTGGCCGTGGGTGGAGCCCTCCCTCTCCTCTCACCCACAACCCCCAGTTCCCAAACCGGCTTTTCAAAAAGCCGAAACTCAAGCCTGCTACACTGCAGACTTTCTCCTGGGGGTTTAAAACACAAAAGACAGGAATCTGGGACAAATGTACCTGCCACAGACCACTTTACCAGTGATCCTATCACATATCCCCCCCCTTTGTTTCGACCTGTGGGGCGGAACAACTGAAGCCCCCAAACAATGAATGCGTGACAACGCGTCAGCATTGGCCAGCTGGCTTCCTGGCCTGTGTTCCACTGAAAATTTAAAAGTTTGTAACGCCAAGAACCATCTTGTAATTCTCGCATTACTGTCCTTATTTTCAGACATCCACTTCAGAGGGGCATGGTCAGTGATCAATTTGAACTTTCTTCCGACCAAGTAGTACCTGAGAGCCTCTAACGCCCACTTTATGGCCAACGCCTCCTCCACTGTGGCATAGTTTCTCTCATGTACATTCAACTTTCTGCTAAGATAGAAAATAGGGTGTTCCTCACCCTCCTTGTTCTGGGACAGGACCGCTCCTACACCTACTTCTGATGCATCGGTTTGTACTATGAATTCCCTTTCAAAATTAGGAGTCATCAGGACTGGTTGGGAACACAACGCTACTTTCAACTCCTGAAAAGCTTTCTCTGCCTCAGGACTCCATTCTACCATGACTTTTTGTTTGCCTTTGGTCAGGTCAGTCAGTGGGACTGCCATGGTGGCAAAGTTGGGTATAAACCTCCTGTAGTACCCCGTAATTCCCAAGAAGGCTCTCACCTGCTTCTTATTCAGAGGCCGTGGCCAGTTTTGTATGGCATCAACTTTATTGAGCTGAGGCTTTATCAGGCCTCTGCCAATGGTGTATCCCAGATATTTTACTTCCTCCATGCCTAGACAACACTTTTTTGGGTTGGCTGTCAAACCTGCCTTATAGATGGAGTCCAACACTGCTTGTACCCTGGGTAAGTGAGACTGCCAATCAGGACTATGAACGACCACGTCATCCAGATAAGCAGCCGCATACCATCTATGGGGCCTTAGAATCCTGTCCATCATTCTTTGGAAGGTAGCAGGTGCCCCATGTAGCCCGAAGGGCAACATCTTGTACTGAAACAAGCCCTCTGGCAATGAAAAAGCTGTCTTTTGTTTGGCGCTCTAGGTTAACGGTACTTGCCAATACCCTTTGGTTAGGTCAAGAGTGGTTAAATACCTTGCCGTCCCTAGTCTCTCAATCAGTTCATCCACTCTTGGCATCGGGTAGGCATCGAATTTTGAAACACTGTTCAACTTTCGGAAGTCATTGCAGAAACGCACACTCCCGTCGGGCTTTGGAATCAACACAATGGGACTTGACCATTCACTATGTGATTCTTCAATAACCCCTAACTCTAGCATATTTTTAATTTCTTTTGACAACGATTCTCTTTGTGCTTCTGGTAACCTATAGGGCTTTAGATTAACTTTAACCCCTGGGTCAGTGATGATGTCATGTTTAATGACCGAGGTTTTCCCAGGTACGTCAGAGAACAGCACCCTATTTCTAATCAGAAACTCCTTGACCTCTTGTTGTTGAATTGCCGACAGGGTTTTTGCCACTGTCACTTCGGGAACTAAGGGCCCTGGACTTACTGGAGGGTCTCGGACGGCCGACAGTACCGTTCTATCTTTAACAGGGCTTTAACAGATTTATATGGTATATCTGTTCCGGCTTTCTTTTCCCCGGCTGGTAAACTTTGTAATTGACCTGCCCCACTTTTTCTAAGATTTCAAAGGGCCCTTGCCATTTAGCCAAAAGTTTATTTTCCATAGTGGGAACCAATACTAACACTCTATCCCCAGGAGCAAAGCTGCGTAACCGAGCATTACGGTTGTATACCCTCTGCTGTGCCTGTTCCAGGTGCTCTCTCACTATCGGCACTACTGCAGCAATTCTCTCCTGTATTTGAGAAACATACTCAATCACCGTTTTGTAAGGACTAGACTGCCCCTCCCATGTCTCTTTGGCAATGTCTAGTAACCCCCTTGGGTGTCTCCCATACAACAAGTCGAAGGGTGAAAACCCGGTGGAGGACTGGGGAACTTCTCTTATGGCCAACAATAAATACGGCAATAAGTAATCCCAATCCCTACCATCCTTGTCGACCACTTTCCTAAGCATGTGTTTTAACGTCTTGTTAAACCTCTCGACCAGCCCATCGGTTTGGGGGTGATAAACCGAAGTTCTTAACTGTTCGATTTTGAACTGGCGGCATAACTCTTTCATGACTTTGGACATAAACGGTGTACCCTGGTCAGTTAGTATCTCCTTCGGTATACCCAGCCTGCTAAAGACATGAACTAGCTCTCTGGCAATGGTCTTGGTTGACGTATTGCGCAACGGGATCGCTTCCGGGTACCTGGTAGCGTAATCCATTATGACCAGAATATACTGGTGTCCCCTGGCAGACTTCATTAAGGGTCCAACCAAATCCATCGCTATTTCAAACGGCACCTCTATAATAGGCAATGGAACTAGTGGACCCTTAAAATGTGGCCTGGGAGCATGATACTGACACTCAGGGCAGGATGCGCAAAAGTCACATACCTCTTTATGAAGCCCGGGCCAGAAAAACCTCTGCATTATTCGCTCAGTGGTTTTCTCTACCCCTAGATGGCCTGCCGTTATATGACCATGGGCCAGATCCAACACTGTTCTTCTGTAGGCTTTGGGAACTATTAGTTGTTCCACAACATCTTCCCCCTTCTTAGTCACCTGATATAACAAATCCTGACACATTGCCATGTGGGGATAGGACAAAGGACTATCAGGGTCTACGGGTTTACCACCAACTACTTTTACATTCTCCCTGGCTTTTACCAAAGTAGGGTCATTCAACTGCTCCACGGCAAAGACCTCTCTTCTGACCTCTAAATCAGGCAGACGATCACCTGGCCCAACAACACTTCCCACCTCAATGGGAGGCACATCAGTTGGCGGGCCACCGTCACGCTCCGCATTCTCTAGTTCGCCAATCAGTAGAAAAAGGGAATAACTCTGACTCAGAAGAAACTCCCTCCTCCACTACATCGACAACCTTCTCAAATGGATCGGGGTTGTTCATCTCTGGAACAAAACGGCTTTCCCACAACTTCCAGAAGTGAGAAAAGTCTCCCCAATATTGCATCGTACATCAGACCATGCACCAAACCTACAGAAACTATAGCAGAACCACATGGTGTCTCGATGTTCACCTCGGCAGTAACATAATATCGAGTATCCCCATGTATGCAGGTCACGCCAACAGTTTTCACCTCACGCCGCAAGGGGTTCACCAGCTCAGCTTTTATAAGTGTCACCAAGCTACCAGAGTCTAACAGTGCCTCTACTCGGTTGCCATCTACAGTGAGTACACACATGTGCTTATCAGTCTCAGCCTGCCGGTCAGCCGTACAGGCTATCTGTGCAAAGAACGACCCCCTGCAGTAGACATGAGCAGTATCACATTGCATAGGTTCAGTTGTAAGTGAACAATTAGCGGCAATATGGCCGAAGCCACCACATCGGAAACACTGAGTCATCTTAATGTCTAGTCGTTTACGGGGTAAGAACCTTCCCGGCCTGGCAGGCCTGTCTCCAGGTTCTACACCCTCAGTCTTAGGTACATTCCACCGCCCAGCACCCTTCTCCCCTGGAACAGTCTTACCAGTGTCTGTGGGAGTTCGCCGGTGCGCCATCGTGGCTCGGTGGGGCATACTCATCAGCTCCTCAGCCGCCACGTACCTCTCCACCAGCTCGACCAACTGGTCCGCGAACTTAGGGTCTGCATGGCTCACCCACTTGCGCAGAGTCACAGGTAATGATCGCAGGTACCGGTCCATCACAACCCTTTCCACGATCTGTGGTCCCGTCAGCGTCTCGGGCTGTAGCCATTTTGAGGACAGATGGACGAGGTCATGCATCTGTGAACGTGGAGGCTTGTCCTTATGGAACTCCCAGCGGTGGACCCGTTGGGCACGAACAAAGGTGGTGACTCCCAAGCGAATTAGGATCTCCTGTTTTAGTTTTTTATAGTCCTTGGCATCAGCCAGGCATAAGTCGAAATAGGCCTCCACATCATCGCCCGAAGTCATCGTTTGGAGGAAGTGACTGGCTCGTACGGAGTGAGTGGTAGTGGGAGGACCAGTAGTAACATCTCTGGGCCGGGCGACCAGGTGCTGTACCACCTCTCTTATGGCCTGGCTGTTTTCCGCTAAGGCCTGGCGGGTTTCCTCGATGGCGACCTATTGTTGCCTCTGGGCTGTCTCCAAGGCCAACAGTTGCACCCTGGTGGATTCCTGCTGTGCCCTGGTAGATTCCTGCTGAGCCCAGGTAGATTCCTGCTGAAGTGTGTTCGTCTCCTGCTAAGCTCTGGTAGATTCCTGCTGAGCTGTTGTAGCTTGGAGCAAGGCCTTAATAATGTCCTCCATTTTGTCCTGGGGTGTAGGTTGGAAGCTGAACCTTGCCTCTCTGAGCATTGGCTGACGCCTCCTCTATGGGACTCCAAGGACACAGTGTTATTTCCACACTCACAAATTGTATTTTTAATTTTATAAATTTTTAATTTAATTTTTAAATGGAAAGTTTTCCTCTCGCTGCAACTTCAGTGTGTGTGGATGCCTGCATTCTCCACCATATTGTGACACAGTCAGATTAGGAGGTCCCTCTCCTGGGTAGGGGACTCCTTCCTTACACACACACAGCAGCAGGGGAGCAGCACACCAGTCTGGAAGCGAGTGCAAGCTGGTCGGCGCCAGTCTTTATTGTGCAAAACAGAAACAACAAAAGAAACCATAAACATAAAACCTAGCCCTGGCCGGGCTCTAACTTTACAGGTGGTTCCCTCACTACCAGAACCTGGCAGGGCCTAATGCCCTCACCAGCAAACAAGGCACAGCACAACACTCACAGTTAGGTTTTCCAGTGTCTCTGAGCAAACTCCCTGTCTGCTCTCCCAGGTGAGACACTCAGCCCTAAACACACTAGGCTTATATTGGCCACTCTCAGGTGGAAAACTAACAAGCCTGTTACCAGGCTGCGAGAACCAAAACCCGGAGTGGCCGTGGGTGGAGCCCTCCCTCTCCTCTCACCCACAACCCCCAGTTCCCAAACCGGCTTTTCAAAAAGCCGAAACTCAAGCCTGCTACACTGCAGACTTTCTCCTGGGGGTTTAAAACACAAAAGACAGGAATCTGGGACAAATGTACCTGCCACAGACCACTTTACCAGTGATCCTATCACAATATATATATATATATATATTACACACATACATACACAGACACATAGGCCTCCAGGCTGCTCGCTAAGCTGTGGGTGACCGCCCACAGCTTTAGCGGGCGGCCAGGTGATGGTCGCGATTATCGTGACCATCGGACTTGCGAGGAGACCCTTGTGGTAGGGTCTCAGGTCTCGCAAGCCCGAGTGGACTTCCTGCTCTAATAGAGCAGGAAGGTCACTACTGACATCACGAGTGATGTCAGTAGGGCCGCCCACAAACGCCAGGCGTTCCTAAGGGAATGCCTCCGTTTGTGCAGCCATCCCCCTTACAAAACTGGGTGAGCTGTCGATCAACATCGACAGCCGCCCCGTCTTGTAGCGAGCCCCGGAGCGTGTGAAGTTCTCACTCGCTCCGGGGCGTTTTGCACGCCGCGCATGCGCAATGCCCAACCATCTACCGGCTTGTGAGCGATATGCGCTCGCGAGTGGGTCTGTCAGGCCCATAGTATATATGTATTATATACTGTCGAAACCGAATAATTGGGTAAGACAGAATCTGTTTGGCAATCAAGAAAACCTGCACGACGCCATCTTGTGAATGGCAGCAAGACCATTTTAGAAAAGAAAGCTTACACAAGCGCCATTTTGTCAAAAATACATAGTACACAATCCACAGTGCAAAATTGATGAAAGGAACAATTTTGCTACTCACAACGCAAAGTTGCTAAAAAGTAGCACGAACAGCTTTTTAACAATCTTCCCCTAACACCTACCGACGGTGTTTAGCAGACATAAAATAACTTTCCAACACATTAAAATCACCACAGACTTATATTTGAGCAGTAGCAAAGTAGTGGTGTTTTCCCCTGCATTCACATTAACACATACGCGATGTAGCAAAAAGTAGCAAATTAGTGGTGTTTTCCCTGCACTTCATGTTAAACATAGGACAACGCAAAATAGCGATTTAGACGTAGCGTTCCCGCTAGGCTGTTTTAGCGGGGCGCGGCGCCCTGCCCTCCTTCTGGAGTGCAAAAAGCACCCTGCCCTCCAGGAGGAGGGCAAAAAGCACCCTGCCCTAACAGCCTGCGGGAGCCATTCTCACCCGCGGGATGCAGTGTCCCGCGGGTGGACAAACATGCGGTGACCCGGTCACCGCATGCGCCCGGCATCTATTCTCCCTTTCTGCAGCGCTTGGGGGCTGCCCGGCATGTTTGTAAGCACCGGGCACGCCCCTAAGTATGACGAAAAGGGGACGTGGCTTATAGACACGCCCCCTTTTCATAACCACGCCCCCTTTTCCGACGCACGCGCCTTCGGCGCTCGCACAAGATTGCCCTCTCTAGCTCCGGCGCCCTGCCTGCCGCCGGAGCTAGAGGGAACACTAAGACGCACAGCCAGCTTTTTAGTGACCTTTCCCAAACCCATACTGGCATGCTCACACACATACACAGAAGCCTTTCCAACTTAGTGCTGGTCGCTAAGTGCCCCACAGACCCTCAAACGCACAACTCAATTTAGTGTCATTTCTCCCCGCATACACATTTAAAAGCAATGGTCCCACAGCGCGAAAGGAATGATTATTACTTGGTTTAATCGCAATGTCAGCATATAAAGAAATGAATGTTTTCTGTAACTATGGATTAGTAAATGACAATTGGACCGTGTTTGGTGCCGTCCTGATCTACTCTGTTCCCACAGCGTTCCGGTGGCATCGTTGAGAAGATCAGAACATGCGGCTATGAAATATGAATGTTACAGAGAATAACTTCTTGAAATGTTGTATGCCATAGTTAGATTAGATTTATTATGCAACGGGAAGGTAAACACAATCAGGCTGTTAGAGGCTGGGTTGAGTCTTTATTCTATTGTATTGCTTATCCCAGTATGGGTATATATGTGAGTGCTCTGAAACAAGATGCCAGTCTGCGGTGTTCCTGTTATGCTGTTCGACGGAGGTCTCATTATTGATGCCGGTATCTGGTCCCAGAGCGCACGCGTATGTATTGACTGTACCTTTTGACCTAATGTTTGTACAATTTATTTTTCGCTCATTGTTAGATCATAGCGTGGTAACATCTGTACTTTTACCTGAATAATAATCTTTAGCGCGTTGGACCGCTATTCAACTGTCTTAGAGTTTTATTAATGGTATAATTAAACGCAACGCTAATTAGTGACATCTTGTGGTTTTAGAAGGTATAGGCAGGTTTTGTCTTAGAAGTTCTAGGCAGGTGAATCTTAGAGGCTTATAGGCAGGAATGTACTAAAGGTTTATTTACGATTCAACAGTTGGGGGCTCGTAGGTTTATCACGTTATCTGATACACGGTAACACTCGGCCAGTTCTCTCTCAGCAAAAGGGTGGAGGCGCCTATTGAGAGACGCGTTAGTCTTTCATTACCACAGTGTTGCTGAGACCGTACTGCCGGTTATTGTGTAGAGGAAGCGCTGATCAGAATCCAGGGACAAGGAGAGAAAAGTCTTTTTCTCTCGTTGATAAAAGTTTAGAGGGAGTCGCATAATAGCGTTAAGGTAATAACACGTGGGCCTGGTCGCATCACTGTGTATGCGACTAGTCGCACAATTGCGTACACATACTTCCGGTTGTGCTGCCACGTGTTTGAACAAAGCCATTGAGGTTTTCATTTTTTTTTCTATTTCCAGTATCTGGGTTAACGTGTATTTTCCTGCGGAGGAAAAAAGTGTGTAACAGTGAATACTTGTTGAACAAAGTTAAGGGTATCGTATGATCCTTAAGGGCTAGGTGCAAGGGTTAGCCTAGCCGCTCGGTAAGCAGCTTTACCGTTCTATACACAGTAGCAGGTGTACATGTTGTCTTTGTTGTAGAGAGGTGCGTGAGAGTAGCCGACATACAAACTCTCATAGGTGTGGAAATTGCCTTACTAAATCTTATCCGGGTGTGGAAGTTGCCTTTTTCAAATCTTATCCAGGTGTGGAAGTTGCCTTACTAAATTTTATCCAGGTGTGTGGGCGCCGCCAACTTAAATCGTCCACAGGTAAGTGAAAGTGTCTTGATTGTCTTTCACCGGCTTAAATCATTATTGAAAAGCGTAGGAGTTGTCTCAGAATGGGAGCCACGCAAACAGTAGAGATGTTAGGCAATGATGTGCTGCTAATGGAGGCGCCGATCGGATCGGCCTGTCGTATCATGCATACCAAGTACCGTGCTTATGCAATAAGGTATTGTGATTTATGGTTTAATATGACGAGGAAGAGTGTTAGACCGTTTCCCAGAATTGGTAGTTTTGATAAAAATGTGTTAGACAATGTCCGGGATCACATCAGTTTGATGCGCTCCCGAGAGAAAAAGGTTAAATATTTTGAATGTTTAAAACTGTGGCAGCACGAGGGGGAAATGTGGCTGAAGAATGTACCCGCGACACAAACAGGCGTCGCGGGCACAGTCTCGGGCAATGCGCCGGTGACGCTAAATAGCGCCGCGGACGCATCGCTTGATAGCGCGCACGCACTGCAAGGTAGCATCGCAGAAGGTAGTACAGATGGTTCACGTGCACCACCACCGCCCTATGCGGATGGGGGTGTAGGTGCAGTCAATGAAAAAAATACCCATACAAATGTAACAACTTGTACCCTCTCTTAAGCAATTATAAAGAAAATGTTCATGATGCGGATGATGAGCCTATTGTAATGTCTGCCAATTCCCATGCTGTGCAGATGATAGATGATGCATCACCACAATCACGAGTGGTGCCGCCATCTCCATCGGTAACAGCAAGGGAAGTGTTAATGCCCTCTGCACCCGTAGAGGAAGTTGTTCATACCATACGCAGCAGCAGACTAAACCCCCAGTCAGGTAACCAGGTCAAAGCTACAAGCTACCGGTCTGCATCCCATTCGGACAATAACTGTTCCAAATGGAAATGCAGACGCAAACGGTATAGTGCCCACGAGGGAAGTAGTAATGCATTGTCCTTGGACAAGAGCAGAACTAAATTCCATAATAAATGATTTCCCCGATCCCAAAAAGGAATTAGCCAAATGTCAAAGATTTTTGAGGAATTTGGGTAGTTCACATGAACCCTCTAATAAAGATTGGCGTGTGGTGTTAAGGGCCTGTCTTCCACGCAATACCGACATGACAAAATTTATCACGGATTGTGTATTGGATGATGACGTTCCCTTAACAGGCCAAGTAAACCAAGGTAACATTTCCCGCATTGTAACTCAATTGGGTATATATTTTCCAGAAGTAGTTAACTGGAACAAAATTTTCACCATTAAGCAGAAAGAGAGTGAGACTGCAGAAGATTACTGCGATCGGGCTCTGCAGGCTATCACCCAGTACACTGGGATAGGATATTAAAGATAGCACTCACCACAGGAGGATGATAGTTACGGTACTTGTGGACGGTCTGAAAGAGAGTTTAAAAACTCGGATTCAGACTTTACAGCCTGGCTGGCGGGGACTTACAATAGATACCCTCATAGAAACCGCCATTGAACATGATAAGAACATCTCCAAAAAGAGAGAAGCCCAGAGCGAGAAACTAATGGCTGTCAGTATTCAAGCTCTGGAGGGAATGACGGTAACATCACAGCCAACAGACACACTTGCACACACACTCACTTCTGAACAAGTATGTGCTCTCACTAACCCCACTCAACAACAAACAACTCTATCCCACTAACCCGATGCAACCGCAGGTCCCAGGCTATCCACCAACTTCTTATCCCCCACAATACCCTTACCCTCCCTATCCTTACCCATATCCACCACCTTTACTCTCTGTGCAAACCTCACAACACCACATGTCTTCACTCGAAACACAAACCTGTTTTAACTGTAAACAAACAGGACACTTAAGTAGAAACTGTACAGTAAAAGGAGTAGGGATCCCACATCAGGGAAGACCTAGATATCCCCCTAAGGGATATACACAGAGGCCAGCAAATGTTCAGCAGGCACCAGCTCCAATTGTAGCCGTAAATGCTTTATTGGAGAATGGTAGCCAACGCTAGGGGTCAGGTCATACCTGTAGTCTACAGATGGTCAGGTTAACGGGAAGTACTAGGGAAGAACCGGTCATGATGGTTGATGTAGCTGGTACTGAATATCCTTTTCTTGTAGACACATGGGCAACCAGGTCAGTGATAAAATCTCCCGTTAATTTGCAGGTGACCAACGAGACAGTACCAACAATGGGTGTAACAGGTAAAGTGGAACGTTATCCTTTAACAAAGTCCACAGAGGTTACTATTGGGCCGTTGCATACCAGGCATTCTTTTCTCCTGGCTGCTGCGGCTCCTACTAACCTACTGGGTAGAGACTTGTTATGTAAGATGGGATGTGTTATATATTGCACCCCTGATGGTGTATTTTTAGATATCCCAGAGAGAATGGAATACGAGGTGCGGGATATGTTAGACACTCCCCAAAGGATAATGTATCACTCTACAGGTTTAAATGAAACTCCATCACAGGTAGATGAAATGTTGTCCCTAATCCCAGATTCCCTTTGGACTAAAGATGGACAGGACACTGGATTAATGGCAAACGTAAACCCTGTAATTGTAAATTTAAAAAGCGGAAGGCAAGTTCCAAAAAGTCCCCAATACCCACTAAAACAGGAGGTAGTTTTAGGGGTGTATCCCATAATTGAGCGGTTATTGCAACAGGGAATTTTAGTCCGTACAGCAAGTGTAGCCAACAGTCCCATTTTTCCAGTGAAGAAGGGTGGTGGGAGGGGTTATAGGCTGGTACAAGACCTTACAGGGGTTAATAAGGTGGTAGAGAGCCAATTTCCCGTAGTGCCGAATCCAGCTGTCATCCTTATGCAAATTCCACCAAATGCAACCCATTTCACTGTCATTGACCTCTGTTCAGCTTTCTTCTCTGTGCCTCTCCATCCTGACTGTCAGTATCTATTCGCATTTACATACAGAGGTTTACAATACACATGGACACGATTACCCCAAGGTTTCATAGACAGCCCCAGTATCTTCTCCCAGGCATTGCACGACTGTTAAAAATCTTTTGAACCTGCCAATGGATCTGTTCTAATTCAATATGTGGACGATTTATTGCTATGTTGTGACTCGTTTCTGTCATGTTTGAATGATATTAAACTTTTGTTACTTCATCTCTCACAAACAGGACACAAGGTGGCTAAGGACAAACTACAGCCGTGCCAATCCAGAGTAAAATATTTGGGACACTGCCTAACCCAGGGGTTACGACACCTTACAACAGATAGAATCTAGGCCATACAAAACATGACACTGCTGCAGAATCAACAGCAAATTCGTACCTTCTTGGTAATGTGTGGATACTGTAGAATGTGGATACCAGGGTTTTCTATTTTGGCCTTACCTTTACAGGAATTAGTCTCTTCCTCAAAGCCCGATCGTATCACAAACACAGAGGAATCAGAACAGGCTTTCCTTAATCTTAAAGATAGTCTGACAAAAGCTTCTGCATTGGGAATACCCGATTATGAAAAACCTTTTGATATGTATTGTACGGAAGCTGATGGTTGTGCTGCAGGTGTCCTTACACAAAAACATGGGGATGCCAGTAGGCCCGTAGCATATTACAGTGCACAATTGGACACTGTGGCGAGATCACTCCCAACCTGTTTGAGAAGTGTTGGTCAGCAAAAGTGAGGATGTGGTATTGGGCCATGATATGATTGTCTATACCCCACATGCTGTGTCTGCCCTGTTGAACTCTGCCCAAACCAGACACATATCCTCAGCTAGATTCACCAAATGGGAACTAGCTCTAATAGCACCCTCAAACATCACCATAAAGAATGCACAAAGGGTGGAGGATGAGTCTCTGGTAAAAAGTGAGTTTTGCAAAGGTATTGATACGCATGATTGTATGGATTATCTTAACCAGACCTTTACCGCTAGACCTGACATACGTGACATACCTTTAGAGAATGCAGATGTGACATTTTACACGGATGGGAGTTGCCATAGACAAACGGACACAGGTGAGTTATGTACAGGTTATGCTGTTGTAGATGACACAGACATCATAGAAGCTGAACCTCTTGGTCCTCCTCACTCAGCCCAAGTGGCGGAGTTAGTAGCACTGAGAAGAGCGTGTCAATTGGCAGCAGGCAAATCTGCTAACATTTACACTGACTAGGTATGCTTTCGGGGTGGTTCACGATTTCGGAGCTCTATGGCGTCTGAGAAATTTTATGACAGCAGCAGGCACACCAGTCGCACATTCCAGACACATAAAAGGATTATTAAAAGCAATTCAGTTGCCCAAAATGGTAGCAGTAATAAAGTGTAAAGCCCACACATGTGAGGAAGATCCGGTATCATTGGGCAACAACAGGGCGGATGAAGCTGCCAAGTGGGCAGCAGGTTTAAAAACAAATGTACCCATAGAACAAGTAATGGTTTTCCAAACAGTTGACATGAAGAAATTCATTGAGATGCAAAATTTGTGTTCTACCCAAGAGAAAGCAACCTGGAAGTCTAAGGGATGTGGGCAAGAGCCCTCTGGACTCTGGAGGGACGGACAAGGTAAGCCGGTGGCACCTAAGGTGTATTACCCAAGCCTGGCAGAGGCAGCGCACCGACTGACTCACTTGGGAAAACAAGGTATGTGTAAGTTAGTGAAGGCATATTGGTGCGCACCGGGTTTTTCCTCACAAGCGGAAAAGAGAGCAATGTCCTGTCTGACCTGTTTGATGAAGAAGATAGGAAAAACGATCCCTACCGAACCATCCCACATTCCCCCGACTGACGGTCCTTTCCAGGTAATACAAATTTATTTCATCCAATTACCACCCTGCAGGAATCTCAAGTATGTGTTAGTTTGTACCGATGTATTTTCTAATTGGGAAGAGGCATACCCAGTGGCCACTAATACTGCTGTATTCACTGCTAAAAAGATTGTACAGGAATTTGTATGCAGGTATGGTATCCCTAGAATGATTAAAAGTGATAGGGGTACCCATTTCACCGGGGACGTCTTCCAGATAATGTGTAAATTGATGGGTATTGATAACAAACTCCACACCCCATATCGACTCCAAGCCAGTGCCAAGGTGGAGAGAGTGAACGGCACTATTAAAAACAAATTAAGGAAGATCATGGCTGAGACTGGACTAGCATGGCCAGAAGCACTACCTTTGGTCCTACATAGCATAAGGACCACTCCTAGGCCTCCACTTAATCTGTCCCCATTTGAAATACTGTTTGGTAGACAACCTCATTTAATTATAAGCCCACAGGAAGACCTGAAGAGTAACAGCGAGGTCACTGTTAAGTATCTTATAACAATGAGCAAACAGTTGCAGCAACAACAGCAGAAATTGAAATTGTTGTCACCCGATATGCCAGAGATAAACTGTCATGATGTCAAACCTGGAGAATATGTTATGATCCAAAAAATTTTACGCTCATGTTGCCTAATAGATCGATGGGAGGGGCCGTATCAGGTGCTGTTGATGAGTGCCACATCCTTGAAGGTGGCCGAGAGAGATACCTGGGTCCATGCCACTCACTGCAGAAAGGTTAATCAACCGGTGGAGAAGCAGGGCAGAGTTGAAGCAGATAATGAGGATCTGGCAATTGCGAACCTGTTCCAGGAAAATTAAAAGGTGACAGTGAGAAACCAGAGCTAAAAGAAAATTGTAGATCAGTGTCACAGCAAAAGAACTGTTCTGCTGTGTTCATGTGTGTACTCTTCTTTCAGAATTTCCATCATGATTGCTTTATCTGGAGATTCCTGGTTCTTGTGACGGAGAATAGATGGAGGAGGCGGGAGCTGATGCTGGTGTAATGGAGTGAAATCGAGAGGAGGAGTGCTATACCAAACCAGGGGAGTGCCGGTCCAATTTCAGTACAGTAAATTGTTGTGAAAATATGAATAATAATAATAAGGAAGAACTGTATTACAATCCTGAGTTATGATGTAGTGTATAACAATGTAGCCTGAGTTTGAGTGGTCGTGCATGGATATAACGTTTATGTTGTTTTAAGTCATCTTAGGTAATGCAGTCCCAACCCCTTCCAAGGCTCTCCTTATAGGATAGGTGCATCCCCACATCTTTCCCATGATCCCTTAAGGATCCGCGGTGTGCGTATAAGGGCAGTTTTATGTCCCTCCAGGAGACGCATTATCTGAATGGTTCAAATGACCACACTGTGTCATACCATAATAACATTGAACGGTATATTCTCATGCATGGCTAAACAGATTCAGAATAGGTTGTGATAGCGCTTGATTGGCTATCAAAGGGTGGACTGTCGAAACCGAATAATTGGGTAAGACAGAATCTGTTTGGCAATCAGGAAAACCTGCATGACACCATCTTGTGAATGGCAGCAAGACTCCATTTTAGAAAAGAAAGCTTACACAAGCGCCATTTTGTCAAAAATACATAGTACACAATCCACAGTGCAAAATTGATAAAAGTAGCAATTTTGCTACTCACAACGCAAAGTTGCTAAAAAGTAGCACGAACAGCTTTTTAACAATCTTCCCCTAACACCTACCGATGGTGTTTAGCAGACATAAAATAACTTTCCAACACATTAAAATCACCACAGACATATTTGAGCAGAAGCAAAGTAGTGGTGTTTTCCCCTGCATTCACATTAACACATACGCGATGTAGCAAAAAGTAGCAAATTAGTGGTGTTTTCCCTGCACTTCATGATAAACATAGGACAACGCAAAATAGCGATTTAGACGCACAGCCAGCTTTTTAGTGACCTTTCCCAAACCCATACTGGCATGCTCACACACATACACAGGAGCCTTTCCAACTTAGTGCTGGTCGCTAAGTGCCCCACAGACCCTCAAACGCACAACACAATTTAGTGTCATTTCTCCCCGCATACACATTTAAAAGCAATGGTCCCACAGCGCGAAAGGAATGATTATTACTTGGTTTAATCGCAATGTCAGCATATAAAGAAATGAATGTTTTCTGTAACTATGGATTAGTAAATGACAATTGGACCGTGTTTGGTGCCGTACTGATCTACTCTGTTCCCACAGCGTTCCGGTGGCATCGGTGAGAAGATCAGAACATGCGGCTGTGAAATATGAATGTTAGAGAGAATAACTTCTTGAAATGTTGTATGCCATAGTTAGATTAGATTTATCATGCAGCGGGAAGGTGAACACAATCAGGCTGTTAGAAGCTGGGTTGAGTCTTTATTCTATTGTATTGCTTATCCCAGTATGGGTATATATGTGAGTGCTCTGAAACAAGATGCCAGTCTGCGGTGTTCCTGTTATGCTGTTCGACGGAGGTCTCATTATTGATGCCGGTATCTGGTCCCAGAGCGCACGCGTATGTATTGACTGTACCTTATGACCTAATGTTTGTACAATTTATTTTGCGCTCATTGTTAGATCATAGCGTGGTAACATCTGTACTTTTACCTGAATAATAATCTTTAGCGCGTTGGACCGCTATTCAACTGTCTTAGAGTTTTATTAATGGTATAATTAAACACAGCGCTAATTAGTGACATCTTGTGGTTTTAGAAGGTATAGGCAGGTTTTGTCTTAGAGGTTCTAGGCAGGTGAATCTTAGAGGTTTATAGGCAGGAATGTACTAAAGGTTTATTTACGATTCAACAATACCTCACATTTTTGTTTGTTAAATTAAAAAATGGGGCATGGCCTCACTACAGCTATATGTATCTAGGGGTAGATCTATTATATATCCGCACCAAAAATAATTTGACCCTAGGCTATCATATAGCTATATTTATCTAATTATATAATTATAGGGCTTCAACATGTTAATGGTGTATATCTATAAAGCCACACCATTAGCATGTTTAAGCCCTATAATTAGATAAATATAGCTATATGATAGCCTAGGGTCATTGTTTTTGGTGAGGATATATATCTTATAGATATATCAATAAAACCACATCACTAGCATGTTTAAACCCAGCCCCAGACCAGCACCTCTTTTGATATAAGTCTGTATTTTACCGCAGTCTGACACTGTGTTATAGCAACTTACCAGCGGGCAGCCCTGTGACATGAGGGATGTGGATCCCGATGACGGTGACTGGAGGCCCGGGTGGGCGGATCTGCTGCTCTGGATCTGCCGCTCCTGCACACAGGACAGTAGCAGCAGAAAGATTACCGCTGGTGCCTGGCGCCAACCAAATGCTTTCCGCGGCTCCCATCCCACTCTTCACCACTGCGGTGAGCACTCCCACCCTTGCCCAGTTAACGCTATGCGATGGGCCTGCGGCGACGGCCTTGCGACATGACGTCACGTCGCCCCTTGCATGCAAACAGACGGCTGCCCATTACAACTGCGGTGCAGCTGTGTCACTGTGACACAGTCTGCCCGCGGTCTGCCTTTGCTGCTGTCCCTATTGTTTAATAAAGTAATGTATCAGCATGGTCGCGGCCGCGGCGCTCTTAACTATGTGGCGCCCTACGCGGCCGCGTACCATGCGTAATTATAGAACCGGCCGTGCCTGCATGTGCTAATACATGTAGCAACAAAAAGACATTGGGGCAGATGTATTATAGGGGCACGCATCGTGCCGCTATAACTTATCCTGCCTCGCCTCTTTACAGAGGCGAAGCAGGAAGCACTACCAACAAGATGTGTTAACATCTCATCTGCCGAAGTGGGGGAGTGAAAACGCCCCCCTCTGGCATTCCTCGCCAGAGTTCACAATGCATCAGCCTATTGCTGATGCACTGTGTCTTATCTCCCAGCCGGCTCCACCGGGAATGAGCGAGATCTCGCAAGTATCGCAGGACCTCACGTGCAGCCTGGAACCCGGAAGCCGCCTCATCCAGGGACACTGCTGTCCCTGATGTGGTGATAGGGCAACGACGACCGCTGCAGCTGTCAACATCGATAGCTGCATCTGTTGGAACAGTCAGTGCCACAGACCGTTCATACATTGCCCAGCATATCGGCGCATTATCTTGTAGATAGCAGCACCGATAGTGACGGCGCATAGCTCCCCTGACATTTACCACCCAGACCCAAATCAATACATGGGGAAGAAGCGATGGCAGTGCACACAACTCATACCTCCCAGCTGTCCTATATTCAGCGGGACGGTCCCGCTTTTCCAGGACTGTCCCACCTGTGGGTCGCTGTATCCCACGGTGGGGGAGAAGCACACACTGCTGCTCTGCAGAGCATCGGGTAAGCAGGGGGAGAATAGATGCCGTGCACATGCGCACGGTATCTATTCAAAGTGAAGGGGAAACCTGGGGGCAGCCCAGTACCTCTCCCCCCACAGTGACACGAATGGGGGTGTCGCAAAACTCCACCCCCGTTTCCGCGAGGCCACGTCTCCTTTCGGTGAAGCCCCACCCCTTTTCGGGCACACGCACCTGCGACGCGCGAGATGTCCTGCATCCTAAAGCTGTAAATTTGGGAGGTATGCATAACGCTGATACCACTCTTCCCCCATATTGCCTGTTCATGCGATTTTCTGGGGTTTGACCACATTTGTCATATGCACCAAGCTTCAGAAAGCAAAGCTCTCCTCAGCTTGGAGCCGTTGGGTGCAAAGCATACTTGCCTACTTTTTTCTCCTGGGGAGGAGAAGCAGTTGGTTTGCAGTCGGAAGTGGGGCCTGATAGTGTGCATAATTAAGCCCCCCCTAACTGTAAATTGCAGCGATTAGCGCAAATATTAAATGGGCGGTCTAAATGATGCAATTCTTGAAGAATTGCGTCATTAAGCCCCGCCTCCTATATGGGGTACCACGATCGCCGTGGAAATTCTCCCTATTCTGCCCACTTCACTAGGAGGTGGGCAGAATGCGGGAGAAATGCCTACTCTACCGGGGGTGCGGGGGGTTACCCGAAAAATCGGAGCCTCCCGCAACTTCCAGGAGCGTAGACATGTATGGTGCAAAGTTCACTGAGAGGGATCCAATCAGATCACTCCCATTGTCCCTCGTAGTGCGCTTCCTTCTGCACATGCGCAGAAGGACACCAGAGAAACTTCTAGATCATAAACCCGGAAGTCCCTCCCTAACTCATAAAGAACAGCTCTTATCGGGACAGCTGCCCTTTGCGATTTTGAGTGGCGGGATGCATCGCATGCAAAGCAGGGTTTTAGTGTCCATCGGGGGAGAGGCTAAGATCTGTCCTGCTAAGGGGAAAGAAAACATTGGCCTCCCCACTCATCATCGATGGCACAGACTGCAAAACATCGTCCGGCCACCATCAATGTTTTAGAGACATTGATGGTCGATGGCCATCCCTACCACAGCGTCCCGCAGTGGAGGGGGGGTGTTTGGGGTTAGAGCACACACATCAGGTAAGCAGCTGGAGGACACATGCCATACATATGCGCGCATCTATTCCTATCCACAGTCTAGGGGGAGCCTGAGGGCATCCCAGCTTCTAGAAGAGCACGCCCCCACTGTGACATGAATGGGTGGTGCTGCAAGGCTCTGCCCCTTTCCATAGGCCCTGTCCCCTTTGTGCTCCTTTGCCGAATGCAATGTCTTGCATCCAGGAAGAGAAAAGGTGGGAGGTATGATATATTGAAAAAGCCAAACGCAATGCACTAAAAAAGCCAGATCCACATACAATGCACACCTCCCTTCCTACAGACAGTGGCGTTGAGAACCGGCCTGGGGGCAGGGAAGGGGCGTGGCCTAATCACAGGAGGTGTGGCCACACCCCCTTAGAAAAAAAAATTGCAGCCAATCTTCTCACAAGTAATCCGATGCTGCAGCAGCAGATCACACAAGCATGCAGAAGGCGTCTATTAACACAAGATGCCTCCTGCAGCATTAGCATATTTACACACAGCAGCAGCTGTTGCAGCATGCTCTGAGGAACTTCAGACAGGGTGCCCCTTTGCTATAAAATGAAAAGCAAAGTGATTGTCTCCGTGTCTCTGTGCAGAGCCCAGGGCCACGTGTTCTCAGTCCACTCTGATGTTGCAGCATCCTGTTCCCATCCTTGGGAAGGCAGTTTGGTTCCCTGAGCTGCGGTGGTGCTTGTGCGCAGCAATCAAGGTGAATTTGGGGCAAGTGCCCCCTATGTCCGTCCCCTTTTCCTCCCTCCCTCCCCACATCCTTAAACCATCTGTTCTGGAGAGTAGCAGGTTACTTTTCTCTTATAGTATAAAAGTATGGTAAGTAAATAAAATTTACTATTTGCAACTCTGCTGTGAGCCACCAAATCCCTTAATTTGATTTACAGTCTGGCTTTTTGGCCTTGAATACCATGTTTAACAGTATGAAGAAGGATCAATTAAATGTAGGTCAATGCTTCTGTGTCTCCTCCAATTATATGAACAGTCCATTGTGTAAAGTTTTGCTTCTACTCTGTAATATTGGCCAGTACGTCGTCTCTTGCTGTAGATATTGGGTTTCGTGTATGTTCTTTTTCTATTTGGTGAAAGTTAAGGATTTTAAGAGGTGTATTTTAAAGGCAATAAAAATATGGCACTATCATGTGCAGCTATCATGCTATGTTGTATGTGTATCTACAGTGCAGTGAGCTTGTAATCGGCTATACCTGGAAATTAAATTAAAATCTTGTCAAGTGCACATGGGTCATATTTTACAAGCCGTTATCTGTATCACTTTTCAGCACGGCTATCTACAGGTCAGCATTCTATAAATCTGTTGTTCCAGCCCAATGTTTTATAGTACTCAGCAGCAGCAATTATCCCCCACCACCAGGCCCCGGCCAGGGGGAGGTGCAGAGATGGGCCCCAGGCTCCAAGTCTCCTTGCTTTGTCCCATAAAATCAATAACAGGCTGTGTCTAGCAGTACACGCAGCGCCCTGTGTTTATCAGATGTGTGCCAGGTCATTAAACACATAGCAGGAATCCAGCCACACAGCACCCAGACATAAGAGGGATGAACAATACAGCCGATTTCCCTACAGATTATTTTTCCATAGCCCCCTCTCTGGCCCCTGTGTTTGTATGCATACGGTAAGGTTTTCTTGGAAAACAGAGTCCTCTCTAAGACCTACTTGACATTTCGTTACTAAGGACACCTTCCACATGAGATATTTATACACTACATTAACACACTGAGAAATACCCTATAAACATTGCGGGACACTGATTTATATACAAAATATACATTAATGCAGCAGAACACGTACACTTTCTCTGAGCTCTGTTACCGAAAGATGTAGGATAGTAAGAGAACAGCTTCATTCTACCCCATCCGTGTACTGATAGGCCCATTTACCTAAGTCTTGGGGATACGGTCACGTGCCAGCACCAATGGGCAGTACAGCAGTTCCTGTAAGAGATCATTTGCTTACATGGTTCCCCTTAAAAGATAATCATTTCATTTAAACTGAATTTCAAATACGTTCAGACCTTCTGCAGATAATTCATACCCTGGAGCCCAGGGATAAAACAAACATATGGGGGTGATGCAGCGTTGTGTATCATATACTCCTGTAATTCTCTCTGTGAATGCAAATACAGCTATGCAGAGTCATATGCAATTAGGGTGCATTTAAACGAACGACCTTTGTAAGGTGAGGAACTGGGATGGGAAGAGGCATTGTCACGGTGGTCAAGATTATTGAGGTTGTGTCCACGCAAATGTGGGTCGTGTAGGCCTGCAAAGATTCACAAAAGCGCCTATTCGGAGGCTTTTATTTTGCACTTGATATAGGGAGGTGCAAGTACCTGCTGATGATGACCGTATTTGTGGCCTATACAGAGGTGAAGGCAACTCTTGCATATCTTATGTGTAAATACTTGTTTTTGCAAGAATGTTTTCTTTGAGTAATGTACTGCCAGTCCCCTTGCCCAAACCATCCTCTCTAGCATTCCGCCACCACCCTGTAGCAGTCATATGGGGGTATCCAATTAGCCCTGAACATAGGGCCTGATTCAGAGCCGGACACAATTTGCGGACGGTCGTTCATGAAAAGGTGGCTATTCAAATGAACCGTTCGCTCTTTGCGGTCTGTTCACGCCTCTATGTCTGAACGAGCGAACAAAACTTGCGGTCGTTTTTTGGATAACTACGCCCCCTGGCTGCTCGCATCCTACGTCATGTCCGCTATTTATTAGATTAATCGAGTACATTGACCAGCGTATGAACTGCTCGCTATTCTTGTGGTTGGTTTTTCCTACCACAATCTTGCGAGCAGTTCTGACTATAAAATAACCCAGTGACGTGGTCAGTGACGCTGCTGTATTAATTATGCACACCCATAAAACGCCCGTTTTGACCTTTAAGCACACCTGCGTTTGGATCTCCACTCCCCGTTTTCAAGCACCTTCCCCTGTTACCACCCACATACGCCTCCTCCTGTCACTCATATTAGCAGGCATTCGCTATTTAGCGAACAAACGATTTTCGGCCGAACTGACTGGTTCGCGCATGTGTATTACGATCCGTACGCATGCGCAGTTGGGCAAACATCGCTCGGAACGAACGAGCGGCCGCTTACGAGCGGCTCTGAATCAGGCCCATAGTTCGGGTGCTAATAGATCCCCCGTGGCTATCCAATTAGCCCCGAAGTCCGCCTGACGCTGGCACTTATCGGGGCTTTTTATGGGGGACCTGATACGTCCCAAAAAAATAATCCACGATAAGTGACGTTATTTCACCTCTGAAATGGCAAAATCACATAGGTCCACGAGCTTATCGCGGATTCTATGCGTTTTCGGTAGAAATATCCTATTATTTAAGATTAAATGATAGTATAGGGTTAAAAAAAAAGGGAAAAAATCCCTGTTTTTCACAGATCGCGCCTAATTGGATACCCCACCATAGTAGGGTTTCTCCATTACACCTTCCATCTACCATCTATTACCTTATAAAAAGCCACCAGACCTCGGTTTTATCATTATACAGAGCAATCAGAGGTCTCTACACTGCAGCTGTCATAGGTCTTTAATATTCTTGGGGCGATAGGTGTGACGTGAATGAATATTATTTTTTTTCACCACAATAACAATCTATTATTGATGCATTTTATAATTAAAATATCACTGGGAAAGCTGACTCGGCAATCCTAAATAATGCTGGTAAGCATTCACTTATTGCTTTGATGGGCCAGTCTCATTGGATATTGGGCCTGATTCAGCATGGATTGTTATTCTGCTTATTCGCATGCAGCACAGTTGCTGATATCAGCAGTGATATGTAAATGTTTACATTCGCATTGCGATCGCAGCTTGACATAAGGATGCCCACTTCCCCTTACTCACATATACTCCGTATACTTAGACAACATAGCTAAACAATCGGTAACATCGGACCCATACACACAGTTAAGGCAGGTCAGACCTCGCTCAGGAATTGCTTACTGGTATCACACACGGTATCGCAGTGGATAACTTATGCACGCCCATGCAACGGCGTAGAAACGCATTGGCACGCCTGCATTCGCCCCCCCCCCGTCACCACACACAAATGGCACTTCCTGTCAATCACTCTGCGATGGGTCTGTGTAGCCTCTGCGATTGCAGTGTCTTTTTCGCGCATGCGCACTGCGATGCGTACGTACTGCAAGTCAATCGCCCAACTGCGTGCTTATAAGCAACTGCGTTCCTTGCTGAATCAGGCCCATTATAAGGCTGGAGGGGCACATGCTAATCAGACAAACAGTGATTGCAATGTCACTGTAGATCAGGGTCTGCAACAGACTGTTATGTATTTCAATCTGTAGAGAGAAGTTTGGGACTTTAAGCAGCTTTCCTGTCTTTACTGAAGACTAATAATATATTTGCTAATATAGAACATATGGGGCCTGAGTCAGAGGTGCAGAGTGATGGACATTCGTGGGTGGTGACTGGGAGGTGGGCTGAAATTAACGCAAAATAATACGTTCCATGAACGTGTTAAAGGAGTGTTGCGGCCATGTCAGTTAAAACAGCTGGTTTCCCAAATGCACAGCCGCTTCCACAGAGACCATGTTCAGACGGAGACACTGCTCCTGCCATAGGGTTACTGCAAGTTTTGATGGTGTTTTATCTTTGGTTCTTATGGTGTGAGCTGCCATGTTACAAATGATAAATACACAGAGGAGCTCTAGATAAAGGGTGGTCTGATTCAGTACCCCCAGAAGAGTAAGTCTTTGACATAGACATTCAATGTAAAATTTGATTATTTATCTTAGCTAATTTTACATTTGTTTTGTGTGGGAAGTTGTCCAGGAAGTTTTCTTTGGCTATTTCTGTATGCCCGGTATATTATATTCTGAAAATCTATCTCTGTAGTCTGAACAGGGCAGTGTTTTGCAAATTACTTGTACAGCAGGGATGTGCAGGCAGGGGAGGCAGAGCCTCCCCTGTCATACTCCTGAGATTTGATATAAAAATGATTAGAATAATACAAAGATGATATTTCTAACTTAAAAAACATCTTCTTTGTTTATTGTAATCATTTTTATAGTTAACAATCACCAGCTCAGCCCCGCTTCTGTATAGTCAGACACTGCTTGCAGAGCTGGGGGCAGGGCCACACCACGGGCAGTAAGCTGCACAGAAAGAGAGCTAATAGAGGCATGCCTCTGTGTATGGGTGGCGTGCCTTGAGCACTGATGGACACTTTGGATGTGTCATGTAACCAGGAAGTGCACTGCAGTGTTTAGAGATCAGAGCTCGGTCAGCAGCAGCAAGAGAAGACACAGTGATGCAGGTAGGAGATTCAATGGACACTGAAGCTTAGTGTAGTGAGGGTAGAGTTAGTGAGTAGGGGTGAGACAGTCTCCCAGCACTCAGACCCATCTCCATGTGTTCCTTTCCTGCCATTAACCTCACCGCACGTCACTGTTGTACAGATAATATAGCAGAAACTCTACATACTGTAGGAGAAAAGTCCAAAAGGATTCTAAATTTGTGCCAGTTCAGAGCAGAGGGCAGTCTTCACGTCTCATCCTATATTTTTAATGGGATTTATTTTGCAGCTTAATGTTGTACTGTGTTGAAGAAGCACACCTCTAGAAGTATCCAGAGCAATGTCATAATAAGTGGCACTCCCAATGTCCCTTCTTTCTCATGGTAAATTAAGTGAGGATAAACCGAGCAGTAATTTAGGAGAAAATTGTGATTAATTTAAAGGGGCTAACTAATTGCCAAAGCATTGCATTTGATTGTTCATGTATAAATTGTGATGAGTTGCTTCTATGGAAAAGAAGTAGCTTATTTACACCTAATAAAAAAGTGCATTATGGATTTAAGTGTAATGCAATATTCTAGCAAAGTTGTTTTTATAAAGCAGGACACCTTGCACCTGACACAATACTGTACTTTCTGTGAAAGTGAAAGGACTTTTTGTGACTAGCAGGAAAAATGTGCAAGTACCAGAATGATCATATGGTCATGTTGATGGAGTAGAGCAAGAATCTTAGAAACATACTGATGGAGTACAGAATTGTCCTGTGGAGGATAAAAATAGCATGATTGTGTAGAACATGGAGATAAAGAACAGCATTGTCCTGTGGAAGAAACAGATGGAGTACAGCATTGTCCTATGGACATACATGCCTACCCTCCCAGAATTCGCGGGAGGCTCACGATTTTTCGGGTAAGCCCCCCGCACACCTCGGAAGGGTAGGCACTTTTCCTGCATTCTGCCCACTTCCTAGTGAAGTGGGCAGAATGAGGAGAATTTCCGCAGTGATCGCGGGTCTCCGTGCAGGGGGCAGGGCTTAATGACACAATTCTTCGGCAGTTATGTCATTTGGCTCCGCCTCCTATTTAAATTTGAGCCAGTCGCGGCACTTTGCTTCGAGGGGGCAGGGCTTTATGACATGAATAATCAGGAAGAGAAAAAAAAGGTAGGCAAGTATGCCAATGGAAGGTAAAGATGGAGTACAGCATTGTCTTGTGGAAGGTACAGATGGAGTACAGCTTTATCCTGTGGATGGTACAGATGGAGTACAGCATTGTTCTGTGGATGGTAGAGATGGAGTACAGCATTGTCCTTTGGAAAGTACAGATGGAGTACAGCATTGTCCTGTGGAAGGACCAGATGGAGTACAGCACTGTCCTGTGGAAAGAACAGATGGAGTACAGCATTGTCCTGTGGATGGTAGAGATGGAGTACAGCATTGTCCTAGGGAAGGTACAGATGTACAGCATTGTCCTATGGAAGGTACAGATGGAGTACAGCACTGTCCTGTGGATGGTAGAGATGGAGTACAGCATTGTCCTGTGGAAGGAACAGATGGAGTACTGCATTGTCCTAGGGAAGGTACAGATGGAGTACAGCATTGTCCTGTGGAAAGATCAGATGGAGTACAGCATTGTCCTGTGGATGGTAGAGATGGAGTACAGCATTGTCCTAGGGAAGGTACAGATGGTGTACAGCATTGTCCTGTGGATGGTAGAGATGGAGTACAGCATTGTCCTGTGGATGGTAGAGATGGAGTACAGCATTGTCCTGTGGAAGGAACAGATGGAGTACTGCATTGTCCTAGGGAATGTACAGATGGAGTACAGCATTGTCATATGGAAGGTACAGATGGAGTACAGCATTGTCCTGTGGATGGTAGATATGGAGTACAGCATTGTCCTGTGGAAAGAACAGATGGAGTACAGCATTGTCCTGTGGAAAGAACAGATGGAGTACAGCATTGTCCTTTAGATGGTAGAGATGGAGTACAGCATTGTACTGTGGAAAGAACAGATGGAGTACAGCATTGTCCTGTGGAAAGAACAGATGGAGTACAGCATTGTCCTGTGGATGGTAGAGATGGAGTACAGCATTGTCCTGTGGATGGTAGAGATGGAGTACAGCATTGTCCTGTGGAAGGAACAGATGGAGTACTGCATTGTCCTAGGGAAGGTACAGATGCAGTATTGCATTGTCCTGTGGAAAGACCAGATGGAGTACAGCATTGTCCTGTGGAAGGAACAGATGGAGTACAGCATTGTCCTGTGGAAAGAACAGATGGAGTACTGCATTGTCCTAGGTAAGGTACAGATGGAGTACAACATTGTCCTATGGAAGGTACAGATGGAGTACTGCATTGTCCTATGGAAGGTACAGATGGAGTACAGCATTGTCCTATGGAAGGACCAGATGGAGTACAGCATTGTCCTGTGAATGGTAGATATGGAGTACAGCATTGTCCTGTGGAAAGAACAGATGGAGTACAGCATTGTCCTATGGAAGGTACAGATGGAGTACAGCATTGTCCTGTGGAAGGAACAGATGGAGTACAGCATTGTCCTGTGGAAAGAACAGATGGAGTACAGCATTGTCCTGTGGAAGGAACAGATGGAGTACAGCATTGTCCTGTGGAAAGAACAGATGGAGTACTGCATTGTCCTAGGGAAGGTACAGATGGAGTACAGCATTGTCCTATGGAAGGTACAGATGGAGTACTGCATTGTCCTAGGGAAGGTACAGATGGAGTACAGAATTGTCCTATGGAAGGACCAGATGGAGTACAGCATTGTCCTGTGGATGGTAGATATGGAGTACAGCATTGTCCTGTGGAAAGAACAGATGGAGTACAGCATTGTCCTATGGAAGGTACAGATGGAGTACAGCATTGTCCTAGGGAAGGTACAGATGGAGTACAGCATTATCCTATGGAAGGTACAGATGAAGTACAGCATTGTCCTTTGGAAGGTACAGATGGAGTACAGCATTGTCCTAGGGAAGGTACAGATGGAGCACTGAATTGTCCTAGGGAAGTTACAGATGGAGTGCAGCATTATCCTATGGAAGGTACAGATGGAGTACAGCATTGTCCTTTGGAAGGTACAGATGGAGTACAGCATTGTCCTAGGGAAGGTACAGATGGAGTACAGCATTGTCCTAGGGAAGGTACAGATGGAGTACAGCATTGTCCTAGGGAAGGTACAGATGGAGTACAGCATTGTCCTAGGGAAGGTACAGATGGAGTACAGCATTGTCCTATGGAAGGAACAGATGGAGAGTAGAAATGTTGTATGGAAAATACTTGTGTACTTTAGGCAGCAATTAGAGGCAGCTTGCATTGAGGTAAGTGCACATATTTTATACGGTTTATGGAATTTATGTGTGTATTATTTTTATATCATTGATATCTATCTTGATTTTTACCTAAAAGTGAGAATAATAAAAAAGCCATGGATTCATTAACTATGAAACATATATTTATTCTGCATATTTAATACCTGTTTTGGTCAGTAGGGGAAAGCGGGGCTAATTTAATCTAAAATCACACCCACGCCGCGGCTCGTGCGACTGGGAACATGTTACCGTCGGAATGGGTATGGGATGCTGGAACTCGGGATGCCGGCTGTCAAAATCCCAATGTCAGCATCCCAACAGGGTTAGGATACCGACACCTGTTGATCAGTAGTCTAACCCTCCCCCTCTCCCTACCCTAACCCTCCTTCCCTGGTGCCTAAACCTAACCTCCCCGTACCCTGAACCTAACCTTCCCCCCTAGTGCCTAACCCTCCCCCTAGTGCCTAACTCTAACCCATAACCCTAAACCTCCCCCCAGCCCCAGTACTTACCTTCGGGATGCTGGCTGTCAGGATGCCTGCGCCGGGATTCTGACAGGTGCCGGTAATTTAAGCGCTGGCATGCCATGTGTCGGGATACTGAATGTATCCCATTACTGTCAGTGCTCAGCGAAACGAAGCTAACGCAGACGTTTTTATGTAATAGGTACCTAAACAAACTCATTTTTTTTGTTCCAAAGTAATATTTTTCACCTAGATTTGAAGTCGTATCTTGGCTGGACTGACTCACAGACCTTGGAAATCGAACTATGGCCATCTTAATTATTTGACATCACTTGGGGCAAGTTGCACGATATCGGAGGCAAGTTGTTACTCACTGACACTCACATTAAAGACCAGCTAGAACTAGAGGCAAATATAAGAAATTTAGAGAAAAAAAAAGAGGCAAAACTACAGAAAGTTAAGAAGTCTTTACTCTGGAATGAAGGCAAAAAAGTCTAAGAAGATGACATCAAAATCTAAAAAAAAGAAAGTAGCCAAAACATTGTTGAGTTCTGAAGACGAGTGTTTCTGTACAATATGTGCTAAGAGTTACAATCTGTCAAAAGCTGGCCAGGAGTGGGCCCAGTGTATTGCATGTAAAGGGTGAGCTCTTATTGCTTGTGTAAAAGGTGATGCAATAGCATTTACTTTCACTAATTGCGAATCAGAAATCAGCAGTGAAGACGATAAGTGATGTCTCATTATCATCAGACTATGGTCCTGTGCGCTCGCAAGCGGCCTGATGTTTCTGCACTGCGCATGCGCCGCATTCGGCGTGCGCGTCTACGAGCCCCACTGAGCGACTGAAGTTCAGTCGCTACCGGGCTCGCAAAAAGACAGGCATCTTTTGAAGGTTAGTGACAGCTCGCCCCGTTTTGTGGGCGAGTAGGGTGGTGGCTGGACAAACACAGGCATTCCCTTAAGAACGCCTGGCGTTTGTTGGGAGGTCTTACTGACATCACTACTGATGTCAGTAGTGGACTTCCTGCTCTATTAGAGCAGGAAGTCCACTCGACCTTGCGGCAGCCTAGACCCTACCGTAGGGTCTCGTCGCAAGGCCGATGGTCGCGATTTAGGCGATGGTCTCCTGGCCGCTCGCACAAGCTGTGGGTGGTCTCCCACAGCTTTGCGAGCAGCCGGAAAACAAAATAAAATAAAAAACACCCACAAACCCAGCAAGCAGCCAGCAGCAGCGAGCGGGTCTGAATCAGGGACTATGTACCAAATATATGCCAAATGTGATTTTGTGTTAAACGTACAAAGTTTTCTAATGAGCGCTTTTAATATTAAGATTTTATATAGCTTATTTTATTGACAATTTGCCCCAACCCCATAACAACTAACCCCGATCATGGTTAGATTGTTACGATTATTTTTGTTCTGAAAAACATGTTTTTCACTGTTAATAATAATTATTGGATGTAACTTACACCCAATATAAATAGAAGAAAGAATACTGTTTTGTTTGTAAATGTTTCTGTTTGGTTGTGATAAAAGATTTTTGAGATATTTGAATTTCTGTATTTTTGTAACAACTAGCCCAGTGTTGGCTAACCTTGACACTCCAGCTGTTGTGGAACTATATATCCCAGCATGCTCTGCCACAGTTTTAGCATGCCCTAATAGCAAAACTGTAGCAGTGCATGCTGGGTTATGTAGTTCCATAACAGCTGGAGTGTCAAGGTTAGCCAACACTGAACTAGCCACACCTTTCCCTACAATCTTCATTTCTTCAGCGTATATATTAGAAGGGTGAAGCAATATCTCATCAATGATTAGTATTTGACTAACCAGCCCCTGGACTTGGGCACAGCCGCACAACACTTAGGAATTGACGAAACCAGGTTTTCTGGAAGAGCTCCCTTTTTGTTTCGGGCTTCTTCTTTTGTGATTTCGTATCCAATCATGTGCCACATATTTTTGATTCGGTTAAGATTAGGGGACTGTCCAGGCTAATTCAGCAAATCTGATTTTTTGCGGTGCAAACCATTTCTTAACAACTTTTGCTCTATGACATGGTGCATTGTAATCTTGAAGTCAAAAGGTTCATCTGGAAACATCTCTTTCACAGATGTTAGCAGCCTTATCTCAAATGTTTCATGGCGTATTATTGTCCTATGGAAGGCACAGATGGAGTATGGAAGACACAAATGAAATATGTAAGACACAGATGTAGTATACCATGATCTTATGGTGGATTCAGATGGAGTACAGCATGATCATGTAGTGGATATAGATGGATAACAGCATGATCCACTCAAGGATTTAGACAGTACAACATTGAGTACAGAATAATCATATGGTGCATATAAATGTAATAAAGAATGATACAATAGAGGATATACAGTAGATGGAGCAGATCACAGTAGCGCACGCAGGGGGGTGCAGGAACCATGTTCTTAAGCCCCACCCCGTTGCGGCAAATTGCCACGATTCGCAGGTCAATATGGAGGAGGTGGAGCCAATATGATGCGATTTCATTAGAATCGAGATATTTGGTATTTGATATTTGCTGCCAGCCTGCTAGGCCCTGTCCCAGTCAGATCTGCTGTAAGGTAAGTTTGTTTGTGTTTATGTCACATAGGCAGGGGCTAGCTGGGCCGGGGGGCACGGTGCCATCTGCCCCCCGTGCCGGTACAATTGTGCAGCACTAGGGCTACTGCTGCACTCTATGTGCATATACTAGTGACAGCTGGGAGGTTCCTCTACCTGCCTTCCGGCTGTCAGTATCGGGCTGTGTCAAAGCAACTGGCATGTGAGATCTTTCTCCGGCCAGAGCAGAGACTGCACAGCAAACATGTCGTCACGTGACCACTGAAGACTAGGAAGTAAGGAGGCACAGCATTGGGCACTACTGCCGACATATGCTGCAGTCTCCCAGACACCCATCCCCGCCAGCAACAAACATAGGAAGAAGCCACAAAGCAAGCCCCATCGGAGATTGAGGGACCTCACCCAGAGATTACTAGAGAGGCCAGCGGTTACCTCCATCGGCAAGCAGGATCTGAGGGGACTCTACCTACTATCCACACTGCTAGTGAGGTAATCACACCTCCATCGGATCGCTTACCCCATTGAGAAGTAACTGGCTCCACACATCCTTTGAGTAAAAACACAATACAAGAGAAGCAGGGCGCTGCTATCTTAGTATAACTTTACTTCACATTGAACTATTCTATTACAAAGTTGTAAGTTAAAGGACCATTCTACAGTAGGTCTCTGTCTTACTTAGTATACCTCGATTTCCTCATAACAATATTATTGTTGTTATCAAGTCCCTATGTGATTTATCACTGCATTTGTAGTCTTGTAAAATATACCTTTTTCACATGGTTTGTCCATTTCATTAATTGAAAAACAAGAATATGTACCTATTGCGAATTAGAGGGATCGATCATTACATCATATCTTCTACAATCAGAGGTTGAGCGTTGTAATTAAACTCTTTTTTTCAATGATTGTATGAAAGGTTGGGTAACCTTTCCTGATATAGCAGTTTGCCAAGACAGATAATCCTAGGCTCATTGCGCAGGTATCCTATTCAGTTAATGCAAATTTAAGATATGGCAGTCAGACTTTGTCACTGTGACACAGGCTGCTGCCTGCACTGTGCCATTCTGTGACAAGGGTCAGCCACAGTCACAGAATGGTTGGAATAGGCAGGCCAGGCGATGTGACATCGCAAGATCACGTCACAGTGTGCAAAGAAAGATGGTGCTGGACGCTGCGGGCGTTGAGTCAGGGACCGGAGGAGACTGTGAGTGGCTGCGGCAAGTAAAGCACTGAGAGCGGCTGCTGCCCCTTACTTTACTTAAATAATTGAGTCCCTCCGCCTGGGTCCTTGCTCCTGACCTGCTTGGTGGTCACTTACACCGAGTGAGTGCAGGCAGCCAATGTCAGACTCTATACTTCCAGTGAAAGGAATTCGTAAAAGTTGTGAAGCACAAGTGATGGAGAAAGTGCCCCTGACAAATAATAATGGCATTCCCCCAGCATGACAAAAATTGGGTTGTGGCTCGTGAGTATGGCTTTTCCCATGAGACCATGTCCCCTTCATTTTTCAAAACTAAGCCATGGAGCACCAAAAAGTATATTCGCTTACCAAAAAAAAATGGGCTCGGGCTGGCACTGCATGAGAAGGGGCCAGCAGACACAGACAGGGTCATCAAAGGGGCAGGAGGTACACCTTTACAATGCCCAAGTATATGGCGTGGCCCTGATGGTTCTAATGATCCTGACTATAAACTGCTTCTGTGAAGCAATGGCCAGGATCATTGGTGCCTGCTGCAGGGCCAGACTATCATGGAGGAGCCTACCCTGCCGGGAATCCCATCTCACACCAAGGTGCCCCCCCTCAGCCCCCTCCCCCCACCAGGTTAACTTCCCTTCCTCGGCTTTGCAGTAACCCCGCCCCCCAGCTCTCTTCTCTTCCTCTCATCTGAAGATTATATATATTACAGAGGAGGGATACATGTGTGTATATATATATATATATATATATATATATATATAGGTGATGTACAGGATATATATTACAGAAGAGGGATACATGTGTATATATAGGTGATGTACAGGATATATATTACAGAGGAGGGATATATAGGTGATGTAGAGGATATTGTCGAAGCCGGATAATTGGCTGAGGCAGGATCGGTTTAAAATTAGATCTGTGCGACGACATTTTGCGAATGGCAATGAGACGCCATTTTGCGACTGGCCACCCAGCGCCATTTTAGTGAAACTCGCCATTATAAGTACATATAGCGATGCTATTATTTAGCGTTGTGCGATTCCCACGCAATAGAAAGAAGTTAAAAGTCCTCACCATGTAAATACAGACAGTCACTAAAACATATAAAATGATTATCCCTGCATAACGCTTGCCATAACGTACTCCACAAAACACATAGTCACACAGTGCTAACTAGCGCCTTTTCCCAATTCCCCAATACTTACACACGGCACACTTACATAAAAGGTTCCCTAGTATTAAAGTGTAATATTCAAGATTAATGTTGTGAAATAAAGATTATTTGATATCTATGGTTTAGTACATGGTAAGTAGACCGTGTTTGGTGTTGTACTGATCCACTGTGTCTCAACAGATTTCCGGTATCATCGGTGAGAAGATCGGAACATGCGTCTGCAAACTATGGACTATAGAGAGTTAAAACATTAAAATGTACTCTGTAATGTTAGCAGCTTAGATTAGCATGCAGCGGGAAAAAGGACACAAAGGGCGGTTGGAGGCTGTTTGTGTCTATTTGAATTGACCTATGACCTATCCTGTAACAAAAGCACCTTTAAGAAGTACCAATGGAATCATGTCAAACTTGTCTATTGTATTGCCTATCCCTGCAAGAGTATATATGTGCGCTCTCTGACCCCAGTCTTGAGTCTTCTTGTTGTGCTGTTGACGGAGGTTTCTAATGCTGATGCCGGTATCTGGGCCCAGAGCGCGTGCATATGTAACAACTGTACCTTGGGTCTGTATGATTTATTTGCGATAATTGTATTTAGATCACAGTGTGTAACCATCTGTTTTTATATTGAATATCTTTTTGTGCTTTGGAACCACATTCAAAGTCTGAAAGCATTTATTTCTTGTGCGACTCATTACGCTGAATAGCGACAATTTTAGAAGGTATAGGCAGGAATCGATTGTTAGAAGGTGTAGATAGGTAGGAATCGATAGTTGGGGGCTCGCAGTGTTTATCACGCTACCAGTCACTAGGTGACACTCGGTAGCGATCTCTCAGCAAAAGGGTGGAGACGCCTAGCAGGAGAACGCATTGTGCCTTCGAAATCTGCTATAACTTTGTTGCTGAGAGTCCGCTACCTGTTATTGTGGCTTTAGGAGCGCTGATAGCGTAAAAGTCATAATACATGTTGTGTAGTCGCATTATTGTGTATGCGACTAGTCGCACAATAGCGTATACGTATTTCCGGTATTGCTGCCACGTGTTTTAAACAAAGCCGTTGAGAGTGCACGGTGATATTGATAGATAGCATTGTTGTAAATACATTGATCAGTGTTGCCATAGTCTGGGAAAAACATGTATTTTTCTGCGCAGGAAAAGGGTGTGTAACAGTGAGTATTTGTCGGTATGGGTAACATGTTCCCTAGTTAAGGGTATCATAGGACCCTTAAGTGCTAGGCACAAGGGTCGACCTAGTAGCTCGGTAGTAGATACCGTTCTAACACATAAGCAGGTGTATCTGTTGTCTTTGTTGTAGATTTGGCTCCCAGTGTGATTACAGTATTCAGTGATCAGTTAGGGTTATTTGAGCTTTGTAATTGAACCGCACAGTTTTGGCTAAATTGTGATTGTGAACTGGGTAGAGGGTGGATGAAATCACTGAAAAGGGCAGGTGTTATTGGAATACCTACATGCTAGCAGTTGAAAGGTAGTCAAAACGGGATTAGGTGCGTGGAAGCAGCCTGGTTATTCTTCCATAGGTGTGTGGGCGCATCCTGTTAATATCGTAGGTAAGTGAAAGTATCTTGATTGTCTTTCACCAGTTTAAATCTCAATTGAAAAGCTTAGGGTTCTCCCAGAATGGGGGCCAAGGAAACGGTAGAGATGTTAGATGATGTGCTGCTGTTGGAAGCGCCGCTTGGGTCGGCACGCCATATTATGCATACTAAGTACGGTGCTTATGCAATTAAGTACTGTGATGTATGGTAAAATGACGATGAGGAGTGTTAAGGTGCCCACACACATAGCGACATTTTACACGATTTGGCCGATTTCGACGAATCGTGACGACGAATCGGGTAAGAAAAGTACAAATCGTGAGTTTATACTCACGAGCACGATGCCGATGCGCGTCCACGCTCGTCGTACATCGCATCTTCTGATCTGCCGTGCTGTAGGGCAGATTAGCCAATCTGGGATACAATGCATTGGCTACAAGATAGATCTTTAGTCAGATTGGACATTTTTAACTCCAAATCGTGATCACGACAGCAAGGGAGCTCCCGTGAAAGTTCATGAGGAAATTGGCCATAAAATCTTATCGTGAGGACATCGGTATGTGTGTGGGCACCTTTAGACCTTTTCCCAGAATTGGCAGCTTTGATAAGGAGGTATTGAACAATGTCCGAGATAGCATCTGTATGGTGCGCTCTCGAATGAAAAAGGTAAAATATAATGAGTGTTTAAAATTATGGCAGTGTGAAGGGGATGCGTGGCTTAAATGTGTGCACGCAATGCAAACTAGCGTCGCGAGCACATTACCGGAGAGTACACACACAGCGCTAAACTGCGGTGCGTGCGCGCTGCGAGATAGCGCGCACGTTCAGCAAGATAGCGTTGCGGAAGGTATCGCCAGTGGTTTACGCGCACCACCGCCGCCCTACTGTATGTGGATGGGGGTGCAGGTACAGTTGTTGAAAAAACCCATAAAAATGTAACAAGTAACTTGTACCCTCTCTTAAGTGCTGTACACATGTTAGATGCTCCACCACAACAAGCACAAGTGGTGCCGCCTTCTTCATCAGTGATAGTACAGGAAGTGTTAACATCCACTGCACCCGTAGAGGAAGTTGTTAACCACATACGTAGCAGTAGTAGACTAAATCCCCAGCCAGGTAATAATGTCAAAAGTAGCAGTGCGGCCAGTCTGCATCCCATCCGGACAATAACTATTCCGAATGGGAATGCAGATGCGAACGGTGTAGTGCCCACAGTGGAGGTAGTAATGCACTGTCCTTGGACAAGAGTGGAGCTAAACTCCATAATGAATGATTTCCCTGATCATAAAAAGGAATTAGTCAAATGCCAAAGATTTTTTAAAAATGTGGGTAGTGCTCACGAGCCAACCAATAGAGATTGGCGAGTGGTGTTAAGGGCTTGTCTTCCACGCAATACCGATGTGACAAAGTTTATCAAGGATTGTGTATTGGATGGAGATGTTCCCTTAACAGACGAAATTAACCAAGGTAACATTTCCCGCATTATAACTCAATTGGGTGTATATTTTCCAGGAGTAGTTAACTGGAGCAAAATTTCCACCATAAAACAAAAAGAGAGTGAATCTGCAGAGGATTATGGTAACAAAGCTCTGCAGGCTATCACCCAGTACACTGGGTTAGAGGATATTAAAGATAGCACTCATCACAGGGGAATGATCGTCACTGTACTTATGGATGGTCTAAAAGAGAACCTACAGACCCGAGTTCAGACCTCACAACCTGGCTGGAGGGGAGTCACTGTAGACACCCTCATAGAATCCGCTATTGAACATGATAAGAACATCTTTAAAAAGAGAGAGACCCAGAGCGAGAAACTAATGGCTGTTAGTATTCAAGCTCTAGAAGGCATGACTATAACATCACATCCAACAGACACACATGCACCTGCACAGCTGCACGTCCTCACCAATCCTGCACTACCTCAAACACAGCCTTACCCCACTTATCACACACAGCCCCAAATCCCATACTATCTACAACCACCATATTTTCCTCAATATCCTTACCCACACCCACCATCTTTCCCTTCCGCTCAACCCACACAGCAATCCTTTCACCCACCCCACTCACGAAGGTGCTCCAACTGCAACCAAGTGGGACATATAAGTAGGAGCTGTAAGGTGAAGAGGGCAGGACCCCCTAACCAGGTAGTACCTGTATATCCCCATACGGGATATACACAGAGTACAGGAAACCCACAACAGTCACCAGCTCCAATTGTGGCCGTAAATGCTGTATTGGAGAGTGTGAGTCAACGCTAGGGGTCAGGTCATACCTGTAGTCTACAGATAGTCAGGTTAACAGGAGGTAATAGGGAGGAACTGGTAATGATGGTTGATGTAGCTGGTACTAAATATCCTTTTCTTGTAGACACAGGGGCAACCAGGTCAGTGATAAAATCTCCCGCTTATTTACAGGTAACCAGCGAGACAGTACCGTCTGCGCACGGTCTGACTCATTTGGGAAAGCAAGGTATGTGCAAATTAGTGAGAGCATACTGGTGCGCACCATGTTTTTCTTCTCAAGCAGAAAAGAGAGCAATGTCCTGTCTGACCTGCTTGATGAAAAACATTGGGAAAACGATCCCTACCGAACCATCTCACATTCCTCCGACTGATAGACCTTTCCAGGTAATACAAATTCATTTCATCCAATTACCACCCTGCAGGAATCTCAGGTATGTATTGGTGTGCACTGATGTGTTTTCCAATTGGGTTGAGGCATACCCAGCTGCCACTAATACTGCTGCGTTCACTGCCAAGAAAATTGTGCAGGAGTTTGTGTGCAGATAGGGTATCCCTAAAATTATCGAGAGTGACAGGGGTACTCATTTCACAGGTGATGTTTTTCAAAATATGTGCAAACTGATGGGTATTAATAGTCTACTTCATACCCCCTACCGACCGCAAGCCAGTGCCAAGGTGGAGAGGATGAACGGTACTATTAAAAAAATAAAGTAAGATCATGGCAGAGACTGGACTAGGATGGCCAGAAGCATTACCACTGGTCCTACATAGTATAAGGACCACACCTAGACCCCCTCTAAATCTGTCCCCCTTTGAAATACTGTTTGGTAGACAACCTCATTTGGTTATAAATCCGCAGGAAGATTTGAAAGGTAACAACAAGGTAACTGTAAGGTATCTTATAACAATGAGTAAACAGTTAAAACAGCAACAGCAGAAACTGAAATTGTTGTCCCATGATATGCCTGAAACAAACTGTCATGATGTTGAACCTGGAGAATATGTTATGATCAGAAATTTCTTGCTTTCAGGTTGTTTGACTGATCATTGGGAAGGTCCATATCAGGTGTTGCTGAAGAGTACCACATCTTTGAAGGTGGCTGAGAGAGATACCTGGGTCCATTCCACTCACTGCAAGAAGGTCAACCAACCGGTGGAGAAACAAGGCAGAGACGAGGCTGATAACGTGGACCTGTCGATCGCGAGCTTTTGCCGGGAGGGTTAAAAGGTTGCAGTGAGATATCTGAACTAAAGAAATTTGAAGGTCATTGCTACGGGAATGGATTGGTCTGCTACGTTCATTTTAATATTCTCTTCCAGAGTTTCCATCATCTTGGTTTGTTCGGGGATTTGTGGTTTCTGTGACGGGGGACCGATAGAGGAGATTGGAGCTAGTGGCAGTATTGATGGAGTGGAGTCAAGAGGAGGAGTGCTATGCCAATCAGGGGAGTGTTTGACCAATCTTAGTACAGTAATTGATAAGAGATCTGCTATTTTGGATACTCGGAGACAGTGCGAAGGTCTATCGTCTGAGGATTATTGTATGTGTGAGTTCTGTGGGTCCGTAATTGATGAGAATTGCATCCAATGGTGTCAACCTAAGTATAATCAGTATTGGGGTGGGTATCCTTTAAAGGACTATCACACCATGGTGGGCAAAATTTTAAACCAAACTGACTGTTGGGTGTGTTCTCACGTGCCCCAAGGACAGCATAATGTAGGATTAGTGCCATTCCCATTAAATGTCTCTGAAATTATAGAATCACAAAGAGGGCATGCACTAGATGGAAAATTTCTTAATACCAAACCACCCCATTTTAAACTCCACCAGTACCAAGTAGATATATCACTTTTATGTTTAAACATCACCAACTCCAATGAACCAGGAAGTTGGGAGGTGACTGGGAATAATCAGACGAAGACCTTCTCACTAAGAGCTGATCCTGAGCCTATGAATTATGAACTGTTACGCACAATTAGGTCGAGTGGAAGACACTTCCGCTATAAATATACACTGAGTAACACCAAAGAAATGATTGGTAGGGTACCAGAAGAGTATTGTGCCAAGATATTACAACCCGAAACATGTATGAGTCAAATGGGAGAACCTGAAGTAGGATCACTTGCCAGGGAAATGTGGGCCCGTTTCAGAGCCGGGCACTATTTGCGCTCGCTCGTTCAGAAAAAGGGGCCGGCTATTTAAATTGAGCGCTCGCTCTTTGCGGTCTCTGTTGACGCCTCTATGTCTGAGCGAGCGAACGAAACATGCGCTCGCTATTTTGTAAAGATGCCCCCTGGCCGCTCGAATTATACGTCATCTCCGCTATTTATTAGATTAATCGAGTACATCGAAAGGCGTCTGAACTGCTCACAGTGTTTGTGGTTGGATTTTCCTACCGCAATCATGTGAACAGTTCAGGCTAAGAAACAACCAACTGACGTGGTCGATGACGCTGCTTTGTTAATTATGCACACCCTTAAAACGCCTGTTTTGACCGTTTGGCACGCCTGCGTTCGGATCTCCACTCCCCGTTTTCAAGCACCTTCTCCTGTTACCACCCACAAACGCCTTATCCTGTCACTCAAATTAGCAGGCACTCGCAATTTTGTGAACACATGATTTCCGACCACACTGACTGGTTGGCGCATGCGCATTGCGACCCATACGCATGCGCAGATGTGCAAATATCGCTCGGAGCGAACGAGCGACCGCTTACGAACGGCTCTGAATCAGGCCCAGTGTACGATCATAATGATGTATACTATTCCTTATGTTCTCCCTGATGTATATTTTATGTGGAAGGAAAGCGTATAAGTGGCTCTCTCCGAGTTCCGAAGGTTTGTGTTATTTGGGAAGAGTAATTCCAGAGGTTATGACCCTTACACATGGTGAAATGCTTAGTATTCATAAAGACACACCATCACCATATCTTCACACACAGTATGAACACAGAGACAAAAGAAATATGATACCTGGTGACGTCCATAAAGCCACACAGTTAATTAGTGAGACAACTGGCTTTCAAGTTTTAGTAGCATTGGATCCCACCAGGATCACTTGGGGTACACTAAATTTTAGATATATCCAAGATCTTGCTAAATTAATAGATAATATCACCGAGATGTATGATGACACATTCAGGTATACAGTTAGGGAATTGCAAGCGTACAAGAAAGAACTGGTGCAACATAGACTAGTGTTAAATTATTATTATTATTTTTTTTCAAAAATGTTTTTATTGAAGTCAACAAATACACTCTGGTACACAAGCAAATAGTGTTAAATTATTTAACAGCTGTCACCGGTGGGTATTGCGTAACTTTGGCCACCCAATTTGGAGTAAAGTGTTGCACTTACATTACAAACAATACCAGCGATCCCAAGGAGGTGATAGACCGGAAGATGGATGAAATTCTGCAGCTAAAATGGGAATTTCTAAAGAACCATAATGCTTTAGTGGCTGAAGTAGAGAAGGTAGAGGAATGGGTTTCATGGTTGAACCCAGTGAAATGGTTCTCAGGTCTAGGAGAGTGGGTCCAGGAAATGATTGCAAGCATAGGTAAACTCCTGATCCTTATACTGGGTGTCATCATAGTAATTGGCATATGTGTCAGGCGTGTTCCTATGTTGTTGAAATGTGGAAAATGTAAAGATAAGGTGAATCAAAGGAATTAAATCATGATGGTGGTCAGTGGTAACAATATGAATACTGAGGTAAATGTAGGACTGCATTATAACCCTGAACTAGGAAATACCATCAAATAATATATAATATTTAGACATGCATAACGTGTTATTGAAATGTTATTGTTGAATAATGTAAGTCCCTATTCCCCCTCAAGACTTCCTTTATAGGATTGGTGCATCCCCACATCTTTCCCATGATCTCCCAAGATCCGCGGTGTGCATATAAGGGTAGTTTTATGTCCCCTCCTAGAGACACATTATTGATGGATTAAGAACCACCTTGTGCCATCCCATAATATAACATTGAATAATATGTCATAATGTAAGCCTAAATTAATTTTAAAATCAGAGTATGATAGCATGTTGTTTGCTATCAAAGGGTGGACTGTCGTAGCCGGATAATTGGCTGAGACAGGATCGGTTTAAAATTTGATCTGCGCGACGCCATTTTGCGAATGGCAATGAGACGCCATTTTGTGACTGGCCACCCAGCGCCATTTTAGTGAAACTCGCTATTATAAGTACTTACAGCGATGCTATTATTTAGCATCGTGCGATTCCCACGCAGTAGAAATAAGTTAAAAGTCCTCACCGTGTAAATACAGTCACTAAAACATATAAAATGATTATCCCTGCATAACACGTACCATAATGTACTACACAAAACACAGTCGCACAGCGCTAACTGGCGTCTTTTCCCAATTCCCCAATACTTACACACGGCACACTTACATAAAAGGTTCCCTAGTATTAAAGTGTAATATTCAAGGTTTATTCAGTAATTATTAATGTTGTGAAATAAAGATTATTTGATATCTAAGGTTTAGTACATGGTAAGCAGGCCGTGTTTGGTGTTGTACTGATCCACTGTGTCTCAACAGATTTCCAATATTATCGGTGAGAAGATCGGAACATGCGTCTGCAAACTATGGACTATAGAGAGTTAAAACATTAAAATGTGCTCTGTAATGTTACCAGCTTAGATTAGCATGCAGCGGGAAAAAGGACACAAAGGGCGGTTGGAGGCTGTTTGTGTCTATTTGAATTGACCTATGACCTATCCTGTAACAAAAGCACCTTTAAGAAGAACCAATGGAATCATGTCAAACTTGTCTATTGTATTGTCTATACCTGCAAGAGTATATATGTGCGCTCTCTGACCCCAGTCTTGAGTGTTCTTGCTGTGCTGTTGACAGAGGTTTCCAATGCTGATGCCGGTATCTGGGCCCAGAGCGCGTGTGTATGTAACAACTGTACCTTGGGTCTGTATGATTTATTTGCGCTAATTGTATTTAGATCACAGCGTGTAACCATCTGTTTTTATATTGAATAATATCTTTTTGTGCTTTGGAACCACATTCAAAGTCTGAAAGCATTTATTTCTTGTGCGAATCATTACGCTGAATAGCGACAATTTTAGAAAGTATAGGCAGGAATCGATTGTTAGAAGGTATAGATAGGTAGGAATCGATAATATATATTACAGAGGAGGGATACATGTGTATATATAGGTGATGTAGAGGATATATATTACAGAAGAGGGACACATGTGTATATATAGGTGATGTATAGGATATATATTACAGAGGAGGTACATGTGTATATATAGGTGATGTACAGGATATACTGTATATTACAGAGGAGGGATACATGTGTATATATAGGTGATGTACAGGATATATATATTACAGAGGAGGGATACATGTGTATATATAGGTGATGTAGAGGATATATATTACAGAGGAGACACATGTGTATATATAGGTGATGTACAGGATATATATTACAGAGGAGGGATACATTATAGGTGATGTACAGGATATATTGGTATAGCAAGGAGGAAAAAGGAGATGAGAGGATACCATTGGCACCGCACAGAAGGAAGCTGGGACTCCTGCAGCTGCGGAGCACAACACAGATGTACTCTTTCCACTGCAGTCTCTCCCTTTCCCCTGCAGTCTCTCCTACTGTCTCCACCCCTGCAGTCTTTCCCACTGTCCCCTCCACTCCAAGCTCTCCCACTGTCCTCTCCTTCCCTGCAGTCTCTCCTACTGTCCCCTTCTCCCCTGCACTCTCTCCCACTCCTCCCTTAACCCCTGCAGTCTCTACCACTGTCCCCTCCTCCCCTGCAAGCTCTCCCACTGTCCTCTCCTCCCCTGCAGTCTCTCCCACTGTCCCCTTCTCCCATGCAGTCTCTCTCACTGGCCCCTTCCCCCACGCAGTCTCTCCCACTGTTCCCTTCTCCCATGCAGTCTCTCCCACTGTTCCTTTAGTCTTTGCAGTCTCTCCCACTGCCCCCTTTTCCCTGCAGTCTCTCCCATTGTCCTCTTCTCCCCTGCAGTCTCTCCCTTGGTTCCCTTTCCCCATAGTCTCTCCCATGGTTCACTTTCCCCTGTAGTCTCTCCCAATTTCCCAATCTCTCCTGCAGTCTATCCCATGGTCTCCTTTCCTCTGCAGTCTCTTCCACTGTCCCAATCTCCCCTGAGGTCCCTCCCACAGTCCCCTTTCCTCTGCAGTCTCTACCACAGTCCCCTGATCCCCTGCACTGCAGTCTCCCCTTTAGCTCCTTTTCCCCTGCAGTCTCTCCTTTTCTCCTTCAGTCTCCCCCACTGTCACCTGTCCCCTGCAGATTCCTTCACTGCAAAAATTTGAGCTTTATCCCCCTCCCCATATATGCCTGTACCCCTCCCCATTTGCGCTTTTGCTCCTCTCCCCATCTGTGCCTCTGCCCCCTTACTGCATGGACGGAGGACCAATCACATTCAACACCACAAAACTGAACCTAAGGATGGCAGGTAAGCACAATTTTCTATTACTAAGGGTCATATTTATCATAATACGCATTTGTTATGCAGATGTGATAAATAATTTACACCCAAATTCGCATGTAAATTATATTTTCATGCAGATTTACTAAAACCCTCTTGCCTGGAGATGGGCTCCGATAAGAGCCTGCCCTGGTGAAGAGCTGGAAGCTTTCTGGTTTGGGTCCTCAGCATGCACAGCTGTTGGCCGGCGCATATGTCACCAGGGGCCAATGGAGAGGGATACGGAGCACCCCTCCAGAAGAATTTGATAAATAATAGCCCATAGGCTATTAAAAGGGTAACGCCATCTGGAGATGGCTTTACCCTAAGGGGGCCAAGATCCAGAGTGTTTCACAATGTACTGGTAGAAAAGCTGGGGCTTGTGTTTGCCCCCCAGGCTGAAAGTTGCCAGCCAACCCCTGCACATAGGTGTGTATGTATATGTGTGTATATATGTGTGTGCATGTAAGGTATGTGTGATATATGTATGTATGTATATATGTGTGTGTTTGGATATATGTGTGTATGTCTAAATGCGTGTGTATGTATGTGTATTAACACACACACATATATATATATACATATATATATATATATATATATATATATATTGTGATGGCTTGGGGTTAATTAGCTTGGCAGAGGGTGAATTGGTGCAGTGTTTAGGTGCTTAATGAGGGTCCACACGGCATTCCAGTAAAATAAAGGGAATGGTGCTTTACTTTAGCATGATAGTCAGGAAACAAGAATAGAAAATAAAAACCAACCTAGCCCTCTCTTAGGGCACTAGCTCACTTCTTGAACCCTCTCTATCAATGGTGCAGCTAGTCTGCCAATAACAGTCCTGGTGACCTTCCCTGTATCATACAGATATAGGCCCTGGCTTCCTCAGCCTGCAGCTTTACTGCTCCAACGTCACACAGTCTGAGAGTTTGTGGTTCCCCCTTGCCTCCTGCAAGGTCCAGACACAGGGCTCCTGGCCCCCAATGGCTCGCTTAGCTTCACTGGGCTCTCTGGCTGCCACAAACCCACATAGACTGTATCCCGCAGCAGCCTGACTGGTCTGCCTTCTCATCAGCCCACACCTGAGCTCTATCTACAAGGCAGCAATTAGGCATCTTCCCACAATGCTTTTCTAGTCTGTGTGGGCGGATCTCCCCTGCCCCACACAGAATCTGCTGCTCACCAGTGCCACCTCTGGTGATACTGCCACATATCCCCCTCCCCAGCTTGAAACCCTGGGTTCAGCTACATGGGACGAGGCATTCACATTGCGAAGTCCCTCTTCATTATTCTCAGAACCATCCACCGGATCCAAGATCATCCAGACTCTGGTAATTTCTGGGGGTCGCATCTTCCAAGTTCCGGAGTTAATTTTTCTCCTCACTTTTTTCCTCACTTTATGGTACCAATGGTGGTACTTTCTTTCTTTATGCAGTACTTGAGGCTCACCCTTGGGTACTGCAACAGGCATTAAGAATTTGAAGTAACTTTTTCCAAAGCGACATAGGCACATCTTTTGGCCAACTTCTACTTGTCACATCTTTAATCTTCAGCCTTAAAGCCCTGTATTGGCTACTGGCATACTTCACTGATGTCCCTTTAAAAGAGGAGGAGCTATCAGTACCTTGAGAGTCATCAGCATCACAAATTCTGGGCCTTGGCTTTATGTCAACAGACAATGTACTGGCACTGTCACTCTCAGATTCTGGACTCCCGTGTCCACATAGGATACTTGAATATTGACTCCATTGATCCACATAATTTATCTCATGGCTTTGATGGCTATCTGCCACTTCATTAAGGCATAGATCTCTTGGATTTTCTTGTGCTCCCAATTTTTGAGCCTTGAAAATATAATGAACAATTTCAACATGTTCCACCAGCACATGTTGAAGTTCACTCTCCACAGAGGTCTTTATTTTACAATTCACTTTAGCTGGACTATTTGCTTCAAGCTTTATCATGTGAGACCACTCCACTTCATCACAGACAAATCCAGCAGCACTGCAAATTACATTGTGCTTGCATGAAGGCATTGTTTCACCTACATGAGTATGATTCTTTAAGAGACTCCCAGAATTAACTTTCTCCAAGGTTCTGCTTTGCCCTGCAAAACTGTGTGATTGAGTCACCTTCTCACCACACTGAACACTCGGCAACAAGAGAGTCTCATCCTTGGAAGCCATCACTATCTCTATAGACTTCTGTACATCCTGTACCTTTGCTTGACAGGTCATGCGATCACCATCTGTATACGTCAGTTCTTTATCATCAACTTCATACACGGTTTTGCCCTCTGGACCCGTGTCTCTTTGGGAGGACTTCACACCCTCAGCTATCAGTGTAAGCTGGAAGTCACTGCAAGGACTCTCATCCACTTTTCCTTCACTGTCATTTTCCCACTGAGCGTGAGTCTGCAGCATTTGGAGATACTTCTCTTTTACTTCACAGAACTTTTCAGCCAGAGAACTTTTCCCCAATTCACAATCTTTAAGTTTTACTTGTGTGGACACAATAAAGAGTCTTTTCCTTTTAACGCCAGAGCCAGATCTGCCACTTTCACTTGTGCGCACTCTGCATCACTCTGATGTCTCTGGACACCTTCTTTCAATTCTTCCACTTCCTGCTGAAGTACCACACACTTTTGCTGCAATTCCACAAAATCCTGCTCTAATACGTCATTCTTTGCTAGGAGCACATCATTCTCATACTTTGTAACACATTGGAACATTTTAGCTTCCTCTAAGCGTTCAGACATAGCTGCCAATTTGAGGTCTGTCTCTTTAAGAACTTCACAGTTTTTTATTTCTTGCTGCTCAAATGCCATTTTCAAAGAGGACAATTCACTCCATAGTTTCTTTTCAGTTTGTTCATGAACATTTCTCTCATCAGCTCATTGTTCCTTTAAGTCATCAACCTTCTCAGCAAAATACGCATTACCTTCATTCAAAACTTTACGCATATTGTCAAATTCTTCCAGGCTGATATAGCCCTCATTGGACGGATCTTGCACCATACACTGACCATGCACACCGACATCTTTTTATTCAGACTGTAAACTCCAGCCCGGGTTTTCCATCTCTCTAAATTGAGAATGAAACTTTTTCGAATATTTCTTTTTGTTTCCCATGATTCTTGGCACAACAAATACACAGAAACAACTTGTTTTTGTTTTCACTGTATCACACTTTGTCTTCACAAGTATTTTTAACACAGCAAAACATTTTTCTTCATGTGGCACTAAAAGTACCAGCATGTATCAAGCAGTCTCAATAGGAACCTCTGCTCTCTTAGTACCACATCTCGATTTAACGAGCATGAGCAATTCACCAGGATAAACCACACAATTTCTTTTAATCCTTCCAATGCTAAGGAGGTACACACTTCTCTTCACAGACAATATACTTGCAGCAATAGTGCACATTTGCAGACAATTTTTTTGTTTAAACAACAGATTTATCTTCACTCACCAGCCTGATGAGCATGGCACTGTTGAGTCCACTATGCAGGTCAGTAAACATCCATATTTCCATTAGCTGCTGTAATCCACTTTCTGTGCAGATCTTTTTGCGTAGAATCTGTATCCATATAATTTTTATGCCCACATTCTCCACCAAATGTGATGGCTTGGGGATAATTAGCTCGGCAGAGGATGGATTGGTGCAGTGTTTAGGTGCTTAATGAGGGTCCACACACGGCATTCCAGTAAAATAAAGGAAAAGGTGTTTTACTTCAGCATGATAGTCAGGAAACAAGAATAGAAAATAAAAACCAACCTAGCCCTCTCTTAGGGCACTAGCTCACTTCTTGAACCCTCTCTATCAATGGTGCAGCTAGTCTGCCAATAACAGTCCTGGTGGCCTTCCCTGTATCATACAGATATAGGCCCTGGCTTCCTTAGCCTGCAGCTTTACTGCTCCAATGTCACACAGTCCGAGAGTTTGTGGTCCCCCTTGCCTCCTGCAAGGTCCAGACACAGGCCTCCTGGCCCCCAATGGCACGCCTAGCTTCGCTGGACTCTCTGTCTGCCACAATCCCACATAGATTGTTTCCCACAGCAGCCTGACTGGTCTGCCTTCTCATCAGCCCACACCTGAGCTCTATCCACAAGGCAGCAATTAGGCATCTTCCCACAATGCTTTCCTAGTCTGTGTGGGCGGATCTCCCCTGCCCCACACAGAATCAGCTGCTCACCAGTGCCACCTCTGGTGATACTGCCACTATATATATATATATATATATATTTATATAGAAACACCCCCTTAAAAATCCTGCATTTGCCCTTGGATCATGATATTACAGAGGATATAGATGGAGTACAGCATCTTCCTATGGAGAATACAAAATAATTGTGTTGTGGATATTGATGGAATACAGTACAGTATGGTCCTATATATAGAGTATACTATGTGTGTATGGTGGATACGGGACCCGGTCACAATCCCGACGGCAGAATGCCTGTTAGGGATTCATGACAGGCATTGAGATACCGACGTCTGTCATAATCCGGAAGCCAGAACCCCAACCCCCGCCATCCCGATCGTCGCGGACGGGGTAAGTATTCACTTAGCCCGGGGATCTGGGGGTTAGGTTTAGGGCATTCCAGGGGGATTTAGGGTTAGGCACACCCCGGGGAAGATTAGGGTTAGGCTAGTGGAAGGGGGGGTTAGGTTTAGGCACTACGGGCGGAGGTTAGCGTTCGGCAGTGGGTTTAGGGAGTGGGGGGGCTAGGTTTAGCACTAACGGGGGGAGGTTAGGGTTAGGTACTAGGGGGGAGATTAGGGTTAGACACCCCTAAGAGAGGGTTAGGGGAGGGTTAGGGGTACCTCCGCTGTCGGGATTCTGTCCTGCCGGGCTAGCCTTGTCGGGATTTGAACCGGCGGCATAACAATTCCATTCCGTGGATACAGAGAACAGCATGATACTAAGGTGGATACAGATGGAATATAGTATCAACGTAAGGTAAATGCAAATGGCATACAGCATAATACTGTTAATTGGAAAAGCTTTAGATATGGCACTGACTCTTAGAGGAGAGTGTCACAGGATGAGAGCAGCACATCGCATGATCTAGGTCCCAGATTGTGTAGCATTACAGTGCCTATGTCAAGTCTGTGAGGTAATCTATAATTTTCTAGTTGTGTTGATCAACAGGTAGTAGGGAATGACCAACTGAACAAGTATTAACCAGCTGCGAGAGAGAGAGAGAGAGAGAGAGAGAGAGAGAGTTTTATAATGAGTCTACCTGAGGCATAACTCCTGTTTATTTATAATGTATACCCACAGATGTACAACTCCACCTAGTTTCTAATATACAACTACCAACACATCCACAGGAAGAAACAAAATGGCACACACTTTAGGGGGGATTTAACAAAGTGCACTTTTTCCACATTTAAAACATTCTTTTTTGTGCAGTTTTGAAAACGTACCATCTCTTCTAGATATCTCTATATCTATAGAGATATATAAAGTCCCTGGTTCAGGGGTCTGTCTGTTTGTTCGGGATAATCTCTTGAACCAGTCTCTGGACAAATTTTGATGGGGTTTTCACTATTCTATACAGCATTGATCGAGGAAGGTTTAGGTGTATTCATCTGTGACAAAAGGCAGCCGAGCAGTGATGATTTTAGTGAAGTGAGAGGAAAAAAATCTTGCACTAAGCTGCTGTATAGGAACTGGCCATGATGCCGAAACAGCAAGAGAGCCTCTGGGACTGAGGCTTGGAATGATTGTTTCTCTGAGACAGTGAGAACCAATCAGAGATAGCAATGTGCCCTGTTGCTTAGCAGCAGTCTAAAGAGGGGAGGGTGTCAGGGACTTAGCATGGTCACATCTGAGGCAACCAGAGCATGAGAGACAGCCTCCATTGAACCCATGAAGATTCCCTGATGCAGACCCAGCAGTCAGGAAGGAGCCAGGGGAGGCAAGCTATCAGGAATGAAAAAAATCAATGAATCATCGGAACACCATCGAACGATTTCCATTTGATGGTGGCAAACATTGGACCCCCTCCATCAAATGGTAAAAACACTACCATCGGAACAAAAACATTGATGGTTAGTAGCTATCGGATTCTGATGTCCATCCCTATGCTGAACATGCAGACGGACACCGACCACCACTCCTCTACCGTGAAGTGCTCCCTCTCCAGCGTGATGTTCCCGCTCAGCCACACGTCCTCGGTGAACAGGAGGCACCTCCCATGGAAGTCAGTGCTGTTCTTGGACAAGTGCACCACGGCGAGGAAGCTCAACAGGAGGCCCAGGAAATACAGGGTACATTGTGCAAAGAACATTGTTCATAGTCATGTTCGGCAGCTGGGTAGGGGTGCGCATGGAGGCTGCAGAAATAAGTACAGGTGCCCCAGCCCCAGGGACATGCTGCTGATAATGCTAAAGGTAACTGCAATACAAATCTCTCATCCATGATCATCCTGCCCTCTCCGAAACATCCCAGTGGCCAGGCCCCAGCCAGCTGCAGGGCAGTAGCAGGGGAGGTTGTGGTGACACTGGTGAGATGCAGGGGGCAGGAGGGAGAAACAGGGCATTGTGGTGAGATGCAGAGGGCTGTGGTGAAATATAGGATGCTGCGTGAAATGCAGGGGGTAGCAGTGAGAAGCAGGAGGTTGTTGTGAGATGCAGGGGCAGGAGTAAGAAGAAGGAGGCTGTTGTGAGATGCAGGGGCTGTGGTGAGATGCAGGAGCTGTGGTGAGATGCAGGGGCTGTGGTGAGATGTAGGGGCTGTGGTGAGATGCAGGAGCTGTGGTGAGATGCAGGGGCTGTGGTGAGATGCAGGGGCTGTGGTGAGATGCAGGAGCTGTGGTGAGATGCAGGGGCTGTGGTGAGATGCAGAGGACTGTGGTGAGATGCAGGGGACTGTGGTAACATGGCGTATGTTGTTATGAGATGCAGGGGACTGTGGTGACATGGCGTATGTTGTTATGAGATGCAGGGGACTGTGGTGACATGATGTAGGTTGTTATGAGATACAGGGGACTGTGGTGACATGACGTAGGTTGTTATGAGATCAGTGGACTGTGGTGACATGGCGTATGTTGTTATGAGATGCAGGGGACTGTGGTGACATGATGTAGGTTGTTATGAGATACATGGGACTGTGGTGACATGGAGCAGATTGTTATGAGATGCAGGGGGCTGTGGTGACATGGCGTATGTTGTTATGAGATGCAGGGGACTGTGGTGACATGACGTAGGTTGTTATGAGATGCAGGGGACTGTGGTGACATGATGTAGGTTGTTATGAGATACAGGGGACTGTGGTGACATGACGTAGGTTGTTATGAGATCAGTGGACTGTGGTGACATGGAGCAGATTGTTATGAGATGCAGGGGGCTGTGGTGACATGACGTAGGTTGTTATGAGATACAGGGGACTGTGGTGACATGACGTAGGTTATGAGATGCAGGGGGCTGTGGTGACATGATGTAGGTTGTTATGAGATACAGGGGACTGTGGTGACATGACGTAGGTTGTTATGAGATTAGTGGACTGTGGTGACATGGAGCAGATTGTTATGAGATCAGTGGACTGTGGTGACATGGCGTATGTTGTTATGAGATGCAGGGGACTGTGGTGACATGATGTAGGTTGTTATGAGATACATGGGACTGTGGTGACATGGAGCAGATTGTTATGAGATGCAGGGGGCTGTGGTGACATGGCGTATGTTGTTATGAGATGCAGGGGGCTGTGGTGACATGACGTAGGTTGTTATGAGATGCAGGGGACTGTGGTGACATGATGTAGGTTGTTATGAGATACAGGGGACTGTGGTGACATGACGTAGGTTGTTATGAGATCAGTGGACTGTGGTGACATGGAGCAGATTGTTATGAGATGCAGGGGGCTGTGGTGACATGGCGTATGTTGTTATGAGATACAGGGGACTGCGGTGACATGGCGTATGTTATGAGATGCAGGGGACTGTGGTGACATGGCGTATGTTGTTATGAGATACAGGGGACTGTGGTGACATGACGTATGTTGTTATGAGATGCAGGGGACTGTGGTGACATGGCGTATGTTGTTATGAGATACAGGGGACTGTGGTGACATGGCGTATGTTGTTATGAGATACAGGGGACTGTGGTGACATGGCGTATGTTGTTATGAGATACAGGGGACTGTGGTGACATGGCGTATGTTATGAGATGCAGGGGACTGTGGTGACATGGCGTATGTTGTTATGAGATGCAGGGGACTGTGGTGACATGGCGTATGTTGTTATGAGATGCAGGGGACTGTGGTGACATGGCGTATGTTGTTATGAGATACAGGGGGCTGTGTTGAGATTAAATTGCTCCCATGCGAAGGCGGGGCAGGTCGCTAGTTTAAATATAAACTAAACATCAAGCTGCGTACATTGTGGGTACTCCCATGACCCCCCAATAACTATTGCTACTACTCCCGCTTTGGGTTGCTGTAATATGCAAGTCCGAGTCTAATCATTTGATGTACAGTGTTTACTAATGCATGGATATTGCTTCTTTTAGATTGTTATTTGTCTATATGTGATATTGACACTTTTTGCACTTTGTTCTTTACTTCTGTCATATGTCAAACTTGTTTTTGATATGTGGTGTATTTATGCTTCAATTAAAAAAAACAATTAAAAAAAAAAAACTTTGTTAAAAAAAAAAATGCATCAAGCTGCATTTTTCCAAACCTACAATTGCAAACCGCAATGCCATCTCTGTGACCTGGGTTCCATGTAACCAGTACAATATATAAAGTGGCGGTTTGCAAAACTACACAAAAACCATACATTTGTTAGACATGTTAGGGATACATTTTCCGAAACTTCTAAAAAGGAAAAGTGAAAATGTGTCCCATAGCAACCAATCAGATCCTAGCTATCGTATTCTAGAATATATTAGATAAATGATAACAAAAATCTGAAATGAAAATTTACCCCAGGGGTCTCACTGCAAGCTTGGTCAAATGGCAACGTTTTCAGTTTGAAGCTTATGTACAGTTTATTGCCACAAAATACCTGCAAAAATAGTACACTAATAGGGTATATTAAGGATATATGTAAGGCAAAGTTAGAATGCATCCCAAAGGGTTAAATCAGCAGCAAACATTTCTAAAATAAAAAAACTTACAAATAAATCAACATTGGGCTCATCCCAAAGAGTTAAATTTGAAGCAAACATTTTGCCTGTTGTTTGGTTTGAAAACCATTGGCTTACTATGGGCCTGATTCAGAGCCGGACGCTCTGACAGAGCGCTCACTCTGAATCAGGGCCGTGCTATTTTTTTTTAGAACGGCCTCCTGGCCGCTCGCATAGCTGTGGGTGACCACCCACAGCTATAGCGAGCGGCCAGGAAGATGGTCACGATGGTCAAGACCATCGCGACCATCGGGCTTGCAACGAGACCCTTGTGGTAGGGTCTCGTTGCCGCAAGCCCCAGAGAGATTTCGGCTCTAACAGAGCCGAAATCTCTCCCAATGACATCTCTCGAGATGTCAGTGGGGCCGCCTACCAAAGGGGGCGTGCTGTCACTCAACATCGACAGCACGCCCCCTTTGGTACGAGACCCGGCGCGACGGAGTGCCCGTCGCTATCCGGGTCTTGCGCATGCGCACGACGGAGCCGGCTCCGTCGTGCACAAGCGCACTGGCCCACCATCGACCCGGTTGCGAGTGCACAGCGCTTGCGACCGAGTCTGAATCAGGCCCTATAAACGGAATGCTGTTTGCTCTAAATCTACAGCAATACTGTAGATAATGTGGTTTGTTTCTGAAAACCACAACTAAATGGCCATTGTAAAATAGCATAATAAACGACACTTTGGTACAGTCTCCCAAGGATGCCAGCAGATAGGATTGGGCGTAGCACAGTGTTAAGGCGCATATCCACTATACTATACGCTCCATGGGCCTGATTCAGCTTTAGAAATAGAGTGAGAATTAGCACTTAATTGATCATCTTGGTGAAACCATGCTACACTGCAAGTGGGGCAGATGTAAAATGTGCAAAGAGATTTAGATTTGGGAGGGAGGTGTCCAAACTGACATCTAAATTGTAGAGTAAAAAAATAAAGCTGTGCAGTATTTGTAAGCTACATGCAAAAGCAGCCAGTACTTACCCTAAATGCAAAAAAAAATTTGTATCTACACCCCTTGCATTGCTACATGGTTTGTCCAGGTTCACAGTCAAGTGCTAATTCTCACTCTATTCACAAAGCTGAATCAGGCCCCATGAGCGATATTGTGTAGTGTGTCCCCGGCAGTGGTGTGCTCAATGTCATTAACAACATTGAGCATCCACACTGAACGATATCAATCACGATTTATCGTTCAGTGACGTCGCCCTTCCTCATCCCCGTACTTGCAGAACCTGACAATATTGTCAGGTTACCCTGCAAGTACGGGCGATAAGTGACGTCATCAACGACCAGCGGGAGCGCGCATTGCTGGTCGTTGACGGCATATCCACTGGCCGATATAATGAATGATAGCGATATCGCTATCGTTCAGTCATTCAAAACATCAGCTAGTGGATACACGGCTTAAGTCACTAGAACAGATGTACAAAATAAGACCATCTAACATCAATAATAACCATTTGAATAGCTTTGTAATTCCAAAGATGTTGCAATTTTTAGGAATGCACAGAATAATGTTAGATTACCTAAAGAAGGGCCTGTATGTCCTGCAATTTTTCAACATCTATAGAATGACAGAATTTTCTGTCTGTGGCAGACCACAAGCACAAAGGGTTTTTGTTTTTGGCACTTTTTTTCATTTGATAGTATTACATTCCCTTCAAGAGAAATTGGAAGCAGCATCCCATATATTAAACAATTTATTGCCACTATCCAATATGCAGAATAATTGTGAACCTTGAATCTTTGTCTTAAGAGCCATATACGACTGGTGGGTATCCATGATGAATTGGAAGATGTTCCCAGAATGCAATATGAACATGCATAGACAAGGCATGCAACCACTTGCCCTTCTACCACAACTGGACAGACACAGGTTGCATACTTCTGATTTTGTCCATCTATTCAACCAATTGGATAGTTTTCACTGTATAAAGAGCAGGGAATGTTTCACAAGGCCCTTGCATAAAGAGCAATATAATAGCTCTCTGTGGAGAACTCTGGACCTGATTCAGAGGGGATGCGGTCAGAATGCCGACTGCTGGGATTCTGGCGGTCAGAATGCCGACACCGGAATCCCAACACTTGTCAGAATACTGGCGCTGGCACCCTGACCGCCGTAATCCCAAAGGTAATTACTGGGGATAGGGGGAGGTTTAGGATAAGGGGTTAGGGTTAAGCACTAGGGGGAGGGTTAGGCTGCGGGGGGAGGGAGGTTAGGTTTAGACACTAGTGGGGGAGGACAGGTTTAGGCACCGGGGAGGGAAGGTTATGGGTAGGGTAAGGTTAGGGTTACTTACCTAGGGGCGTAGGCATTCTAACCTGGTTGGTATTCCGGCGTCGGGTTTCTGACCCCCAGGATCTATAGTGCTGGCATCCCGTACCCAACCTAATTCAGAGTTGTACACTAAGACAGTGGCTGTGTCTTTGTACACAAAACTATATGCTAATGTCGCAGATCCTTCGAGTATCAATTTTCTCAGAAACCCTATGGTCGTGCATAAAGGCAGTGGGAACTGAGACACCTGAGCCATTTTACCTCCCCAAATCTCCCTATCAATCACACTGCGAGTAAATAGTCGCTGCGAGCAACGATGGTAATGTGCCTTGACGCATGCTCCGTGCAACTCAGATGCATGCTCAGATTACTGATAATCGCTCAACTGCGAAAATATCGGCATTGCATACAACTCTGAATGAGGTCCCCGTACTGTTGCCCATATATAATACAAGTGTTACCAACAAAGATTTATATACATGAATTTAAACATGTATGTATGAACTACTTTTCGCTCCACACTTAATTATAGCTTTTTAAATTGAACCAAACTTTGAATAATTTCTCCGTAATGTCCAACAATGCCTGTCTGCCCTGTGTAAAAATCAATGTGCGGCTGAATACCATGTACATAGCCTACACCAATGTGAATAAAGACTTTAATCAAGTTAGAACGACAAGAGCGGAACAATAAGATATACAGAATTGCCTGGAAACCACACTACTGATGTGATCCCAGATTCCTCTACATGAGTCACAGGGCACCAAGTACTGTAGTGTTTCCACTGACTTCCAATCTGTTACATGCATATAGCAACTGTTCTTTCAGCATACTAAATCCCAGTTTATTGGGTACTAGAAGCACCCCTCAGAATAGAACTGCCATCCTGACAGAGCACAGGCTACTGTTTTCCTACTGCTTGTTCAGTGAATATTCTATCCCCACCTTTATTGAACACAGACCACTGTTGCCAGCCTGTTCTCAGAGGAGATCATTACTTGCACACCACTCACTCCATCACCGAGTTCCTCACTAGAGTAATACATTATTCACCCTCAGTAGATGGGAAATATCCTCTTCACTGTACAGAACTTTAAACAGTGTATAAGCAATTCATTCCCCTCCCTCCTCTCTCTCTCCACTGTCTATCCATACAGTCTCTCTCGGTCTCCTTTCATAAACATTGAGCTCAAATTTTCCACTGTTTGGTCAGTGCTGGATTAGAGGGAGCTGGGTGAAATTCCATGAGATCCTAAAAGGGGAGAGAGGTGGGAGAGAGGGAGAGGGAAAGATGGAACAAAGGAGAGAAGAGACACAGGACAGCTTCCTGCACTTTTCTTTAAGTACAGTATTAAAGTGGAAACGTTTATGATTACAACAGTTGATCCTGAGATGTGGTCCATGTGTATGATTGTCTTGAAGACAGTTACGTAAAAAAAGAAAAAGAAAAGAAAGTTTCTGTCCTCCATAAGTGGTCCTATTAATCAAGTTACAATAGTGCAATAAAGAAAAAAAAAGTGAAATGTGCAACAGAACAGTCACAAAAATGAATTTACATCCTTTAAATTGTCCAAGTGAAAGCAGTTGTTTATTTGGCTTGTGCTGAATGATTGCCAGTCTTTATGAGATTGTTCCTGCAGGATATCCATTTCCTGGTTAATTCCCAGTAAGTGAATCAGGCTGTGCACTACTTCATTCTCGGCCAGAGATGGAATACGATGGCCTATAAGTTTGTCATGCTCTGAGTTTGCAGGTCCTCAATAACCATAAATTAATCATTCAGAGAACGGACAGGTCGTGACAGGAGCGTGAATGTACCCTCAGGACGGTCTTGCTGTTTCGGGTTACAAGCCGGTCCAGAAACCTGCGTGCCCTCTTGCTAAGGCTTTCTTTGCGCTGACTCCGCACCCGATAACTTTCGGATGTATCAGCTCCATCTCTTCGAAGCCGGATCTGTCGCACTATCCCCTCAAACAGCTCTTGGACATTGTGCTGTAGGGCAGCTGAAGTCTCAATGAATTTACAGTCAAACACCACGGCACAGGCACGACCCTCTGTGGAAAAAAAATCATGTAAATGCTAAAAGGCGATCAATTGTACAGCGCAACGGAATATTCTGGCGCTATATAAGTAAATATAACTAAACATAGTAATAAATATGGAAGGGGAACATACAGGTAGTGGCCAGAGACTGCAGCCTGAGGCAAGGCAGGGAGTGGAATATCAAGATAACTTGGAAATAACACATTAAGCAGTCTGACAGATCTGGAGTAGCAGATAAGAGGAAGCAGTATTTGGCAGAGCATGACTGAAATTGAATAGAGCCTTTGGGAAGCTGTCACATTATTATACTGGTTTCACTATTTCGCAATCACTCACCTTCCACAGACACTTCACGGCTGCGGACTAGGTCTGTCTTATTCCCTACCAGGATTATTGGAATATTTTCATACTGACGTGTGCGTCTCAGCTGGATTCTTAACTCTGAGGCACTTTCAAAGCTGGAGCGGTCTGTGATTGAATAGACAATGATATATGCATGGCCCACACGCATGGCACTCTCCAATCCAGCAAATGGCTTCTAAAAAAAACATAGTGGTAAATACTTAGTGCAATGCACAGTAACACCCCATGCCTCCACTTACCTGCAGACCTACATAGACATTTTACATCCCCCTACAGGCCACTTTTTCTATGATGCCCCATACTACCAGCCTATTACCACCAAACTTAGAAACATAGAAACGGAATTTGATGGCAGATAAGAACCACTTTCCCATCTAGTCTGCCCTTTTTTACCTTATGGTAACATAGAAACACCCACTATATTCCATATAGAATGAAAGAAATTAAATTGAAATAATTCAGCTTTAATAAGTAAATAATAAAATAATAGTATACAAAAAAAGATGTGCAACTGAGCAGAGTACCACTGTGTCTGTCAACTTATGTCACGGCCTGTAGTCTTCCAAAAATCCAGGTTTGTTTACCTGAACCTCACAGATGTCCATTAGAAGCAGACAGGTATCCTCACCATCTACCGTCATTGTGCACTGGTACAGCTCTGAAAGAAGATATATTTTACTAGTTTTGTAACTTGAACATTGATTTATGCCTAATGGCAATACAATAATTGTCCAATAATATATATTATATATATATATATATATATTAAATCCTTATCTATTTTAGACAATAAGCAATTAATTTAGAATGCTGATATTGCTCCCACCACTTCAAATTTAATGGAACATTTTTCTTTATCCCTGTGATCTATTGGCAATTATAGACCCAAAGCTAAACACACTCAGGAGGGGTAGAGCTACAATGCAAGATCTCAATATGTATGTAGTGGAGGCAGTCATTTTGTGCGCTGAACCAATTCTCACAAGCTGCCTATGAATTCATCAGCATCAATGACAAATTAGGCGTCAGAAATGGACGCTAATGGAATTTTCACGCAGATCGAGCGATTGTTTGCCATTGCACATGCGTATGCACTGTACTGCGCATGCGCTGTGATCGCATTTCCATTACGCACGCACAGAGAAATCCATCAGTAAGTGAGTGACAGACTGCCAGCATTTGGGGGTGGTAATGGGGAGCGGTCTTAAAAACGCAGGCGTGCTTGTCCATTTAAACGCCGTTACATGGGCGTGCATAAATTACCCACTGCGATTGCATATGCAGGTCTGCATGTCAGAAGAACCCCATGGCTCAGGTCAGACCTGCCACAAGGGTAAGATGGCTGCTGATGTGCTTTGCTGTTACTGTTGTTTACGTAGGTATGCGTCGTTGTACGCAGGTAAGAAGGCAGCTGTGGGCGTCTTTATGCTCAGGTGATCTTTGCTAAGATTAGCATATTTTCACAGCTGCGTTGTGTTTTAAAAAGCAGTTGCGATGGCATAAGCATCCGTCTATGAATCAGGCCCATAGTACAAGGATAATTGATTGGTAAAATACTGAGTGCTACCCACAAAATGGCTCTATGAAGGTCAGTACGAAGGTCAAATTGGACACTCTGCAGCACAAATACAGCATTAGACCTGCTGTGTGAGTAGATTACCTGAACACAAAACACTTTCCATACACAGTACATTGTATAATGAAAGGAAATAAATTATGTAAAAACTGAGCCATCATTAGACAGCCTGGTACATTTATAGAATTACCCTATTCCCCACAGCAGGGCTGGTTTGTGCATGATGTTTTTGCAGATAGTGCCAACCTCCATCTTCCCATAGAGACATCTGCCGGAACTGGTTATCCCTATAGCAGGGAAACCCGAACCCCATGCTATTGATCAGGCTGTCATAGTGGAAACCAGAGACAACTCTCTATGATAGGAGATTGTTGATCTGGTGGGAAGAGAGGCATTTATGTTTTTATAACATGGCCCTGTACATGGGATCCCATTTAGTACAGATGGTGAGAGCAACTGCAAAAGCACCAAATGGGTCCCACTATTTACAGTGCATCCTGAAAATATTTTTACACCTCTCCGCATTATAGGGTGCACTTTCAGGGGCTACTGCCGAGCACAGAGAGTTGGCATGGTAGTGTATGAGCACTGAGCAAATAGGCACTGATGCAAACCAAGAGTGTATTACGCATTGAGTGTGCTTCATGAATTAGGCTTGTATCACAGAGAACAGGTACCCTACAATGGAATGAGGACTGAGCTGACTGACTAGCAACCACAACTGTTTGTGGATGGGCATCAAGTTTTGATAATTGATGTCTAACTACAAGGGAAGGGAAACACAAGGCAAAGCCACCATAGTGATCTCAGGACAGATCAATTAGCTATGTCATCATTCCTGCCACCCAGACACTGAAGATTTTCAAGCAAACTGCAGCTTCCTTCTAATTTTATTCCCTTTAATGAGGCCATCAGTGCCATATGACCAGATGCAAGGTTTAGTGTGCAGCAAAATGACGCGCAGCAAACACTCTGAGTCCCTTCCTGCTCTTACCTTGTTGTTGTTCTTGTGTATCTCTGTCTTGCTCTCTTCTGAAAATACCAATCAGACTGGACTTCCCAACCCCGGGATCTCCGAGCAGGACAACCCTGAAGAAGCCCTCAGATGTTCCATCTGAGTATGCTGACTCAAATGATTCACAACCATGAGGCTCAAGTATGGGCTTTAGGAGTGTGGGCACCTCCATTACGAGATTAGTGGTCTGTAAGCGGTTCTGGTGTGCACAAGGCAAGGGTGTGCTTGCTCTCCTCCGCAAGGGGGCACGAGTGGCACACATCTCTATAAGTACAAAAATAATAACTCATCATACACTTTGCATACTCGATCTCCAGTTATAAACCAATAACTATATTGTCAATTAGGATTAGGTGCTGACTAGACCAGTGGTTCCCAAACTGTGTGACGCGGCACCCTGGGGTGCCTCGGGACACTTGCAGGGGTGCCTCAGGTTGGTGGTCCATCACCAAATCAATTATTTATGGTCAATTTAATGTAAATATGTGGACAAACAGAAGCACAAACCTGTCACCCACTACATAACTCAACATAAGGATGACAGGTAGTACTATTTACGTCACTGTACTACTTCACTACATTTCTTTCTGAATTTCTCAATAACAAACGTTTGGCTTAGGGCTGCCGTGAAAACAATTCTGATGCACTAGGGTGTCGTGATTCAAAAAAGTTTGGGAACCACTGGACTAGACCATTGCCATGTTGAAATTTATGAAAACTGGTTGGGCATAAAAAAAATTATTTAATCTATAGCAACCAGTCATATATTTTACTTTCTAAACTATATTACAAATATGTCAGAAACTGATTATTACAAGTTAAAATATTAGTGTAGCAGTCACAAGTTACACTGGTAGTAAGTAATGGATAGAGGGAGCACTGATTTAACTGTCAGACAATGTGTTGAGATACTTGTGACTTCACATGCGGAGCATTTACACAGCCCTGAGATAATGTGCAGAGCATTTAGATGCTGGTCATTGAGATATGAGATAGCTTTGTACACAGAAATTGCTGCTAAATAATGGACAGAGCTTTGCATTAGCTCTGAAATAATGTGCAGTGTACTGACATAGGGCCTGATTTAGATTTGGGAATAGAGTACAATATGCTGAGTACAGTAAGGGCATGTTTGTTTCTTTGTGAAAATATGCAGGGCGACAGAGTAGCAGACCAACAGACAGAGATGTAAACACGCCTGTAAAAGACCTATCAATTGCGGGGTACCCAAGGGCTGGTGCATATATGCTACCTTTGAATGAATCTCTGAGGGCCTTATGCAAAGATGGACATTAGTGCATGAGTGCTGTGATTTAATTAGGATTTGCAGCTGCGATAATATGCATATGCTAGTTTCAGGCTTCCCCTTATGTACTTCCGAGTACCGGACATTGCAAGCCCTGAGACACCCATTTAATGTCTGTGGATTGTGCAAATCTGCTGGTGGACTAAAACACTCAACCATCGGTGCACCATTGTGGCGACTCTCCAGTAATGCTAGTGACTGCAGGGTGCCATTCCACACCCCTAGTTACAGCCCTGTTGTGGGGGCCCCTATAAAATAAATTGTCAATATATGCTGGCATTGCTATTAAAAAGTATGTGTAATTACGCCCAGCACTACAAATGTGTTAAACACACTGTAGTACTCCCAGTTCACATTATGCCACAGTCAGAAACTACAGTTCACATAATGCCATAGTGCCCTCCAAACTGGTGATGTAGGTGTGTGGGCACCCGCGTGTGGCGCTCCCTGGACAACTGCCACGGCTGCCCTGTTATTAATCCAGCACTGCTGATAGCTGCGAAATAACATACAGTTCACTAAGATTGCAGCTGGATAATGTGTACAGCACTGAGATAGTTGTGTGATAATAATGTGTAGATCATTGGGATAACTGCGAAATAACTTGCAGAGATGTATTGTGCAGAGCATTGAGATAAATGTGAGATAATACAGAGGCCACTGAGATCGTTGTCAGTTTATGTGTAGGGCATTATGACAGCTGTATTATCATGTACAGAGACCAGTGGTAGCTGTGAAACATACTACAGTGCATTTATATAACGGTGAGATAATATGTGGGACATTAAGTTAACTGCAAAGTAACATGCAAGGCATTGCTATACTGTAGCTGTAAATTATGATGCAAGGAAGCAAGGTGAACTGAGCTAGAGGACAATGTGTAGAACATGGAGATAACTGTGAAATAATATACAGAGCTTAGAGCTACTGTAGTTAAATAATATACAGAAGATTGAGATAGTGCAGAAGATTGGGATTTCTCAGATAATGTGAATGTGTACAGCAATAAGGGGGATGTGAGATAAGTTATGGACTATTGAGATAGCTGCGAGAATGTGTGGAACATTGATAGAGCCGTGAAATAAGATGTGGTGCATTAAATAACAACCAGAACATTGGAACAGCTGTGAGCAGGACATTGAGAGAGTGGAGATTATGTGCGGAGCATCTATATAGGTGAGAGAATGTGCAGGGCATTGACATAACATGCGGCACATTGAGGCATCTGTGTAATAACATACAGAGGTCTGAGATAGCGGAGAAAAATAATATGTGGAGCATTAAGATATCTGAAAAGTTTGCAGAGAGTCTTGAGCTAACTAGATAATGTTAATTCTAATTCTATTAATAGTAAAATAATAACATGCAGAGACAGCTGAGGTATCGCACACAGGACTGAGAGCTGTGTTTAATATACAGGATAAAGTTCAGGATATGTCACTGCATTACTTCCCTCCATGTTCTAATTTATTCTAAAATATGGACAAACGCAGATCCCTGGACTGATCTCCATCCTACAAGTCAGTCTAATGATTTCAATCTTTAAATTGAATTTGCTCTTACCTCTGCCCCGTGGCGGATGCTGAATCTGTTTTCTTTCTATATGTCCTGAAATCGGTCTCCACTGGTCACTGTAACTTTAAGTGTATAAGACAAGTTTTCTTCTTGATGAATCTCTCTGGAGAATTGTATTTGTGAAGCAATCTGGTCGTAGGACAGTCAGTCTCTGGGCTGCCTCTGCTATATGTGTATGTCTGCCACTGCATCTGGCTCTTATGCTGACATCTGTATCCTGAACTATCACCCCGTTGTGTTTTATACAGCACAAACTATAACAATAAAACTCCTCCTCCTGCATCACCCACAGAACTACACTGTGTAACTACAATGATTAGTTATTACATAATGATAATTAATGCCTACATTTCTTTAAGAAAATAAGTGTTTAGTAATAAAAATACACGGTTCTTTATTACATCGTTCTTTATTACATCGCAGCACACTCCAGTGTTGAAAAAGAGATGTTATCCTTGTGCTATACATCAAGATATTTCCTAGTATTATGTACTATACCTCTCCTGATGGTAAATGGCTGCCATGTATCTCATGCCATGTTGTGACCATTGATCTCAAGTACCCCTTAAACTGTGTGCATTTATTTTAGGTACCTCTGATGTGTATAAAGGTTTTTCAAGAAATCCCTTATATTTTGTAAAAAGTGTATTCATTTGTCTTGAGTGTCTTATTTATTCCTTATACTGTACACTATAATTCTTTGTGTATTTTAACAAGTGGTAGAACACCTTCTGAGGTACCACTGAGAGGTGAGGGTACATGCACCACAGGTTGAGAAACTCTAGTCTACATATAATTAACACTCTATGACAGTCCAATGTGTCAGTACACACTTATTATGTCCACACATGGTATGAACTGCAGAATACCTCCCAATTCAACCTCGCACCTGGCTGGCCAAATTAGACAGATTCAGCTGCTTGTTGCTGGGCCGAGAGCTAGAACCACATGGGGCCTGTGATCGGTAGCTGATAGTACAGCCAGGAGGACAGTATATATCTGATGGCAAGATTTTTTGCATATGCCTTTAAATAATCTGATTGATTTTGGTTGGATCATTTTTGTGAATGCTGATCATGTTGTGGCTGCGACATTGATATCAGTACCTGTCTAGTTTATAACACATTGAAATAGGGTGAGAGTTTATAAATTGTGAGTGATAGTAATACCAATGTAATAGTGTGAGAGGTTACTGCTAAACTCGCATTTTCTAAACTCTCACCCTATTACATTTGGCTCTATATCTGACCAAGCTTCATGTAGCCAACATTTCTAGCCTTTCATTTTATTTTCCATTATAATCACAATTTAAAAACATTTGTTTTTATGTCATGGAGTCCTTGTGAATGAGTCAAAACTATATGTTGCTGGCCTGCTCCTAAAACATTTATCAAAATGTTTTGTTTTTTTTTAAAGTGAAATTTCTTACATTAAAAACAAAATATGAAAGGAGTGGAGGGCTTCTTTAGAAAATAGGGAGTTTATATACAACACTTAAATAGCTCAATACAAGCTGACATAATGAAAATCTTTGAAACTACTGAATGGTCTCTGAACAGAAAACTGTCGGCCTCACCAACATAGGCAGATGAGTAGATTTTCACCCCCCCCTCCTTAAATTACATGGATAGGCTTACCGGTCTTGGCAGAATGTGTGGTAAGCTTCATAACATAAAGGTATTATGATTATAGACTTTACAGGTTGCGGAGAGATATAGTAGGTATGAAAATCAGTGACCAGACAGGACCATAACCCCCCCATTCTCCCCTTTCCCTTCCTTTTCTCCCTTTACTTTACTTATATCGCTTGGATCATTTTTATATATTGTATGATTTGTTATGATTACAGCAAATTACGTTGGTAACTTAATTGAGTTTATCTTGCTAATTGAATTCTCTGTGTTTTATTGTAGAATTCCATTTTACTTATGTATACCAACTGATATGTGTAAAAAACATTTTTTGCAAAAGTTCAATAAAAAAGATTTGTAAAAAAACAAAAATAAAAAAAAACAAAATATGACATCAAATTCACTCAGTTTTTCTTAACAGTCTATGATGTAGGAGAGAAAATCCTTTATTGAATTTCACATTAAACAGTTGACCTTACTTTTCTAATGCCTATTTTATGACCACAACCTATAAAATTGCTGTTTTGATATCTTGAAGATTAAAATATATGTATGTTTGTTTCATGCATTTCCTTATATATAAGTTACTTAGCTTCCTGGAAATGTGCTTTTTTCTAAAAACATGTTTTTTTAATGTTCTATATACAATATAAAAATGCATTTTCCAATTGAAAGTTCTGCATAACCTAAATGACATGATAAATTAACATGAAAACACATGCTGTAATATACACATAAGTAAGAGTTTTTATACCCAAGATGTTGACGGTCTAGGTAACCTTGTTAAACATATCATTACAACTGCTCTCTGCAGGCAGCCATTTTAGGCTCAGAAAGTTCCCGATAGTGCTCAGTCATTTTATGGAGTCTGACATTTTTACCACTGATAAGGTGCTACTCTTACATACAACAGACAGACAAAATGAAAAACTCCTTGTTATTTAGTCACCAGCAGTTTCATGGTCACTTCAAGATATACTGTAAGTACAAGATTTAAGTCGTGCCAGGTATCCACGTACCTGGCACTAAATCGGCATTTCCTGGTTGAGTGGAATATTGAGGATCACATCTTCATCAGGAGTACATCTGGAGGTTGGACAGAAGTTCTCAGTCAATACACACACTCTACAAATACACATTATTACAATAAGAAAAAAAGAAACAATGTGCACAAGATTTTCAGTAACTACTAAAAAAAAAAATCTAATGGCAGGATACAGATATGTCCTCCTTCGTCTTTGCTGCAGTCTCACCAAACAGCCCGTCTTGGTGTGCCCCGTCCTGTGAGACTCTGCTAGCGCCATGTGTCTTTTTTGCATTTTTTTTTTTTTTTGTGTCTAAGTCGCAATGCGATGCAACTAGGCCTGATTAATTTGATAGGTGACATTTGTATATCTGTGTGTGACTGAGAGGGGTATCCAATTAGCAGCACTAACGTAGCACTGCTAAATGATCGCAGTGGGACTATCCTATTAGCCCCGAAGTGCCGCCCGATGCCAGCACTTATCGTGGATATTTTTTGGGACCTGATGTGTCCTGAAAAATAATCCACGATAAGTGCCGTTTTTTCACCACCTAAATGGCAAAAACACACAGGTCCGCAAGCTTATTGCGAGTTCTATGTGTTTTAGGGAGAATTGTCCTATTATTTTGACTGAAATAATAGGATAGGGTGAAAAAAACCATTGGCAAAAAACGGGGATAATCCCTGTTTTTTGCCGATCGCAGCTATCCATTAGCGCCTGAACTATGTTCCGGGCTAATTGGATACTGCTAAGAGTCTCTCAATCAGCATGCAAAGTGGTATGATGCAGCGGCCGCAGCTTTTTTCCACTCCAAGTGCCATTTATAGCCTCAGTTGCACAGATATACAAGTGTCACATATCAAATTAATCAGCACAGTCTCCTGGTGCAGCGCATTGCGGCTTAGACGAGGAGATGCATGGGACCTGGTGGTTTACTCACGCTAGGCATATTGCGCTGCATGGCATATTGATTCTAGATGAGCGAGCAAGGACACATAAATTATGTATGTTAGAATAAGACTGAATGTCAGTGACCAAGGGATTATTGTAATACAACAGCAATGGAAAATGAAACAATAAAAAAATTATATGGACAAACAAACAAACAAATGAACAAACATAAAACACTGAAACCATATGTTTAAGCTCTTTTAGGAAAAATTGATGGCAGGTCCAAGCAAGCGTGCAGTGGTATGTTAAATCCAATGCGACCTAGCTGTCCCTACCTTAATCTGTGGCTTCTAGTGCTGGCAGCGTGTTGAATTGCCTGCACTGCACAGGAAGCTGCACGAAGTGTAAGTGGGGTAGCGGTGGTTGTGAGCAGCGGCACAGGATGACGTCAACAAGTCAGGAAGATCGTCAAGTTGTAGTCCAGTAATGCTCCACTGTTCTTCCTCCACACTATCTCAGGGTCCAACGCGTTTCGTACCTGCCTAGGTACTTTTTCAAAGTAATAGCCTGTGAGATGCAGGCACAGACGGTGGACCAGGCAAGTTAGTACGTATTTTTAAGGTGGAGATAATTTAAAAGGCAAATCTAGGTTGGCTTTGCCTTTTAAATTATTGACACTTTAAAAATACAGGCTAACTAGTTTTGCTCCTGCATCTTGCAGGCTATTACATAAAGCACTGAGGACCTACGACCGCACGGCCGCCTCGATGTTTAGCCAGTGCGCATGCGTGAGACCCGCTACGACCAACAGCGCCGGTCGTAGCGGGTCTCTTTCCAAAGGGGGCGAGCTGTCAATGTTGAGTGACAGCTCGCCCCGTTTGGAAGGCGGGCCGGGGGGGTGGCAGCCCAAACGGAGGCGTTCCCATTGGAACGCCTACCGTTTGGGGGAGGCCCCACTGACATCACAAGTGATGTCAGTGGAGAGCTTCCGGCTCTGACAGAGCCAGAAGCTCTCCGGGGCTTACGACAAGTGAGACCCTACCCTAGGGTCTCGTCGTAAGCCCCGATGGTTGCGATGGTCTCTGACCATCGCGACCATCACCCGAGCGGTCGTTAGAGCTGTGGGTGTAAACCCACAGCCTAAGGACCGAAACAGAGGCGGGCGGTCAGGATGCAAGCGGCCGCCCAGTTTCTGAGCGACTGCTTGCATCCTCCGACTGCCTCTAAATGAGGGCCTGGGTGTCAATAAATGAGGGATTATTGGTACTGAAAATTTGGAGAACAAAAAATATCTGCACTCAAATTAATAGTAGATAGTTATTGATTAAATTACCCCGTAAGATATGTAGTGTAATATGGGGTATAGTCACAGACGGGGGATCCAGGATTAAACTTGAAATGTAGAAGAAAAGAGAGTGGTTGTATATATTAGGCGCACAAGAGCCACATTGAATAAAACTTCACTTTAATTGAATGTTTAAAACTGTTGTCCCATTTCCACTGGGTAGGGTAAAGCCAACAGTGAAATATTAAGGTTAAAGTCAAAGAAAAAACAAATATATATATATATATATATATATATATATATATAATTATATATACATACATATATATATAAAATGTGCTCAAAGAATAATAGATAGTGTATAAAACAAGTGCCTGTCTACTGTGTCTTATTCATAGGTTGGTCTATCAATATGTAGCTTTTTGCTGGATATAATTTTCCTTCTTTATTACAATCTGTTCACCTGATCTATAGTCAAGCTGTGTATATATGTGGAGAATCTTTATTAATGGTAAGTAGGCTATTTCTCCCCTATTGTTTGAGTATATTTTCATACATCCTTTTTAATTATACCACATATGTTGAGATATTCAGTTTTACATTGGCCTTAGCTGTAGTAAAAACTGATGGATAATTCATACAAGGTGATCCCCCAAATGTTATGTGTATTCAGCTTTAGTTGCAAATATCAATTTAATGGATCATTGGTACAATGCAATCTCCCAAATTTACAAATCCGGAGTGTAGTGACACAAATAATATATGAGCAGTTTTAATGCCTTATTTTTTACACATCAGTACACTGTGGTATAGGATTAGGGAGATCCTGTCACGCCCGAATGTATATAGGCTACAACTGCTGGAACTTGGGCCGGTGGGCAAAGGGTAGCGGGTGAGTGGAAACGGGAAGGCAATATATACGTCCTCTTCATATGTCTCTCCCAGGTGCTGGTGAGACCTACCCCAGGGCGCGGAGTCTGGAACACTTGATGCTATTCACCATTGACCCCTCCAAGCGGTATGTGGGTTTCGCTGCACCAAGTGAACAGGTCACGGCCCCTGAGGCAGGTACCTGGAGAAAACACAGTGACAGATATGGGAGGACAATATAAGCACTGATGAGCAAGGATGATGCTCCAAAGACTGATATGTGAGTTGCACTGGTAATCATCACCTGGTATGGGATGCTGAATAGCGATGGTAATCAGGACTTGGTATGAGACACTGAGTAACGATGGTAATCGATAGTTGGCATGAGATGCTGAGTGGTGACGGTACCCAGCACTTGGTATAAGACACTGAGAATCGATGGTAGTCAGCACTTGGAATGAGACACTAAGAATCGATGGTAATCGATAGTATGAGATGCTGAGTGGCGATGGTAGCCAGCACTTGATATGAAACAACGGGAATCGATGGTAGTCAGCACTTGGTATGAAACACTGAACAGCTGTGGTAATCAGCGCTTGGAATGAATAGCTGAACAGCGGTGGTAGTCACGAGGAGGGTTCACTGGGAAGGAATACTGCGGAGCCTGAGACGCAGTCACAGTAGAAACCACTATAGGAGCGAAGTTGTACAGGCAACTTCCTGCCCTAAAATACCCCTTGGTAGATGGTCATTGGCCAGAGACATCAGCTGACCGACCACAGAACTACCATAGGTGGATACTGATCAGATGACATGAACCAACATGGCGGCACCCAGGACTGCACCTGCAGCAACCACGATGCAGACGTGAAAGCTCTAGCAGACGTCCCCGTGCAGAATACTCAGCCACTACCTGTCTCCACGGCTGACGTCCGGACGGTTAGGAGCCCGAAGACGCCATCGCAGACGTGAGTAACGACCGATCCCAGGCTGCATCCTGACAGTACCCCCTTCTTGTAGGGTGGACTCTGAACATCTAGATCAGTGGTTCCCAAAATTTTTTGAATCACGGCGCCCTAGAGTATCAGAATTGTATTCACTGCACCCTAAGCCAAAAGTTTCTTATAGAGAAACCCAGAAAGAAATGTAGTAACGTGAAGTAAATTGTGCTTACCTGTCATCCTTAGGTTCAGTTATGTGGTGGTGGACAGGTTTGTGCTTGTTTGTCCACATATTTACATTACATTGACCATAAATAATTTGATTTGGTGCAGGACCACCAACTTGAGGCACCCCTGCAAGTGTCCCAAGGCACCCCAGGGTTCCACGGCGCACAGTTTGGGAATCACTGATCTAGATGGTTTATTGGGAAACTTCTTATGAAAGGCTCGACTGAGCTGAGGAGCATAGACATCAGAGGCATAGACCCAGGAGTGTTCTTCAGGGGCATAGCCCTTCCGATCAATCAAATATTGGAGCTGTCCCTGATGAAGACAAGAATCCAGAACTTCTTTAACCTCAAATTCAACTCCACGCTGAGTGTGAACCTGTGGAGTTTTGGGTGGGAATTGTTGAAAACTATTTAAGATTAGAGGTCAAAGCAAAGAAACTGTTAAGGCTCAGAGCAAACAGTGGGGTAAAAAGTCTTGCACAGCCTTGAGGGCTGGAGTATCTTGGCTAGATGCGGCCGTATAGAGGTGGTGCGGCCTTTGGGCTGGTAGCAGCCACAGGGCTAGTTGAGGCCTGTGGGCCAATGAGTGGTGATGCGGCGTTTGGGCCGGTCGCAGCCTCTGGGCTGGATGAGGCCGGATGGCCAAAAAGTTGTAGTGCGGCCTTTGGGCCAGTAGCAGCCCCGGGACTGTTGAAGCCTGTAGGCAAACTAGCTGAGGTGCGGCCTTTGGGCTGGTAGCAGCCTCTGAGCAAGTCTCCCTTGATGACAGACTACTGTGCACCTGGGCTTTGCACAGACAGAATAATCAATGTGTGCACCTTATACTGTACACAGCAGGTAGTAATTATTTCAGAGCCTCAGCAGCAATCAAGACTGGAACTTCAAACAATATGCTGCTACCACAGATCCTAACAGGAGGAAAGAGGAGACTTCAGCGAAAGCTTGTCCGGCGTGCACCCCACACAGCTTTGGCAGCGCGGCGGCTTGTGATAGAAACATGAAAAGAACTGGATAATTTCAAATGTGGAGGTAGACTCAATTTATACACCACCGGGTTAATGACTTTCAAAATTGGATAAGGTCCAATAAATCGTGGAGCAAATTTCATGCTTGACACCCTCATTCTGATATTTTTGGTGGAAAGCCAAACTCTGTCACCAGGTTTCAGTAAATGCACAGCTGTGCGCTACTGGTCCGCAAATCATTGTAATTACTCGTGGTCTTTTTTAAAGAAATTTGAAATTTCTTCCAGATGCCTGAGTAAGATGCCAGAAGATTAGAGACTGCTGGTACCTCCAACGGTGGCAAAATTTGAATTTCTTGCACTCTAGGATGTCTCCCATAAACTGTGAAAAACAGAATAGAATCGGTAGACGTGTGGTAATGGAAGTTGTGTGCAATTCTGCCCATGGCAGAAGATCTTCCCAATCATTGAGAGGAGGATACAAACAGTCTGATGAAGGTTTCAAGTTCTTGATTTACTCATTCTGTTTGCCCGTTAGTCTGCGGGTGATAAGATGAAGAGTACTTTAACTTGATGTGACAAGAAGAATAGAGTGCTCGCCAAAACCTCGCCATGAATTGGCCTCCTGTATCGGACACAATTTTGGATGGGAGGCCATGCAACCGGAAGACTTCTTGAATGGAGATTTTGGCCAACTGAGGGCAGATGGAAGTCCAACAAGTGGAACAAAGTGTGCCATTTTGGAAAAATGGTCAACCACTACCCAGATGGTGTTAAAACCTTTAGATGCAGGCAGATCCGTAATAAAATCCATGGATAGGTGGGACCAGGGTCGGGTGGGAATAGGTAAAGGCCGAAGAATTCCTTGTAATTTCCTCCTAGGTGTTTTATGTTGAGCACACTGGGCACAGGAAGCAATGAATTCCTTCACATCAGAAGACATTGATGGCCACCAATAAGAATGCAAAAGAAGTTTAAAGGTCTTGAGAACCCCAGAATGACCTGCAAACAAGGAAGTATGGGCCCAAGTTAACAGTTGCTTATGAAGACTGGGAGTAACATGTATCTTCCCTGGAGGTGGAGAGTTGAGATGAGTCTGAGCAAAGACCGTGGGTTGCAGAATAAGCTGTGTTTTAGAATTCTTTTCGTCCTCTTCATGGGATAAAAACAAACGAGATAAGGCATCTGCCTTTTTATTAAGGTTACCTGGCCGGAAGACAACCTTAAAGTCAAAGCGGGAAAAAAAAAAGTGACCAGCGAGCTTGTCTGGGGTGGAGCCTTTGTGCTGTTTTGAAATATAATTCATTTTTATGATCTGAAATTATGGTGAATGGGAATTTGGCCCCCTCAAGAAGGTATCTCCACTCCTCTAAAGCCAACTTCTCTGCCAGCAGCTCCTGATCCCCGATAATGTAATTCTTTTCTGCAGGAGAGAAGTTTTTCGAGAAGAAACCACAGGGATGATTCCATCTGTCTGTGGCAAATTGGGAAAGAAACAGATATAAATATAAAACCAGCGCTATGAAAGATGGACGGTGTGATGTAAACACTGTAATTTATTAAAAACAACAAATATGTCTCAAGAATCCCAAAATAAAAAGTCCATATTATGAACCAAAGTGAAAGTCTGTTCCTGTAAATAAAAAGCTGGACCTAGGACAAACTCCAATCCGTCCCAAATAAATGAATGGGGTGCTAATAGGCAGGCACTTATTTACCATGAATTGGTGTAGCAATCTCCAGCACAGTCCTTTGAGCATCTAAGACACAAATTAGTCGGCTGTAGAAGGAATCCAAATGGAAAGTTCCAATATTGCCAGCAAGCCCAAGGAGGAGTATAGCAGAGGCCAAATAATTGTCCAGTAATAATGCAGGAAAACAGAGGAGGCTCAACGCGTTTCACTGGATAAGACTGGCCACCCAGCTTCTTCAGGAGTATGAGAGTATGTCCATTGTTAGCCCTCTTTATACTTAGAGGTAATTAGCCAATCGGTTACACTTGAGATTAATCAATCACATGTTAATACCAAAACACACCATCCATCATCAAAAAACTTGGGAAAGGACTGCTCCAACACCAGCAGAAGATGCATCAACCTCTACAGTAAAAGGCTTTTCCAAATTGGGTTGATTCAAGATGGAGCGAAAGAAAAAGTCCCCTTAAGAGCCTGAAATGCTCTTATAGCAGAGGGAAGCCAAAGTGCAGGGTGAGCTCCTTTTCTCATAAGAGTAGAAATAGGGGAGACAACAGTTGAGAAATTCAAAATAAACATCCGGTAATAATTGGAGAACCCTAAAACTCGCTGGATCCCTTTAAACGTAGTTGGTTAAGGTCAGTCCCGAATGGCATTCAATTTCCCTGGATCCATCTGCAGCGATTCTCCGGAAATTATATGACAAAGAAAGGGCATTGAGGGCTTCTCAAAGATACACTTGGAAGCTTTCAAGATATTCAAAGTGTCCGTCTCTGGTATTGAAAGCAGTCTTCCATTCATTCCCTTCACATATACGGATGAGGTTATATGCACCTCGTAGATCAAGCTTAGTAAAAACGGAGACCCCATGAACTTTATCAAATAACTCTGAGATGGAGCGAGTATCTGACCACTATCTTTTTTTCCAACAAAAAAAACCCCCCTGCACCGGCCGGAGATGAGGATGGTCTAATAAACCCCTTCTTTAAGTTCTCTTGAATATAGTCAGACATGGCGGAGGTCTCTGGTACTGAAAGAGGATATATACAACCTCTTGGAGGGATTTTCCCAGGGATTAAATCTATGCTACAATCCCATTTGCGGTGAGGCGGCAACTGGTCCGCAGCTTTTTCACAAAAAACATCAGAAAAATCCACATAGGGTCCAGGAATAAGGGTTGAATTAGAGACAGATGTCAAAGGAGTTACTGCTGTAGCTTTAAAAAAATAAAGAGACTGGATAGGAGTTACCTTGGAAACACATTTATTTTGACATTGTGAACCCCATGCTATTATTTGCATAGAAGGCCAGTGTGGCGTCTATCTCAAGAATAATCGCCAGGAATGATGTCATGTGAATGTAAATATATATATATATATGTTTATCAAAATGGTTTCTAGGCGGTGTCCTGTACTTGACCTATATTCCTACAAGGCTTAGGGCAGATTTCTCTCTTCCTGGAATCAGGCATCTAGTTAACCATCTCTTATCTCTTGAGATAAATGCCACACCTCCCCCTGAAGATGGACACAGGAGGGACTGAGACACACGTCACAACCTTACCTGTGCACCACTGACTACCTCCTCACTTTTCCGGGAGAGTCCATCAGCATTGCTGTGCTTTGCACCCTTTCTGTGCTAGATGGTGAAGGTGTATTGTTGCAGGGTAAGGCCCCATCGGAGAAGTTTACCATTATCACCAGAGACTCTATTAAGCCATACGAGTGAGTTGTGGTCTGTTATTATGGTAAAGTCTCTTCCATACAGATATGGCTGTAGTTTTTGGAGAGACCATACAATCTCCAAACACTCTTTTTCAATGGTGGCATAGGCCACTTCACGGGGAAGCAGTTTTTTACTTAGGAAAATCACAGGATGCTCTTCCCCCTGCTCATTGACCTGGCTGAGCACAGCACCTAAACCATAATTAGAAGCATTGGTCTGTACAATGAACCTCTATTTGAAATCTGGGGCCTGCAGCACCGGGGACTGAGCTAAAGCTTTCTGTCTTCCTGGAATCAGGCATCTAGTTAACCATCTCTTATCTCTTGAGATAAATGCCACACCTCCCCCTGAAGATGGACACAGGAGGGACTGAGACACACGTCACAGCCTTACCTGTGCACCACTGCAGGGTAAGGCCCCATCAGAGAAGTTTACCATTATCACCAGAGACTCTATTAAGCCATACGAGTGAGTTGTGGTCTGTTATTATGGTAAAGTCTCTTCCATACAGATATGGCTGTAGTTTTTGGAGAGACCATACAATCGCCAAACACTCTTTTTCAATGGTGGCATAGGCCACTTCACGGGGAAGCAGTTTTTTCACACTTTAGGGCTAGTTAGGCGCTCTCACAGTCCTCGGTCCAATTGACCACCTGTGGCAACTTCTTTTTTGTCAAATCTGTTAAGGGCTTGGCTAGGGTACTGTAGTGGGGTAAGAATTTGCGGTAGTACCCTGCAGTTCCTAGCAAGGACATTACCTGTTTTTTTAGTCTTAGGGTTAGGCCATGCAGCAATAGCCTCCACTTTGTCTGGTTCTGGGTGGAGAGTACCTCCCCCTACACGGTGCCCTAGATATTGCACCTCTCCCATGCCAAGCTGGCACTTCTCGGGTTTGGTCGTCAAACTTGCTCCAGTGATTCGGCCTAACACACTTTTTAGATGGATCAAGAGTGCCTCCCTGATCTGGCTGAACACGACAATGTCATCCAGGTAGGCAACTGCGTGTCCCTACTGGCCTTCCAGCAGGTCATTATCCAGGCGCTGAAAGGAAACAGGGGCATTCTTCATTCCAAAGGGCATGACTAGAAACTCGAACAGCCCAAATGGTGTGATGAATGCGGACTGTTCACGGGCCTCGGGTGACAGCGGGATCTGCCAGTACCCCCTACTGAGATTAATGATAGTAATGTAACGTGCTGGGGCAAGCCTATCTAGTAGTTCATCTATCCTGGGCATGTGATAGGCATCAAATACAGTGGCATAATTTAACCTCCTATAATCCACACAGAACCTTGTACCTCCACACCAGTACCACTGTGGCAGCCCATGAACTGTGAGATCTTTGAATCTTTGCATCACCCCTAGCTGCAGCATCTCATCAATTTCCCTTTTCATTGCCTCCAGCACTTCTTGGGAAGTATGATATGCTGGCTGTCTGAGGGGGGTCTGATTACCTGTGTTTACATGATGTGTAACCAAGTGTGTCTTTCCAGGCTTTCCTGTGAAATGGGACTGAAAAGGTTGTACGCTGTTAGCTAGCTGTTCTAGCTGCATCTCAGACACCTCAGTACTGTAGTGGGCATTTGCCAGTGACCCCCCCTCTTTTGCAGCAGCTGCCAGATCTAGTAAGGGGTCGGGTTCCTGATCACTCTCAGGCAAACTACACACAGCTAACACACATGTCCCTCTGTCATGGTACTTTTTGAGCATATTGATGTGGTACATCTTCTGTCTCTTACGTCCATCCCACTTTTCCACTACATAATCAACATCCGAGAGGCGCTGCTCTATGGTGTAGGGGTCTTCCCAGGCAGCCTGTAGCTTGTTCTACCTCATAGGGATCAGAACCAGGACCTTTTCCCCCACCTCAAATATGCGTTCCTAGCGCTGCGGTCATAACAGAGTTTTTGTTTTGCCTGTGCAGCCTTCTGCTGAGGGGGATGAATCTCTAGAAACACACTCTCCCCAGGTGCAGGGGTTAACTCACTCTGGGCTGTGGCTCTCCTGGTCATTACTGCTAATACAGGGATGGCATTGTTACGGTACCTACAGTATTCACTCCAACCCCTGATGATGGTACATTTGCAATATCATCTGTTAACAGTACATTACACAGTTTTTCATTAGGGTACACCTTTAGACCCATTTCTGAGTGAACAGACTCCGGCCTGTGGAACTGCAAAGGGTTATCTGCTAGAACAGAACTTGGTACATCAATGATACAATCACATTCATTTATACTCATGCTGGGTTGGTCAGCAGGGGTCGCCTGGGGAAAAACTGGGTTAGACTGTACCTTTGCATAATTTACAACATCACTCTCAGTTACATATTTAGTTTGCATTTTCCCCAAATCACACCCCAACAGTACTGTAGCAGGTAAATTGTCCAGCACCCCAACATCACGGATACCTCTCCCAACTCCCCAATCAAGATACACACGAGCCATAGGCACCTCTGGGTGCACCCCACCCACTCCCCGCACAGTAATAGTCTTCCAGGGAATAATATCCTCGGGCCCACTAAGGCTGGGTGGATGAGAGTCAGGTCTGAGCCAGAGTCTAATAGCCTAAGTGCAACTTGGTATCCTACCTGGACCGCTTGTAGATTGTCCCAGGGGTGTCCTTGGGGCCCTTCCACAAACAGGATGGCTGGCACAGGTTTCCCTGCCGGGCCACTCACAGGAGAGGGTGTTGATCTTTTCTTCTTGGGGCAATCGACACTGATGTGCCCCATCTCATTGCACGTAAAACACCTGTGGCCAGTTGCCAAAACAGGTTTTCCTCCCGCCCCCCAAAAGGTGCAGGAAAGCTGGTTTTGCAGGGTACCGCGGGTGTGATCCTCCAGGTCGTCTCTCTCCATGCCGCTTGTCCTGGCATCATCCCCCAGCTCTTCACCATAGAAGTCCGAGTGCTGGTGTACTTGTCTGCCAGGCTGGCAGCCTCCTGAGACGTTTTGGGATCCCGATCCAGGACCCACTCTTTGACCTCCGCTGGACACAGTGCAAGGAACTGTTCTTGGAGAATAAGGTCCTTTAGTTGGTCAAAGTCCGTCACCTGCAATCCATCAACCCACTGATGCAACAGGGTTGACAATTGTGCTAACAGTCCCGCATAGGTATCAGACGGACTGCACTTTGAGTCTCTGAATTTTTGTCGGTAAGCCTCAGGGATGATGTTGAAACGCTGTAACAAGGCTTTTTAATTGCAGCATAATCACCGTCCGGTTCCTGGGGAAGATCTGCAAACGCTTACAAAGCTTTTCCTCTCAGCCCAGGGGTTAAATAACTCGCCCATTCACTGGGTCCAGTGCAAACTGTCGGCAAGTCTTTTCAAACCCCCTGAGGAACATTTCGAGGTTGCCGTCCTTCTCCAATACAGGGAATTGATTGTGCCGGGGCTTTTTCCTACCCTGTTCACAGGTGGCGTCCGGGTCACGGAGTCTGGCCAGCTCCAGCTGGAACACGCGCTCAGCCTGGCGCTCCACAGCCTCAGCCTCTCGGACTGCCCTCCGCTCGTCAGCCTCTCGGGCTGCCCTTCGCTCGGCAGCTTCAGCTTCCTGGTCAGCTCGGTAGTGCAGCACCAGTTCCATGGCTGTGGCTGTATCCACTTCCTTCAGATGCCTGATAGTAGTTTGGAAGTAACCCTACAATGTAGACTCACTTGTCCCAGCAGAGGTATCTAACCACCGCTGGGCATCCACTGTAAAGTCCGTTTCAGACTGAGCCTTTGTGGCAGGGTTATCCATTGTCGGGCTACATCTTGCAGACAGGTTCCGATCCGCCATTTGGAGTAATTGGGCCAGTCGATCCTTGTTCTGGCCCTTCCAGGCAATGTTTCTCTCCATACACATGACCACAAGGTCATCCCTTTTCTGCCGCAGGTAATCTGTGGTCATTCTGGACCTCAAACTAATTGCCAAATAAAAATATAAAAGAAAAACAAGGGGGAAGGGAACAGAAACTATTTGCTATGTATGTCCGTTTAAAAATATAAACCTTGAGCGTAATTCTCCGGTGAATTTATGATGTAGTATCTCTCAAGAATCACACCATTAATTCACTTAAGTTCTTGTGATAAAAACAAAAATTATCAACATTCCACTGCTTGCCACCAATTTGTCACGACCAGCCGGCCGATTCTCCAGATACCTCAATCTGAGAATCACCAACAGTGATTTATGGTTACCTCAGCATGTGTGGCTAATCTAACATGGTACTGCCACCACCAACAAAGTTCACGGGAGTCGTTAGGTTCCCCCCTCAAATCTCAATATGCACACTCACTTATATATAGGTACGTAGCTTTGAACTCACAGGCTTGTGAATTTGACAAGAACACGGAGCATACACTGGATTAAGAGTGTTTAATTCGAAAAATATTTCCAAGGTTATTGATTACAGAAAAAGGTAATACATATATGGACAAGACAAAAATACCACAAATAAGTTTCAGAAAATAAAAGGAATTAAAATGATAAAAAAAACACTTTTTAGACCCTGTGTGAAGGAGACACATGGAGCATCGGGTCCAGGCCAGTCGTCAGAACTCTGCTTAGGCACAAGAACACTTATCATTGAGGGAGAAGCACAGTTATACCCCCACAGCTGCACTAGCCCCCAACTTTGGGGTTTTGACTCTTTCATTGCTGAACACTGGGCATTAAGAAATCGGGCACACCCTTCCATATTGTCTATAGTAAATAGGGGGTTTTGAAACCGTGTGGAGGGGGTTTTAGAAACCAGTAAGCAGGTAACATACCATACATTCCTGTCATCTCCCTCCTAAAGGATTTTATATCCCATGACCTGGCTTGACCAGGTCTGACCATCTGCATTAAGGATGTATCTCTCCCCAAACTTTATGGCCTGTAGAGATAAGAGATGGTTATCTAGATGCCTGGTTCCAGGAAGACAGAAATCTTCCCCAAGCCTTGTAGGAATACAGGTCAAATACAGGACACCGCCTAGAAACCATTTTGACACACACACACACATATATATATATATATATATATATATATTTATATTTATATTTACATTCACGACATCATTCCTGGCGATTATTCTTGAGATAAACGGCACAGCCAGTCAATAGCGAGGTTGTGAATCTTTAACCAGGGTAACCCGATAACAATATTGTGACTACTACTAGGTAGGATGAAAAATTCCATCTCCTCTCGGTGTAGGGCACCTATCTTAAGACAAACCGGAGCAGACTTCGAAGAGACGATACCAGTTTGAAGAGTACTACCATCCATGCCAGATAGGATTAAATTGTTTGGAAGGGAACGGACTGGGATTCTCAGAAATTGGATGACAGAACTGGATAAAAAATTCCCAGCAGCTCCCAGCAGAGCTCGAAAGTCTTCAGAATGAGATCCCACTGAAAGCCCAACTGGTAACAGTGGATCAATTACATGAGAGGGTTTGGACACAACCCCTAACCAAACTCCTCCTGGAATGACTAAGGTTTGGCGTTTACTGACAACAGTGGGCAAGACTTCAGGAAATAACCAGATTTAGCACAATAAAGGCAGAGTTGATTGACCATGCGATGTTGACTGGTAGTAACAATGGAGGATTGAACATGAGCCCGAACTTCACGTCCCCGATTAGACTGCCTTTCCTGGTGTTGTAGGTTGATCTTAATACACAAAAAGATGAGATCAGCAAGAGTTTCTGGCAAGGCAAAGGAAGCTAGATCATCCTACATTCTTTCCGAAAGCCCGTGTAAGCAAGCTGCTTTGAGAGCGGCGTCATTCCATTGCAGTTCAGATGCTATAGTTTGAAATGAAACTACATATTGACCCACTGAACGAGAACCCTGTAGGAGTTGCAGAAGATCGGAAGATGCTGAAATGGACCTTCCAGGTTCATCAAAAATTTACCTAATGCTTTAATGAACACATCATATTTAAAGACGAATGGGTCAGCTCGTTTTCACAGGGGTGAGACCCAATCCCGGGCTGTTCCAGACAGTAGAGAGATAACAAACGCAACCCTGGATTTGGAAGTGGGAAAATTATGGGGTAAACATTCAAAATGGATCTCGCATTGGTTGACAAAACCCCTACAATTTTTTGGGGTACCGTCAAAGCGGTTGGGAGGAACCAATTGGAGGCAAGACTTAGAAACAGCAGGGACCACTGGAGGACTTGTGGGTTCGTGTTGAGGTGGACCAGAAATGGACAGAACTGAGAGAATGGAAGAAAGTTGGTTAGAGAGTCCCTGGAGATGTCGCCCCATGTGTTGCTGGGCGGTCTCCTGTGCCTCGAAGTGAAAGAGGACACTCTGAAGGCCTCTGTCACCCTGAGACCCAGTGGCTTCCATTTGGCCTGTACAAACTGTCACGCCTGGATGTATATAGGCTACAACTGCTGGAACTTGGGCCGGTGGGCAAAGGGTAGCGGGTGAGTGGAAACGGGAAGGCAATATATACGTCCTCTTCATATGTCTCTCCAAGGTGATGGTGAGACCTACCCCAGGGCGCGGAGTCTAGTCCACTCAATGATATTTACCATTGACCCCTCCAAGCGGAATGTGGATTTCATTGCACCAAATGAACAGGTTGCGGTCCCTGAGGCAGGTACCTGGAGAAAACACAAAGATAGATATGGGAGGACTATATAAGCTCTGATGAGCAGGAATGATGCTCCAAAGACTGATATGTGAGTTGCACTGGTAATCAGCACCTGGTATGGGATGCTGAATAGCGATGGTAATCAGGACTTGGTATGTGACGCTGAGTGCCGATGGTAATCGATAGTTGGTATGAGATGCTGAGTGACGATGGTAGTCAGCACTTGGAATGAGACACTGAGAATTGATAGTAATCGATAGTTGCTATAAGATGCTGAGTGGCGATGTTAGCCAGCACTTGGTATAAGACACTGAGAATCAATCGTAGTCAGTACTTCATATGACACACTGAAAATCGATGGTAGTCAGCACTTGGAATGAGGCACTGGGAATCGATGGTGATCGATAGTTGGTATGAGATGCTGAGTGGCGATGGTAGCCAGCACTTGGTATGAAACACTGAACAGCGGTGGTAGTCAGCGCTTGGAATGAATCGCTAAACAGTGGTGGTAGTCACAAGGAGGGTTCACTGGGAAGGAACACTGCGGAGCCTGAGACGCAGTCACAGTAGAAACCACTATAGAAGGGAAGTTATACAGGCAACTTCCTGCTGCAGGAAGTGCCCTAAAATACCCTTTGGTAGCTGGTCATTGGCCAGAGACATCAGCTGACCGACTGCAGAACTACCATAGGAGGATACTGATCAGATGACATGAACCAACATGGCGACGCCCAGGACTGCAACAGCAGCAACCAGGATGCACACATGAAAGCTCTAGCAGTCCCTGGGCAGAATACTCAGCAACTACCTGTCTCCATCGCTGAAGTCCAGACGTTTAGGAGCCCGAAGACGTCATAGCTGACGTGAGTAACGGCCGATCCTAGGCTGCATCCTGACAGTTCCTTCATTGCATACAGAGGGTGGTTTAAACAGTATATCAGAGGATGGGTATATAAATACCCCTTAACAGTATGTCAGTAGTTGTAACAATTGGTTATAATTGTATCTTTGTTAAAATAAACTGTCTCCTGTTTATTTCACTGGGTAAGGATTCATTAATCTGTGCTCAGATAGAATGAACTATGTCTGGGGCCAGAAAGAAAAGTTCCCATTTATGTCTCCACTTAAATATGTAGTCAAAACAATTTAATATAATATGTATCAGTCATCTAAAAAGCCATATTATAATGGGTGTAGCAAAAAATAGGATACACAAATATTAATCTCTCATGGAGTGTATCGCCAATGTTACACTTATTAATCAGAGTGAATTTGCTTTTATTGACTTTTGCTGCATTGTAGTTTACTGTATATAACTACATAAGTTTCACACACTCTATATAATTTCAAAGTGACTGGGTCTCTTTCAATTATGAGACAATTTCATCCACAGCTGTCATTAGTAGTAATATGTTCCTGTTTTACACAGGATCATTTATAGCAGCAAAACTGGATCACCTGAATCATTCATATTGACTACATTGATCCTATTATTTTTTTATATAGACACTTTTAGTACAGGCACATATCCACCACCAAACATGCATGTTTCACTGTGTAAACAGCTTTTTCAAGGCTGCTCATTATTGGTACTGTGCGGCAATGTAAAAGAGAAGAAAACCAAAGAGAAATTAGATTAAGTCTAGATCCAATAATGAATGGGATAAGACGTGCTCTAATTATTTATGATAAATGGAGCTGTAGTATTACCAGAGAGAGTGGTCAGCTCTCTTATTTAACATTTTAATCCCTTTTGAGATTAAGGGACAAATTTACTAAAGGTCAATTTAGATCGATTTTAAATTGATATAAATAGATTATCAGACTTTCTGACCGTAAAATCTGCATATTTATCATCCGTAGGGTGTCAACTTCAATTGCAGTTGAAACCCTATGGATAATAAATTTACAGATTTTATGGTCAGAAAGCCAGTCGATGTTGATCAAATTCAAATTATGCATTTTAAAATCGATCTAAAATCGACCTTTAGTAAATGTAGCCCCTAGATTAGGTGCCAAAGAACTGTCAATGGCAATTCTCTCAATGTCAATAGACAGAAACATACCAAAATTGATTCCCCTTTCATTGTACAGCTAAACTAATAAACACACACATATACATACATGGGCTTGCTAAGTAGAAGGTCTTTACAGAGTCTGTCTGTCTCCTTATTCCAAGATTTACGAAGGGAGTCTCCTCTTTCCAGCAAGGCCAAGACCTCATTCTGAAGCTCTGCAACCATCTGCAGGGAGAGATTACCAGAAGTAATCACCAGAAGACTGCTGTCACGTGGATACTTTTGTCCAGTCAGAAAAACGCAGCATTCTGATATTATGATATGCTCTCTTAGTAGCAGATTATAAGAGACACCTGTTTCCTTATCATTGCAATTCAGATATAGAAATGCTATTTGCTGTATTTTACGAGCTGAAGCATCTTGTCATAGGAAATAGCGTTTCCCATTGAATGCAATGCGTCATTACAGAAACTTCTTGCAATTTCAGGATATCATGTTTTTTCTTGCTACAAGCTGTGCGATACCTTCATAAAAAGAGCATACAAGATGGAGCATAAGATTCAGCGTCATATTATTATTACTCCATAACCATGAAAGTGCCCCAGAGGAGGCAGTTTTCTGAGCTGATCCAATATTTATTTGGTGTCAGTTTGGTGATTCACTAAGCAATAGTGACATAAAGTAATGGAGGCACTAAGGGCCTGAATCAGAGGTGCACGCTAATGCAGCCGCGACTGCGTATTTTGACGCAGCATGACTGTGTTTTTATATCAGTGCCGCAGCTGATGGGATTCGTACAGTTGCCCAACGTCTGTGGCGCTAATCAGACGCTGTACGTATTAAGACACACCATCAACCAGGGATGTTTTAAGAGAGGAGAGGGCCCATGTGCTGCCTCCGTTTGGGCCATCTCCTCTCTGGCAGTGCAGTAGATTCTGGCTTAATGAATCTACTGCGCATGCTCGAGTCTCCGGGAAAATGGCACCCTTGTCTTATTCCTGGGGACAGCTTTTCTGCGCATGCGCAAGTCCCCAGGAAAATGGCCGCCGCCATTTACCCTGTGATTTTTGCTGCTCTGCAGCGTTGGCCCGGCACTGCAGAGCAGCACTTCGGAGACTGTGGAAAGGTAAGTATAACTATATATGTGTGCAGAATATGGTCCCCACACCCTGCACCCATTATAGATACACTCTTGCCATTGACGCACCACTACGCAATGTATCTTCATATTCGCAAAACAACCCTCTCTGCCTGTACATCTGATAGGGCACATTTTACACCTTCTAGTTGCCTGACACCGGTGCATCGTATATCTATGAAAGCTTGGTTGATAAAAGAAACTTGAAGGCACAAAAATGACTTTGTCAATAAAGACAGTCCTGATGTTTGCTTGATCTCATTAAGGTAGGTTACAACATTGGGCTGAACAGGACGGATTTTAGTGAAAAGCATAAAAGTAGAATTTAACATAATGAGTAGTAATACGGTGTAAGATGGTTGGACTTTTATGAAAAGTTTACACTTTTGCACAGTAAGAACCTGACTCACGATCCCGAACAAGTTGTAGCTGCTAAATGGGTGACACTGGGTAACAAAGGGGCTTTTCTAGTAAGCATAAGTTTGCTGTGGGTGTGCAGATGGGATTGTGGACTATTCAGAGGTAAGTGTACACAAAGATCCGTCCATGTCAGACAGATCTCTTGCATCCAGGATAGTGCTGGTGCGCATGTATAGGGGCAGTTGCAGTCACATAGATCTACAGCTCATTCTGTACTACATCTCGCCTATTCTGCTCGTAAATGATCTCCACTGAGTGTTACAGAATCCACCTTGACGCATTTAAACACAGTATAAGATGCCTGTCATGGCTGCTACTTGCCGTGCCTACTCACCTGCTGGTATGCATGAATGTCCTGCTTCAACTCCTGGTTCTGAAGACACATCCTCTTCAGTGACAAAGGCAGAGACGCCAATTCTTGCTAAAGAGAATAGTTTGTGACCATAGATATTGTTATAGCTGGGTACGCTTTGTTTATTGGATGATGATAAAATAACATTTGCTGGGAAATACACACAAATGTTTTAATAAGCCAAAGTCATTTTTATACTAAACCCTTTATATCAAAGTGATACTAATTCTAAAAATGTATCTGTTTGGGATTTATTTATATAAATTACCACAACATAAACGTCACTTCTGATGTGCTACCATCAAGTGTGTAAAACTATATTAGGACGTGACTGAGGGCCTGATTCATATATGCACGCTATGGTAGCTGTGACTGCATCTTTTGCTGCAGCGCGACTGCATCTTTATGGTAACGCTACAGCTGATGTGATACGCCCACAGGATGCGGCACTTATCCACTGCTGTGCGCATTAAGACGCACCATTGCCTGCACCATCCAGCACTGCACCAGCCCAATGGAGGTGCAGAATCTCCATATTAACATGGCCGTTGAAATCGGTGCAACTGCGGAAAAATATGAGATATGGTAAGAACTTACCCTTGTTATCTCTATTTCTACGAAGTCCATAGGGTTCCACAGGATACCTTGGGGGTATAGGTGTGACGTCAGTCGCAGGGCACCAAAGAGTTAAGCTTTCAGCCTCCCAGGATGCACTAGGTCCCCCTCCTATACCCCGCCCCCGGGCCAAGGCACCTCAGTTAGTTACCAAGCCATAGGCCGGAGGAGGAGAAGGAAGAGAGAGAACAAAGATCTGGACACATACAAGAATCACATTCTCACCAGAGGGAGACGGAAAACCGGTGACCAGAGCAAAGCCCATCTGCAGCACAGGTGCGACAGGGCGGGAGTCCTGTGGAACCCTATGGACTTCGTAGAAATAGAGATAACAAGGGTAAGTTCTTACCATATCTCATATTTTCTACTTCAGGGTCCATAGGGTATCCACAGGATACCTTGGGGATGTCCCAAAGCAGTATCCTTTAAGGGTGGGGACGCTCCTGTGCAGAAAGGAGAATCCGCCGCCCGAAGGAAGCATCCTGAGAGGCGAAGGTGTCAAACCTGTAATACCTCACGAAGGTATGGACAGAAGACCACGTAGCAGCCTTGCAGATCTGAACTGCCGAGGCACCACGTCGAGCTGCCCACGAAGGACCCACAGACCTAGTGGAATGAGCCTTCAGAGAAGGAGGGACCGGTAGGCCTTCATGAAGATAAGCTTCAGAAATAGCCATACGGATCCAGGCTGCCAAAGTTTGCTTTGAAGCAGGCCAACCCTTTTTACGGAAGCCAAAGAGGACAAACAAAGCGTCCGACTTCCTAAACGAAGAAGTGCGGTCAACATAAGTCCTTAAGGCCCGCACAACATCCAAAGAGGCCTCACCCACGGAAAGACCCGGTGAGTTAAAGGCCGGAACAACTATTTCCTCGTTAATATGAAACTGGGAAACAACTTTGGGAAGAAACTCGGGCCGAGTGCGGAGCACTGCCCTGTTCCCATAAAAAACCAAGAAAGGGGGTCTACAAGAAAGAGCCCCTAACTCAGAAACACGTCTGGCCGAAGCAATGGCCAGAAGGAAAACAGTCTTAGCTGTTAGCCATTTAAGATCCACTGAGCCCAGTGGTTCAAACGGCGGTCCTTGGAGAGCCCTCAGGACCACAGCCAAATCCCAAGGCGCCACAGGTGGAACAAAGGGCGGCTGAATGCGGAGAACACCCTGCATAAAGGTGCGCACATCCGGGATTGTAGCAATCCTACGGTGAAACCAGACAGATAGGGCCGAAACCTGTACCTTCAAAGAAGCAAGGCGAAGCCCATGATCTAGTCCCGCTTGCAGGAAGGCGAGAATCCGAGACAGACGAAACTCCCGCGGTGCATAACCTCTCGGTCGACACCACTGGAAGAACGTATGCCACACGCGATGGTATATCCTCGCGGAAGACGGTTTCCGAGCTCGCAACATGGTACGCACCACAGAGCTGGAAAACCCCCGGGACCTCAGCATGGCCGTCTCAACAGCCACGCCGTCAAAGACAGCCGAGTCAGGTCCGGGTGAAGGCAAGGACCCTGAGACAGAAGGTCTGGTCGTAGCGGCAACCGCAGAGGAATGTCCACGGACAGACCCTGAAGGTCTGAGAACCAGTACCGTCTGGGCCACGCGGGAGCTATCAACAGGAGCGTCCCTCCTTCCTGTTTGAATTTCCGGATTACCCGTGGAAGAAGGGAGACCGGAGGGAACAGGTATGCGAACCGGAACGTCCACCGGACGGACAGAGCATCCACCAGAGACGCCCCTTCGTCTCTTGTGCGAGACCCGTACACCGGCAACTTGTTGTTGTGCCGGGACGCCATGAGGTCGATTTCTGGAAGACCCCACCTGTCCACCAGTAGTTGAAAAACGTCCGGGTGCAGGGACCATTCCCCCGGATGAACGTCCTGGCGACTTAGAAAGTCCGCCTCCCAATTGAGCACTCCCGGGATGAAGACCGCTGATATGGCCGGAAGATTGCGCTCCGCCCAAACCAGGATCCGAGAGACCTCTACGAGAGCCGCCCGACTGCGAGTTCCTCCTTGCCTGTTTATGTAGGCCACGGTGGTAGCGTTGTCCGACTGGACCTGCACCGGGCGACCCTGGAGAAACCGCTGTGCCTGCTGGAGAGCATTGAAGACCGCACGGAGTTCCAAGATATTTATTGGAAGCTCCGCTTCTGTCGGCGTCCACCTGCCCTGGAACAAGTGTGGACCCGAAACTGCTCCCCAGCCCCGAAGACTGGCGTCCGTTGTCAACAGGACCCAATTTGGAACCCAGAACGGACGTCCCTTGTTGAGGTGGGTCGTCTGTAACCACCACGTAAGGGACAGGCGAACCTCCTGGGTGAGCACAATCGTCTGGGACTTCAGAGACTGAGTCAGCCCGTTCCACTTGGACAGGATCAGGTGCTGCAGAGGTCTGGAGTGAAACTGGGCGTATTCCACCATGTCGAACACCGACACCATGGAGCCCAGTAACCTCATCGCCGAGTGTAAGGACACCCGGCGGCTGTGCAGACAACTGCGCACCCTTGACTGTAAAGCAGAGATCTTGTCCTCCGTCACGAAGATCCTTTGCTGTCCCGAGTCCAATAAGGCTCCAAGATGCAGAATCCTCCGAGACGGGATTAGAGTGGACTTCTGCCAGTTGATTAGCCAGCCGTGCCGTTGCAGCAGTGCAATGGTCAGGTCCAAGTGGCGTAACAGGAGCTCTGGAGATCCTGCCACCAATAACAGGTCGTCCAAATACGGCAACATGCGGACTCCCTGCAGCCGCAGAGAAGCCGCCATGACCGCCATCACCTTGGTGAAAACACGTGGTGCTGTTGCCAGGCCAAAAGGTAACGCCCGAAACTGGAAGTGGTCGCTGCTGATTGCGAACCTGAGGAACTGTTGATGGCGCCAAAGAATAGGGACATGCAGGTAAGCGTCCTGTATGTCCAATGACACCAAGTAGTCCCCAGGTTCCAGCGCCAGAATGATGGACCGTAGGGTCTCCATCCGAAACTTCGGGACCCGCAAAGACTTGTTGAGTGCTTTGAGGTTGAGAATCGGACGATATGACCCATTGGGTTTCTGTACCAAAAATAGATTTGAATAGAAACCCTGGCCCCTCTGGGAGAATGGAACCGCCACTATAACTCCAGCCTGGAGCATAGTGTGCAATACCTTCCGCAGCTCCGTAGCCTTGTTCCGGTCTGATGGGAGACCCGTGGTGAAGAAGCGAGCCGGGGGTCTGTGCCGGAAGGAGAGGGCGTATCCGTGAGAAACCACCTCCAGAACCCAAGTGTCTGTCGTAGTGGTCGACCAACACTGGGCGAACTGTAGCAGGCGGCCTCCCACCCTGGGATCCCCCAAAGGGAGGCCCGGACCGTCAGGCCGCAGGCTTGTCATCTGGCTTGGGGGCCGGACGTCTGGTACTCCATGCCTGCTTCCGGGGCTTGACCGATTTCTTAGGGCCAGCCTGTCGAGGAAACGACTGTGGTTTGGGCCTGCCCTGGGCCCTAGATGACCGAAAGGACGATGGTCCCGAACCAGAAGGAGCAGCGGCCGACGGGAGACAGGCAGATTTGGCTGCCGCCAGCGTGGCCACAATCTTATCCAGATCCGGACCGAAGAGAACTTCTCCGGTAAACGGCAACGCTTCCAGACCTTTCTTGGAATCTGCGTCCGCCTTCCAGGATCGCAGCCACAAGGTGCGACGAGCAGCTACCGCTGCTGAAGAAATTCTAGACACCAGAGTACTAATGTCTAGAGCCGCCTCGTTGATGTAGGTGGCCGAATCACGGAGATTGCCAATCAACTCCGCCTGATCGGCCGGACAGTCGGATTCAAAAGAAGCCTCTAATGAATCCGCCCAGCGCTCCATCGCTCTGGCAACCCAGCAAATGGCCATAGCCGGCCGTGCTGCCCCCCCTGCAAGGGAATAAGCGGACTTCAGGCAGATTTCTACCTTGCGGTCCGTAGCATCCTTAAGGGAGGACATGGATGGCATCGGCAATGTGGCACTACGGACAAGACGGGTCACGTGAGAATCCACCTGTGGAGGGGATTCCCACTTCGCAAAATAATTATCCGCGAACGGATAAGCCACCGCCAGGCGTCTCTGCGGCTGGTATCTTTTGCCAGGTTGTTTCCACGCCTCCTCTAAATGGTCCACCAACTGACCCGAAAGAGGAAAGACTGTGGCATCGCCCTTCACATCTTTGAAAAAGGCATACTTAGATTTAGCCGCTGGGGGAACTTCGTCCTCAATCACCAAGGCTGTGCGGACCGCCCGAATAAGCCCAGGAATATATACTTTGGACTTAGCATCAGCGTCCTTAGTATGGAGAGGTTCCTGATCGTAAGGATCTAGAATCTCCCCATCATCAGACGTTCCTTCGTCATCCTCATAAGGAGCGGACAGAGACGCCACCGGCCTTTTATGAGACCGCATCACAGACTCCCCTTGCAACACATCCGACAAGTGCTGTACAGAACTCGTCAGGGAGTTAACCCACGCTGGCTCCTGAGAACCCGGGAGCGGGGAAATAGGGAGACTGTGGGGTACCACCAATTGTCGTGGGAACCCCTGCATGGGTGACGACACCACAGACTGCTGGGACAAACCCATCGGAGTAAACGCGGGCTGCGGAGCTAACTGGCCCACTAAAGCTGTTAACGCCTGAGCGAAACAAGCCCAGGGCGGCTCCTGTACCGGTGCTGTAACCGTAATAGGCCGCGCCATGGACAAACACTGCCGGCAAAGGCCCTCCGCGCTACCCTCCCCCTCCGCTAACGGTACTTTGCACGTGGTACACTGTAGCCGGAGGGGAAAATCACTTTCAGACATGATGGCACCACGTATGTGACCTCTCTCACCAATTAAGTATTAAATAGGCGAGAGACCACCCTGCAGCACCGCACCGCAAGGGCTTTAGCAGAAAGAACAGGGACAGTAATAAAGCTGACAGTTTAGATGAAGAAAAGATTACAGGCAGCAGCGCTAGCACAGTCACATACAATGCAGAGAAATAACAATTCCTGCACTAACAGCGCTGATCACTCAACTACACAGACACAGGGCCTGGTAGGACACAGCGCTGCATACACAGACCTGACCACAGCGGAGGAGAGGTATGCGGGGGGACCCAGACCACGATGCTTCCGTCCAGCGCTTCCAGCAGCGTTCACCATGCGTTCTGGAGAAGATGGCCGCCGAGGAGCAGAGAGGAGGCTGGCCTGGGGGAGGAGCGCTGCCACAGGACCAGTCGGCAGCATGCAGAGAGGGCTGTGTGCAGCGGGGGAGGCGCCGGCTGTGAGACAGGGAAGGCGCGCTCCCCTGGCATGCATTTAACCCCTGGGACGCCGCAGCGCTACCGCTCTGCTGCGGTCCGCTGTCCCCGGGGGTAGTGGAAGCGCAGGTTGGTCGCCTGGCTCCACGCTGCAGCCAGTCCCCAGGGAGCCCCCTGCCTGGGGACTTAGGACCATGTGATCAGCGGGGACCCACCGCGGGACCCCGCTGCTTACCTCTGTCCCCCTTGAATCCGGCCATGGTCCGGAGCATCTGGGGTCACCGCTAGCTGTGACCCCAGACGCCCACCAGCATCCCCGGATCAGTACCGGCGTTCTGGTACCGGCGGGGTGTAGGGAAGACAGCATGGACGTCAGGACTGACTGTCCATGCTGTACATCCAGTTGTGCAGCCACAGCTGCATGAAGAATAAGCTTCAGGGGCTCTTCTAGCCCCCACTCCAACAGGTGCACCCGACTCCGGCCGGGCACCAAACTAAACTGAGGTGCCTTGGAACGGGGGCGGGGTATAGGAGGGGGACCTAGTGCATCCTGGGAGGCTGAAAGCTTAACTCTTTGGTGCCCTGCGACTGACGTCACACCTATACCCCCAAGGTATCCTGTGGATACCCTATGGACCCTGAAGTAGAAAAGACACAGTCGCTGACCACAACACTTGGCTCCTGGCAGTAACCATCAGGACACATGCGCAGACTGAAAACATCATGCGCTAGTGTCTGGCATCGGCACTGCGTGCACCTATGAATCAGGCCCTGAATGACGATATCAGTGATACTGGCTGATGGTTCGTTTGAAAAGTGTTCAAGCCATTAACTACTATAGCTAAATTAGAAAATGATTTATAACATGGACATTTTGATAAAATAACATTATAGAAAGAAGCTGGGAAACACTGGTGTCAGTCAGGCATATTAGGAAAGTCCAGAAATTCTGCTGCTGTTGCTAAAACGTGAAGTGCTCCAGAGTTGAATGCTGTCTATTGACACTGCAGTATCTACTAAATACAGGGGTCGATGTATTAACCGCCAAAGCAGCATCAGTGCACGTTATGTGCGCTGATACCACTTCTCCCCCATGTATGATTGGGGAGGCTGGGCGGTAAATTACAGGGGCGCCATGCCTAGGCAATGTATGAACGGTCAGGCGAACCGCTGCAGCTATTGATATCGTCAGCTGCAGCTTGGCGATACCATATCCCCACAGCAGTGACAGCGATGTCTCTGCTGCGGGTGCTGCCGGGATCCTGTGCATGCTCAGTGGAGCCGGACGGGAGTGAGACACAGCGTGTCAGCACTAGGCTGATGTGCTGTGGGCTATAGCAGGGATCACCGGAGGGGGGAGTTATCACTCCCCTGCTCTGGCCGATGAGATGTTAATACATCTCATCGTTAGTGCTTCCTGCTTCGCCTCGGTAAAGAGGCAAAGCAGGAAGCGTTATAGTGGCACGATAAGTGGCGCTATAATACATCTACCCCATAGTCTTTTCTGGCTGGAAGAGCACAACATTCTATAGGACATCACCCTTATGTTCCATTCACATATCAGCACAATTAGTTGCATTTGACTGCAGTGTTTTCACATCACTTAAACCACAGGGGAAAAATTGCACTCTAAGGCACAGTGTACAGCTTGTTCACATTGTAATGTGTGCCCTGTCTGGGGTTTATACATGGGTTAGTTATTATGTACATCTTTGGTAGTTGCACGTCTGCATATATTGCAAGGACTGCGTTGAGTGTATTCCGATGCTGCAATCGTGCTTGGTGCATCTTTAGATGCCACTATCGTTCACAACATTGAAACTTTCACCAGCCCTATGGTAGGTGCAGAGTCTCCATCTTAATATTGGCTGCAATGTGAGCAATTAAGTGTCTGTGTAGGCAAATAGCAACACGGCCGAGGCACTCCCAGAGGAGCCGAGAGGGGGGGGGGGTAATAATTACCCGTGCCCAGGCTGCTGAAGGGGCCCGGCGCCGCTAGCGTTCCATCTTAAATCACAGCAGCCCAGCACATGCTGTTGTGTACTGGGCTGCAGTGGGAGACTGCTCGCGGCGGCTGAGCAGCAGCCACAGCAGTCTCCTATGACTGTGGGGGGGAGCGATCATGCTGATCGTGCCCCCCGCGGCTTTGCGCCAGGCTGGGGGGCTCACAGCGCCGACCCTCCCCAGCGCCGCTATGCGGGGCTACAAAAGTCTTTAGAGGTAAACAGATCCTAAGGGGACGTGGTCACACCACCCGCGAATAGGCCACGCCCCCTCATTTCACCCGGGCCAGGAAGGCCTCTCTAAGCCCCTGGGCACTCCCATAAGACAGACCATCTCTGTGTGAATAGCCACCTCCCAGTCACCGCCCACAAATGGCAAATATGTTTCCAAAAGTACTTCTCCGTGTGTGCATCTGACAGAGCCGGCCCTAGGCAATTTGGTGCCCTAGGCAAAATTATGACTGGTGCCCCCTAGCAGATAATCTCACCAGCAATCTAAAGGCACACATCCACTTGCAGACATGAAAACGACTGCACGATTACGACATTGTAATCGTGCAGTCGATTGTCAGTCTGTGCTGTGCCTACACTAAACGTTCAGTCGCTCAGTGTAGGCACATCAATCATCCACTACAATGCTGAACCTGACGTTATCGTCAGGTTGTACGGCATTTCAGTGCGACGATTGATGTCGGAAGTTCGCACCGCTGGTCGTTTCCGACATAAAAGTGCACGATTACTGAGCGATTGCAAGATTACGATGTCGTAATCATGCAATCACTAATTATCGCTAAATGGATGCTTGCCTTAAGTGTTTATATTCAGATGTAGTTATATTGCCGGCGGATGGGATGCCAGCTGTCCATATATACCGTCACTGGAATCCCGAACGTCCAGACCTGGGTATGTATGTCAGTTTCCCCAGAATGGGGGTTTAGATTTAGGCACTCCCGGGGAAATATTAGGGATAGGCACCCCCCGGGGAGGATTAGGGTTAGGCTACGTGGAGGGAGGGGGGTTAGGCACCCCCCTGGGAGGGTTAGGTTGGTTTAGGGTGCAGGAAGGGAGGGGATAGGGTTAGGCACGACTAAGGGTGGGTTAAGGGGGGGGGGGTGAGGGGGAGGGTTAGGGTACTTATCTCCCCTGTCAGGATCTTCAGTGATCGAGCTTCCGTCTATTCAGCTGCCAGCATATCATACTGATCCCATGTGTATATATATATATATATATATATATATATATATAGGATCAGTATGATATGCCGGCGGCTGAATGGTATATATATATATATATATATATATATGTGTAAAAATATACATATATATAGCTATATGTACACATATACACACATACACATCCTATAATTATACATATATAAACATATATACATACATACATGCACATATATATATATATATATATACACACATATATGTATATATATATATATATATATAAATATATATATATATATTATAATGTACACATAGGTCCCAGTGCCTTCAAATTTAATTAGTAAAAAAAAAAAAAAGCTGCCTGTCTTACTTTTCCAAGCCAACAGACTGCACGGCCACGTTCCTCTCTTCAGAGCAGCCACATCAACCTCCATACTTAGGGACCGGGCTGCGGCTGTGCTCTCCATTCCGCTCGACCCCTTCTTCCTGCAGCCTGCCAGTCACTGAGCGCAGGCTGCAGCTTCACATTGGACAGCTTCCATTGGACAGCTGAGCCGTCGCTCAGCTGCCCAGCACCTCTCTGCGGCGCCGGCGGCTGTGCGCAGCGCTAGTGATCGGATCATTATAGAGATCCGATCTCTGGCGGGGGGGCTCAGCGAGGGGGGCCCGGGGGTACTTACCCCCAGTGCTCACCCCTTAATCCAGCTCTGGGGGGCAGCATAGCGGAGGGGGTGGGGGGCATCGGCAGAGCCCTGGAATGCCCTTAGTCATTCCAGTCGCCCTAGGCATTTGCTTAGAATGAATATGCCTAGGGCTGGCTCTGGCATCTGAAATCGCAACTGCAACTCTGTACAAACACAATCAGGGCACATGCGTGATGCGTCTTAGAGGCAAACAGCTATGACAGGTGCTTGATTAGTTCTTTAATGCGTTGATTACTACATAATCTTAGTTTATGCTATGTGTATTTCCGGTATAAACAATAGTTCACTTCTAGATTATGGCTCAAGCACAGGTCTACTACCTCTTTATATAGCAATAAAATTTAATATTCAGTTTCATTGCGGCACTAAAGCCCAGGAGTATACTTGCATTGTACAGGGCAGATCTGAAAACTACAGGGACCTCCTTTTTTGGAGTGTTACTGGAAGATTCACAGGACCTAAGAATGCAGCTTGCAGACCAGGCTCAGAGAGGGAACCTGCATGGTACGTTCCATACATAGCTCCGGGTAGAGAGGAGATCCCCCAATATCAGCAGGGGTAATGGAGACAAAGTATTTCCTGCTCATGTCAGAGACTTGTGTGCTTTCTTTTATTGTTTTAAGGTAAATCTGGTACATGAAATATGCTCGTTACAGGAGCTTAGATATAAAGCAGATATATAGCAGCTACTATATAGTCAAGTGACTATTACCTGGCAAAGTAATTTGTGTCAGAAAACACGTTGTAGTCGACTTATGTATAATAAACGGCCTAAGGAGGCACATGGTTAGGGCAGCTGAGTTTATGGGGCACATAAAAATGGCTGTATATATGAAAATTAAATTGTATCACAGCAGATGCCAAGACATTTTCTACTTAATTTCTTTGTACTGATGAACTTAATGTAACTGTCACAATGACTTCAGATGGTGCAGTTAACATTGGTGACTGGTTCTATGTTCAATATGATGGAAAGAGTTACCCAGGTGAGATCAAGGACATCAGAGATGGTGGAGCAAGCTGGCAGCAACTGGAAATGGCCATCATCACCAGATGAAATATTTTATACATCTTCACAGTTAATCAGGAAGATAAACAGGCCTACATTTATTAATTCAGGTGGATTCTACAGATTTGAGTAATTTGCATGAGAGCCCTTTGACTGGGTACAGAAATGTAACATGAGTCACATTCGTATGTAACATGAGTCACATGTAAAAATTTATTTTAAGTATAGTTGGTTAACATTTAGTTTTTTGTTTATGTGTCAATATTAAGTTTAGGGTCTTATAAGTGTATAGTGTAACAATCATATTGTAAAAATAATGAGTTGAGCAGATTAAAATAAATCTATAAGTCCACTCAGTTCCTATGTCCATTCTGTTGTAACATAAATCACGCATATAAACTAGGGATGTGCAGGCTCGGTTCTACTCGGTTCCGTTCGGTTCTTTTTACCGAATCTTATTGGCTATCCAAAACTCGTGACAGCTGAAACCCAATAAGATCCGGTAAAAAGAACCGAACGGAACCGAGTAGAACCGAGCCTGCACATCCCTAATATAAACACTAAAATTTAACTACTAAGAGTGTACATTTTTTTCTGCTTTTAAGCACTAATTATGACTACCTACCACATATATTATTGTCATATTTTTAAAATGTTGAATTTCAGCTTCATTTTTGCGTGTGGTGCATTTAAACTTCTAAAAGTTAACATGTAATGTAACAGGAGTCACATGGAATGACCCCCTAGCTTATCCTATGGGCTTATATGTTGTCTTATCATAAGAAGAGAGCAATAATGTTCCCAAATTGAAAACCGCAACCACTCAAACCTCAAAGCTATATTGTGGAAATTATGTGTCTCTTGCTGGTTCTCTCACCTCCACTACATTCTGTAGGATGACATCCTTCACTGTCTGCCGACTTTCCAACAACTTCTGAGACTCTGTATGAGCTAAAGCTTCCACATCAGCAGCCTGGTCCTGACCAAGGAGATGAGAGAAAGCAGTGAGTAGTGTACATGCGCGCATGTAATGTTTCCATCACAAACAAACTTATTCCTCCCACCTGATGAGTCTCATTTAACACTCGTAGCTGTCTCTCAAGATCTGCAGCCTCCAATACTTTCATCGAATGCCCCCGATCCCGGTACACTTGCAGGCGATGTAAGTTCTCCTGAGTAGCCTTTATCTTTTCCTCACAGGCCTGTAGCTGAAGACGCAGTGCTGTAATCAAAAACAGCCACTGATAGATGGAACAGAGTTAATAAACTACAGCTTTTTACTTTATATATGGTCTATGCAAACTATCCACATACAGAATTGATAAGAGGCAGGTGAGGTTGGCAAGGGAGTAGGTGACCAATAGCCTCCTGCACAGTCCAACTTTTACAGACGAGATCTGGCAAAAACAGATTACTGGGATTTACTGGTGATGTACCAAGCAGCACAACGTTACCTTATAGCGGAGTTCTGGCAAAGCTTCAGAAATAGGCCGCATCCATGATTATTATGCAGGAGGCTTACCATAAAGGACTACGGGCCTGATTCAGACCCACTCGCAAGCGGCTGTCCGCTCGCAAGTGGGTCGATGGTGTGCACTGAGCATGCGCACGACGGCGGGAGCTCCGTCGTGCGCATGCGCCAGACGCGACGAGCGAAGGACTTTCCTTCGCTCGTTGTGTGTGATCAAAGGGGGCATGCTGTTGATGTTGATTGACAGCACGCCCCCTTTGGTGGGCGTGCCTCCCTGACGGGGGCGTTCCCAAGGGAACGCCTACCGTCAGAAGCCGGCCCACTGACATCACTAGTGATGTCAGTGGGAGTGATTTTGGCTCTGATAGAGCCAAAATCACTCCGGGCCTTGCGGTTGAGAAACTCAACCGCAGGCTCCGGCTCGCAGTGGCGATGGTCAAGACCATCGCGGCCATCAACCTGCACGCTCGTATAGGCTGTGGGTGGTGACCCACAGCTATACGAGCGCCCAGGAGGACGCTCCATAATTATGGAGGACGGCCCTCATTCAGAGCGTGCGCTCTGCTCAGAGCGTCCGGCTCTGAATGAGGGCCTACATTTCTATTTCTTCTAATAAGAGTGATGTATTATGGGCCACATACTTATGCTACTGTTGCAGGCATATAATGCAAGCCCTTCTGCTAAAATCCCCTTAAATAGACAATCAATCACAAGGAGCCAATGTGGGAAAATGCTTGTGACTGCCTGGGTAGTGAAGGGGAGTCCCAGGTACTCCAGGCTACAGTCCTTGCGCGTAAGTCATTGATTCCCATATGTTCTTGAATGAAGGTGCCCTAGAGTATCAGCATTTTTTTTCACAGCATCACTGGGCCAAAAACTTCTTATTGAGAAATTTAGCAAAAATTATTAAATGAAGTAAATTGTGCTTATTTGTTACCCTTACATTCCGTTATGTGGTGGTGGAAAGGTTTGCGCTTCTGTTTGTCCACATATTTTATGACTGGCAGCCACCAGCACTGGTTTTTCCAATCACATTGACCATAAATAATGTGATTTGGTCCTGGACCACCAATTCGTGGCACCTCAGGGTGCTATGGCACCCAGTTTGAGAACCACTGTCATAAGCAGTGTCGGACTGGGGCATAAAGGGCCCACAGGGGAATGCAATGGCAGGGGCCCGCTGAAGGGGCGTAACCAGCCTTTTGTAGGTGTGGCCATCAATTGAAGGGGTGTGGTCATTCCCATTAAATAATATCAATTATCTATGACACTTTTAATATAATACCAATAATCTGTGTCCCCTTTTTTATAGTATCAATAATCTGTGCTCTGTTTTGTTAGGTAAATAATCCCTGCCCCCTTTATAAAAATATCAATAATTGGTGACCCTTTTATTATAGTAGCTGGGGTCGGATTGGGAGAGAAAACAAGCAGCCCTAGTGGGGGCGGGGTTCCTCCTGATAGGGCCTGATTCTGTGATTTTGAGTCAGACGCAGTTGCACTTTCTTTGCGTCTTTTAAGCAGTTGCATCTGCCACTTAATGCTAATGCTGCTACAATGCCCTTCTCTGGGGTACATCCATGCGTCCAAATATGCAAGGACTGAGACGCCCACTGACAGTGTCTACAGACGCTGCAGTCATGCTTTGTGCATGTTTAGATGCCACCATCGGTCGCACCATTGAAACTTTTACCAGCCCTATGCTAGGCGCATATCATCCATCTTTCATTAACATGCCTGTGTTGCTACTATAACGCCCATACTTTGTTACATCTGCGTCTGATTAGCCAACTACCTAGGAACACCCAACACATTACTAATACACTTCATGGTGCATCTGTCTGAATTTGTACTGCAACTCTGTATGAACACCCCTGGGACAGTACAACTCAGACGCATGCGCAGACTAATAACATCACGTTAGAAAATAAAACACTTTGGTCTCCACAAAAAAAAACCCAACACATTTACCGCAATAAGAAGACAATAAAACACAATGGCCCTGAAGAGGAAAAAAATAAAATACATTGTCGCACAAAAGAAAAAAAAACACATTGACTCGCAACAGAAAAAAAAAACACAGTAGCCCCACACAGAAAAAACAAAGAAACACATTAGCCCACGACAGGAAGAAACACATACATACTTGCCCTAGTTCCCCACAGGAGTCTGATCTGTCTGCAGTACTTGCTGACATGCTTAGCTGCGGGACATTTGGACTGCACCACACATCTTGAAGCAGGTCAGGGGGTCCTCAGTTACAGGGCAGGGCTGACATTGGAAATTGTGTGGCCTGGGACTGACAAAATAGGCAGGGCCCCCCTTTTTCCAGGGCTGGGACTCAAGTCCCAGCAGTCTTCCCCACCAGATGGCAGCCCTGACTGAGGCCCTAACTAGACTTTTTGGTGCCCTGTGCCTGAGAGAGCATTGGCGCCCCCCATTTTTTAAATAGGGACATAAGATAGTGCACCTGACCTCATGGGGAAGGGCCAGGGAAGAGATAGGGGAGGCCAGGAGATGCTGGGGATAAATGAAGAGGAAGCTACAAGTGGGAATGGTAATATACAGGAAAATTGACAGGCCCAAACAGCGCCCCCTACCCTGTGCCATGGCACTGGTCGCACCACCCTAGTTACAGCCCTGACTGAGGCATAATATTTTATACTGGAGTGGGCACTGTGGGTCATAATATTTAATACTAGAGCAGTCGCAGTGTGCAAGGGAGACAGACCGGACAGGCAGAGCTGGAGAGAGAGGGAAGGAATGGGGGCTCGAGGAGGGGATGGGGAGAGGAGACTTAGGCTCACATAATGAACTCACCCTTATTGGCTACCCAGCTTCTGGGTGCTGTTCTGTACTATCTCAGGGGGTAGGCTGGTTAGGCTATCACCCCCAGTTGGAGCCATGTTACGCAGCCGCTGCTCCCGGCTACCGTCACCCGGAAGTGCCCGCTATCAGGAGCAAATGACCGCTTCCAGTTTGTGTTCCACAGTGGAACGGAAGTACTGGAAGCACGGCTCCGGCCAACAGTATGAGCCGAGCCGGCTGAGGGGACTATGGGACCAGCGCAGCAGGAACTTACCCGGTGGCCCAATCTGCCCCTGATAGTAGCAATAAATGGTGCCCCTTTTAAATTAGATTAACAATACAATACTATACATAGTTTATATAAACTATCTACATAGTGTACACATACATAGTGTACATAAACAATCGTATACATAGAACACACACACTATATATATATATAAATATATATACACACACACACACATACATATATATTGCATACACATACATGCATATACATAGTGTACATAAACAATCCTATACATAGAACACGTGTGTATATATATATATATATATATATATATATATATATATAGACACACACACACACATACATAGTGTACATAAACAATTTTATATATATATATATATATATATACACATACATAGTATACACAAACATACGTGCATATACACATATAGTATAGACATGTTTACATATACACATACATAGTATACATACTGTGACACAGTCAGATTAGGGGTTCCCTCTCCTGGGTAGAAGGACTCCTTTCTTACACACACCCACAGCAGCAGGGAAGCAGCACACCAGTCTGGATGCAAGTACAAGCTGGTCGGCGCCAGTCTTTATTGTACAATGTCAGAAACAACATAAAGAAAACATAAACATAAATCCTAGCCCTGTCGGGGCACTAACTTCACAGGTAGTTCCCTCACTACCAGAACCTGGCAGGGCCTAATGCCCTCACCAGCAACCAAGGCACAGCACAACACTTACAGATAGGTTTTCAAGTGTCTCTGAGCAAACTCCCTGCCTGCTCTCCCAGGTGAGACACTCAGCCCTAAACAAACTAGGCTTATATTGGCCACTCTCAGGTGGAAACCCTAACAAGCCTGTTACCAGGCTAGAAGGCCCAAAACCTGGAGTGGCCATGGGTGGAGCCCTCCCTCTCCTCTCACCCACAACCCCCAGGTCCCAAACCGGTTTTTCAAAAAGCCGAGACTCAAGCCTGCTACACTGCAGACTTTCTCCTGGGGGTTTAAAACACATAAGACAGGAATCTGGGACAAATGTACCTGCCACAGACCACTTTACCAGTGATCCTATCACATATCCCCCCCCTTTGTTTCGACCTGTGGGGCGGAACAACTGAAGCCCCCAAACAATGAACGCGTGACAACGCGTCTGCCTTGGCCAGCTGGCTTCCTGGCCTGTGTTCCACTGAAAATGTTAAAGTTTGTAACGCCAAGAACCATCTCGTAATTCTCGCATTACTGTCCTTATTTTCGGACATCCACTTCAAAGGGGCATGATCAGTGATCAATTTGAACTTTCTTCCAACCAAGTAGTACCTGAGAGCCTCTAACGCCCACTTTATGGCCAACGCCTCCTTCTCCACTGTGGCATCGGGTAGGCATCGAATTTTGAAACACTGTTCAACTTTCGGAAGTCATTGCAGAAACGCACACTCCCGTCGGGCTTTGGAATCAACACAATGGGACTTGACCATTCACTATGTGATTCTTCAATAACCCCTAACTGTAGCATATTTTTAATTTCTTTCGACACCGATTCTCTTTGTGCTACTGGTAACCTATAGGGCTTTAGATTAACTTTAACCCCTGGGTCAGTGATGATGTCATGTTTAACGACCGAGGTTTTCCCAGGTACGTCAGAGAACAGCACCCTATTTCTGATCAGAAACTCCTTGACCTCTTGTTGTTGAATTGCCGACAGGGTTTTTGCCACTGTCACTTCGGGAACTAAGGGCCCTGGTTTTACTGGAGGGGCTCGGACGGCCGACAGTACCGTTCTATCTTTCCAGGGCTTTAACAGATTTATATGGTATATCTGTTCCGGCTTTCTTTTCCCCGGCTGGTAAACTTTGTAATTGACCTGTCCCACTCTTTCTAAGATTTCAAAGGGGCCTTGCCATTTAGCCAAATGTTTATTTTCCACTGTGGGAACCCACACTAACACTCTGTCCCCAGGAGCAAAGCTGCGTAACCGAGCATTGCGGTTGTATACCCTCTGCTTTATTCGCTCAGTGGTTTTCTCTACTCCTAGATGGCCTGCCGTTATATGACCATGGGCCAGATCCAACACTGTTCTTCTGTAGGCTTTGGGAACTATTAGTTGTTCCACAATATCTTCCCCCTTCTTAGTCACCTGATATAACAAATCCTGACACATTGCCATGTGGGGATAGGACAAAGGACTATCAGGGTCTACGGGTTTACCATCAACTATTTTTACATTCTCCCTGGCTTTTACCAAAGTAGGGTCATTCAACTGCTCCACGGCAAAGACCTCTCTTCTGACCTCTAAATCAGGCAGACGATCCACTGGGCCAACAACACTTCCCACCTCAGTGGGAGGCACATCAGTTGGCGGGCCACCGTCACGCTCCGCATTCTCTAGTTCGCCAATCATAGTAGAAAAAGGGAATAACTCTGACTCAGAAGAAACTCCCTCCTCCACTACATCGACAACCTTCTCAAATGGATCGGGGTTGTTCACTTCTGGAACAAAACGGCATTCCCACAACTTCCAGAAGTGAGCAAAGTCTCTCCCCAATATTGCATCGCACATCAGTCCATGCACCAAACCCACAGAAACTATAGCCGAACCACATGGTGTCTCGATGTTCACCTCGGCAGTAACATAATATCGGGTATTCCCATGTATGCAGGTCACACCAACAGTTTTCCCTTTATGCCTCAAGGGGTTCACCAGCTCAGCTTTCATAAGTGTCACCAAGCTACCAGAGTCTAACAGTGCCTCTACTCGGTTGCCATCTACAGTGAGTACACACATGTGCTTATCAGTCTCAGCCTGCCGGTCAGCCGTACAGGCTGTCTGCGCAAAGAAGGACGCCCTGCGGTAGACATGAGCAGTATCACATTGCATAGGTTCAGTTGTAAGTGAACAATTAGCGGAAATATGGCCGAAGTCACCACACCGGAAACACTGAATCATATTAATGTCTAGTCGTTTACGGGGCAAGAACCTTCCTGGCCTGGCAGGCCTGTCTCCAGGTTCTACACCCTCAGTCTTAGGTACATCCCACCGCCCAGCATCCTTCTCCCCTGGAACAGTCTTACCAGTGTCTGTGGGAGTTCGCCGGTGCGCCATCGGGGCTCGGTGGGGCATACTCATCAGCTCCTCAGCCGCCACGTACCTCTCCACCAGCTCGACCAACTGGTCTGCGGACTTAGGGTCTGCATGGCTCACCCACTTGCGCAGAGTCACAGGTAATGATCGCAGGTACCGGTCCATCACGACCCTTTCCACGATCTGTGGTCCCGTCAGCGTCTTGGGCTGTAGCCATTTTGAGGACAGATGGACGAGGTCATGCATCTGTGAACGTGGAGGCTTGTCCATATGGAACTCCCAGCGGTGGACCCGTTGGGCACGAACAAAGGTGGTGACTCCCAAGCGAGTTAGGATCTCCTGTTTTAGTTTTTTATAGTCCTTGGCATCAGCCAGGCATAAGTCGAAATAGGCCTTTTGTGGCTCCCCCGACAGAAAAGGTGCCACCAGACTGGCCCACTGCTCCTTGGGCCAACTCTCCCTTTCGGCCTTTCTTTCAAATGCGGTGAGGTAGGCCTCCACATCATCGCCCGAAGTCATCTTTTGGAGGAAGTGACTGGCTCGTATGGAGTGAGGGGTGGTGAGAGGACCAGTAGTAACATCTCTGGGCTGGGCGACCAGGTGCTGTACCACCTCTTTTATGGCCTGGCTGTTTTCCGCTAAGGCCTGGCTGTTTTCCGCTAAGGCCTGGCGGGTTTCCTCGATGGCGACCTGTTGTTGCCTCGGGGCTGTCTCCAAGACCAACAGTTGCACCCTGGTGGATTCCTGCTGAGCCCAGGTAGCTTCCTGCTGAAGTTTGTTCGTCTCCTGCTGAACTCTGGTAGATTCCTGCTGAAGTTTGTTTGTTTGTCTCCTGCTGAGCTGCTGTAGCTTGGAGCAAGGCCTTAATAATGTCCTCCATTTTGTCCTGGGGTGTAGGTTGGAAGCTGAACCTTGCCTCTCTGAGCATTGGCTGACGCCTCCTCTATGGGACTCCAAGGACACAGTGTTATTTCCACACTCACCAATTGGGTGTCTGTCCCTTTAATTTTTAAACGGAAAGTTTTCCTCTCGCTGCAACTTCAGTGTGTGTGAGTGCCCGCATTCTCCACCATATTGTGACACAGTCAGATTAGGGGTTCCCTCTCCTGGGTAGGACTCCTTTCTTACACACACCCACAGCAGCAGGGAAGCAGCACACCAGTCTGGATGCAAGTACAAGCTGGTCGGCGCCAGTCTTTATTGTACAATGTCAGAAACAACATAAAGAAAACATAAACATAAATCCTAGTCCTGTCGGGGCACTAACTTCACAGGTAGTTCCCTCACTACCAGAACCTGGCAGGGCCTAATGCCCTCACCAGCAACCAAGGCACAGCACAACACTTACAGATAGGTTTTCAAGTGTCTCTGAGCAAACTCCCTGCCTGCTCTCCCAGGTGAGACACTCAGCCCTAAACAAACTAGGCTTATATTGGCCACTCTCAGGTGGAAACCCTAACAAGCCTGTTACCAGGCTAGAAGGCCCAAAACCTGGAGTGGCCATGGGTGGAGCCCTCCCTCTCCTCTCACCCACAACCCCCAGGTCCCAAACCGGCTTTTCAAAAAGCCGAGACTCAAGCCTGCTACACTGCAGACTTTCTCCTGGGGGTTTAAAACACATAAGACAGGAATCTGGGACAAATGTACCTGCCACAGACCACTTTACCAGTGATCCTATCACAATACATATACAGTGTATATTCTGTAGACATAGTACACATAATAGGATGCTGGCAGGGAGAGGGTTACAAGACAAGAGGGTATGTTACATTCAGGGATAAGGCTTCCAGGGATTGGGATGCAGAGAAAAGGGATATGTGTAGGGGTGTGTATGTGTGTGTGTGTGTGGGGGGGTTAAAATTATTAACTTTTTTATAATGTCCTTAGTTACCTGTAGCCTTGTTCATGGCAGGTTACTGGAGACATTTGCTGCAAGGAGATATGAAGCATGCTGCATAATATTCAGCAGCCTCCAGCCAGCCTCACACTCACTGTAGTGTCAGAGTGCAGAGAAAAGAAAGCCACTGCGGGGGTCAGGGTTGCTGCTATTTCCTATGTGGCTAAAGGACCTCTGTGATGTTTCCACCACGTGACCGCTGCAGGAGGCTGGACCGCTCCTGTGTTACCATCCACTAGGGCATAGAGGGGGAATAAATATTTGTGGCGAGCGCAGCGAGCCACTGTGCCGGAAGCGTGGCGAGCCCGCGAGGGGACACTTTTGGTCCCCTGTTAGCATCCCCGCCCCTCCCCCTTTTAGGCCGGGTCACGTGGGGGTGACGTCACAGGTCCATTAGAACTCTATAGTCTAGACCTAACCCAGGAGTCAGGTCTCAGGAATCCGTGGAGAGAGAGAAGAAGGGGGGGCGTGTCTAGGAGAGACAAACATACCTAATTGGTGGCTGGTCCTAGGGGAGGTGGCAGCAACTAACACCAGCTGAAATTCTGCAGTGCAGACTAGACTGTAAAAACGAGTGAGCAGCATGGAATGCCCCGCAGGTAATTGAGGCAGCCCAGTGCAGGGCGGGAGCGATCAGTAGCCGGGTAAGTCAACAGCCTGCTATAAAGAAAACCCTTTGCCGATGACTTAGGCTAGGCCTCGCCCTCTCGCAAAAGAGGGTGTGGTTATGAAACACCTGGGTCCACCGGGGATATCCCCGAATCCCCAACGCCCCAGTCCAAGCCTGGTCATAAGTCATTCTTAGTAGCTGGGTGTGTCATGTTTAATGGGGACTTTACTTTTTTTTTTTCACGTATGACTGCCTTAGTAAATGGACAGATCTTTTTTGTATGGAGATATTTCATTCTCTTTCCATTTTGACTTGGACAGAACAAGAAATATATATTATTATACTTAATAAAGTAGTCAATGAGAGTTTTGGGTAACCCTTCGCAGGATAGCGGAAACCCTACTCTGATGTATGGGCACCTTAAGTCACCTGTGCTCAACCATGGATATCTCAAAAACCTGGACTGTTGGGGAGCCTTGAGGACCACGTTTGGGAACCTCTGACTTACGCTATAAAAAAAACACAGAGGCCCTGATTCAGAGCCGGACGCTCTGACAGAGCGCTCGCTCTGAATCAGGGCCGGGCTATTTATTTTTTAGAGCGGCCTCCTGGCCGCTCGCATAGCTGTGGGTGACCACCCACAGCTATAGTGAGCGGCCAGGAAGATGGTCGCGATGGTCAAGACCATCGCGACCATCGGGCTTGCGACGAGACCCTTGTGGTAGGGTCTCGTTGCCGCAAGCCCGAGAGAGATTTCGGCTCTAACAGAGCCGAAATCTCTCCCACTGACATCACTCGTGATGTCAGTGGGGCCGGCCCCAAACGGAGGCGTTCAGATGGGAACGCCTCTGTTTGGGCAGCCACCCCCCCAGCCCGCCCACCAAAGGGGGCGTGCTGTCACTCAACATCGACAGCACGCCCCCTTTGGTACGAGACCCGGAGCGACGGATTGCCCGTCGCTATCCGGGTCTCACGCATGCGCACGACGGAGCCGGCTCCGTCGTGCGCATGCGCCCTGGGCCACCTTCGACCCGGTTGCGAGCGCTCAGCGCTTGTGACCGGGTCTGAATCAGGCCCAGAGTTTTAGGAGAAAAAAATTAAAATAGTCTAAGGAGTGGGGGAAGCATCATTCGGGTGATAATGAGGTGTTCTGTTTGGTTAGTAGGTACAGTACTTGGGTGCTGAATGATATAAAGCTGTCCAATTAGTTGTAGGGATTCAGCCTTACATAATTCAGATTTACAAAGGTTTTTTGTGCACTATTTAAAAGCCATTAGTGTATTAATTCAACTTAACTTTTTGAGATGAGTTTACAAATCCCTGCCAAGTGTTAATTCCACTAAAGTTCCTTTCACTGTAATAATAACAAATAACTAGTAGGAACTAATGCTCATAGCTAGGTGTTTTGAGAGCAAAGGAGATAAGTTACATGTGTAAAGCTACCAAGGGGCCCATTTATTAAGGATCGCATTCTGCAATGCGATCAGGGCATGCAGTACCGCCCATGATCGCATTACAAAATGCGATCATACCGGCTGAATGTATGACCCTGCACATGCAGGGAGACGGGCTCCGAAAAGAGCCCGTCCCTGCGATGTGGCCAGAGTGCATTCCGGGCTGCTGCGCATGCGCAGTCCCGCGGACTGCACATGAGCGGCGCCCATTGCCGGCGGAGGGATCTGGGAGATCCCTCCGCCGGCTGAAATGCGGGTAAGTGCCCATAGGACACAGCGGATAACACTACCTTCAGATGGCGTTAGCTGCTGGGGTCAATATCGGGAATGCGAAGCATTCCCGATATTGATAGATTTGGCAGCATCGCATACATCCGGGGGATACTAAGTATTTGAGGTAAACCCCCGAAAACAGGTGTTTTCTGGGAATTTACCTCAAATGCACTTTGATAAATGGGCCCCCAAGTCACAGTGCCTTGTGTTTTGTCCTATTTGGTGACATAACAGGACTAATATGACATAAATGCACTTCAGTTTGTGCAGAACTGCATGGGTTTGCAGAGCATAAAGTTGCAGTGTTTGCGGAAGAGCAACATTTACCATAATTTACTTCATGACTGTACACTAAGCACACAAGTGCAACCAGTTTTGCTGAACCATACAAAAAAAAAAAAACGCAAATATTAAGATGATCAAAATTTGATAAAAGGGTGGAAGACCAAAGGGGCACAAAGTCATTTCCACAAGTAGTGGTGATATTGTTTTAACCACTTAATTGACAATTTTTTTCCCCAAAAAAACGCTCCAAAAATTGTCGTTTTTTTTTACGTTTGAATTAGATCAAAAACATGATTTTAAAACTTATCCAACATGATTAAAAAAATAAAATGTTTAAACAAAGTATACCATAAATATAGCAAATTTTATGGTATATAGGCCCTCATTCAGAGCCGTACGCTCTGAGCAGAGCACACGCTCTGAATGAGGGCCGGCCTCCATGAAAATGGAGCGTCCTCCTGGACGCTCGTATAGCTGTGGGTCACCACCCACAGGCTATACGAGCGTGCAGTTTGATGGCCGCGATGGTCTTGACCATCGCGACCATCGAAACTGCGAGCCGGAGCCTGCGGTTGAGGTTTTCAACCGCAAGCTCCGGAGTGATTTTGGCTCTATCAGAGCCAAAATCACTCCCACTGACATCACTAGTGATGTCAGTGGGCCGGCTTCTGACGGGAGGCGTTCCCGTGGGAACGCCCCCGTCAGGGAGGCACGCCCCTGGCACGCCTACCAAAGGGGGCGTGCTGTCAACCAACATCGACAGCACGCCCCCTTTGATCAGACACAACGAGCGAAGGACTTTCCTTCGCTCGTCGCGTCTGGCGCATGCGCACGACGGAGCTCCCTCCGTCGTGCGCATGCTCAGTCCAGAACATCGACCCACTTGCGAGCGGACAGCCGTATTGATGGCTATTGACATCTGTACCATCGATGGTCAATGGGCCAACCATCGATAAAAAATCATTGATTGTTTGAGACCAATGTTTCATTAACACCTATACATACATATATACATTCATACATACACACATACATACAGATGTAGCCACTCTCATCTATGCCTAGCGCCACTAGCGTGCTTGCGTCTATGGCATTCGTGTGCCTACACACGCGCACACCATAGACTTCAATGGGGTAATCACTATGCTGCGATGAGATTGGCTACATCTGTATATATACACATATATATATATATATAATATTATAAGGGCACAGTCGTGCCCTTATATTAAGGTTGAATTGAAAAAAATTGAATTATCCCAGAGAGAATTCCTGAGGGGGGGCATGGTGTTTAAGGGGCTACACCTCAAAAGCTATTGGAGGTACCGAGCTGAAATTTGGCATTGTCGGGTAGAACTGTCGCTCGGTCCTGCATGCCAAATTTCAGGGCAAAAAATATATAAAATGTGGATTTGGGAGTAATCTAAATTTTCAACTGTCAGTTTTTCCTGACACTCAATTAGGACCACTTTTCTGCTATTCTCTATGAGGGATTTTTGGGAAGGAATAAGTCAGGGTACAGGGTGAATTTAGACTTGGGGTTTGTTTTATTAGGTAGCTCTTGTTCCAGGGTAGGTGCTTTTGGGGTTCAGGTAATTGAGAAAGGTACAGTTTTTAAACTATTACCTCACAAATGCTCCTTTATATAGATAGGGAGCTTCAACTTGTTGCACACCCTCAGTAGGTGCCTCCAGCAGGGAGCTGTACTCACTGTGGCTTCACCTGGATGCACCAAGATGGCTGTACTATGCGGTCGATAGCGGTGCTGGGACCCAGCAATGGTAGCGGGCGGTAGCGGTGTGTGAGTTAGCCAGACGAGGACCCGACGGTGGTGCGCCCATCAGCGGCGGCGGTGTGGGCATCAGCAGTGGTGCGGGCTTTAGCGGTGGTGGGTGGAACAGGTGGCGTTGCAGGTGTTGGCGGTAGGCCTGTGTCAGGTTTGTCGTTGCGGAATCCCCTACTGAGGGGTTGTGATCTTGGGTTTGGAAGAATTCGGGGTGAGAGGCCTGGATACCAGAACTCCTCATCCACAGATCTTGGACGTTGGCGAGACCTGGTCAATGGTGCGGAGTCTAACCTGCAGGGAGGTGTTCTCCAGTGACCTCTCCAAGCGGGATATGGGTTTAGCTGCACCCTGCAGGCAGGTCGCGGTCCTTAGACCAGGTATCCAAGATCCATGGGAATAGAGACTCAAGATATCAATGGCCCAGGGGAAGTGCCTAACAAAGGCACTGTTACACAAGGAGTTTTACTCCAGGAATAGCATACTGATGCACTTTTGCACAACAGGATGGCACTTGAGAGGTACTTTGGAATTAGCACTCGAGAGTTACACTGGAATTGGCACTTGAGAGGTACTTTGAAATTAGCACTCGAGAGGTACACTGGAATTGGCACTTGAGAGGTACTTGAAATTAGCACTTGAGAGGTACACTGGAATTGACTCTTGAGAGGTACACTGGAAGTGGCACTTGAGAAATGCACTGAGAGCAGCGTGCTGACGCATCTTTGCTCCACGGAGTGGCATTCAAGCAATACACAGGTAGTGGCATGTGGACGCACTTTGCACCACGAGGTAGCACTCGAGGAAGACACAGATAATGGCGTACGGACGCACTTTTGCACCATAGGGTGGCACTCGAGGAATTCACAGGTAGTGGCATGTGGACGCACTTTTGCACCATGGGGTGGCACTCGAGGAGCTCACAGGCAGTGGCGTGTGGACGCACTTTTGAACTACGGGGTGGCACTCGAGGAACACACAGGGAGTGGTGTGCTGACGCACTTTTGCATCAAGGAATGGCACATAAAACGCACACAGGCAGAGATGTAATAGCACTGTCGCTGGAAGTGAAGCACTCAGGCAAAGATGTTAGTCACACAGCTGCTCCGGAAGACACTAGTAATTTTTACACAGGCAGGGATGTTGGTCGCACTGTTGCTCAAAGTAGACACTGGAACAAATACACAGGCAAAGATGTAATCGCACTGTTGCTCAAAGGAGACACTGGAATTAAGCACACAGGCAGGGATGTTGGTGGCACTGTAGCTCGAGGAAACACTGGAAAACGAGAAAACTAAGGGAACTTGGAACAAAGGGCCTGATTCAGACCCACTCGCAAGCGGCTGTCCGCTCGCAAGTGGGTCGATGTTGTGCACTGCGCATGCGCACGACGGCGGGAGCTCCGTCGTGCGCATGCGCCAGACGCGACGAGCGAAGGACTTTCCTTCGCTCGTTGTGTCTGATCAAAGGGGGCGTGCTGTCGATGTTGATTGACAGCACGCCCCCTTTGGTGGGCGTGCCTCCCTGACAGGGGCATTCCCAAGGGAACGCCTACCGTCAGAAGCCGGCCCACTGACATCACTAGTGATGTCAGTGGGAGTGATTTTGGCTCTGATAGAGCCAAAATCACTCCGGGCCTTGCGGTTGAGAAACTCAACCGCAGGCTCCGGCTCGCAGTGGCGATGGTCGCGATGGTCAACGGGTTTACCATCAACTACTTTTACATTCTCCCTGGCTTTTACCAAAGTAGGGTCATTCAACTGCTCCACGGCAAAGACCTCTCTTCTGTCGTGCCCTTATATTAAGGCTGAATTGAAAAAAATTGAATTATCCCAGAGAGAATTCCTGAGGGGGGGCATGGTGTTTAAGGGGCTACACCTCAAAAGCTATTGGAGGTACCAAGCTGAAATTTGGCATTGTCGGGTAGAACTGTCGCTCGGTTCTGCATGCCAAATTTCAGGGCAAAAAATATATAAAATGAGGATTTGGGAGTAATCTAAATTTTCAACTGTCAGTTTTTTCTGACACTCAATTAGGACCACTTTTCTGCTATTCTCTATGAGGGATTTTTGGGAAGGAATAAGTCAGGGTACAGGGTGAATTTAGACTTGGGGTTTGTTTTATTAGGTAGCTCTTGTTCCAGGGTAGGTGCTTTTGGGGTTCAGGTAATTGAGAAAGGTACAGTTTTTAAACTATTACCTCACAAATGCTCCTTTATATAGATAGGGAGCTTCAACTTGTTGCACAGCCTCAGTAGGTGCCTCCAGCAGGGGGCTGTACTCACTGTGGCTTCACCTGGATGCACCAAGATGGCTGTACTATGCGGTCGATAGCGGTGCTGGGACCCAGCAATGGTAGCGGGCGGTAGCAGCGGCGGGGACCCGGCGACGGTGTGTGAGTTAGCCAGACGAGGACCCGACGGTGGTGCGCCCATCAGCGGCGGCGGTGTGGGCATCAGCAGTGGTGCGGGCTTTAGCGGTGGTGGGTGGAACAGGTGGCGTTGCAGGTGTTGGCGGTAGGCCTGTGTCAGGTTTGTCGTTGCGGAATCCCCTACTGAGGGGTTGTGATCTTGGGTTTGGAAGAATTCGGGGTGAGAGGCCTGGATACCAGAACTCCTCATCCACAGATCTTGGACGTTGGCGAGACCTGGTCAATGGTGCGGAGTCTAACCTGCAGGGAGGTGTTCTCCAGTGACCTCTCCAAGCGGGATATGGGTTTAGCTGCACCCTGCAGGCAGGTCGCGGTCCTTAGACCAGGTATCCAAGATCCATGGGAATAGAGACTCAAGATATCAATGGCCCAGGGGAAGTGCCTAACAAAGGCACTGTTACACAAGGAGTTTTACTCCAGGAATAGCGTACTGATGCACTTTTGCACAACAGGATGGCACTTGAGAGGTACTTTGGAATTAGCACTCGAGAGTTACACTGGAATTGGCACTTGAGAGGTACTTTGAAATTAGCACTCGAGAGGTACACTGGAATTGGCACTTGAGAGGTACTTGAAATTAGCACTTGAGAGGTACACTGGAATTGACTCTTGAGAGGTACACTGGAAGTGGCACTTGAGAAATGCACTGAGAGCAGCGTGCTGACGCATCTTTGCTCCATGGAGTGGCATTCAAGCAATACACAGGTGCATGTGGACGCACTTTGCACCACGAGGTAGCACTCGAGGAAGACACAGATAATGGCGTACGGACGCACTTTTGCACCATAGGGTGGCACTCAAGGAATTCACAGGTAGTGGCATGTGGACGCACTTTTGCACCATGGGGTGGCACTCGAGGAGCTCACAGGCAGTGGCGTGTGGACGCACTTTTGAACTACGGGGTGGCACTCGAGGAACACACAGGGAGTGGTGTGCTGACGCACTTTTGCATCAAGGAATGGCACATAAAACGCACACAGGCAGAGATGTAATAGCACTGTCGCTGGAAGTGAAGCACTCAGGCAAAGATGTTAGTCACACAGCTGCTCCGGAAGACACTAGTAATTTTTACACAGGCAGGGATGTTGGTCGCACTGTTGCTCAAAGTAGACACTGGAACTAAGCACACAGGCAGGGATGTTGGTGGCACTGTAGCTCGAGGAAACACTGGAAAACGAGAAAACTAAGGGAACTTGGAACAAAGGGCCTGATTCAGACCCACTCGCAAGCGGCTGTCCGCTTGCAAGTGGGTCGATGTTGTGCACTGCGCATGCGCACGACGGCGGGAGCTCCGTCGTGTGCATGCGCCAGACGCGACGAGCGAAGGACTTTCCTTCGCTCGTTGTGTCTGATCAAAGGGGGCGTGCTGTCGATGTTGATTGACAGCACGCCCCCTTTGGAGGGCGTGCCGTGGGCGTGCCTCCCTGACGGGGGCGTTCCCAAGGGAACGCCTACCGTCAGAAGCCGGCCCACTGACATCACTAATGATGTCAGTGGGAGTGATTTTGGCTCTGATAGAGCCAAAATCACTCCGGGCCTTGCGGTTGAGAAACTCAACCGCAGGCTCCGGCTCGCAGTGGCGATGGTCGCGATGGTCAAGACCATCGCGGCCATCAAACTGCACGCTCGTATAGGCTGTGGGTGGTGACCCACAGCTATACGAGCGTCCAGGAGGACGCTCCATAATTATGGAGGGCGGCCCTCATTCAGAGCGTGCGCTCTGCTCAGAGCGTACGGCTCTGAATGAGGGCCAAAGACTCTACTAGCAAACTAGGAGTGACAATAGTTGATCCTGTTGCAGGAGTCAGTCCTAAATACTCTCAGGCAGTGGGTCATTGGATCCTGAGATCACCTGGGACACTAGCAGGACTGCCATTGGAGGAAACTGGTCAGGTGAGATGAACCAACATGGCTGCGCCCATGCCTGCTAACACAGGAGTCCGGATGCATGCATGGAAGTCCAACCGGACCCCAGGGAGAATCCTCAACCATAACCCACCACTGCCACTGACGTCTGAACAGCCTAAAGATACCAGTCCAGCGGTGAGTAAAGGCCGATCCCAGGCCGGATCCTGACAGCCTGGATCCAAGAGGATCTAGTCCCTGCCAGCCATTCTGCAGAGTTCTGCAGTGGAGACCATTTCAAAATGGCGCCTTAGAGACATTTTTGAAATTTCAAGGTGGCCTTCCACGAGCCAATTACGGCTCGCAACATCATCGCAGAGTTCGGCAGCGCTGCCCATTTATAAAATGGCGCCTCAGCGCCATTTTTAAAATGTAAAGATGGCTGACGCGAGCCAATCACGGCTCTCAACATCATCGCTTTGCCCCCTCGGAAAGGTTAGTATAAGCCGGCGCTAGGAGGCGACATGGCAGTCCGATGGCCGGGAGGGAGCAGTGAAGAGTTCCTGAAGAAAGAAGACGCCGGAAGTTCTAGTGGGAGGCGGTCATGTAAAAGAGCTTAAAGGCTGCCGCCCACTAGGTGAAGAGGACACCAGAAGCCCTGGGAAGGTGGCAGCAGTGAAAAAGAGCCAATTGGCTGCCACACTCCAGGTGAAGACGCCAAAGCCCCAAGGTGGCGGCGGCCACGCAAAAGAGCTTAAAGGCCGCAGTTCCCCAGGTGAAGACGCCAAAGCCCTGACAGGCTGGTGCCCACCAGACGAAGACGTCGAAGTCCTGGGTGTCTGTGGCCTTTAAGCTCTTTTAAGTGGCCGCCGCCCCCCAGGTGAAGACGCAGTAAAATAAAATATTGAAATATTAAAGTGTATTGTGTTTATTTTAGTATTTTCTTTTCAGGTGGACTACAGGTGCCAGTGGGCCCTAATGCCCTGCATGCTGGTACTTGTGGTTCTCCAAGTACCAGCATGTAGAGGAGGCTTGCTGGGACCTGTGGTTCACCTGCAAAGAAAAATATAAAAAAAACATAGGGCGGTGGGTGACGGGGATAGTCCCGGGCTATCAGCCTAGGCCTGGGCTGACTGGTCAGGGGTAATGCTTTGGCTGGGGGACCCGATGAAAGGGCTCCCCTGGCTGTGGCATTACCTTCCCTGCTAGAAAGGGTACAGTGCTGGTTTTGGCAAATACAAGAGAAGCCTACTAAGGGCCATATTCAATTACAGTCGAAAAGTCAGTTGCCGGACTTTTCGCTCTAATCTGAGCTTTTGATGGGGTTAAAGTATCGGGCACGTGTCCAAGAATCCCCATATTCAATTTGGAATCGTCGAAAACGGGACTCGGCGGAAAGGTAAGTAGCGAACAGTCCTGTCGCTTTTGGGGAAATCAGCCTGTCACCCCCCAAAAGATGGTCTGACATGGGGATTCACTATGGGTACCCCCGAATTGCCGTGCTGAATGTATTTGGGGTTTTTAAATGGTCTCAACAGGTGTTTTTTTGCGCCTTTGAGATAGTGGTGAAGAATAGCATTTAGCCTTAATTTTTTTTTTTTAAATAACTAGTCCCATCAAATTTGGGGTACATGAAAATGGGTGCAAGCATATTTTTAAGTCCCTAAAGTGAACTTTAAAAATTATTCAAAAATCCACCTGCCGCAACCAAAAAAAACTTGGGGACCCCCCTGAGTCTATTTCGCTAGTTTTTAAGTTTGTCCCCCAACTTTATTTTTTTCATCCCCAAAACAATACCACTTTTTTGGGGGTGTCCTATTGAACTTTTTTTTTTTTTTACACAGATTACTTTTAGGGGACATTCCAAGGGGTGCAGGGTATTTTTTTTAAGTCTGCACCCCAAAACCCCAATTCTGCACTTTTTATCGCCACCTATTCTATAGTGAAAAGTTATCCCCGTTTTTTGACAAAGACTTTTCGCACCTGCGAAAAGTCTTTGAAATTGAATATGGGGAAAGTGAAAATGGCGAAAATGACGTTTTCGCAGCCTAATTGAATATGGCCCTAAATGTTTTCCCCTGTATTTACAAAACCAGGACCGGCTCAGAACCCTGTGCTGGTTGCGCTAAATACAGGCGACCCCTATGTCTTTTGTCCCCTGAATTTTGACAACCAGGACTGGCTCTACAAAGCCCGGTGCTGGTTGTGCTAAATACGGTGTACCCCTACGCTTTTTGTCCCCTGTATTTTCACAACCAGGACCAGCAGTGAAAAGCGTGGGGCTGGTTGTGCTTTAGGGGGAGGGTGGGGTCACTTCACACAATCAACCCGGCACCCACCACTCCAGGGGTGCTGGGGATAGACCCAGGCTATCAGCCCAGGCCTGGGGTGACCTGAAAGGAGGACCCGTTTATTGGGGGGCTCCCTGGCCTGGGCTGACTGATGGTCTGGGTCAATGCATCAGCTGGGGGACCCGGTGAAAGGGTTCCCCTGGCTGTGGCATTATCCAGCTAGAAAGAGCTTGGTGCTGGTTATGGAAAAAAACAGGGGACCCCTATGTTTTTTGTCCCCTGTATTTCCAAAACCAGGACCGGCTTGGCTGAAACCAATGCTGGTTGTGCTAAATACAGGGGACCCCGAAATCTTTTCTCCCCTGTATGTTGACAACCAGTACTGACTCTGAAAAGCCCAGTGCTGGTTTACTAAATATGGGGGACCCCTATGCTTTCCCCCCCAATATTTTCACAACCAGGACCAGCAGTGAAAAGATCGGGCTGGTTGTGCTTTGGGTGGGGGTGGGGGTTGGGGCCACGTCCTTTTTTATTTTACACATATTACATTTTTAACATAGATGCACAGATGGATCTCACTGATACGTCCATGCATCTATGTCTTATTGATTTTAGTTTCTCAGATGCATGCTCAGCACCAGTGAGCCCTGTGCACTGCCCCGCTGCTGCCACTGCTCCGCACCCCTGCTGCTGCCACTGCCCCGCACACCTGCAGCCATCTCTCACTGCACCCCTAAAACACCTCATGTGTCCTGGTCCCTCCTCCACCTGCGCTAGTGTACTATTTTGTTGCCCTTTTCCCCTGCTGGTGGCCCGGTTTGCTCCTTCAAACCCTGGTAGTTAATATAAATTTTAAGAAAGCAATGAAATTCCATAGACATGTCCCATTAAGTCTTCTTAGACATGATTTGAATTTTCACAAAACCTATTGAATTTCTGACACTCAAACTCAAAAAACCAATGAAATTCTGATCATTAAGGCTAACGCCTTAATGGACGTGTTCCTTGCGCAATACAGATATGATATGGTATGCCATCACACCCTGTGGTTAACTGCAGATTCAGCACTCTTACAGATTGATATTGCTGTCACTCACAAAATGGTGGAGCTGCTAATTCACAGAATTGTGTGCTCATTGGAACTCACACATGCAGTCTATGCAACTGAAGTCTGAGAAGTTATGTGGCACACACATTCCACTCAGTGGCCACAATCTTCCCATTCGTTCAACACATCAATCCCACTGGGTTCCAACATCCTTCTCACTCCATACATCCATCTAATTCAGAACACACATTATGTGTATTATATATATATATATATATATATATATATATATATATATATATAGTTTAACGGAGGAGGGCACTCACCAGTTAAGGTAGTAGAGTAAAATCACATCTTTATTACTTATCTTGATTAAAACATTAGAGTCGACGTTTCAATCCGCCTAGGGAAACGTCGACTCTAATGTTTTAATCAAGATAAGTAATAAAGATGTGATTTTACTCTACTACCTTACCTGGTGAGTGCCCTCCTTCTCCGTTAAACTCTATGTTTTGGATTCCTATTGGATCTTTCAGGAGATTTATGCAAATTTAATTAAAAAAAACCTAAGAGATCACATGTACATAAGTATTCACAGCCTTTGCCATGAAGCTCAAAATAGAGCTCAGGTGCATCCGGTTTCTACTGATCATCCTTGAGATGTTCCTACAGCTTAATTGGAGTCCACCTGTGGTAAATTCAGTTGATTGGACTTGATTTTGAAAGGCATACACCTGTCTATATAAGGTCCCACACTTGACAGTGCATGTCAGACCACAAACCAAGCATGAAGTCCAAGGAATTGTCTGTAGACCTCCGAGACAGGATTGTCTCGAGGCACAAATCTGGGGAAGGGTACAGAAAAATATCTGCTGCTTTGAAGGTTCCAATGAGCACAGTGGCCTCCATCATCCGTAAATGGAAGAAGTTCGGAACCACCAGGACTCTTCCTAGAGTTGGCCGGCCGTCTAAACTGAGCGATCGGGGGAGATGGGCTCTAGTTGGGGAGGTAATCAAGAACCGGATGGTCACTCTGTCAGAGCTACAGCATTCCTCTGTGGAGAGAGGAGAACCTTCCAGAAAGACAACCATCTCTGCAGCAATCCACCAATCTGGCCTGTATGGTAGAGTAACCAGACGGAAGCCACTCCTTAGTAAAAAGTACATGGCAGCCCGCCTGGAGTTTGCTAAAATGCACCTGAAGGACTCTCAGACCAAAAGAAAGAAAATTCTCTGGTCTGATGAGACAAAGATTGACCTCTTTGGCGTGAATGCCAGGCGTTATGTTTGGAGGAAACCAGGCACCGCTCATCACCAGGCCAATACCATCCCTACAGTGAAGCATGGTGGTGGCAGCATAATGCTGTGGAGATGTTTTTCAGCGGCAGGAACTGGGAGACTAGTCGGGATAGAGGGAAAGATGAATGCAGCAATGTACAGAGACATCCTGAATGAAAACCTGCACCAGAGCACTCTTGACCTCAGACTGGGGTGACTGTTCATCTTTCAGCAGGACAACAACCCTAAGCACACAGCCAAGATATCAAAAGAGTGGGTTCAGGAAAACTCTGTGAATGTCCTTCAGTGGCCCAGCCAGAGCCCAGACTTGAATCCGATTGAACAATCTCTGGAGAGATCTGAAAATGGCTGTGCACCGACGCTTCCCAACCAATCTGATGGAGCTTGAGAGGTGCTGCAAAGAGGAATGGGCGAAACTGCCCAAAGATAGGTGTGCCAAGCTTGTGGCATCAAATTCAAAAAGACTTGAGGCTGTAATTGCTGCCAAAGGTGCATCAACAAAGTATTGAACAAAGGCTGTGAATACTTATGTACATGTGATTTCTTAGTTTTTTTTATTAAATTTGCAAAAATCTCAAAAAAACATTTTACACGTTGTCATTATGGGGTAACATGTGTAGAATTTTGAGGACAAAAATGAATTTATTCCATTTTGGAATAAGGCTGTAACATAACTAAATGGGGAAGAGTGAAGTGCTACGAATACTTTCCGGAAGCACTATATATAAATATATATATATATATATATATATATATATATATATATAAATAAATCCTGTGAGGTGTATGCAAAGAAATACACCATGCACGGCGCAGGGTCCTGTCCTCAGGCTGTCATACACGGAAATAACAATACAAAGAAAGAAAAACTGGTCTTAACTTATATCCCCACCACAGTGCTCCGGGGCGCCTGTCAGTGACGTCACTCCGTCACGTGGGCGGGACACTTCGGCAGGTTGCTGGAACTGTGCCTAGAATATAGTACATGTCTGATGTATAAATATATACATCAGACATGTACTACTATATTCCAGGCACGGTTCCAGCATTTTTTAGATCACACCATGATGAATTAGACATCATTAGTACATGATGCATGTTCATACACTGGCAACAGTTGCGTTCTCCTTTTGTCCATAGTTTTCACTTTTTTAATTTTTTGTCTTTTTACAGCCGCATCCCGGAGAGGTAGACAGCGTCAGGTTGCTAAGCAACCTGCCCACGTGTTCCGCCCACGTGATGGTGTGAGATCACCGACAGGTGCCCCTGAGCACGTTAGGGAGGCTACAGTCTCCGGGATAGCGTGCATCGCTGAGGTGGGGATTAAAGGTAAGACCAGTTTTTCTTTCTTTTTATTGTTATTTCCGTGTATGACAACCTGAGGACAGGACCCTGCGTGGTCCAGAAACGTTGCTGCTGATATGCCATTTCACTAAAATACTTCATATATACTGCAGGTGTATTTCTTTGCATACACCTCACAGGAATTCTATTACAATACAGCACGGGCAGGCAGTGAGTTGCATTAATTACAGGGGAGTGCCGGATTATTGTGGAAACACACACACACATATATATATATATATATATATATATATACATATACATACAGTCAGGTGCATAAATATTGGGACATTGACAGAATCTTCATATTTTGGCCTCTATTCACCACCACAATGGCTTTGAAATGAAACAAACAAGATGTGCTTTAACTGCAGAATTTCAGATTTAATTTGAGGGTAATTACATCCAAATCAGGTGAACGGTGTAGGAAACAACGGTTTCTATATGTGCCTCCCACTTTTTAAGGGGCCAAAAGTAATGGGACTATCAACTCAAAAGCTATTTCACGGACAGGTGTGGGCTATTCCCTCGTTATTTCATTATCAATTAAGTAGGTAAAAGGTCTGGAGTTGATTCTAGGTGTGACATTTGCATTTGGAATCAGTTGCTGTTGACTTTCAATATGAGATCCAAAGAGCTGTCACTATCAGTGAAGCAAGCCATCATTAGGCTGAAAAATCCAAACACACCCATCAGAGAGATAGCAAAAACATTAGGTGTGGCCAAATCAACTGTTTGGAACATTCTTAAAAAGAAAGAACGCACCGGAGAGCTCAGCAACACCAAAAGACCTGGAAGACCACGGAAAACAACTGTGGTGGATGACAGAAGAATTATTTCCCTGGTGAAGAAAAACCCCTTCACAACAGTTGGCCAAATCAAGAACACTCTCCAGGAGGTAGGTGTATATGTGTCAAAGTCAACAATCAAGAGAAGACTTCACAAGAGTGAATATAGAGGGTTCACCACAAGATGTAAACCATTGGTGAGCCACAAATACATTAAAACCAGATTAGAGCTTGCCAAACAACATCTAAAAAAGCCATTACAGTTCTGGAACAACATCCTATGGACAGATGAGACAAAGATCAACTTGTACCAGAGTGATGGGAAGAGAAGAGTATGGAGAAGGAAAGGAACTGCTCATGATCCAAAACATACCACCTCATCAGTGAAGCATGGTGGTGGTAGTGTCATGGCGTGGGCATATATGGCTGTCAATGGAATTGGTTCCCTTGTATTTATTGATGATGTGACTGCTGACAAAAGCAGCAGAATGAATTCTGAAGTGTTTCGGGCAATATTATATGCTCATATTCAGTCAAATGCTTCAGGACTCATTGGACGGCGCTTCACAGTGCAGATGGACAATGACCCGAAGCATACTGCAAAAGCAACCAAAGAGTTTTTTAAAGCTAAAAAGGGGAATGTTATGCAATGGCCAAGTCAATCCCCTGACCTGAATCCAATTGAGCATGCATTTCACTTGATGAAGACAAAACTGAAGGGAAAATGCCCCAAGAACAAGCAGGAACTGAAGACATTTGCAGTAGAGGCCTGGCAGAGCATCACCAGGGATTAAACCCAGCGTCTGGTGATGTCTATGCGTTCCAGACTTCAGGCTGTAATTGCCTGCAAAGAATTTGCAACAAAGTATTAAAAAGTGAAAGTTAGATTTATTATTGTTTAGTTTGTCCCATTACTTTTGGCCCCTTAAAAAGTGAGAGGCACATATAGAAACCGTTGTAATTCCTACACCGTTCACCTGATTTGGATGTAATTACCCTCAAATGAAATCTGAAAGTCTCCAGTTAAAGCACATCTTGTTTGTTTCATTGCAAAGCCGTTGTGGTGAATAGAGGCCAAAATATGAAAATTATACAGTCAGGTGCATAAATATTGGGACATTGACAGAATTTTCATATTTTGGCCTCTATTCACCACCACAATGGCTTTGAAATGAAACAATCAAGATGTGCTTTAACTGCAGACTTTCAGATTTAATTTGAGGGTAATTACATCCAAATCAGGTGAACGGTGTAAGAATTACAACGGTTTCTATATGTGCCTCCCACTTTTTAAGGGGCCAAAAGTAATGGGACAAACTAAACAATCCTAAATCTGACTTTCACTTTTTAATACTTTGTTGCAAATCCTTTGCAGGCAATTACAGCCTGAAGTCTGGAACGCATAGACATCACCAGACGCTGGGTTTCATCCTTGGTGATGCTCTGCCAGGCCTCTACTGCAAATGTCTTCAGTTCCTGCTTGTTCTTGGGGCATTTTCCCTTCAGTTTTGTCTTCATCAAGTGAAATGTATGCTCAATTGGATTCAGGTCAGGGAATTGACTTGGCCGTTGAATAACATTCCCCTTTTTAGCCTAAAAAAACTCTTTGGTTGCTTTTGGAGTATGCTTCGGGTCATTGTCCATCTGCACTGTGAAGCGCCGTCCAATGAGTTCTGAAGCATTTAACTGAATATGAGCATATAATATTGCCCAAAACACTTCAATAAATACAAGGGAAACAGTTACATTGGCAGCCAGACATGCCCACGCCATGACACTACCACCACCATGCTTCACTGATGAGGTGGTATGTTTTGGATCATGAGCAGTTCCTTTCCTTCTCCATACTCTTCTCTTCCCATCACTCTGGTACAAGTTGATCTTTGTCTCATCTGTCAATAGGATGTTATTCCAGAACTGTAATGGCTTTTTTAGATGTTGTTTGGCAAACTCTAATCTGGTTTTAATGCATTTGTGGCTCACCAATGGTTTACATCTTGTGGTGAACCCTCTATATTCACTCTTGTGAAGTCTTCTCTTGATTGTTGACTTTGCACATATACACCTACCTCCTGGAGAGTGTTCTTGATTTGGCCAACTGTTGTGAAGGGGTTTTTCTTCACCAGGGAAATAATTCTTCTGTCATCCACCACAGTTGTTTTCCGTGGTCTTCTGGCTCTTTTGGTGTTGTTGAGCTCTCCGGTGCATTCTTTCTTTTTAAGAATGTTCCAAACAGTTGTTTTGGCCACACCTAATGTTTTTGCTATCTCTCTGATGGGTTTGTTTTGATTTTTCAGCCTAATGATGGCCTGCTTCACTGATAGTGACAGCTCTTTGGATCTCATATTGAGAGTCGACAACAACTGATTCCAAATGCAAATGTCACACCTAGAATCAACTCCAGACCTTTTACCTGCTTAATTGATAATGCAATAATGAGGGAATAGCCCACACTTGTCCATGAAATAGCTTTTGAGTTGATAGTCCCATTACTTTTGGCCCCTTAAAAAGTGGGAGGCACATATAGAAACCGTTGTAATTCCTACACTGTTCACCTGATTTGGATGTAATTACCCTCAAATTAAATCTGAAAGTCTGCAGTTAAAGCACATCTTGTTTGTTTCATTTCAAAGCCATTTTGGTGGTGAATAGAGGCCAAAATATTAAAATTCTGTCAATGTCCCAATACTTATGCACCTGACTTTATATATTATATATATATACACACACACACACACACACACACACACAGTGCCAGTCAAAAGTCTGAGGCTGCCGGGAGGCTAGGTTGCTGCTCTTGTGGGTTTGGAGCCGCATCCCGGCCTTTAGATGCACAGAGACACCATCAGTCTAATGTGGTGCCGGTCGCGAGCCAATCACTGTTCACGGACCGGCAGCCGATCAGCAGGGGCTTCCGGTCCATGAGCTCCAATGGGTTCGCGAGCAGCGCCACATTACAATGACGGCAGTGCTGACAATTCCCCAGCGTGTGGCAGCCCTGTCCCGCACCACTCCAAGCTCACCCACCGCACAGCCCTGGCAGGTAAGAGAAGGGAGATGGGGGCTTACGGTGGCTTAATGTATATAATGGGAGGTGCTACCTGTTGAGACTTTATTGCAGGTACAAAAACAGACAAATCACAAGTGCACAACTCCAAATTACTGATTATATATGATTATATATACATTATGCAATAAAATTTTGCAATCAATAGAATTTTTATTATATTTGTATTTTCATCTTTCTATGCAGCCACAGCTGCTCTTACCTTTCTTACTTCACACTTCACTTTTCTCATTATGGCGATGCCCTGGGGTCGCTCAGCTGTGCCGATTTAGAGGTGTTCTGCGCTCTGGATTTGAACCCTAGTATGTTAGGGACCTACCCTACAGAAGTTACTTGGATATGGTGGGTAGGCCCATAACTTTGGCCATGATTATGCAACATTTTATTGCATAATGTATATATATTTATATATAATCAGTAATTTGGAGTTGTGCACTTGTGATTTGTCTATTTTTGTTGCATAATGAGTAAGGAGCCTTACTGTGGCATAATGTAAAAAGGGCGTTACTGTGGAATAATGTAAAAGGGGCCTTACTGTTGCATAATGTAAAAGGGTCGTTACTGTGGCATAATGTAAAAAGGGCGTTACTGTGGCATAATGTAAAAGGGGCCTTACTGTGGCATAATGTAAAAGGGGCCGTACTGTGGCATAATGTGTAAGGGGCCTTTCTGTTTCATAATGTAAAAGGGCCGTACTGTGGCATAATGTAAAAGGGCCTTACTGTGGCATAATGTAAAAGGGGCCTTACTGTGGCATAATGTAAAAGGGGCCTTACTGTGGCATAATGTAAAAGGGGCCCTACTGTGGCATAATGTGTAAGAGGCCTTTCTGTTTCATATTGTAAAAGGGCCTTACTGTGGCATAATGTAAAAGGGGCCGTACTGTGCAATAATGTAAAAGGGCCTTACTGTGGCATAATGTAAAAGAGGCCTTACTGTGGCATAATGTAAAAGGGCCTTACTGTGGCATAATGTAAAAGGGGCCTTACTGTGGCATAATGTAAAAGGGCCTTACTGTGGCATAATGTTAAAGGGGCCTTACTGTGGCATAATGTAAAAGGGCCTTACTGTGGCATAATGTAATAGGGGCCTTACTGTGGCATAATGTAAAAGGGCCTTACTGTGGCATAATGTAAAAGGGGCCGTACTGTGGCATAATGTAAAAGGGCCTTACTGTGGCATAATGTAAAAGGGGCCTTACTGTGGCATAATGTAAAAGGGGCCGTACTGCGGCATAATGTGTAAGGGGCCTTTCTGTGGCATAATGTAAAAGGGCCTTACTGTAGCATAATGTGTAAGGGGCCTTTCTGTAGCATAATGTGTAAGGGGCATTACTGTGACATAATCTATATGGGGCATTACTGTGGCATAATGTATGAGACATTACTGTGGCTTAATGAATAAGGGGCATTACTGTGGCATAATGTGTTATAAGGGTCATTATTGTGTGGCATAATGTGCTATAAAAGGCATTACTGTGTCACAAAACCACACACCCTTTTCATCCTCTATGTTGTATTTTTTTGGGGGGTGCTAAATTATGGCCTTGCCCCGGGTGACAAAAATCCTAGTCTCTGCCCTACTTCTGGGCACGTTAAACACTAATGGGCGTCTATCAGAAAAACAATTTAATTGCTCTGATAGACCCCCATTAGTTAAGATGCCCCAAAAAACTATTGAAGATGTATGTTAGGATATTAATTTCAAATTGCTGAATGAAAGGAGAGGAAAGAGGAGGCAACCTCTATTAAACTAAACTAAAGAAAGTTGGAGAAAAATACAAATAATTACATATATTCAGAGTACACAATCTAAGACTAGCGATGATGCTTTTTTGTTTTTAGATAGGACTGTATGCAGTGTAAAAAGGTGGGTAGCTGGTAATACTGTACGCCTGTAATCAAATGGAGTCCTTGAGGGCCCTCTAGTGGTGACGAGTTAGTCTGCAGTTATAGTTGTGTATGGGTTGAGTGAAACTATGCCTGAATAGAAAAGAGGTACACGTTTGGGAGCTGGAGAAAACACATTCAAGCAGACTAGAAATATAAGTCTGCAGTGCTTAGTATGGACAGCCCCATTGGGTGCCTGAGTTACGGGAAACTACTCTTCGGAGAAGGATCAGTCCCAGAGCTTAGATAGGTAGCTCAATGGGTGTTTTGCAGTGTAGGGAATCAGGTGGTTGTTGGTTGAGATCAGAATAGATGAATAAAACAGGGATGAAGGCAGATTTAAAAATAGCATGAGGGAAGCTTGTGAGAAGAACATTCAACATCTTCAGTATCCATATTATAAAACTATCAGAGAATGATTATTATTGAAATATGGATTGGGGATTATCGTGGCTAGTGGCACACACCGAAACGTAGTATAAATATATACACACAGCGCCGGTATAATTTTATTATAGAAAGTTATGTAATATTGATATTCTACATTGTTAAGCGGTCATTTCTGAAGCTATTATACATGAATGATCTCGGGTATAACAACACTGGTTAGAAGTAGTGGATTATGGACTAATTAGGACTACCATAACTCATTTAATTTAGGCCCAGATAGTGCTCGCAATATTAATCTATACATAGAATTACAGACTGAAGACTGAAGAAAAGCCAATCAGTGGAAAGGTAACATCCAAATGTTAAAGTGTATGGGCCTGATTCAGAGATGAACGCAATGGTGATTACGTATGCAGATTGAGCAACTGTTTGTTATTGCACATGCGTATAAGCCACACTGCGCATGCGCAGTGTTCGCACTTTCAGATGCACAGAGGAATCCATCGCAAAGAGAGTGACAGGCTGTCAGCATTTGGGGGTGGTAATGGGGAATGGTCATAAAAACGCAGGTGTGTCTGACCATCTGAACGCAGTTGCATGGACGTGCATAAATTAGTCCTTGCGATCTCCTACGCAGCTCTGTGTGACAGGAGAGCTGCCAAATCTGCGGCAGGTCAGACCTTCCGCAAGGGCAAGATGGGCGCTCACTGTGCGTCGATGTTATTGATACTTACGCAGGTAAGCGACATCGTATGCATGTGAGAAGGCAGAAGTGGGCATCCTTATGCTCGGGTGCTCTTTGGAACTGTTAGCATATTTTCGCAGCTGCGTTTTGTGGAGAAACGCAGCTGCGTTCGCATTAGCGTCCATCTCTGAATCAGGCCCTATGTCAGAGATAAACAGAATTCTCTCTCAAGACAATATTGCTAATTAAACCCTAGTGTCAGGTTGCAGTAGTTAAAAGCCAGTCAACAAATTATCAGTTCATCAATTATGTGAATAGAACACAATAGTGGACTATAGAGGTCCTAACTACAGATGTGTCCGCATACATCTAGCCTCCTTGCGCGCTAAACAGCCCTTCTAGTCGCGCCATACCGTGGCATGACTCTGTAGTGCCTTTTCGTGCATCTTTGTACCTTCAAATGCATCTTATTCGCATAATGATGCGAATAGTTAGCACAAGCAGCTTCTGCTGTATAAATGATATGCAGCATGCCTATATTCTGTAAGCGACTGCGGGTGTAATTGCATGTGAAATGCTACATGATAGGGTCAGCGGCTGTAACACTGTAACGTAGCATTTAGCATGCAGATACACCTGCAGTCACACACAGAACATAGGCATGTTGCATATCATTTTAATCAGCAGAAGCTGCTTGTTCTAAATACTTGCATCACTATGTGAATAAGAACCGTTTGAAGGTAAAAGGACACATGAAAAGACGCTCAGCGCTACCTAGTCACATGGAGTTCCCGCGTTATGTGTGGCGCGCGTTCTAGCGCATGAAGGATAGATGTATGTGGGCACATCTGTATGGCTACTTATATGGTGAAACATCTGTCAGACTTATATCAGAATATATAGTGCAGCAGCCTTGTTGTGCAGAATAAGGAGACCCTGATGACGTGAAGGGAATTCTTTTTTGTAAAGGATCTCTCCTTGTAAAATATTAGAGAGCACGAAAATAGACCACATAACAATTGAAAATAATATTGGATATAGGAGAGTGCAAGAAGAGTGTTGCTGTCTCCCTTATTGTACGTCAAAGTTATTGGATAATCATTCAAGGAAGGGTAATTGAGTTGTAACAGTGAGTCATAAAATAATCTACCTACCACATTACAATGAGGCCGGTGCACAAGTAGATTTAAGATAGTGAAGCCATAATAAATTGATACTCTTTGGCTGTTCAGCATAGACTAAAATAACAACACCGTGTCCATACAAATCTTGGACAGGCTTATTAACGGATTCAGATAAATTAGTTATTTAATTTTTATAACAGAATCAGCCAGCCCAAGATTTGTATGGACACACTGTTATTATTTCAATTTATTCTGAACAGTCAGAGTATCAATTTATAATGGCTTCATTGTATCCTAAATCTACTTGTGCACTTGCCTCATTATAATGTGGTTGGTAAATACTTTTATGATGGAAAGACAGAGCTTTCGACTTGCTATTGTTAACTTTAAATCCTGAGATGCAAACTGTCTGTGATATTATTAATAAAATATAAATGTGCTAGATTATAGTTCATTGCTTACATACTGTATACCAGATTGATACACAGAACTTCAATTTGAAAAATTCTGTTTTAGATTTGCAGAGACAACGATTGTTCATCTGCTTTTATTTCAGATTGTATCTATGGTTAATTAATTATTCCCTGGCACCTGATTAGATTTTTATTGAACCAATAGCATGCTGGACAGATTATATCAAGTACAAACTATTAATAGAAGCTAATTATTTAGCTCTATATTACATAGGTGGAGTACATTTGTTGCCTAGTATGTCTTGATTCTCCCAATGGGAATGCTGTGATGTTACCTTTGCTGCCTAATATGTCTTGATTCTCCCAATGGGAATATTGGCCCTCATTCAGAGCCGTTCGCTATTTGCGGTCGTTCGTTTAAAAACAAGGGGTGGCTATTCAAATGATCCGTACGCACATTGCAGTCTGTTCACACCTTTAAGTCTGAACGAGCGAGCAAAACATACGCTCGTTTATTTGTTAAAAACGCCCCCTGGCCGCTCGCATCCTACGTCATGTCCGCTATTTATTAGATTAATCGAGTACATCGACCAGCGTATGAACTGCTCGCTATTCTTGTGGTTGGTGTTTGCTACCACAAATTTGCGAGCAGTTCTGGCTATAAAATAACCCAGTGACGTGAACAATGACGCTGCTGTTTTAAATATACACACCCATAAAACGCCCGTTTTGACCTTTAAGCACGCCTGCGTTCGGATCTCCACTCCCCATTTTCAAGCACCTTCCCCTGTTACCACCCACATACGCCTCATTCTGTCATTCAAAATAGCAGGCCCTCGCTATATTGCGTACCAACGATTTTCGGCCGCACTGACAGGTTCGCGCATGCGTACTAAAAACCGTACGCATGCGCAGATGTGCAAACATCGCTCGGAACGAGCGTACTGCCGCTAACGAGCGGCTCTGAATGAGGGCCATTGTTATGTATGCATATTTCATAATAGCATTAAACAGGAGGAACCTACATAATACATAGTTTTAGCTCCTCCAAGTGATTTTCAGTTTCAGCAGTTAAGAGTTTGCACGCAGATACCCTGATGCAGAATTCTGCTAAAAAGCCTTAGCATTCCGGCTAATTCCATCTAAAATACTAAGGGGTCTATTTACTAAGCGGTGTTAGGAGACAGAGTGAAAAGTGATAAGGTGCCAGCCAATCAGCTCCCAACTGTCATTTTTCAAACACAGCCTGTGAGATGACAGTTGGGAGCTGATTGGCTGGCACCTTATCACTTTTCACCCTGTCTCCTAACACCGCTTAGTAAATAGACCCCTAAATCTGGTGCATCCCTGTGTCTGCAAAATTATCCCCTAACACATTTAGTGCCTGGCTGTGAACATCCCAGCAAATGACTAGTTGAATTTCTCAGGTGCCTAGTGAGTGTTGAGTTATGGGTGCACATTTATTAGGATTCAATAACAGTTTTAAGGAAGCAGCGGCACTACAAGTCCTCACCCTTCTCACGCTTTTCTCTCAGTGCTCTGGTCTCCTCCAGATCCCGATGAGCATCCTTAATCTGATGGTCTGTCCAAAACTGCACTGCCTGGATATTACTCTGGAGAAAGACAGAGAAACTAGGCAGCCAAGTCATTACTTAAAGGAAACAGGCACAGACTGTAATGTTATGAGGGAACAGTGACTATTCTGCTAAAACAACACTCAGGGGAAACAGAGAGAAACAACAGCAGTTGATATTGTTCTGTGGTAATAGGGAGAGACTGTGGCACACCAAGTACACCCCTTCATGGCAAAGCTATTCACTGATGGTAGTGGCCTATTTCAGCAGGATAATGCGCCCTGAGCCATGGAGGGCCCACATTGCAACTTACAGGACTTAAAGAATCTACTGCTACTGTCCTGGTGCCAGATATTACAAGACATCATTAGAAGTCTTGAAGAGTCCATGCCTCAATGGGTCAGAGCTGTTTTGACAGCACAAGGGGAACCTACACAATATTAGACCTACACAATATTAGACAGATGGTTTTAATGTTATGGCTGTTGGGTGGACAGTATGTTATACAGGTTGAGTCTCCCATATTCAAATATTCCAAAATACGGAATATTCCGAAATACAGATTTTGATTTTAGATAGTGACGGTTCAATGCACATAAAATTTCTCAACGCGTTTCGGAATGTATTTTCCTTCTATATTCCGAAACGCGTTGATGAGTTGGAGGATCCCACAGGTTTTGAACCATCTCTAATATTGGCTGTATATATTTTTTTATTCTTAAGAACAGTTCCATATCCCATTCTTATGCCCGGGACATGAGTGGTTAGAGGAATGTGTTCTCAGCCCCAGTAGAGGAGAACAAACCAAAATATATGTGGGAGTTGTGATTTTATTGTTTTAAATTTTTGTTTTTATATATACATTTTTTTGATTAAAAAACTTTTTTGAAGTTATAAGGAGTCCATTTCCATTTGAGTGCTATCCGGTTTTGGTTTCATTTGGAATGAATTAGGAACTATTAATGACAAGCTCGTCTAGATGAAAAAAGAAACCTTTATGTGCATGTAGCAGCAAATTATTTGGTGAGTTCTTTTCCATTGGGAGTACTGAGCTATAGTTAGGTACATATAGAGAAGAACAAAGATACCTTTTGATGTATGCATTTGACTTATTTGCGGTGAGTCTGGAAACACAGGAATATAACTGAGGACGCAAAGAAAGAACTGCATATACTGATGAACTATTATTTTCCTTTGATTTGTCAAAATATATAGGAAAGTCGCCACAGAGGAAATCAAGAGTCCTAGGCATAAATGTTACGAAGAATCTCACAAGAGAGATAATCACATGTATACATTTACTGTACTTCTAAACCGAACACTCACCTCTGCCCTGTCATACTGTTGCAGGAGCTGGCTGGCGCTGTTCATCCTACCATCTTCCATCTCAATGATCTTTCTCAATATGGCAGCATTCTCCTGCTCCAGGTATTTGCAGTGGGAGCGCAAGTTGCATATGGATGACTTGCTACATGACTGTAGGAGGAATACAAATTGATAAATAACTGTAAAAAAACAAACAGACTTGTAGTCCTTCAAAGCACTGAATATACTGGTTAACAGAACCACTGTTTGGAATCTTGAATTATGATGTGAGTGGTATGAATACCTCTATAAGCAGCTGTGAAATATATCTTCATCTTTGCCCACATCTGACATTAGACAGTAGCCATTAAACATAATAATATCCTTGCTAACAGTGTCATGACAGGACATTTCTTATTCATGTCAGATAGTGAGATACATAATTAACCCAAAATAGTGTGTGTATGTTAAGATATGTAACAATCATCAATCACCAGAGTGCTACTGCAGGGCATCTGGACCCAGAGCCATCTCTAGCTGCTGCCTGCATGCATTGTGATGTCACTATGCAGGTCACAGTCCTATATAAAGGATGCCCAGCTACTGGCAGCCATTTTGTGGTGGCATTTTGTCATACATTGATACTCTCTGAGTAGTTCCTGCTTTATTTAGGTGACTTTGGATAACGACTACTGATATGAACTTCTTCCAATAAGATCCTGAACAGCAACATCTTCAGAAAAATGATCTGAATAACATCTTCGGGTAAGGACTTTATAACAAATTTTGGCCTACATCAGTATTTTTAGTAATGGTTTCCTATAGTTTAGTAAAATTAGCCAGTATTGTGGTTTAAGTTATTATATAGATGTTAATATTCTGCAGAGTAGAGTACGAGAATGTGAAATTAAGTATCCCTGAGTTGGTTTAATCACAATTGTATTTTGATTGCTGACAATCTAAACAGCATATGTTTCTGTTAGTTTGATAAAGGGATCTTCATATGTGCACTGAATGTTTGGATGATTATGTAACATTTCCCTCACCCCATTTATGACAGAGGAAGAGTCAATTAAATGTTGAGAAGGGGAGGTCTTGTTGGCTGGGGCCCACTCTGTTAATTCCTAGAGGTGAATCCTTTAGCTGGTTGGTAATTGAGTAGACAGGACTTTCCTCTCTATGAGGGAGTTTCTCAGCTGCTGGACTTGGGGAGGTTGTTACCCGGGCCTGGGCTTACTAGAGTGGCCTAGCGCCACCCCCCTCCCTCTTATCTCACGGCATGCTGCTGTGTGCTGGGCTGAAGTGGGAGATGGCTCGGCTCGCCACAGCAGTCTCCTATGCCTGTCTGGGGGGAAGGGGATCGATCACACTGATCGCGCGCGCCCCCCCGGCTTTGCTACAGATCCTGGCCTCTACGTAAAAATTGGCCTATCATCATTGCAGCATGATAATGACCAGCAGCATCAAATAGTGCCAAATTGGTGTTTCTAATTTTTCACAAAATTCTGCAACTTTTCTATTCTTATGTACTTAGGGAGACAGAGGGCCTGATTCAGACTCGCGAGCGCTATGCGGGTCGATTGTGGCCCAGTGAGAGCCGGCTCCGTCGTGCGCATGCGCGAGACCCGGATAGCGACGGGCAAACCATCGCTCCGGGTCTCGTACAAAAGGGGGCGTGCTGTCACTCAACATCTTTGGTGGGTGGGCCGGGGGCGTGGCTGCCCAGACAGAGGCGTTCCCCTGGGAACGCCTACCGTCTGGAGCCGGCCCCACTGAGATCACAAGTGTCAGTGGTGTCAGTGGGGCCGGCGACGAGACCCTACCACAAGGGTCTCGTTGCAAGCCCGATGGCCCGATGGTCGCGATGGTCATCATGGCCGCTCGCTATAGCTGTGGGTGGTCACCCACAGCTATGCGAGCGGCCAGGAGGCCGTTCTGAAAAACCAGAGGGCCGGCCCTGATTCAGAGCGAGCACTCTGTCAAAGCGTCCGGCTCTGAATCAGGCCCAGAGTGCTGAAAATTTAGTGTACACACCTATGTGGATCTGGCCACACTCACACAGTACTGTTCAAAGCTCCTCCCCTTCTCAATATAGGCCCTTGAACATTTACAGCCCCAGGCTCATGTGGCCCTTAACCACTTTACTGACAAATTCTTTTTCCAAAAACTGCTCCGAAATTGTCGTTTATTTTTTTAAGATTGAATTAGGTCGAGAACATCATTTTAAAACTATTCCAACGCATTTTTTTATTTATTTTTTTAAACACCATATACCACAAAAATATATATTTTTTATGGTATACTGTAGTGATGGCCATTGACAGCTGTACAATAGATTTTTTGAGACCGTAGCTGCCGATGTTTCCTGAACATCGGTTGGGGGGCTGCAGACACAATGTAAATACATATACAGTATATATGCATATATATATATATATATATATATATATATATATATATATTGTGATAGGATCACTGGTAAAGTGGTCTGTGGCAGGTACATTTGTCCCAGATTCCTGTCTTGTGTGTTTTAAACCCCCAGGAGAAAGTCTACAGTGTAGCAGGCTTGAGTCTCGGCTTTTTGAAAAGCCGGTTTGGGACCTGGGGGTTGTGGGTGAGAGGAGAGGGAGGGCTCCACCCATGGCCACTCCAGGTTTTGGTTCTCTTAGCCTGGTAACAGGCTTGTTAGGGTTCCCACCTGAGAGTGGCCAATATAAGCCCTGTGTGTTTAGGGCTGAGTGTCTCACCTGGGAGAGCAGACAGGGAGTTTGCTCAGAGACACTTGAAAACCTATCTGTAAGTACTGTGCTGTGCTTTGTTGCTGGCGAGGGCATTAGGCCCTGCCAGGTTCTGGTAGTGAGGGAACTACCTGTGAAGTTAGTGCCCCGACAGGGCTAGGATTTATATTTATGTTTTCTTTATGTTGTTTCTGACATTGTACAATAAAGACTGGCGCCGACCAGCTTGTACTCGCATCCAGACTGGTGTGCTGCTTCCCTGCTGCTGTGTGTGTGTGTAAGGAAGGAGTCCCCTACCCAAGAGAGGGACCTCCTAATCGGACTGTGTCACAATATGGTGGAGAATGCGGGCATCCACACACACTGAAGTTGCAGCAAGAGGAAAACTTTCCGTTTAAAAATTAAAGGGACAGACACCCAATTTGTGAGTGTGGAAATAACACTGTGTCCTCGGAGTCCCATAGAGGAGGCGTCAGCCAATGCTCAGAGAGGCAAGGTTCAGCTTCCAACCTACACCCCAGGACAAAATGGAGGACATTATCAAGGCCTTGCTCCAAGCTACAGGAGCTCAGCAGGAATCTACCATGGCCCAGCAGGAAGCTACCAGGGCTCTGCAGGAATCCACCAGGGTGCAACTGTTGGCCTTGGAGACAGCCCAGGGGCAACAACAGGTTGCCATCGAGGAAACCCGCCAGGCCTTAGCGGAAAACAGCCAGGCCATAAAAGAGGTGGTACAGCACCTGGTCGTCCGGCCCAGAGATGTTAATACGGGTCCTCCCAACACCACTCACTCCGTATGAGCCAGTCACTTCTTCCACAAGATGACTTCGGGCGATGATGTGGAGGAATATCTCACCGCATTTGAAAGGACGGCCGAAAGGGAGAGTTGGCCCCAGGAGCAGTGGGCAAGTTTGGTGGCACCTTTTTTGTCTGGGGAGCCACAAAAAGCATATTTCGACTTATGCCTGGCTGATGCCAAGGACTATAAAAAACTAAAACAGGAGATCCTAACTCGCTTGGGAGTCACCACCTTTGTTCGTGCCCAACGGGTTCACCGCTGGGAGTTCCATAGGGATAAGCCTCCACGTTCACAGATGCATGACCTCGTCCATCTGTCCTCAAAATGGCTACAGCCCGAGGCGCTGACAGGACCACAGATCGTGGAAAGGGTCGTGATGGACCGGTACCTGCGATCATTACCTGTGACTCTGCGCAAGTGGGTGAGCCATGCAGACCCTAAGTCCGCGGACCAGTTGGTCGAGCTGGTGGAGAGGTACGTGGCGGCTGAGGAGCTGATGAGTATGCCCCACCGAGCCCCGATGGCGCACCGGCGAACTCCCACAGACACTGGTAAGACTGTTCCAGGGGAGAAGGGTGCTGGGCGGTGGAATGTACCTAAGACTGAGGGTGTAGAACCTGGAGACAGGCTGCCAGGCCGGGAAGGTTCTTGCCCCGTAAACGACTAGACATTAATATGACTCAGTGTTTCTGATGTGGTGGCTTCGGCCATATTGCCGCTAATTGTTCACTTACAACTGAACCTATGCAATGTGATACTGCTCATGTCTACCGCAGGGGGTCTTTCTTTGCACAGATAGCCTGTACGGCTGACCGGCAGGATGAGACTGATAGGCACATGTGTGTACTCACTGTAGATGGCAACCGAGTAGAGGCACTGTTAGACTCTGGTAGCTTGGTGACACTTATAAAAGCTGAGCTGGTGAACCCCTTGCGGCATGAGGGGAAAACTGTTGGTGTGACCTGCATACATGGGGATACTCGATATTATGTTACTGCCGAGGTGAACATCGAGACACCATGTGGTTCTGCTATAGTTTCTGTGGGTTTGGTGCATGGTCTGATGTACGATGCAATATTGGGGAGAGACTTTGCTCACTTCTGGAAGTTGGGAAAAAGTCGTTTTGTTCCAGAAGTGAACAACCCCGGTCCATTTGAGAAGGTTGTCGATGTAGTGGAGGAGGGAGTTTCTTCTGAGTCAGAGTTATTCCCTTTTTCTACTATGGTTGGCGAACTAGAGAATGCGGAGCGTGACGGTGGCCCGCCAACTGATGTGCCTCCCATTGAGGTGGGAAGTGTTGTTGGGCCAGTTGATTGTCTGCCTGATTTAGAGGTCAGAAGAGAGGTCTTTGCCGTGGAGCAGTTGAAAGACCCTACTTTGGTAAAAGCCAGGGAGAATGTAAAAGTAGTTGATGGCAAACCCGTAGACCCTGATAGTCCTTTGTCCTATCCCCACATGGCAATGTGTCAGGATTTGTTATATCAGGTGACTAAGAAGGGGGAAGATGTTGTGGAACAACTAATAGTTCCCAAAGCCTACAGAAGAACAGTGTTGGATCTGGCCCATGGTCATATAACGGCAGGCCATCTAGGGGTAGAGAAAAACCACTGAGCGAATAATGCAGAGGTTTTTCTGGCCCGGGCTTCATAAAGAGGTATCTGACTTTTGTGCATCCTGCCCTGAGTGTCAGTATCATGCTCCCAGGCCACATTTTAAGGGTCCACTAGTTCCATTGCCTATTATAGAGGTGCCGTTTGAAAGAATAGCGATGGATTTGGTTGGACCCTTAATGAAGTCTGCCAGGGGACACCAGTATATTCTGGTCATAATGGATTACGCTACCAGGTACCTGGAAGCGATCCCGTTGCGCAATACGTCAACCAAGACCATTGCCAGAGAGCTAGTTCATGTCTTTAGCAGGCTGGGTATACCTAAGGAGATACTAACTGACCAGGGTACACCGTTTATGTCAAAAGTCATGAAAGAGTTATGCCGCCTGTTCAAAATCGAACAGTTAAGAACTTCGGTTTATCACCCCCAAACCGATGGGCTGGTCGAGAGGTTTAACAAGACGTTAAAACACATGCTTAGGAAAGTGGTCGACAAGGATGGTAGGGATTGGGATTACTTGTTGCCGTATTTATTGTTGGCCATAAGAGAAGTTCCCCAGTCCTCCACCGGGTTTTCACCCTTCGACTTGTTGTATGGGAGACACCCAAGGGGGTTACTAGACATTGCCAAAGAGACATGGGAGGGGCAGTCTAGTCCTTACAAAACGGTGATTGAGTATGTTTCTCAAATGCAGGAGAGAATTGCTGCGGTAGTGCCGATAGTGAGAGAGCACCTGGAACAGGCTCAACAGGCACAGCAGAGGGTATACAACCGCAATACTCGGTTACGCAGCTTTGCTCCTGGGGACAGAGTGTTAGTATTGGTTCCCACTGTGGAAAATAAACTTTTCTCTAAATGGCAAGGGCCCTTTGAAATCTTAGAAAGAGTGGGGCAGGTCAATTACAAAGTTTACCAGCCGGGGAAAAGAAAGCCGGAACAGATATACCATATAAATCTGTTAAAGCCCTGGAAAGATAGAACGGTACTGTCGGCCGACCGAGCACCTCCAGTAAATCCAGGGCCCTTAGTTCCCGAAGTGACAGTGGCAAAAACCCTGTCGGCAATTCAACAACAAGAGGTCAAGGAGTTTCTGATTAGAAATAGGGTGCTGTTCTCTGACGTACCTGGGAAAACCTCGGTCATTAAACATGACATCATCACTGACCCAGGGGTTAAAGTTAATCTAAAGCCCTATAGGTTACCAGAAGCACAAAGAGAATCGGTGTCGAAAGAAATTAAAAATATGCTAGAGTTAGGGGTTATTGAAGAATCACATAGTGAATGGTCAAGTCCCATTGTGTTGATTCCAAAGCCCGACGGGAGTGTGCGTTTCTGCAATGACTTCCGAAAGTTGAACAGTGTTTCAAAATTCGATGCCTACCCGATGCCAAGAGTGGATGAGCTGATTGAGAGACTAGGGACGGCAAGGTATTTAACCACTCTGGACCTAACCAAAGGGTATTGGCAAGTACCGTTAACCGAGAGCGCCAAACAAAAGACAGCTTTTTCAGCGCCAGAGGGCTTGTTTCAGTACAAGATGTTGCCCTTCGGGCTACATGGGGCACCTGCTACCTTCCAAAGAATGATGGACAGGATTCTAAGGCCCCATAGACGGTATGCGGCTGCTTATCTGGATGACGTGGTCATTCATAGTCCTGATTGGCAGTCTCACTTACCCAGGGTACAAGCAGTGTTGGACTCCATCTATAAGGCAGGTTTGACAGCCAACCCAAAAAAGTGTTGTCTAGGCATGGAGGAAGTAAAATATCTGGGATACACCATTGGCAGAGGCCTGATAAAGCCTCAGCTCAATAAAGTTGATGCCATACAAAACTGGCCACGGCCTCTGAATAAGAAGCAGGTAAGAGCCTTCTTGGGAATTACGGGGTACTACAGGAGGTTTATACCCAACTTTGCAAAGCAAACAAAAAGTCATGGTAGAATGGAGTCCTGAGGCAGAGAAAGCTTTTCAGGAGTTGAAAGTAGCGTTGTGTTCCCAACCAGTCCTGATGACTCCTAATTTTGAAAGGGAATTCATAGTACAAACCGATGCATCAGAAGTAGGTATAGGAGCGGTCCTGTCCCAGAACAAGGAGGGTGAGGAACACCCTATTTTCTATCTTAGCAGAAAGTTGAATGTACATGAGAGAAACTATGCCACAGTGGAGAAGGAGGCGTTGGCCATAAAGTGGGCGTTAGAGGCTCTCAGGTACTACTTGGTCGGAAGAAAGTTCAAATTGATTACTGACCATGCCCCTCTGAAGTGGATGTCTGAAAATAAGGACAGTAATGTGAAAATTACGAGATGGTTCTTGGCGTTACAAACTTTTAAATTTTCAGTGGAACACAGGCCAGGAAGCCAGCTGGCCAATGCAGACGCGTTGTCACACGTTCATTGTTTGGGGGCTTCAGTTGTTCCGCCCCACAGGTCGAAACAAAGGGGGGGGGGATATGTGATAGGATCACTGGTAAAGTGGTCTGTGGCAGGTACATTTGTCCCAGATTCCTGTCTTGTGTGTTTTAAACCCCCAGGAGAAAGTCTGCAGTGTAGCAGGCTTGAGTCTCGGCTTTTTGAAAAGCCGGTTTGGGACCTGGGGGTTGTGGGTGAGAGGAGAGGGAGGGCTCCACCCACGGCCAGGTTTTGGTTCTCTTAGCCTGGTAACAGGCTTGTTAGGGTTCCCACCTGAGAGTGGCCAATATAAGCCTTGTGTGTTTAGGGCTGAGTGTCTCACCTGGGAGAGCAGACAGGGAGTTTGCTCAGAGACACTTGAAAACCTATCTGTAAGTACTGTGCTATGCTTTGTTGCTGGCGAGGGCATTAGGCCCTGCCAGGTTCTGGTAGTAAGGGAACTACCTGTGAAGTTAGTGCCCCGACAGGGCTAGGATTTATGTTTATGTTTTCTTTATGTTGTTTCTGACATTGTACAATAAAGACTGGCGCCGACCAGCTTGTTCTCAAATCCAGACTGGTGTGCTGCTACCCTGCTGCTGTGTGTGTGTGTAAGGAAGGAGTCCCCTACCCAGGAGAGGGACCTCCTAATCGGACTGTGTCACAATATATATACACACAGTATATATTAGGGATGTGCAGGCTCGGATAGGTTCGAGTTTGCACGTGGAGTTCGGATTTTTCCCTCCAAAAAAACGGAACTCAGAACGAGGCAAAACGTCATCTTACATGGACGAACATCATCATTCCTGGTCTTTTGTCCAGGAATGAAGATGTTCGTCCATGTAAGATGACGTTTTGCCTCGTTCTGAGTTCCGTTTTTTCGGAGGGAAAAATCCGAACTCCACGTGCAAACTCGAACCTATCCGAGCCTGCACATCCCTAGTATATATACAGTATATACACACACACATACACACACACACGTGTATATATTATATATAGAAATTATACATATATATATATATATACACACATATACACACACACATGTATATACATATACTGTACACACACTATCAGATCACTGTTCCGTGGGGGACACATGGAGCAAGCACTTACTGACAGCTGCGCCGAGAGGAGAACGGGGAGGTCGCTGGGCACAAAGCAGCAGCCGCCGACGCCTGGCCGGAATGAAGGAGAAGGAGGGCATTGATCAGCGGCAGCCGCCGGGCCGGAAGTAGACGGACACCCAGCAGCTGCCAACGGGACAGGAGGAGCAGGTAAGAACACTTCAGCCGTCGCCGCAGCACCGGGAGGAGGGGGAGGAGGGTGGGCTGGCTCGGGGACCAGCGCTGGAGGACCGCCGGGAGGAGGGGGTGGAGGGTGGGCTGGCTCGGGGACCAGCGCTGGAGGACCGCCAGGAGGAGGGGGTGGAGGGTGGGCTGGCTCGGGGACCAGCGCTGGAGGACCGCCGGGAGGAGGGGGTGGAGGGTGGGCTGGCTCGGGGACCATCGCTGGAGAACCGCCGGGAGAAGGGGGTGGAGAATGCATCAGCACGCAGAGTCACTGCAGCGCCGGGGGAAGTGGATGGGATGGCCCGGGGACACTGCAGTGCATAAAGTTGAGCCAGCTGCCAGGAGGGGAAGGTCACGCAGGCTGTGGCCAGCAGTGATCGGGATACACTGGGTACACACTGGAGCCAGTAGCCGCGCGGGGAGGAGGGTGCCGCCGGATGCCCGATCACTGTGGCCAGCAGTGATCGGAACACACTGGACGGGCAGCTAGGGGTGCCGAGGGACCAGCAGATTAGCTTCCCGCAGCCGCCCAGTGGGCATTTCTGACTGGTCGTTTCAGATATGACCATGTCAGTTAAAGCCCGGTCTGGTATGGTCGTATCTGATACGACTGTGCCAGGCAAGTGGTTAATGCAGCCCTGCCTATCAGATATAGTTAGGAGAAGCAAGGCAGTTTCAGCAGCTTATTGGGCAAGTGGTGGAGCTTCAGCTGGGGTGCCCAGAGGGGGAAAACCATGTACACAGTAAGTGCAGACTGTGTTATGCAGCCTCTTTGAATGGCTGCACACAGAGGAGTTACACAACTGGACAACGTATAAATATTATTTACAGTATTTACAAAATAAAAACAAAAGCAGTACACTGGGAATTACTGGTGAAGCTATGGCCAATCCTTCCATGCTCTCAGCAGTGAGTGCACAGGGACAATCCCCAGTGAAGTTACCTCCTCAGCAGTGAGGCTCAGGGGGCTGCCCGCTGTGTAGGTGCCCCTCAGCAGTGAGTGCTTAAGGTACTAACCACAGTGTTGGTACTCCCTCAGCAGTAAGTGTCCGGTGTGCAGGCCCCAGTGTAGGTACCCCTTCAGCAGTGAGTGCCCAAGGGGCTGGCCCCAGTGTAGGTACCCTCTTTAACAGATGAACTCAGTGTAGGTAAACCCTCAGCAGTGAGTGCTCAAGGGTCAGCCCTCAGCTGCACTAATAACAAAAGTTGCAACTTGTGCACACGTGTTTGCAGACACTTCAGGAGTTGGATTACCAGGAATAGAGGACACCCAGCTCCAGAGGTGGCTCAAAGTTTGACCAAGTCCTGTGAGGGCAGAGAGGGGAACGCATACACCACCAGCCTATAACCTACTAGTGTTCCTTCTAGCTCCGGCGGGAGGCAGGGCGCCGGAGCTAGAGAGGGCATGTCCGAGAAGGGGGCGTGGTCATCGGAAAAGGGGGCGTGTCTATAAGACGCGTCCCCTTTTCGTCACTCTTGGGGGCGTGCCCGGCACTTACGGACACGCCGGGCAGCCCCCAAGCCCTGCAGACAGGGAGAATAGATGCCGGGCGCATGCGCCCAGCGTCTATTCTCCGGCGGTGACCGGGTCACCGCATGTTTCTCCACCCGCGGGACACTGCGTCCCGCGGGTGAGAACGGCTCCCGCAGGCTGTGAGGGCAGGGCGCTTTTTGCCCTCCTCCTGGAGGGCAGGGTGCTTTTTGCTCTCCAGAAGGAGGGCAGGGCGCCGCGCCCCGCTAAAACAGCCTAGCGGGAACGCTACCTACCATACTTCCACTCTGCCTGCCTGTATACCCTGACGTACTTCCATGGCCTGTAATACAATGTAATGAGAGATGATGCAGCCCCCAAAGACAACCAGGTGGGTAAACACCCCGCAAGAAGTTAAAAAGTCGATCTCCATTATTCTCCAAGGGATATCCCAACATATGATTTATGTGCTTAAGAATCTTGAATCAAGTAAGTTTAGAGTTCACTCTAGGTTCGGCGACGGCCAGGGTACTGGACCTAAAGGGGGGTACTTATGTGCAGCCATGCCAAAAAGGTGGAGTGGCCTTGAGAAAAGGCGGCATGTCTCTAAGACGCACCACCCTTTTCATCACTCTTGGGGACGTGCCCCAAGTTTTCCTGTCTCTGAATAGATGCCGAGCGCATGTGAATGGCACCCAACAGGTTGTTTTAAATGGATACTGCCCAAAAAGCAGGGCACATTCAGCCCTTTTTAAATCGAGCAGGGCGCGGCACCCCGCTAAAATAGCCTTGTGGGAGCGCTATAAGTTTACAAAACTGGAAATGCGCAGCACCGACATCCAGTATAACATAAGGGTGCAACAGACTAACCTGGGGGCTATAATAGAAATAAAAAATCAACAGTAGCACATACTCAATACACAGAATGTCTCTTCATAAACTGTCTCTAAACTTGTATATCTTCTGTGGCCAGACACCACAAAAACATTTCAGATAGGCACCCTGTGTCTCAATTGTCCATTTAAAGATGGCGCCACGGCATGAGGGTTAACCCCTTCAGTGCCTCGGCTGACATCTTTGCCAAGTGGGGGAGCGAGAGTGCTGGCTGCAGGACTGGGACCCGGCCACACCTCCCATGAACAAAACTTTCCTCTAGTCTCCAAACCTTCAAGTGTTCCCTGAAAACTCACCTCTTCAGACAAGCTTATCAAATTCCCGAGCCACCCACATGACCTCCATAAGCTATACTACCCAATTACATCCCCTATATACAACATACTTTCTCTTTCTCCATTTTCACATTCTCCTGGTCCTACAGATGTGTCCTTGCTCATCTAGCCTCAATACGCCATGCAGGTCTCGTGCAACTCTGTGCTAATTAATTTGATATGTGACACTTGTATATCTGTGTGCGATTCGGACTGTAAAGAGAACTTGGTGTGGAAAAAAGCCACACAACGGCCGCACTTGATGGCAACCTGAACTTGCTCAAAACTGTGTGCAGCCCCATAGGGCTGCATACAAAATTGAGCGAGTTCAGCCTGAAAGAGGGCAGCGAGTTGCAGTGCCATTGCCGGCATTTCAATGCCGTGGCAACAGCAAAACGCGACCGATTCGCACCCCTTGCGGCTAACTGGATTGCCTCAATAGCTGCATATTAATAAAATTATGGTGATTTATTATTTCTTGTTGCTTTGCTGACATCTAAAGGTTTGTATCAGTACTACAATGTCAATTTATACAAGACATTTAAAACACTTCAATTTCAAAATTCTTAATAAAATAATTATTTTGCCACATCCTTTATATTTATTTTACATGATTTTATATCTCTTTATTTTCTAAGACACTGGGGCAGATGTACTAAGCTCTGTAAAGTGATAAATTGGAGAGTGATAAACTACCAACCAATCAGCTCCTGTCATTTTTCAAACACAGCATGTAACATGTGTCAAAGCTGGTTTAGTGGCTGAGACAGAATCAGTGTAAAATTAGCTTGGAGCGACACCATCTTGCGAATGGCAAACAGACTCCATCTTAAAAATAAGAATCTGCAAGACGCCATTTTGCGCCATTTTAAGTTACAACTCACGAGCGAAGTACAGATGGCAATGTTTTTGATAATCTTTTTAGAGGCCAAGACAGGCCCATTCTGGGGACAAACTTGCATAGAGAAATACCAAAACAAACACAGTATCAGTTAGCAACTAGAATAACAGATTCCTGAGAAAAGGAATTAGAAAAGAACAATACACCAGGAACTGTGGGTGTTTTTGCATGTAAATGGAGAGACCCCACATGTAGGCAGGTATAGCTATGGCAATTGTAATATGGCCCAGACACTTGAATTAAATCTGCTCTTTTAAACTTACTGTCAGACAGGCTGGCACCAGCAAGGTTGGGGGTCTCCACCCTGTTTGAGAGTGAAGCTCACTGCCCATAACACATTTGCATTGCAGTTTGAAATGTTAGTAAGAAATTATATATATATATATATATATATATATATATATATATATATTAAATCCATCATAAATAGAATCTCATGCATAAAATGTCTTTTGTGAAACAGCTTAGATTTACATGCAGGGGGAATAGAGGAGACAATAGGCTGTTGGACGTTGACCTGTGTCCATTTAAATCAACCTGTTAAATACCCTGTAACAGATGCACCCGCACTGGGAACCAATGGGATCAGCATAAACCTCTCTATTGTGTTGTCTGTTTCTGTAAGGATATAAATGTGTGTATTGTGACCCCGCTCTGGAGTCTTCTTGCTGATTGCCGATTGCAGCAGGTTTCTTGCTGATGCCGGTATCTGGTCCAGAGCGCGTGCGCGTGCGTATGTATAACTGTATCTTGGGTCTGTATAATTCTTTGCGCTAAATTGTACTTAGGGCCTGATTCAGAGCCGGACGCTATTTGCGCTCGCTCGTTCAGAAAAAGGGGCCGGCTATTTATATTGAGCGTTCGCTCTTTGCGGTCTGTTGACGGCTCTATGTCTGAGCGAGCGAATGAAACATGCGCTCGCTATTTTGTAAAGACGCCCCCTGGCCGCTCGCATCCTACGTCATCTCCGCTATTTATTAGATTAATCTAATACATCGAAAGGCATCTGAACTGGTCGCAGTGCTTGTGGTAGGATTTTCCTACTGCAATCATGCGAACAGTTCAGGCTAAGAAACAACCAAGTGACGTGGTCGATGACGCTGCTTTGTTAATTATGCACACCCTTAAAACGCCCGTTTTGACCGTTTGGCACGCCTGCGTTCGGATCACCACTCCCCGTTTTCAAGCACCTTCCCCTGTTACCACCCACAAACGCCTCATCCTGTCACTCAAATTAGCAGGCACTCGCTATTTTGCGAGCGCTCGATTTTCGATCGCAATGACTGGTTGGCGCAGTGCGCATTACGACCCATACGCATGCGCAGATGTGCGAACATCGCTCGGACCGAACGAGCGGCCGCTTAAAAGCGGCTCTGAATCAGGCCCTTAGATCACAGCGTGTAACTGACTGTACTTTACATGAATAAAAATACTTTGTGCTTTGGAAGCACATGTTCAAAGTCTAAAGTCTTTATTTTACTGTATGACTGTATGACTGCGTACGCAAATAGCGTCAATTTTAGAGGTTTATAGGCAGGGTTTAGAAGGTATAGCTAGGTGCGTATAAAGATTGAAATCCAGTATCCTTAGTTGGGGGCTTGTAGTGTGAGGTCACTTACCTACTCACATGATATACCTACGGTTATCGATATCTCACCAAAGGGTGGATAGTGGCCACAAGCAGTTTACCTGCAACCACTCGATGCTGAGAGATCGCTACCCGATATCGTGTGAGCAAGGGACGCTGACTAGAATCCAGGGGCAAGAAAGGAAAAAGTTTGTTTCCCTTTGTTGATAGAATTTCACGCTAAAAAGGCGCAGCAGTATTGCACACATGGCAGTCGCATTTTTGCGCTCGTAATAAAGACGCACTTTTGCGTACGCAGCTAACGTTAAGTCATACGGTTGTGTAGTAGTCGCATTATTGTGTAAGCGACTAGTCGCACAATAGCGTATACGTACTTCCGGTAGTGCTGCCACGTGTTTAAACAAAGCCGATAAGGTCACATTGTCAATTGTTGCCAATAACTGGGTTAACGTGTATTTTTCTGCGCAGGAAAAAAGTGTGTAACTGTGAGTACTTGTTTAGGGTGTAACACGGGACCTAAATGCTAAGGGTATCGCAGGACCCTTAAGTGCTAGGCGTAACGAATGGCCTAGTGACTCAGTAGCAGCTTACCATTTACTTTACACAAAGCAGGTGTATGGGTTGTTATATTTGTTAGGGTTCGACTCCCAGTGTGATTATAGCATTCAGTAATCAATGTGTGTGATCTGTTAGGCTTATTTGAACGATATAATTGAACAGCATAATTTTGGTTAGATTATGATTGTGAGCTGGTGAGAGGGTGGACGAAAATCAACTGGAAAACAAAGGGTACTTTGCTGCCCCCTAGCAGTTGAAATGTAGTCAAAAAGGGATTGCTGAGTGGAAGCGGCCTTTACTTCCGTAGGTGAGTGGAGGCGTCTAGAAGTCCTCCATAGGGTTCGCGGATACACCCTTTTTCAAAGGTGTCCGCAGGTAAGTGAAAGTATCTTGACTGTCTTGCCCATCGTATTATGCATACTAAGTACGGTGCTTATGCAATAAGGTATTGTGACGTATGGTTTAAAATAACGATGAAGAGTGTTAGACCGTTTCCCAGAATTGGTAGTTTTGATAAAGATGTATTGGATAATGTCCGGGATCACATCAGTCTGATGCGCTCCCGAGAGAAAAAGGTAAAATATTCTGAATGTTTAAAATTGTGGCAGCATGAAGGGGATGCGTGGCTTAAAAATGTGCAAGCGACGCAAACTAGCGTTGCGAACACATTGCCAGCAAATACACCTGCGGCGCTGGATTGCAATGAGTGCGAGCCGTAAAATGGCGCGCACTTGCAGCACGGTAGCGTTGCGGAAGGTATTGCCAGCAGTTCACGTGCACCACCACCACCTTATGTGGATGGGGGTGCAGGTACAGTTATCGAAAAAACCCATAAAAATGTAACAAGCAATTTGTACCCTCTCTTAAGTAACCATAAGGAAAATATTTATGATGTGGATAATGAGCCTATTGTTAAGTCTGCCATTTCCCGTGCTGTACACATGTTAGATGCTGCACCACGACAATCACAAAGGGTGCCACCATCTCCATCAGTAACAGCACGGGAAGTGCTAACATCCTCTGCACTCGTAGAGGAAGTTGTTAATACTATACGTTGCAGCAACAGACTAAACCTCCAGCCAGGTAATAAGGTCAAAGGTAGCAGCGCGGCCGGTCTGCATCCCATTCGGACAATGACTGTTCCGAATGGAAATGTGGATGCGAACGGAATAGTGCCCACAAGGGAAGTGGTAATGCATTGTCCTTGGACAAGAGCGGAACTAAATTACATCATGAATGATTTCCCTGATCCAAAAAAAGGAATTAGCCAAATGTCAAAGATTTTTGAGGAATTTGGGTAGTTCTCATGAGCCAACTAACAAAGATTGGCGTGTGGTGTTAAGGGCCTGTCTACCACGCAATATCGACGTGACAAAATTTATCACAGATTGTATATTGGATAGTGACGTTCCCTTAACAGATGAAGTGAACCAAGGTAACATTTCCCGAATTATAACTCAATTGGGTATATATTTTCTAGTAGTTATTAACTGGAACAAAATTTTCACTATAAAACAAAAAGGAGAGTGAATCTGCAGAAGATTATTGCGACCGGGCTCTGCAGGCTATCACCCAGTACACTGGGTTAGAAGATATTAAAGATAGCACTCACCACAGGGGAATGATAGTCATGGTACTCATGGACAGTCTGAAAGAGAATTTAAATACTCGGGTTCAGACCTCACAACCTGGCTGGAGGGGAGTCACAATAGATACCCTCATAGAATCCGCCATAGAACATGACAAAAACATCTCAAAGAAGAGAGAGACCCAGAGCGAGAAACTAATGGCTGTCAGTATTCAAGCTCTAGAAGGAATGACGGTAACATCACAGCCAGCAGACACACATGCACCCACACACACCTGCACCTGAACAGTTACACGTCTTCACCAATCCCATGCCACTGCACACACAGCCCTACCCCACTTATCACACACAGCCACAAGTCCCATACTACCCACAAACTCCATACCCCCCACAATATCCTTTCCCTCAATATCCTTACCCATACCCACCACCTTTCCCTCTTGCTCAACTCCCACAACAATCCTTTCATCCACCCCGCTCACAAAAATATTTTAACTGCAACCAAGTGGGACACCTAAGTAAGTACTGCAAAGTGAAGAATGTGGGACTCCCAAACCAGATAGTAACAGGAAATCTCCAACAGGCACCAACTCCAATTGTGGCCGTTAATGCTTTATTGGAGAGTGGGAGCCAACGCTAGGAGTCGGGTCAAACTTGTGGTCTGCAGATAGACAGGTTGACGGGAAGTACTAGGGAAAAACTGGTAATGGTAATTGATGTAACTGATACCCAATCTCTGTTCTGCTTCCTTCCCTGTGCCCTAACACCCTGACTGTCAATATTTTTCTTTTCCCACCTAGGGGGAGGTGTACACTACACATGGACACGAGTGTCCCATGGGTTCATAGACAACCCCAGTATCTTCTCCCAGGCCTTATATGACTGTTTACAATCTTTTCAACCTGCCAATGCATCTGTTCTAATGTAAAATGTGGACGATTTATTGTTGTATTTAGGTCATGTTTAAATGATATTAAACTGTTGTGCTTTATCTCTCACACACAGGACACAAGGTTGCTAAGGACAAATGGCAGCCATGCCAGGCTAAGGTCAAATACTCGGAATACTGTCCAACCCAGGGGCCCAGGCAATATTTAGAGCAGTAGCTATTGATAACAGGATTTAATTGCAGGAATTTGTATGCAGATACGATATCCCTAGAATTATTAAAAGTGATAGGGGTACTCATTTCACAGGTGACGTCTTCCAGAACATGTGTAAGGTGATGGGTATTAATATCAAGATCATCCCAGACTGTCTTTTTATCTGTCCCCCTTTGAGATGCTGTTTAACAGGCAGCCTCATGTGAAAATATGATAATGAGGTTACTGTGCAGTATCTCACGAAGATGAGTAAGAACAACTGAAATTGTAAATGTTATTAACTAACATGTCTGAAGCAAAACTGTCATGATGTTGAATCTGGAGAATTTGTTATGATCCAATTTTTTACGCTCAGGTTGTCTGATAGATCAGTAGGAAGGTCCGTATCAGGTGTTGACGAGTACCACATCCTTGAAGGTGGCTGACAGAGATACCCATGCCCATTCCACTCACTGTAGAAAGGTCAACCAACCGGTGGAGATACGGGGCGGAGTCGAGGCAGATAACGTGAACCTGTTGATTGCGAGCCTGTTCCGGGAGGGTTAAAAGGTGCGGTGAGATACCGGAGCTAAAGAAATGTGTAGATCAGTGCCTCCAGCAATGATGATCTGTTTGGGGATACAAATGTTTCTGTGATGGAGGACCGATAGAGGAGATGGGAGCTGATGGCAGTGCTGATGGAGTGGAGTCAGGAGGAGGAGTGCTATGCCAAATCAGGGGAGTGTCTGACCAATCTTAGTACCGTAATTGTTGTGTTACCTGAGAAGAGTAGTCCCAGAGGTTATGACCCTCACACATGTTGAAATGCTCGGTATTCATAAAAACACACCATCACCATATCTTCACACACAGTATGAACACAGAGGCAAAATAAATATGATACCTGGTGATGTGCATATAGCCACTCAGTTAATTAGTGAGACAACTGGCTTTCAAGTTTTAGTAGCACTGGATCCCACCAGGATCGCTCGGGGTACACTAAATTTTAGATATATTCAGGACCTTGCAAAATTGATAGATAATATCACCGAGATGTATGATGACACTTTCAGGTATACAGGTAGGGAATTGCAAGCGTACAAGAAAGAACTGGTGCAACACAGGCTAGTGTTAAATTATTTAACCGCTGTCACTGGAGGATATTGCGTAACTTTGGCCACCCAATTTGGAGTGAAGTGTTGCACCTATGTCACCAATGATACCAGCGATCCCAAGGAGGTAATAGACCAAAAGATGGATGAAATTCTGCAGCTGAAATGGGAATTTCGGAAGAACCATCATGCTTCAGTGGCTGAAGTAGAAGAAAAGGTAGAGGAATGGGTTTCATGGTTGAACCCAGTGAAGTGGTTCTCAGGTCTAGGGGAGTGGGTCCAGGAAATGATCGCAAGCATAGGTAAACTCCTGATCCTTATACTGGTTGTCATCATAGTAATTGGCATATGTGTCAAGTGTGTTCGTAATGTGCTGAAGTGTGGAAAATGTAAAAATAAGGTAAATCGGAAGAGCAAAATTATGATGGTGGTTAGTAATGCCCATATGAATACTGAACTAGAAATACCATCATATAATGTATTATATTTAGATGTGCATAAAAAGTATTATTAAAATTTTATTTTTCTCATTCAAACATCTTAGATGATGTAAGTCTCTATTCCCCATCAAAACTTCCTTTATAGGACTGGTGCATCCCCACATCTTTCACATGATCTCCTAAGGTCCGCGGTGTGCGTATAATGGTAGTTTTATGTCCCCTCCTAGAGACACATTATTGATGAATTAAGAACCACCTTGTGCCATCCCCTAATAACATTAAGTAATATATAAATGTATGCCTAAATTAATTTTAAATCAGAGTGTAATAGCATGCTGTTCGCTATCAAAGGGTGAACTGTCGAAGCTGGTTTAGTGGCTGAGACAGAATCAGTGTAAAATTAGCTTGGAGCGACGCCATCTTGCGAATGACAACCAGACTCCATCTTAAAAATAAGAATCTGCAAGACGCCATTTTGCGACCAGCGCCATTTTAAGTTACAACTCACGAGCTAAGTACAGATGGCAATGTTTTTGATAATCTTTTTAGAAGGCATGATAGGCCCATTCTGGGGACAACCTTGCAAAGAGAAATACCAAAACAAACACAGTATCAGTTAGCAACTAGAAAAACAGATTCCTGAGAAAAGGAATTAGAAAAGAACAATACACCAGGAACTGTGGGTGTTTTTGCATGTAAATGGAGAGACCCCACTTGTGGACAGGTGTAGCTGTGGCAATTGTAATATAGCCCAGACACTTGAATTAAATCTGCTCTTTTAAACTCACTGTCAGATAGGCTGGCACCAGCAAGGTTGGGGGTCTCCACCCTGTTTGAGAGTGAAGCTCACTGCCCATAACACATTTGCATTGCAGTTTGAAAATGTTAGTAAGAAATGAGATATATATATATATATATATATATATGTATATATATATATTAAATCCATCATAAATAGAATCTCATGCATAAACACCACACATTACGCACAGTTGCGCTGTTAAGATGACACACATTAGCGAATACACAATATCCTGCATGCGAACGCTGTTTATTAGCTGCAATCGTGCACATCTGCCCCAAATCAGATAAACCTAACTAGCGTCTTTTCCCAAACTCCTAATACTTACATAATGCACACTCACATAAAAGGTTCCATAGCTTTAAAGAATAAGACCCAAGTTTTATTCATTACAAATGCTGTGAAATAAAGGCTATTTTGGTATCTAAGGTTTAATACGTGATAAGTAAGCCGTGTTTGGTATTATACTGATCTGCACTTTCTCAACAGCTTTCCGGTATCATCGGTGTGAAGATCGCAACATGCATTCTCAACTTATGGACCGTAGAGATATAAAGCACCAAAATGTATTTTGTGAAACAGCTTAGATTTGCATGCAGGGGGAATAGAGGTGACAATAGGCTGTCGGAGGCTGACCTGTGTCCATTTGAATCAACCTGTTAAATACCCTGTAACAGATGCACCCGCACTGGGAACCAATGGGATCGGCAACAAACCTCTCTATTGTGTTGTCTGTTTCTGTAAGAGTATAAATGTGTGTGTTGTGACCCAGTCTGGAGTATTCTTGCTGATTGCCGATTGACGGAGGTTTCTTGCTGATGCCGATATCTGGTCCAAAGCGCGTGCGTATGTATAACTGTATCTTGGGTCTATATAATTCTTTGCGCTAAATTGTACTTAGATCACAGCGTGTAACTGACTGTACTTTACTTGAATAATACTTTGTGCTTTGGAAACACATGTTCAAGGTCTAAAGTCTTTATTTTACTGTATGACTGCGTACGCAAATAGCGTCAATTTTAGAGGTTTATAGGCAGGGTTTAGAAGGTAAAGGTAGGTGCGTATAGAGGTTAAAATCCAGTATCCTTACATGGCAGTTAAGAGCTGAATGGCTGGTAGTTTATCACTCTCCAATTTATCACTTTCGAAAGCTTAGTACATCTCCCCCTTTGAGTCTTATAGTGGTGCTATTGTATATTGTCACATGCCAAGCTACAGTGATATTTTCTCAATATTCTTTTTCACTATAGTACTGTCATTTTTACTTCTATTTATGACTTGCTGTAGAAGTTGTCATAAATGTTTACACATATTCAAGTCTCTTTAAGAAGACGTATGACGTCCCCTTATTAGCAGAGAACTCTGGCATTCCCAGGCAATGCAATGGGTCTAATTCAGACGTGTGCGCAAACCCGATGATTTACATATATTCCGATTGTTAGAGATCTGCATTTTTCCCCACATCCTGCAACGCAATGCCATCACATGGAGGGGCTGAGGCTAAGAGGACGTGATTCACAGAGAATTGTATTTTGATAACCCTACGACCCACCCTTTTACCAGGAGGTGAGCATGAGGCATGAGTGTGCCCTACACTTTCAAGAGTCCATGAAACATCCCAAAAATTCAGTTGTAGTTGTCTCTCAATCATTTCGGGAGTGTTGGAAACTATACTCTTATATTGTGAGCTTGTACATGACTAGAACACTTCCTTGTGGTCTAATGCCGGGTACACACTAGACGATATGTCGCCTGATCTGGCGGATCAGACGTCATATCGGGCACATCGGCCAGTGTGTACTAGATATGTCGCTGACGATGCAGCGGGGGCCATTCGAAAGCAGTATGGCCCCTGCTGTTGCGCCGTCGCTGCTGGTATCACAAGTGTGTACGCACTTGCTGATACCGGCACCCCGCCGGATCCCGTCGCTAACGAGGCCGGTACACACTAGACATCGTCTAGTGTGTACCGGCCTTTATTGTACATATGAAAAAAGAAAGGATGCCTGTCAGCATAAGGTGTGCATGGTAGATCAGCTTTCTTTTTAAAATACTAAACGAGTTGCGGTATCTGTCATTACTCACATTTGCACAGTAAGGCCATTGGCATTAGGCAGGAAATGTCAGTATAAAAAAGTGGAAATAGATTAATATTAAGTATATATAATGTAATATAATCACACATACCAGCAGTGAAGGGATGGTCCCATTTAGCTTTTCTTTCACTACATCATTATTTCCTAGCTGACGGTATGTTGTTGAAGCCAGGGGCTTGTGTCTCTCTCTTCTTTTGTGCTTATTACTGATGTGTAGCAAAACTGCTAAATACAAACAAAATAACAGCTAATATACAAACTGGAAAGTATATGTAGTGATTTGTGATTGGCTTATACATTTGTTTGTTGCGGTTTATTTATAGAGCTTTAATCTATTACCTGTAGGATGTGTGGTGGCCTTGTCTGTTGCAGTTGTCTCTCTTGTATGTCTGTGGGTCTGGTGTTGGACATTTGGAAACTGATTACAAGCTGTAAAGCAATGCCCGCTGCTTTTAAACCGCTGCTTCTTGCCGATGTCCTGAGCAACAAGAAAAAGCATACAGTCACAGGGCATGCTTGTGGGGTTTAACAGGGCAGACTTCTGGGGTTTGAGTGAGGTGTCAAGTCTTCCATACGTGAATCCAAAACACAGTTATATCTGGCATATCTTCTATTGCAGACACATATTCTGTAAATTGTTCATTAAATACATTTAGGGGTTCATCAAAACATAATTATCACTAGTCATAATTATGATTTGAACTTGCTGCGAGTCCAAATAAAGTTTGGGAGGCATTCATCATGCCTCATTAACAAAAGTCTCACTTCTGAAAAGCTGCTCTATTTGCGGATTCAGCTTTTCAGAAAAGTGATACTTTTCCCCATTATCTGAACAGTCAATGTACTATTCTATAATAGGCTGCTGCTGTCCCCCTAATACTTTATTGTAGAGTGCGGGACTCCAGCCTCTGTACTTCTATGCAGCTGGAGGGGTAATGCCGGGCCGGACACTTGTAGCTTATTCTGCGGGCAGTAATACCATCAACTGCGGATGCACAGAAGAGATGCACAACTATCACAGCACACTGTATGGGCCGTAACCGGGCTACTGACTGTCAGTTGAGCCTGTCAAGTCAGCTAGAGAGACCAATGGAGGCCACCAATGGAGAGAGAACAGGGTGGGCCATCCATCCCAGCTGGCGCACTCACTGCTTTATGTGTGCCGGGACCAGGCGGGTCTGCTGAAAGCTGAGCTAAGCCTGTCAAGTCAGCGAGATGGACCAGCTCATCCTGGTACACACACTGTGTTGTATGTGTGTGTAAGCTGTAAATGGCACAGGGCTACTGACTTACAGTCTAGTAGACCTGCGCAGCAAATGCAGCACTCTGGGCCTGATTCAGAGCCAAACGCTCTGACCAGAGCGCTCGCTCTGAATCAGGGCCCTCCTCCATGAAAAAGGAGCGGCCTCCTGGCCGCTCGTATAGCTGTGGGTGACCACCCACAGCATATGCGAGCGACCAAAAAGATGGTCGCGATGGTCTTGACCATCGCGACCATCGGACTTGCGACGGAGACCCTGCGGTAGGGTCTCCCTGCCACAAGCCCTGGAGTGATTTTGGCTCTATCAGAGCCAAAATCACTCCCACTGACATCACTAGTGATGTCAGCGGGGCCGGCTTCAGACGGTAAGCGTTCCCATGGGAACGCCTCCGTCTGGCCGCCACCCCCCGGCACGCCCACCAAAGGGGGCGTGCTGTCAATCAACATCGACAGCACGCCCCCTTTGGTGCGAGACCCGGAGCGATGGAGAGCTCCCTCCGTCGTGCGCATGCGCAGTGGGGAACATCGACCCACTTGCGAGCGTACTGCCGCTCGCGAATGGGTCTGAATGACCCCCTCTGTCTGCAAACGTGAAAAGGAAACCATGGCTACCATCAATGGTCGGAAACCATTCATATCTCCGCCATCGATGGTAATCCTATTGCCCATAGGTAGGGGACTATAAATGGTTTGAATGGCCATCTCTAATAGAAAGAATAAAAAACCATCAGGGAGCTCTGTACAATTGAAGGCAGAGAACCATTACAATTCGACCATCGGTGGCAAAACCATCTACCATTGGTGGTTATCCATCGATGGTTAGTGGCCATCCCTACTCAAGAAGTTTTATTTGCTGAAAGAAGTAGTATTAAAGTGATATGAAGTTGAACTTAAGATGTGCCATTTTCAGAACGGCCAAGAAAGCAGGGGATAGTGACAGCTCTCTCAGGTACAACACATCCACGGTCTCTTGTGAGAGGCCTCCAAAAAAAAGTGTGTCTGGTTGTGTAAATAAAACTAAAGAGGCGTGATGTGCAACAGTGTAAATGGCACATCTTAAGTACAGCTTCATATCACTTTAATACTACTCCTTTCAGCAAATAGAACTTCTTGATTTTCTCCAAAAGAAGGAGATTTATGTGCTTACCTGTTAAATCCTTTTCTTCGATTCCATAGGGGACACAGGGGGTCATTCAGACCCGCTCGCGAGCAAAGGACGCTTGCAAGCGGGTCGATGTTGCCCCACTGTGCATGCGCATGACAGAGGGAGCTCCGTCGTGCGCATGCGCGAGACCCGGCGAGCGACGAGGAATACGTCACTCGGGGTATCGCACCAAAGGGGGTGTGCTGTCGATGGTGGGCGTGCCGGGGGCGTGGCTGCCAGACGGAGGCGTTCCCATGGGAACGCCTACCGTCTGAAGCCGGACATCAGTAATGATGTCAGTGGGAGTGAATTTGGCTCTGATAGAGCCAAAATCACTCCTGGGCTTGCGGCAGCGAGACCCTACCGCAGGGTCTCGTCGCAAGCCCGATGGTCGCGATGGTCTTGACCATCGCGACCATCTTTTTGGCCGGTCACATATGCTGTGGGTGGTCACCCACAGCTATGCGAGCGGCCAGGAGGCCGCTCCATTTTCAGGTAGGAGGGCACTGATTCAGAGCGAGCGCTCTGGTCAGAGCGTTCAGCTCTGAATCAGGTCCACAGGCTTTACGCTGGGTATAGGTTGGTGGAAAGGAGTCTGGGCACCACACAGTTAACTTTGTCAGGCACAGCATAGGCTCCTCCTTCCCCCTATATCCCGCCCCCAGCCAGAGGCCACCTCAGTTAACAAGCCTGAAACAAGGAGCAAGAAGGAGAAGAAGGAAGATCGGTATGCACTTAGGTCAAAGTACACAAAATAGGTGACCAGGAGAACCAAAAAAAAAAGAGCAAGCTCAACAAGCCTGGTGCGTCAAGGTGGGAGCCCTGTGTTCCCTATGGAATAGAAGAAAGGATTTAACAGTTAAGCACATAAATCTCCTTTTCTTCTTCCTCCATATGGGACACAGGCCCTGATTCGGAGCCGGACGCTCTGACAGAGCGCTCGCTCTGAATCAGGGCCATCCCTGCTCCTTTTTGGAGTGGCCTCCTGGCCGCTCGCATAACTGTGGGTGACCACCCACAGCTATAGCGAGCGGCCAAAATGATGGTCGCGATGGTCAAGACCATCGCGACCATCGGGCTTGCGACAAGACCCTGCAGTAGGGTCTCGCTGCCACAAGCCCTGGAGTGCTTTTGGCTCTATCAGAAAGCACTCCCACTGACATCACTAGTGATGTCAGTGGGGCCGTCCCCAGACGGTAGGCGTTCCCATGGAAACACCTTCTTCTGGGCAGCCACGCCCACCGGCACGCACACCAAAGGGGGCGTGCTGTCAATCACCATCGACAGCACGCCCCCCTTGGTGCGAGACCCATAACGACGGCTTGGCCGTCGTTATTCGGGTCTCGCGCATTCGCACGATGGACCCGGGTGCATGCGCACTTGAGCAACATCGACCCGCTTGCGAGTGCTCAGCGCTCGCGAGCGGGTCTGAATCAGGCCCACAGGCTTTATGCTGGAACGTCCCACAGCTAATCCCCTAAGGGAGGAGACGCTCCTGGGCTGTGCTAAGAACCCTTCGCCCCAAAAACCGCACCAGGATTGGCGAAGGTATCAAAGGAATAGAATTTCAGGAACGTATTGGCAGATGACCACGTGGCTGCCCTACACAAGCTGCTCTGCAGAAGCACCACGTCGTACTGCCCACGAAGTTTCCACCTACCGGTTTGAATGAGCCCTCACCACGGACAGTGTAGGAAGATCCGCCATAGCATAAGTGTCCTGAATTGTCAAACGGATCCATCTGGCCAGCGTCTGCTTAGTCGTTAGCCCCATTTGTGAAAGTCATACAGGACAAAGAAAGCATCTGTCCTATGCAGGCCCTTTGTCCTATCTACATAAATCTGGAGGGCCCGCAAGATATCAAGAGAGGCCTCATCCAGAGAAGAATCCAGAACCTGGAAAGCAGGAACCAAAATCTCTTGATTGATGTGAAACCTGGAAACAACCTTAGGAAGTTAACCTAGTCGCATTCGAAGGACAGGTTTGTCCTCATGAAAGATTAGAAACGGAGAGCGACAGGATAAAGCGCTCAAGTCCGACACCCATCTGGGCAGAAACTATGGCCAGGAGGAAGACAGTCTTCCAGGTAAGCCAAGAAATGTCCGCAATATCCAAGGGCTCAAAAGGCAAAGCTTGCAGGGCCCTAAGAACCAGAGACTAAGGGCCTGATTCAGAGCCGTTCGCTATTTGCGGTCATTCGTTCAAAAACAAGGGGTGGCTATTCAAATGATCCGTTCGCAAATTGCAGTCTGTTCACACCTCTAAGTCTGAACGAGCGAGCAAAACATACGCTCGTTTATTTGATAAAAACGCCCCCTGGCCGCTCGCACCATACGTCATGTCCGCTATTTATTAGATTAATCGAGTACATCGTAGAGCGTATGAACTGCTCGCTATTCTTGTGGTTGGTTTTTTCAACCGCTATTTTGCGAGCAGTTCTGAGTTAAAAAAAACCAAGTGACGTGGTCAATGACGCTGCTGTATTAATTATGCACTCCCTTAAAACGCCCGTTTTGACCTTTAAGCACGCCTGCGTTCGAATTCCACTCCCCCGTTTTCAAGCACCTTCCCCTGTTACCACCCACATACGCCTCATTCTGTCACTCAAAATAGCAGGCACTCGCTATATAGCGTACAAACGATTTTCAGCCACACTGACTGGTTCGCGCATGCGTACTAAAAACCGTACGCATGCGCAGATGTGCGAACATCGCTCGGAACGAGCGTACGGCCGCTAGAGAGCGGCTCTGAATGAGGGCCTAAATTCCAAGGAGCCATCGGCGGTACAAATGGGGGTTGTACATGGAGGACCCCTTGCAGAAAAGTCAGAATATCAGGTGCAATCTGTTTCTGAAAGAGGACCAAAAAAAGTGAAAACTGCTCTTTCAGTGAGGCAAGGCGAAGGCCCAAATCCAGCCCTGTCTGCAAAAATAAGAATTTGATAAAGTCGAAATGACCTGGGGTTAAGATTTCTAGTTGAACACCAGTTAAATTAAAGCTGAGTACACACGTAAACATTTTATGTCCAACCATCCAACTAGTTGATTGGTTGAAATTAAAATCTGGTAAGGTATGGGAGTAAATGATGATCAGCAATTTTCTCCTAAATGCCAGTAAACAGATGAAAATTATCGTTCAGACAAGTTTGTTACATTTTTGATCTAAACAATTTGTTCACACAACAGTTTTTGTGCATTTTCCGGCGTTTGGGAGCAAATTGCTGATTGTCATTTGCTTCCATACCTTACCAGATTTTCATTCCAACCAATCAACTAGTTGGATATTTGGACGGAAAATCTTTACCCATGTACCCAGCCTAAGTCCTCCAAACTCTATAGTTAACTCTAGCCGAAGAGGGCTTACGGGCATTAAGAAAACAAAACAAACACTGCGCTGTAATCAAGGCTGACTATGAAATCATCATACATGTATGATGAGTTCATAGTCAGCCGTGATTACAGCGCAGTGTTTGTTTCGTTTTCTTGAGTTCATTTCTTATTGGAGTTCACACCAAACTCCTAAGCACCTGCTGCTTATCACCATTGACGATTTTTTAATATTAGCGCCGGGAGTTCGGTAGATTTATACCTTTTTGGCTTACGGGCATTAAGCATAGTGTTAATGTCTGACCTGGAGAATCCTTTAACTCTTAAGACAGATGTCTCAAGAGCTACCCCGTCAAAGCGAGATGGGTAAGATCCGGATGCCAGCACGGGCCCTGAGACAGAACATCTGGCCGCAAGTGGAAGACGCAGAGGAGCATCGAAGGTCTACATACCACACCCTTCGTGGCCAATTGGGAGCCACTAGGATCACCCTGCTTCCTTCCAACTTCAATTTGCGGAGGACCTGAGGAATCAGAGAGATTGGAGGGTAGATGTACAGGACCTTGAAGGACCAGTGGACCGCCAAAGTGTCCACCAGAAAGGCCTCCGGCACTCTAGTGCAAAAGCAATACCCTGGAACTTGGTGATTGTGCCAGGGACACCGTCATGTCGATGTCTGGCAAACCCCAGCAAAGACCAGTGTCACGATCCGGTGCAAGAGTTCCTCAATGGAGGACGGTGATCCGGGGCGTTCGGATGGCTAGGGAAGTGACAGTCCTAGTTCCCCAATAAAGGTCAAACCCAGGTGTTGGTGAGACCTAGCCAGAGGCGCGGAGTCTAACCCACTTGGTGGTCTTCACCAGTGACCCCTCCAATTAGGATGTGAGTTTCGCAGCACCAAGTGAGCAGGTTGCGTCCCTCTGACTATGTACCTGGGAGAGACGAGGAAACCAGGATGACACTGTTACTAGTACACAAGAGATGAACAGAATACAGGAATTGAACTGAATACTTGAGCAGTGGAGATGTACTGAATACTTGAACACTGCAGATAAACTAAATACTTGAATATTGGAAAGGAACTGAGGGCCTGATTCAGACCCGGTCGCAAGCGCTGAGCGCTCGCAACCGGGTCGATGTTTGCCCACTGGGCATGCGCATGACGGAGCCGGCTCCGTCATGCGCATGCGCGAGACCCGGCTAGCGACAGGTGCTCCGTCGCTCCGGGTCTCGCACCAAAGGGGGCGAGCTGTCGATGTTCAGTGACAGCTCACCCCGTTTGGTGGGCGGGCTGGGGGGGTGGCCGGCCAAACGGAGGCATTCCCAACTGAACGCTTGCCGTTTGGGGGCGGCCCCACTGACATCACCAGTGATGTCAGTGGGAGAGCTTCCGGATCTGTTAGAGCAGAAAGCTCTCTGGGGCTTGCGGCCACGAGACCCTACCACAAGGGTCTCATCGCAAGCCCAATGGTTGCGATGGTCTTGACCATCGCGACCATCAACCTGGCCGCTCGCTATAGCTGTGGGTGGTTACCAAAAAAAAAAACGCCCTGATTCAGAGCGAGCGCTGGAACACTGGAGGTGAACTAAATACTGGAATAGCATTCCCGCTAGGCTGTTTCAGTGGGGCATCGCCTATAGGTTCTGTCCTCAACCCGTGGGCCGCACGGTGGGAAAACCGACAGAGCAGTGGTCACCGCCGGTGAATGGACGCCGGGCACATTCATCCGGCATCCATTCACAGTGATCGCGACACTTGGGGGCTGCCCGGCATGTCCGTAAGTGCTGGGCACGCCCCCAAGAGTGACAAAATGGGAACCGTCATTCTTGGGGGCGTGCCTGGCACTCTAGTGCAAGAGCAATACCCTGGAACTTGGTGATTGTGCCAGGGACACCCAATACTGGAGAACTGTGAGTAGGCTGAAGCAACACTCTGAAGGAAATAGCACAGAGCAACACTGGTGAGTATCACAGTCACTGGAACAACGAAGTTGAACAGCAGTTCCTGTTCCTGGAGTCAGACTTAAATACCCCTGGGTAGCTGATCAATGAATCAGCTGAGTGACCACAGGACTACCATTAAAAGAGACTAGTCAGGTGATATGGACCAACATGGCTGCGCCCATGCCCGGCACCCCGGAAACCAGGACGCACGCACGGAAGCCCTAGCAGACCTCAGGGAGAATACTCAGTTAACACTCACCTCCATTCCCAGCGACTGAACACCTAAGCCCAAGGACGCCGGCGCAGAGGTGAGTAGCCGCGATCCCAGGCAGCATCGGAATAACCAGGAGTTGAAAGATATCCAAATGTAGGGCACATTCGCCTGAATGAACGTCCTGACGGCTTAGGAAGTCCGCTTCTCTTTTGCACTCCCAGAATGTAAATTGATAGAGGCGGAGGATGCCTCTACATCAACCGGAGAATGACTTCCTTCATGGCAGCGCGACTGCCTCCCTAATAATTTATGTATGCAACAGCTGTCCCGCTCTGAAAACCATTCTAAATTCCAGAACATTGATCGGCAAGAGGTTCTCAAAAAACAGTTCATCTAGCAAGTGCACAGGTGTAGTCATTATGCAGGTGCACAGGTGTAGTCAAAGATCCACAGGTGGAGCTAATTATTTCACTTGAGATTCTGTGAGGAGACCTGGAAAACATGCCCTGTTTGCGGTCCTAAGGACTAAGGAGCCCATTCAGACCCACTCGCTAGATGCATTCGCTCACACCCAGCGTATGCAAATTCGGCTAAGTGACGGCACGGCAGGCGATCGTACGGCAAGGCATAAGCACGCCCAGTATGTCTTGGCGTGTGTTTGCTTTGTGTATGTAGACGCCCACCAGCCTGTCTTAAGACGCCCACTTGCGCATGTCATCTCCAGGAAGTGTATGCAACCATCGGTACATTGGGTACCATCGGAAACTAAAGCAGCGCTTGAGGTTGACTGTACCCTACCTTGAAATACAACCAGGTGACGTGTACAATGACGCTGCCTCTTAATTATGCACGCCTCTGTAAAGGCGTTGAGACGCTCAGGCACGCCTGCGTTCGCACCTCCACTCCCCATTTTTTAATGGACAGCCACTGTCACCACCCACAAACAGCCTCTCCTGTCATGCACTCTGCTGGGCAGTCTATGCGCAACGAGTGAACACTTCTCGATCTCTAGCACTGATTCGCGCATGCACACTGCAATGCTTACACATGTGTAGAAAGCGAAAATCGTCCAGCTACGAGCAAACGCATCCTAGCGAGGGCGGCTCTGAATCAGGTCCTAAGTGTGTGAACCTGTGCTCCCCAACACTTTTCAAGATATCCATGGTTGAACACAGGTAACTTAATTAGTACCTCAGTTAATTTGCTTTAACCACCTGTGTTCAACCATGGATATATCTAAAACCTGTTGGAGAGCCTTGAAGACCGCGCTTGGGGACCTCTGCTTTAATGATTCATAAAAGGGTCACGGGAGCAGTCTTTATTACGCATGGAGCTTTTTTTTTATATGAAACTGTAGTACACTGATTGCAGATTACAGATGTGCTTCTACACTGAAGTGCATCATCAGGTTAAATTTTAAGTTAGTTTGCCGAGTAAAAATGGAAGTCCATCAGCGATACTAGGGATGGACATCGGAAACCGATGGCTAGCAACCATTGATGTTTCAGATTTGATGGAAGTACTTTTCCCATCGAATACTGGGAATTTGATGGTTGCTAGCCATCGGATGTAGCATTCCGATGGCTGGCTGTGAGCATAGCAGAGCACAGCATCTATTCTCAGTGTAGGGGGGGGCCCGGGGGCATCCCAGCATCTCGGAGATTGCAGGGCACGCCCCCTCAATGAAGTGGACAGGGAGAGCCACAAGGCTCTGTCCCTTCCAGATAGGCACGCCCCGTTTTCACGGTTGCGCTGCGATGGCTAGTTTCCATCGCATCACTGGATTTGACGTCAGAAGCCCAGCAACCGTTCGATGCCATGCTTCTGATGTCCATCCCTAAGCGATACATCTCTAAAATGAATCCTCACCACCACTTTATCTTGTTTCAATAATTGTAATCATACCCTATTACACTAAAGATCCCAGGTCCGACCTGGGATTTTGAACACGGTCCAACCCCGTTTCCACTACGGTTGGTCACGTTCACTCTGCACCCGTGTACAGTGGAACTCTTCTGACGGTGCTTGGAGATAACATAGGGGGAGATGTATGAAGCCCAGAAGCAGTATAAGCGCACATTAGGTGCGCTGATACCGCTTCTCCCCGATGTATGATCGGGGCCTGGGCTGTAAATGACAGGGGCGCTACGCGCTAGCCTGGGCCATGTACGAACGGTCTCGCCTGACCGTTCGGCCCACTGTAGCTGTCGTTATCTATAGCTACAGCCTGGCGCTGTCCTATCTCCACAGCAAGGACAGCGCTGTCCCTGCTGGGGCTGCTGCCGTCTCCAGGCTGCACGCGGGGATCTCACGATACTTGCGAGATCCTGCGCATGCTCAGTGGAGCAGGCCGGGACAGAGACACAGCGCATCAGCACTAGGCTGATGCGCTGCTGTCTCTAGCGGGTAGCGCCGGAGGGGGGAGTTAACGCTCCCCCTCTTCGGCCGATGACATGTTTTTACATCACATCGGTAGTGCTTCTTGCTTCGCCTCGGTAAAGAGGCGAAGCAGGAAGCGTTATATTGTTAAGTGCCGGAAGCAGGAAGCATTAACTGCCGCTATCATACATCTACCCCATAATCTCCAAGCACCAGGAAATCCGGATCTCCCCATGTGGAAATGGAATGAGATAGATCCCCTTGTTTCTGTACGATGACGTCATCAGCCAGTGTCCAACATCATTCCCTACCATCCAAGTGGGCATAGAGGGTAAATATATTCTTGGCCGCTGAGCCCGCAAGGGGGCTACTTTCTTATTTTCCTGGAAAGTGTGGGCAGAAACCTCCACTTCCACCCTCACTCTCGTCACTTCCAGGTACGGCTACTGAAGGGGTTTTATACTTTTCCATGTGGAAACGGGACCGGAACGTCCAACTTGGGTTACCTGTGTATTCTACCCCTTAACCCAGGTCCTACTCATGTCCAACCCTGCTTGCTTCCCAGGTTGGACTGCCGGGTCACTGTTTTGGGATCCATTTCCATTGAGGTCAGACCCTGGTTGACTCAGCAATAACCTGGGTTTTTCACTCAGTGGAAAAGGGGTATTACTTGAAAAATTATATGTCGCTTTTACACTGCTCAGCAAATTGTAGCCACTACCCTTGCACTGCCCAAATCCTCCCCTTCACCTGTGCAAACCTCGGATTCCCAGTAAATGTTGCCATCTTGTTTTGCAAACCTATGCGCTTTAGAGAAAATCTTGGAGCACTTGAACAATTCAAGGTGCAAGATGGGAATTAAGATTTGCGCTGCAACTTGGGCCACTTTGCGCTTCGTAAATTACATCCAGCATTTCCATTTCAGTCTGTTCCACATCAAGACACCGTTTCCAATGTATGATGTCATAATCTCTTACCATGAACAAAGCAGTCTGTCTCCGAAGAGGTCTCTGTCCCCTACAGTGGTGAGTCTGTATATGTCTCACAGATTTCTCCACAGGCAACTCTAAATGATCAGTCAGTCTGTCTTCTGAGCTTTATCTGACAATCACCATTTTAGAGTATTGTCAGCCAGTCTGTCTCCTCTCCAGTGACTTATCTGCCAGTAAGAATGTCTCTATAGTGACACCTGGTCAGTCTTTCTCTTCCAGAGCTCAGACCAGTCAGCTTGTCTCTCTATATAGAGTCTTGTCAGGCTATTTACTATCAGTTCACAGAGACTTCTCCAGCATGTCTGAAGACTGAAGTCTGCTGAGAAGAGTTTTATGTGAACCTGTCTAGAGAGTTATGTCTGTCGGGCTCACTGCCTTCGGTACAAATTTCTGTCTGTGGGGCTGTCTCTGCCGCTCCGTGCTCCTCTCTCTCTCGCTTTAATACTGTACGTCTCCTCCAAGTCCCTTTGTGTCTGTCTTTTCAGGAGTTTTTCTCTGTAGTTCCCTACTGACTCTCCGCTCTCTCAAAAGTTAATGTCAATCCGTTACCCTGACAACAAGGTGACATCACGGATTCGGCCGCCATCTTACCACACCCACGCCTCAGCGGTGTGCCAATGTGGCGGGCTTGGGCTTTTTACCTGTTGCAAGTGGTGAAGAGAAGCGGTCTGTGTAAATGCCAGGAGCAAGTGACATACAGAGACTAGTTTAGTCATGGGTACATGCTGTGAGTGCAGTATTTCGCAGGTAAAGTGGTCTGATACTATTATCTGTTTATTTGTATTTACCACCACTGCTGGGTGTATTTTGCAAGTAACTACACTTGATGTTGCCGTAATTTCTAACATTACTGCAGGGCTTTCCCCCATTCCTCATACACACATGTTGTCAAAGTAACCCCTCTGACAGATGTCTTTTGAAAATTGAGGATACTTATGAATAGCGTGTTGTAACCCATAGCAAACAATAATCTCCCACCCAGTGCTGTTTTTATAGTGGAAGCATATATCTGACTATTTGCTCTATGGATTGCAACATATTTGTCAATGTTTTAAAAATGATTTCTAGACACACCTCCTGCCGGATTCACTTAGCTGCGAGTTCTGCCATGTGTGCTATATCATTAATAATCCTCACACTTTGGGGTCAATCCAGTTAGGTGCGAATTGCAAGGTGTGATTTGCTGTTTTCTCTTCGAATTCGCATAGCAAATTCATTTTGCAATCCAGTTAGCAACTCGCTCTGAACCAGTCAGACTGAATTCGCATTTCTCCATTCGCACCTCCATGAGGGTGAGAGATGGAAAGGAAATTTTGTTTTCAGGTTAAAATGTCAGGGCACTGTGCTGAACCCCTTGGACCCCCCCCCCCCCCCCCGCTTGCTGTGATCCGCACATCAGCCTTCCAAACCTCTGGACTCTGGGGACAGACCGGAGGTACTGGCTGTGGAGGCAGGCCCTCCATACCCTGCGCTTCCACTAGACCACCAGGGGCTTGTAGTTGGTGCGGGAGCCAGCGTCCTGGGGGTTAATTCAGGTTCTAAGGTCCATGGTGTCCACATTCGACATGTTGGAATATGCTCGGTTTCATTCAAGGCCCCTGCAGGGGGCAGGGGCTGATCCTCTCCGAATGGAACGGCTTAGCCCACCGGATCAAGGCTCAGATGATGGTGCTCCCTCCGGAGGTGCGCTTGTCTCTGTCTTGGTGGCTCCTGACACCTCATCTCACCAACGGTCGCCCCTTTTGGATCCCGGACTGGGTTCTCCTTATGGCGGATGCCAGTCTTCGGGGCTGGGACGCTGTGACCAGTCTGCACTCATTTCCGGGCTGTTGGACAGCAGTAGAAGTATCCCTGCCCATCAACATATTGGAACTTCGGGCCGTGTACAGGGCCCTCAGGATGGCAAGTCACATTCTTCACGGAAAATCCGTGCAGGTTCAGTCTGACAACGCCACCACGGTGGCTTATATCAACCATCAGAGAGGCAGGCACTCGAAGTCAGGCAGCAATGACAGAAGTGTCACATATTCTGACGTGGGCGGAGTGTCACTTCCCGGCAATTTAGGCAGTGATCATTCCAGGAGTTCTTAATTTGGAAGCGGACTTCCTCAGCCATCACGACGTGCATCCAGGGGAATGGTCTCTTCACCAAGAGGTCTTTCAACTCCTAGCGGACAGATGGGGCCTCCCGGAGGTGGACCTCATGGCCTTCCAACGCAATCACAAGTTACCAGTGTACGGGTCGAGAACAAGAGATGCCGACGCAAGCTTGGTGGACGCTCTGTCAGTAAAGTGGGTCTTCCAGTTTGCGTACCTCTTTCCTCCAATATCCCTGCTTCCTCAGGTTCTTCGGAAGTTCAAGCAAGATGGAGGCACAGTCCTGCTGGTGGTTCCAGCTTAGCCCAGACGTCATTGGTACTCGGATCTTCGGAGTCTCTCCATCAACACTGCCTCAATGTCCGGACCTGTTGTCTCAGGGTCCTTGCCTTTACCCTAATTTGGATCGTCTGTCTTTGACGCCGTGGCTCTTGAGACATTTATCCTAAGGTGCAAGGGGTTCTCTAGCTCAGTCATCAGCAAGATGCTTCGAGCATGTAAACCTGCTTCGGCCAGAATATACCACACGGTGTGGCATACTTAATTCCAGTGCTGTCTCTCTCGGGATTACGACCCTCAGGTGTTTCGTGTTTCCAGGATTCTGTCATTTCTTCAAGCAGGATTGGACCTCGGCCTTCACCTGGCTTCATTGAAAGTGCACGTCTCCGCACTGTCAGTGTGGTTCCAACGAAGGATAGCTCCGCTCCCGGATATCCATGCCTTTCTACAGGGTGTTCTCCGGATTCAACCTCCCTTTGTCCCACCTGTGGCTCCTTGGGATTTGGTGGTTGTTCTTCAGGCCCTCCAGGGTCCTCCCATTTGAACCACTAGATTTGGTGGATCTCAAGTGGTTAACGACTAAGACTCTCCTTCTCCTAGCAATTGCTTCTGCCAGGAGGGTGTCGGGTTTGGGGGCGCTCTCTTGTTGTCCTACCTTTCTGATATTTCACCTGGACAGGGCTGTGCTACGCACTCGCCCTGAATTTCTTCCTAAAGTGGGTTCTAATTTCCATATTAATCAGGAAATTATTGTACCGGCCTTTAAGTCACCTAATCTCTCGGCAGGTGAGGCCTCATTGGATGTGGTCCGTGCTCTCCGGATTTATGTGAACCAGACCAGTTCTCTTCGGAAATCAGACTCCTTATTTGTGCTCTATGGTTTGCACAAGAAAGGATAGCCAGCCAATAAACAAACATTGGCCAGATGGCTTCGTATGACTATCTCAGAGGCATACACATAGGCAGGCTTGCCTGTTTCGGCTTCTGTTACTGCTCATTCTAATCGGTCTGTGGGCCCTTCGTGGGCGGCTTGCCGTGGCGCCTCGGTATCAAATGCATAGAAACTTAGGTCTGAATGGAAGACCACGTGGCCGCCTTACAAAGCTGAACAAGCTTTGTAAGGCGCCCACATGGTCTTCCATTCAGACCTTTCTATGGTTCTATGCATTTGATAAGTTCGCCTCTCAGGATGCTTCCTTTGGGCGCCGGATTCTCCTCTCAGCGCAGGAGTGTCCCCCCCTTAAAAGGACTGCTTTGGGACATCCCCAAGGTCTCCCTGTGGAGCCTATGGACCCTAAAGAAGAAAATGAGAGTTATGGTAAGTCCATAGGGTCCACAGGGCACTCGACCTGACGCACCTGGCTTCATATGTTACTGGTCACTGGTTTTCCGTCTCCTTCTCTGTGAGTGTGATTATCAAGTGTTTCAGTCTTCCTTCTCTCTTTTTCCTCCTTTGGCTACTTACCAACAGCGGAGCCTCGGGGGCGGGGTATAGGAGGGATGGATCGGTGCATTATGGGAGCAAAGCTTTTAACTGCGTGGTGCTCTGGATCGAGATCCAGCTATACCCCAAGGTCTCTCTGTGGACCCTATGGACTTCGAAGAAAGAGAACAAAGGTAAGTTCCATAACTCATTTTTTTTGCGTAAAAAATAAATTGTGCTCCAATTACCTCAAAATTATCTTTTTCGATAGCTTAGGCACCCCAAATGTAATTACAATATGTTTTTAAATAAAAAAAATAAATTTATTTATTTTTCAATTTTACAGTGCCCTCAAAGTACCCCAAAAGCACTTTTTAAAAAAAAAATTTTGTGTAATTCATTTGAGATTAAATAAAGTTTGCTTTTTTAAAAAAAATGTCATTTAAAAAAAGTACAAATCAGCAATTTGACACCATTTAAAAATTCTTCAGTGCTTTCCTAATGCCCACAAACAGCTGCCTATATGGATGGTCTCCCCATTTTTTCATGCACTTCTTTCACATTGCATTTGGCAAACCTCCTCTGCGAGTACTGCGAACAGGGATTTTTAATTGGATTGCAAAATTCTCGTGTACACACATTCGTGCAAATTCTGCAAGTTTCATGAAACAAACTTGCTACTCGCAATTCGCATCTAATTGGATAATTTACCAATAGTACTGGAACAAGGGGTTTATGTATCAAGCAGTGAAAAGGAGAAGTGGACCAGTAGAAGTTGCCCATAGCAACCAATCAGCTCATATCTATTATTTTATAGACTGAACTTGATAAATGCTACTTCAAAGTTGATTGGTTGCTATGGGCAACTTCTGTACTGGTCCACTTCTCCACTCTTTTCACTGCTTGATACATAAAGTAGCGCAAGTCACTTCCAAATATGAATTTCCAGCGTGATGTAAGTGTTGCACTTTAATTCTGCAGTGCGCGATCTATGCAAAGTGCGTGAAAGAGTGGTGAAACCACCCTGAACCACAAAAAAGTGATAATTATGATAGTGGACATAAGGACAGTGCAGGAGCTTGTTAGTGGCTGTTGTAAGGTCTCACTTACTTGAATAGTGCAACATTTAATTATATTGATAATAAATATATTTATATAGCACTCTTTCTCCAATAAGACTCAATGCGCTTTATGGGGTCAATCCAATTGCTGCAAGGGGTGCGAGTTCCTGTAGCAACGGCGATCAAATGCAGGCAATGGCACCGTATCTCGCACCCCTCGCAGCTATCTCTCAGACAGAATTCGTACAAATTTGCTTTCAGCCCTATGGGGCTGCAAGCAGTTTTGTGTGAGTTCTGGCTGCCGTAAAGTGCCGCTGTTGCCTCGATGACTCACACCAGTGAGTACATCATGGCTACTTGGATTGACCCCTATGAATGAAAAATTATAGCCAGCAAGTGTATTTCAGCAATTGTAAGTATTTTGAGGTACATTTGATAATGTCTCTATTGTATTTCGTAAGTGTTGATATACAAGTAGGAATATAATAGGAATAAGTATTTGTAACTACCATCTGCAACTTTAAAAAATCCCCTGTTCCATCTGTGAAAAAAAATATAAAATATATATATATACATGCATGCATGCCCCACAACATTTTAAACCATTTCTCTGCTTTTTAGAGAAAGTGACATGGAAAATAGTGTCTTTATTGTCCCTTTAAGCACGTTTAATACGAGAGGTACGGCAGTATAAACATTACTCCGCCATCCTATCTGGTGATTGGTAAGTGCATGCACACTTACCAATCGTCGACCCGATGTATCGTGCCTGACGACACAACTGGGCAGGCATTTACATGTGCTTACCTAGTTGTGATGTCAGTCACCGCGGTCTTTGCAGCAAGTATCAGGCAACGGCTGACTGCCCTTACACACTGCACGATGTATCGATATATCTGCCGATATATTGGCTGTCCTGCACAGCCGACACGATATGTCTGTCAACGACGTCGTTCAGACATATCGTTGATACACACCCGCCAACGCGCCCACAATATATTGGCCAAGGTGTACCCAGCATAACTTTGTGAACTAAAAAGTGTGATTTCTTCCTTTTAAAGCTGTGTTAATTTGATTTTCTAATTGAATGCCAAAAAGTGGTGAAACCTAATTCATCGGTAATTGTATTAGTGTCCTCACCACTGGCTCAGTTGCAAGTAAAAGGTGGTAGTGTAGCCCCTGCCTAGCCTGGGGCTGCTACATGCACCTGTTTGTGCTGGGGCTCTCTTGGTTCTGTTGCAAAAATAATTTGCCAAATTATAATGGAGGTTATTGATTGGGCTTCCTTCTATAATCCCCCCATTCCACCTTGGTTTTCTGCCAAAGATATAATATAAGGGGAGAAGAACAGGGACCAATATCTGGACCTGTCCCTAACAATTTAGGATAGTTGGCAAGTGACCCAACAGCACTTTCTACTTCAGGGTCCATAGGGTATCCACAGGATACCTTGGGTATAGGTGTGACGTCAGTCATCGGGCACCAAAGAGTTAAGCTTTCATCCTCCCAGGATGCACTAGGTCCCCCTCCTATACCCCGCCCCCGAGCCAAGGCATCTCAGTTTCGTTTGGTGCCCGGCCGTAGTCGGAGGCACCTGCTAGAGGGGGGCTTAGAAGAGCCCCTGAAGCTTTTTCTTCATGCAGCTGTGGCTGCACATCTGGATGAACAGCATGGACAGTCAGTCCTGACGTCCATGCTGTCTTCCCTACACCCCGCCGGTACCAGAACGCCGGTACTGATCCGGGGATGCTGGTGGACATCTGGGGTCACAGCTAGCGGTGACCCCAGATGTTCCGGACCATGGCCGGATTCAAGGGGGACAGAGGTAAGCAGCGGGGTCCCGCGGGGGGTCCCCGCTGATCACATGGTCCTAAGTCCCCAGGCAGGGGGCTCCCAGGGGACTGGCTGCAGCGTGGAGCCAGGCGACCAACCTGCGCTTCCACTACCCCCTGGGACAGCGGACCGCAGCAGAGCGGTAGCGCTGCGGCGTCCCAGGGGTTAAATGCATGCCAGGGGAGCGCGCCTTCCCTGTCTCACAGCCGGCGCCTCCCCCGCTGCACACAGCCCTCTCTGCACTGTGCTGACTGGCCCTGTGTCAGCGCTCCTCCCCCAGGCCAGCCTTCTCTCTGCTCCTCGGTGGCCATCTTTTCTGAAGCATGGTGAACGCTGCTGGAAGCCTGCATTGGAAGCATCGTGGTCTGGGTCCCCCCGCATACCTCTCCTCCACTGTGGTCAGGTCTGTGTATGCAGCGCTGTGTCCTACCAGGCCCTGTGTCTGTGTAGTTGAATGATCAGCGCTGTTAGTGCAGGAATTGTTATTTCTCTGCATTGTATGTGTCTGTGCTAGCGCTGCTGCCTGTAACTTTTTTTCTAAACTGTCAGCTTTATACTGTCCCTGTTTTTTCTGCTAAGCCCTTGCGGTGCGGTGCTGCAGGGTGGTCTCTCGCCTCTTAAATATATAATTGGTGAGAGGGGTCACATACGTGGTGCCATCATGTCTGAAAGTGATTTTCCCCTCCGGCTACAGTGTACTACGTGTAAAGTACCGTTAGGGGAGGGTAGCGCGGAGGGCCTCTGCCGGCAGTGTTTGTCTATGGCGCGGCCTCTTACGGTTACTGCACCGGTACAGGAGCCGCCCTGGGCTTGTTTCGCTCAAGCGCTTACAGCCTTAGTGGGCCAGTTAGCTCCGCAGCCCGCGTTTACACCGATGGGTTTGTCCCAGCAGTCAGTGGTGTCGTCACCCATGCAGGGTTTCCCACGACAATTGGTGGTACCCCACAGTCTCCCTATTTCCCCGCTCCCGGTTTCTCAGGAGCCAACGTGGGTTAACTCTGTACAGCACTTGTCGGATGTGTTGCAAGGGGAATCTGTGATGCGGCCGCATAAACGGCCGGTGGCGTCTCTGTCGGCTCCTTATGAGGATGACGAGGGGACGTCTGATGATGGGGAGATTCTGGATCCTTACGATCAGGAACCTCTCCATGCTAAGGACGCTGATGCTAAGTCCAAAGTATATATTCCTGGACTTATTCGGGCGGTCCGCACAGCCTTGGTGATTGAGGACGAAGTTCCCCCAGCGGCTAAATCTAAGTATGCCTTTTTCAAAGATGTGAAGGGCGATGCCACAGTCTTTCCTCTTTCGGGTCAGTTGGTGGACCATTTAGAGGAGGCGTGGAAACAGCCTGGCAAAAGATACCAGCCGCAGGGACGCCTGGCGGTGGCTTATCCGTTCGCGGATAATTATTTTGCAAAGTGGGAATCCCCTCCACAGGTGGATTCTCACGTGACCCGTCTTGTCCGTAGTGCCACATTGCCGATGCCATCCATGTCCTCCCTTAAGGATGCTACGGACCGCAAGGTGGAGATCTGCCTGGAGTCTGCTTATTCCCTTGCGGGGGGGCAGCACGGCCGGCTATGGCCATTTGCTGGGTTGCCAGAGCGATGGAGCGCTGGGCGGATTCATTAGAGGCTTCTTTTGATTCCGACTGTCCGGCCGAACAGGCAGAGTTGATTGGCAATCTCCGTGATTCGGCCACCTACATCAACGAGGCGGCCCTAGACATTAGTACTCTGGTGTCTAGGATTTCTTCAGCAGCGGTAGCTGCTCGTCGCACCTTGTGGCTGCGATCCTGGAAGGCGGACGCAGATTCCAAAAAGGGTCTGGAGGCGTTGCCGTTTACCGGAGAAGTTCTCTCTGGTCCGGATCTGGATAAGATTGTGGCCACGCTGGCGGCAGCCAAATCGGCTTGTCTCCCGTCGGCCGCTGCTCCTTCTGGTTCTGGACCATCGTCCTTTCGGTCATCTAGGGCCCAGGGCAGGCCCAGACCACAGTCGTTTCCTCGACAGGCTGGCCCTAAGAAATCGGTCAAGCCCCGGAAGCAGACATGGAGTACCAGACGTCCGGCCCCCAAGCCAGATGACAAGCCTGCGGCCTGACGGTCCGGGCCTCCCTTTGGGGGATCCCAGGGTGGGAGGCCGCCTGCTGCAGTTCGCCCAGTGTTGGTCGACCACTACGACAGACACTTGGGTTCTGGAGGTGGTCTCCCACGGGTACGCCCTCTCCTTCCGGCACAGACCCCCGGCTCGATTCTTCACCACGGGTCTACCATCAGACCGGAACAAGGCTACGGAGCTGCGGAAGGTATTGCACACTATGCTCCAGGCTGGAGTTATAGTGCCTGTTCCATTCTCCCAGAGGGGCCAGGGTTTCTATTCAAATCTATTTTTGGTACAGAAACCCAATGGGTCATATCGTCTGATTCTCAACCTCAAAGCACTCAACAGGTCTTTGCGGGTACCGACGTTTCGGATGGAGACCCTACGGTCCATCATTCTGGCGCTGGAACCTGGGGACTACATGGTGTCATTGGACATACAGGACGCTTACCTGCATGTCCCTATTCTTTTGCGCCATCAACAGTTCCTCAGGTTTGCAATCCGCAGCGACCACTTCCAGTTTCGGGCGTTACCTTTTGGCCTGGCGACAGCACCACGGGTTTTCACCAAGGTGATGGCGGTCATGGCGGCTTCTCTGCGGCTGCAGGGAGTCCGCATGTTGCCGTACTCGGACGACCTGTTATTGGTGGCAGGATCTCCAGAGCTCCTGTTACGCCACTTGGACCTGACCATTGCACTGCTGCAATGGCACGGCTGGCTAATCAACTGGCAGAAGTCCACTCTAATCCCGTCTCGGAGGATTCTGCATCTTGGAGCCTTATTGGACTCGGGACAGCAAAGGATCTTCGTGACGGAGGACAAGATCTCTGCTTTACAGTCAAGGGTGCGCAGTTGTCTGCACAGCCGCCGGGTGTCCCTACACTCGGCGATGAGGTTACTGGGCTCCATGGTGTCGGTGTTCGACATGGTGGAATACGCCCAGTTTCACTCCAGACCTCTGCAGAACCTGATCCTGTCCAAGTGGAATGGGCTGTCTCAGTCTCTGAAGTCCCAGACGATTGTGCTCACCCCGGAAGTTCGCCTGTCCCTTGCTTGGTGGTTACAGACGACCCACCTCAACAAGGGACGTCCGTTCTGGGTTCCAAATTGGGTCCTGTTGACAACGGACGCCAGTCTTCGGGGCTGGGGAGCGGTTTTGGGTCCACACTTGTTCCAGGGCAGGTGGACGCCGACAGAAGCGGAGCTTCCCATAAATATCTTGGAAATCCATGCGGTCTTCAATGCTGTCCAGCAGGCACATCGGTTTCTCCAGGGTCACCCGGTACAGGTCCAGTTGGACAACGCTACCACCGTGGCCTACATAAACAGGCAAGGAGGAACCCGCAGTCGGGCGGCTCTCGTAGAGGTCTCTCGGATCCTGGTTTGGGCGGAGCGCAATCTTCCGGCCATATCAGCGGTCTTCATCCCGGGAGTGCTAAATTGGGAGGTGGACTTTCTAAGTCGCCAGGACGTTCATCCGGGGGAATGGTCCCTGCACCCGGACGTTTTTCAACTGCTGGTGGACAGGTGGGGTCTTCCAGAGATCGACCTCATGGCGTCCCGGCACAACAACAAGTTGCCGGTGTACGGGTCTCGCACAAGAGACGAAGGGGCGTCTCTGGTGGATGCTCTGTCCGTCCGGTGGACGTTCCGGTTTGCATACCTGTTCCCTCCGGTCTCCCTTCTTCCACGGGTAATCCAGAAATTCAAACAGGAAGGAGGGATGCTCCTGTTGATAGCTCCCGCGTGGCCCAGACGGCACTGGTTCTCAGACCTTCAGGGTCTGTCCGTGGTCAGTCCTCTGCGGTTGCCGCTACCACCGGACCTTCTGTCTCAGGGTCCTTGTCTTCACCCGGACCTGACTCGGCTGTCTTTGACGGCGTGGCTGTTGAGACGGCCATGCTGAGGTCCCGGGGGTTTTCCAGCTCTGTGGTGCGTGCCATGTTGCGAGCTCGGAAACCGTCTTCCGCAAGGATATACCATCGCGTGTGGCATACGTTCTTCCAGTGGTGTCGACCGAGAGGTTATGCACCGCGGGAGTTTCGTCTGTCTCGGATTCTCGCCTTCCTACAAGCGGGACTAGATCATGGGCTTCGCCTTGCTTCTTTGAAGGTACAGGTTTCGGCCCTGTCTGTCTGGTTTCACCGTAGGATTGCTACAATCCCGGATGTGCGCACCTTTATGCAAGGTGTTGTCCGCATTCAGCCGCCCTTTGTTCCACCTGTGGCGCCTTGGGATTTGGCTGTGGTCCTGAGGGCTCTCCAAGGACCGCCGTTTGAACCACTGGGCTCAGTGGATCTTAAATGGCTAACAGCTAAGACTGTTTTCCTTCTGGCTATTGCTTCGGCCAGACGTGTTTCTGAGTTAGGGGCTCTTTCTTGTAGACCCCCTTTCTTGGTTTTTCATGGGAACAGGGCAGTGCTCCGCACTCGGCCCGAGTTTCTTCCCAAAGTTGTTTCCCAGTTTCATGTTAACGAGGAAATCGTTGTTCCGGCCTTTAACTCACCGGGTCTTTCCGTTTTGTTTGTTTGTCCTCTATGGCTTCCGTAAAAAGGGTTGGCCTGCTTCAAAGCAAACTTTGGAAGCCTGGATCCGTATGGCTATTTCTGAAGCTTATCTTCATGAAGGCCTGCCGGTTCCTCCTTCTGTGAAGGCTCATTCCACTAGGTCTGTGGGTCCTTCGTGGGCAGCTCGACGTGGTGCCTCTGCAGTCCAGATCTGCAAGGCTGCTACGTGGTCCTCTGTCCATACCTTCGTGAGGTATTACAGGTTTGACACCTTCGCCTCTCAGGATGCTTCCTTCGGGCGGCGGATTCTCCTTTCTGCACAGGAGCGTCCCCACCCTTAAAGGATACTGCTTTGGGACATCCCCAAGGTATCCTGTGGATACCCTATGGACCCTGAAGTAGAAAATATGAGATATGGTAAGAACTTACCCTTGTTATCTCTATTTCTACGAAGTCCATAGGGTTCCACAGGACTCCCGCCCTGTCGCACCTGTGCTGCAGATGGGCTTTGCTCTGGTCACCGGTTTTCCGTCTCCCTCTGGTGAGAATGTGTTTCTTGTATGTGTCCAGATCTTTTTTCTCTCTCTTCCTTCTCCTCCTCCGGCCTATGGCTTGGTAACTAACTGAGATGCCTTGGCTCGGGGGCGGGGTATAGGAGGGGGACCTAGTGCATTCTGGGAGGCTGAAAGCTTAACTCTTTGGTGCCCGATGACTGACGTCACACCTATTCCCAAGGTATCCTGTGGAACCCTATGGACTTCGTAGAAATAGAGATAACAAGGGTAAGTTCTTACCATATCTCATATTTTTTTATTTTCTGCACCAGCTTTCAGAAATTTCTTCCGTTATGTGTTTTTTACTGTACAAAGTGCCACCAAGTAAGTCTGATACGTCATAAATAAGTTTGACCCAGCCAGGACAGGCACTACCACTAGGAATGCAAAGGTGGTTGGCTAGTGTGCCAAGGTTTTGGGACACCTAAAATACTGAATGTGTTACACAATGTAACTAATTCATAGTTATCCATGTTATATTGATGTTAAAACTACAGTATGTAATTGCTAAAATGTCCTGTATTTTTATTACCATAGTAACCTAATTCCTTGCAATGTCCATCAGGCTCCCAGAATAGAGGACCTCATTCAGAGTCGGTCGAAACGGTCGTACAGGAAAAGGGGCCGGATATTCAAATGATTCCCTCGCAAGTTGCGTCCCTAAGTTCGGATCGGTAGCTGGCCGACCAAGGGGAGGAAGCGGTCGGAATTCAAAAAAATACGCCCCCTTCTCGTACGCATTGCACGTCATCTCCGGGCATATAAGGATTAATCGAGACCATCGGGAACCATCGAAACTGGTCGTAGAGCTTAAGGTTGACCATACCCTCTCTTAAGCTCTACGATCATGTCAGTGTAAAAACCTCCCATGTCACATGTGCCATGACGCTACTTTGTTAATTATGCACTCCCATAAACCGTATGCACTCCCATAAAACGCCATTCGCATAATTAGGCACGCCTGCGTTCGGATCTCCACCCCCCCCCCCTGTTTTCAAGCACCTTCCCCTGTTACCACCCACAAACGCCTCATTCTGTCACTCAAACTACCGACCTGGCTGTGTTCAAGGAGAGGGAAATTTCTGATCGTAGCGGCTAGTTTGCGCACGCGCATTGCGAACTTTACGCATGCACAGTATAGCGAACATCGGCGTACGACCGCGCGGCCGCAACGACCGACTCTGAATGAGGTCCACAGTTCTTCAGCACTGATGCTTGCCTTTCTGTAAAGAAGGTGGAGACGTGCTTGTATTACAAATGTTGCATCATCACACGTTGCACACCTCAATGACTATGTCGGGATCTGGTCAAAATCCAGACACCTGTCAGAATCCCGATGCCGGCATCCCGACAGTAAGTGCTGGGGTTAGGGGGAGCGTTAGGTTTAGACACTAAAGGGGGGGAGGGTTAGGTTTAGGGAGCGGGGAGGGGGAGGTTAGCTTTAGGCACTAGGGGGAGAGGTTAGGTTTAGGCAGCGGGGAGGGAGGGTTAGGGGTCGGGATGCCGGCGCTGGGATTTTAACTTCCGGGATCCCGAGCGACGGCATCCTAGTGTTCACTCTAGCTCCGGCGGCAGGCAGGGTGGCAGAGCTAGAGAGGGCAACTTTGTTCGCGCGCGCGCCCGAAAAGGGGCATGGCCATGAAAAGGGGGCGTGTCTATAAGACGCGTCCCTTTTTCGTCATACTTGGGGGCGTGCGCCCGGTGTCTATTCTCCGGCGGTGACCGGGTCACCGCACATTTCTCCACCACGCTTTTTGCCCTCCTTCTGGAGGGCAGGGTCCTTTTTGCCCTCCAGAAGGAGGGCAGGGTGCCGCGCCTCGCTAAAATAGCCTGGCGGGAACGCTACATCCCGTACCCATCCCACTACTTCACAATATCAAGTATAAGGGCTAAATTTACTAAAGTGAGAGTTTTGAAAAGTGAGTTTTAGAAGAGCTGTTGCCCATAGCAACCAATCAGATTCTACCTATTATCTTCTAGAAGGTGCTAGTTAAATGTTAAGTAGAATCTGGTTGCTATGGGCAACATCTCTTCTAAAACCCACTTTTAAAAACTCTCACTTTAGTAAATTTACCCCTGAGTTATGGCATATAATATAATATGCGCTCATCAACAAGGGTCTTTTAATAGATGTTAATCCGCTTGAATTATCATGTGGTTTTGTAAAAGAAAACATAACCTCCATGGTGTAGATAAACTAGGGATGAGCGGGTTCGTATTTCTGAAATCTGAGCCCCCCCCGATCCGGGCCTGGAACCTAGTCCGGCTCGGGTTTTCCCGTCAGACTCTGTTCCCGGAACGAGACAAACCGTCATCCTCGCACTTTCGGATTCTTGCTGGTCTTGGATTCTATAAAAGGTCCCCGCGTTGGTGCCATTTTTCACTACGGCTATGGACAGTGAAGAGGGAGGGTGGGGGTTTGCTGTGCTGGTGCTGCTGTTGTCCATAGGGGCTGGCTGGGCTGTGTTGTGCAGTGTTGTTGTCCCATAAAGAAGGCTGTAGTCCTAAAGGGGTGCTGTAATGTTGTCCAGGGGGTGCTCTGTCCATCAGGGGTGCTCCCCCCCAAGTGCAAAAAAAATGATATCATTTTTTCTGTTTGTGTGCGCCTTAGCCACACGTGCATCAACAAAGTAGCAGTGCCAAGCGTGCGCCTGAGTCATAAGTCAAGGGCCGGCTGGTCTGTTGAAGGGCGGTGTAACCCCCAGAGTGCCCCAAAAAATTAAAACATTTTAAAAGTGTTTATTTTTCTGTGTTTGTGTGCGTATTAACCGCACGTGCATCAACCATGTAGCAGCGCCAAGTATATACTCTTTTTGGGGCCTAGTTTTTCAAACTGCCATCCTGTCTGCCACTGCAGTGCCACTCCTAGATGGGCCACATGTTTGTGCCCCCCACTTGTCGCTTAGCATAGTCATCCAGCTACCTCGGTGCAACCTTTTTGCCTAAAAACAATATTGTGAGGTGTTCAGAATAGACTGGAAATGAATGTTATTGAGGTTAATAATAGCGTAGGAAGAAAAAAAAAAAAATTCTGTGATTTTAGCTGTTTTTATGCTTTTTTCCAAAAAAAATCTAGAACCGAAACACAAAACCCAGAACCCAAAACACGGAAGGGTGGTTTTGGCAAAACCATTCCAGATCCAAAACACGAAGAAAGATCCAGACCCAAAACCAAAACGCAAAACACGAAAAGTGGGCGGTGCACTCCCCTGGGATAAACTGTTTACATTTACCTATATATAAATCACCATAATAAAAACAGCAAGTAAAAGATGTTACACAAGGGACAGGACAACACAGCACCTTCTGTATACCGGTGATGTAAAACCTGTGCTCACGGTTCAGTCGGTCAAACACTGTTCTATCCAGAGAGGTAACTAGTCAACAAGATGAGAGACCAGATTGGTCAAAGGGCCTGATTCAGACCCACTCGCGAGCTGCTGTCCGCTCGCAAGTGGGTCGATGTTCTGCACTGAGCATGCGCACGACGGAGGGAGCTCCGTTGTGCGCATGCGCCAGACGTGATGAGCGAAGGACTTTCCTTCGCTCGTTGTGTCTGATCAAAGGGGGCGTGCTGTCGATGTTGATTGACAGCACGCCCCCTTTGGTGGGCGTGCCGGGGGCGTGCCTCCCTGACGGGGGCGTTCCTAAGGGAACGCCTACCGTCAGAAGCCGGCCCACTGACATCACTAGTGATGTCAGTGGGAGTGATTTTGGCTCTGATAGAGCCAAAATCACTCCGGGCCTTGCGGTTGAAAACCTCAACCGCAGGCTCCGGCTCGCAGTTTCGATGGTCGCGATGGTCAAGACCATCGCGGCCATCAAACTGCACGCTCGTATAGGCTGTGGGTGGTGACCCACAGCTATACGAGCGTCCAGGAGGACGCTCCATAGTTATGGAGGACGGCCCTCATTCAGAGCGTGCGCTCTGCTCAGAGCGTACGGCTCTGAATGAGGGCCAAAGTCCATTGGCATGGAATGCCTGATGGTCTATATTAGTTTTTTTACAGACCCTTGAAATGAGTGCTGTACTGCACTATAGTATCCTGAGACAATGTAGATTTGATGATGTAGGAGTTGTGGATGTTGCAGTTAGCTTATGAGGCCAAAAACCAATGTGTTCAAAATTTTATTTATTCAAATAAATCACTGTAAGTTACTACAAGTAAATCGCTTATAATTAAGTCCTGATCAAATTTTATTTTTGTTTCCAATATATCACATGCAATATAATTTATTTAGGCTTCAGTTACACACTTAGCCAGTTCAGAGCATATACTCGTATAAGGAAAGTAGTGGATGTGTGCAAAGGAGGGGCTGTGTAATGGGATCCAGCAAACGTTCAGGGCTTTGTCTTATGTTTGTAGGGCTGGAACTGGTGTACCCTGTGACTCAGGTTTAGTCTGCCCTTCTTTCAGCTGGCACATGAGTGGCAGAGTACCCAGCACTTGCACATTGTAATGCCTCAGGCTGGTTCCTGTCTGTCTTCCTCATTGAAATTGATGCTTTGAACTAGCTTAGTTATGAGATCCTGCAGGAGCTGTGACCTCTGCTTTCCCACCTCTAGGACACTGCTGTGATCCACAGACTCCTGTGTATCATACTCCTGTGCCACCCGGTTAGTAATCAGTGAGAGCCCAAATACTCGCATCCCACAATGCTTTGCAACCACAACTTCTGGGGCTGTACTCATACCTGCAGGGAGAAGAGTATTAACTCAGGTTAGTATATTATAAAATAAGTATTTTATTGTAATTTGAGTCAGATCACCTTAAACCATATTTTTTGTGTTACAAGTCAACAGTTTAAAAAAGAAAAAAAAAAACAATTCATGCCGGAAATGGTCCCATTTTGTTGGATTTAATAAGAGATTTTGGAACTTCTAAGCAATATAATTATGCAATATTTGATTATAACTGCATTATGTTAGGAGACATCTCCCAAGCAGGTCCGGCGCTAGGTTTCTCAGCGCCCAGTGCTCTCCTGTGCTGCACTGTTGCCCCTAACCTCCCCCGCTTCAGGCTGTGCCGCTCCGGACGACGGCCCTGCTAGCCCGTGTTTTGAACCGCCACTGCTCTCCCAAAAACCCAAAATACAGGTTAGTGATCCTGGTTTTCCCTATTTTCTCTGAGTCCTGGTGAGAAGAAAAAAATGTTTTTGGTGTAGTTGAGTGGATTAGGGGAAGTAGTTCTTAATTTGACTGGATAAGTAGTGGAGGGTATGTCATAGGCCTGATTCTGAGATGGGAATAAAGCAAAAAAGAGAAGTAACTTACACCTTGGCAAAACCGTGCTGAACTGCATGTGTGGCAGATTTGTAATGTGCAGAGAGATTTATATTTGAAAAGTGTGTGTCCAAACAATTTCTGTGCAAAAATAAAGCTGTGCAGCATGCAAAACCAGCCAGCATTTCCAGCTCTGAAACTGTGGGTCCCCGATACCTGGTGCAGGCCATGCCCCCTCATGATGTCATGCAGAGGGGGTGGGGTCACATTCGCCGGGAATTATAGCAATGCCCGGAGCATCTTCAGGATGCTCTGGGGGGCTGTAAGGGCAGCGGTGTGCATGTTACAGTGGCACTGCTGCAGAGATCCTGGCGGCGGTACCCTGCTAGCCAGATGCAGGGACCGTGGCTGTGCTGCTCATAGGGTCCTACGCTCTGTGCAGCAGCACCACTCGCACAGTATTTATCCTGCTTGCAAAGACAATAAATGCACTTCCACCCCTTGCAGACCCCATGTGTCTACAATGTGGACACCATGTGGCTATTTATAGAAACTTGTTTCACCTGCTTTGTAGTATGTTGAAAAAAGTTATTAGGCCACTAAATGTTCTGAATCCGATAAAAAAACAGTCTGATTGGGCATCCAATCAGGAGTAGTTTTTCATAGGACTGCTCCTGATTGGCTGCCATTTATAAGCTATTATTGGCTTTGCAATCTTAACTCATCTGCGTTGGGGAAGCTCAATGAGTCAGATTTTTTTTTTTTCCCTTAAACTACTTTGCTTCAAGAAAGACCAACTAAACTACAGAAAATATAGGGGAACCTGAAAATAATAAGAAAAGTAAGGTGGCAAAAAAAGTTTATCACAAAGTTGGGGGAAATATAATTATTATTTTAATTGTTAAGGGGACAATAGTATTTTTAAGGTATAGGAGGAACAAATAAATTTAACTTAACACACACACACATACATACACATAAATACAGTATATACTTTTTATGTAAGACACACACACTGGGTGTGTTATGTTTGGTTAGTGACTTATGGTAAATTAAGCTGTTGCAGAAAGGTAGGCAAATTGATAAAATATTTCCATCTACTCTGACTTATTATAACCCCCTACAATTTCTGAAGCCAACAACATGTGTTTATGTATCCTGCAGCTTTGGGCTGACCGGCAATAGACCTTTTTTATCCTATATACAGTAGGATGAACCTGTCATAAAGGGTCATTGATCATTTAACCTGCAAAATGTTTTTCAAACTCAGCCTTGAAACATCAAAGCATTTACATAGGAGAGTAGGGTCATTACATGTCAAGTGGATCAATTTTGAAGATCGTCCCCACCTGCTAATTGTGCACTTTGGAGTCGGCGACAGTTGCAACCAACCGCAGTTTAAAGGGCCATAGTTTTGCTACTATTGCATATTGTTAACTAACATTTTTCCAAAATCAGTCTGACATACAGTATATGCCAACCTTCATGTAACATTTTATCAGAATTGAAGATGGTCAGGTGGGAAGCCCTGGTCCACTTGACATGGAATGACTCAGTATTTATGTGAGTGGTTGTGTTTGTATTAGACATGCTGTACCAGTTACCAGCGACTTATAGGTGATTTGACTATTAGGCGTGAATTAAATGTTCAGCTTCTTAACAGAATTTGGTTTGTATCTAAAATGGAGTATATAAATAGTACCCAAAACAACACTGTGGAAAAGTTTCACCCAGTTTAGTTACCTTGGTATAGTACTCATAGCGCAACCCTTCCTGGCCTCGCTTGACCATATATTCTCTGTTCCTACCATCTTCTTTACTTATCCTTACTGGTGACCTCTCCCCGCTCTTTCTCTGTCCTCTTCGCCCCCCAACTCGCAACCCCCGTCTGATTCTTACTCTTTTTTTTTTTTTTTCTTTCTGATCTTCCCTCCTCCTTAGCTCCACCCAGTCTCTTTCTGTTATAACATCTACCCCAACCTCTCGGACTGCAGGGCGTATACATATAAGACTCAGGAGCTTATTCAGACCTGGTCGTTAGCTCTACGAGCTCGCAACCCGGTTGATGTTGCTCCAGTGCGCATGCGCGAGACCCGGCTAACGACGAATGATCCGTTGTTAGGGGTCTCGTAGCAGACGGGGCGAGCTGTCGATGTTGAGTGACAGCTCGCTCCGTTTGCTGGGCGGGCCGGGGGCGTGCCCGACCAAACGGAGGCATGCCTCTCGGAACGCTTGCCGTTTGGGGGCGGCCCCATTGACATCATCAGTGATGTCAGTGGGGAGCTTCCTGCACTAACAGAGCAGGAAGCTCCCTGGGGCTTAAAGTTGACGAGACCCTACCTTAGGGCCTCGTCGTTAGCCCCGATGGTCTTGACCATCGCGACCATCACCCTTAGCGGTCGTTAGAGCTTTGGGTGTTAACCCACAGCCTAACGACTGACATGGAGGCGGCCGTTCAGGATGCAAGCGGCCGCCCTGTTTCAGAACGACCACTTGCATCCTACGACCGCCTCTGAATGAGGCCCTCACTCCCTCCATCATTCGAAATCTCATTTGCAATCCTCCTCATACCTCAAGACCATATGGGGATCTAGCTCTCCTAGTCCACACACACACACCTTCTACCTCTTTCCTGTTTGTCTCTCTATAGGGCCTACCTGCACCATACTGTCTCTCCATAAATATACATGATGACTTTACTGGTTATACCTATTGCTATTTGTGACCTCCCGTATTATGCTTTTAGTAACTCACCTAGGTTCCAAACTGTACTGAATACTCCTATTCTCAAGTTTACATTCTACACTAGTAATTTGATTTGCTTTTAACAGTCTACAAGTGACTTGGCTACATATTATCTATACTTTCCTATCATTTGCTGTAATGTATATGAAATGTGTACTGTGTTTTTCAGGGAATCGGTATGAAATACCGATGAACGGGATGCCGGCTGTCAGTACACAGACAGCGGCATCCCAATGGCTCAAATACCAACAGGGGAATGGTAAGTAATGTTCCCCTGTCCTATTTACCCCCTAACCCTCCTTTTCTGCACCTTTATCCTAACCCTCCCGGTAAATGCCTAAACATAACCCTCCCCCCTTAGTGCCTAACCCTAACTCTCCCCCCTTAGTGCCTAACCCTAACCCCACCGGTGGTGCCTGAACCTAACTCCCCCTGCCCGGAGCCCAACCCTAACCTCCCCCCTCCCGCAGCCTAACCCGAAGTCTAAAACCTAACTCTCACCCCTTCCCTGCGGCTGATACATACCTTTCCCCGGAGTCCTTACAGTCGTGATGTCATCTGCCGGGATGTTGGTTTCGGCATCCTGAGTCATGTCTGTATTTCGGCACCGGTGTTGTCTCGACGATCGGGATTCCAGTGCCGGGGTTTCGGCAGACGGCATCCCCGTTGTCGGGATCTTATCGGCATCCCGTTTTTCAGCACCTTTGTGCTCACAGTGAAGCTACACCTTTTGTTATATTCTTGGTGCGCCTACTCATGTTATTTCCATGTGGAAGGAGGGACATTTGCTACCTATGCGGCATTGGTACATCTCACGTTTTCAGCCAACTCTGCATAGATTGCAAAATGCTCATTTTTTTATTTTGTACATTTTATGCTGGTGCTTAGATGCAAATTGCGCCCAACCCTTAATGAGGTCCAGTGTGCTTTGAAAAATGTCATTGTTTGGTAACGCTAAGCATCTGTGCAATTTTGATAGGCAAGATGATGCCTTTTGCAGAGGAGCACAGGATTAATTGCTTTTACTACCGATGAGGGTTCAGAGCATTCCCTATACATGTTGATGTGAGCTTGGCATCACTATATTGTAAAAGTCTCATATTTTAATTAATGGAGTATAAGGGTTAAAGATGGGGTCAATGCATTCCCCATTGTGCCCACTGACAAAGTGCATTGTGCAGAACAAAGGGACATGATTTTATTACTACCTTAAAGGTAATGTTCTCAGCTACATTCATTAAGTGCATTATCATCAAGTGGATTATCCAGTGCTAATGTTGCAATTTATTTGTTGATGCAATTGTGGCATTTGAAATAAAGATAGCTCAGCGCTAGGGTCAAACAATTTTGTAAGAAATAATTAACGTTCACTTTAATAAGGGGTGGGTGGTGTATTTAAACTAGGGGCCTCATTGAACGCAAATTCCTGATAGTCTTGAATCTGCGCGTGCACAGGACCAGTTCTGCACATGTGCAGTAATGGGTCCCGCGTGATCGGGCACAGAGTGGCAGCAGACTGTTAGTGATTGACAGTGTTCTGCCATTAGTGGGTGGGGAGGGGGCGGCGACGACGGCGGCCTCCTTTTTCCAAATGGAGGTATGTCATCGCGATTGGGGGGGAGGGAAGAGGCTAGGATCTCCCTCGTTAGACGGAGATTTCCTGGCTTCATTTGGACATCTGCAATGGCTGGCCTGTGTGACCCCATGGTCACTCAGCCAGCTGAGGATCACGCAGATGATCCAATGCTGCGTCTGTGGACGCAGCTCGGATCATTAATGATGCAGGAGGCATGATGCCTCCTGCTGCATTAACATAATAGCAAGGAAGGAATTGGAAAGCTGCCTGCGAGCAGCTTTGCAATTCCGTCCAGTGCTGAATCACCCTCTTTATACTCCTTGCAAACTACAGTCATAAACCTCCAGGTGCATGGAGGCAGGCAAATGCTTGTTTATGCATTAACACAGCAACACAAATAGGAAAACCAGGTACTACCACTCACTTTAATTCACATCACTCACCCACAGCATCCGCACCCATCATATGCAGAAATCTGGCTTCTGCTACTGACTCAAAGTTTGGCCCCCCAACCATGCAGTAGACCCCCTCATGGGTGTGCTCTGCCTGCCCAAGCCTGCTGGCGATTTCCAGGGCAGCGGAACGCAAGTCACAATCATATATATCCCAGAGGGAGGGGAACCGGGGACCAAATCTGCAAGACAATAACACAGGACATTGCACCATTATAAACTTGTGATACACTGCAAATCACCACACCATTCAAGGCCTACAGAACATCTCACCGTTGTAAACTTGTTATACCCTTGTCACACTATAGTAATGAAACCTGCAAAGCCCTTCCCAATAAAAAATCATGTCTACTTCAACATTACTTTAGCTACTCTTCTGACAACATGGCTGTGTATCTCACCAGTATACGACATGTGATACTAACAATATACATATTCCACATTAGAGCAGAGCTAGACAAGCTGTGGTTTTCAGCTGCTGTACAACTGTATGGTTCCTCAACGTCTGAAGAACTATAGAGCTTGGCCTTTGTTAAAACAAGACAAATACTATGTACAAGAGAATTTTTCTCTACTCTCACCTGTCATCATTTGGACCTCGTAGAGGGTTCAAGGCAGCCAAACCCGGCATATTGATATGATCTCTGATTATCATAAGGTCACCTGGCTTGTACGTTTTACAAAGTGATCCTGCGGCATTTGTTATTATCAGAACCTTGACCCCCAGCAGCATAAACACTCTGATCGGGAAAGTGACCTAGAGACATGAGCGGAATGTGAAAGATTGGTGGGACAAAGGTCTGCTATGTAAAGGGGAAAGTTGGGAGTTTATTCACTGGCAAATAGCAGAAGAAACACAGTATTCAGAACAAGACATACCGAACAGCTTTACATACTGTACTATTCCATACATGTAGGGCCAAATGTAATAGGGTGAGAGTTTAGAAAATGTGAGAGTTTAGCAGTAAACTCTCACATTGGTTGAATTTTATCTTCAAAATGGGAAAACACCTGGATGAGAGCTTAAATCTTGAGAGTTTTTTTAAATCTAAAAAGATGCGAGTTTTCATGTTCTCACTCTATTACATTGGCCGAGTTTAAAAAGTGTGAGTTTTACTGCTAAACTATCACATTTTCTAAACTCTCACCCTATTACATTTGAGTATGCAGTCGGGAAGCCGGCGGACCTAATCCCGACAGCCGGCTTCCCGACTGCTTTATCTCGATGAGGGTTAAATGACAGGCGTCTAAATCTAGATGCCTGTCATTTTACTGACGCCGGGAGACCGACGCCCGGCATTCCGATCGAAGTGATGCCGGGCTCCACTGCGGACAGCCGCGGGGGGGGAGGGTAAGGGGGGTGCCTAACCCTAAGCTCCCGGGGGGATTTAGGGTTAGGCACCCCCCTGGGAGGTTAGGGTTAGGCTACGGGGAGGAGGGTTAGGGCTAGGCACCCCCGGGGGAGACTTAGGATTAGGCACCCCCCCCCCGGGGGACTTAGGTTTAGGCGGCGGGGAAGGGGGGTTTAGGTTTAGGCACTGGGGGGGAAGGTTAGGGTTAGGCACCCTAAAGGAGGGATAGGGTAGGGGTTAGAAATAGGTTAGCTAATACTTACCTTTGACGATCGGGATTCCCTCCTCTGCCGGCCTCCTGGTGTCGGGATTCCAACCGCCGGGCAGGGGTCCGGCGGTAAATCATACTGCTTCCTTACATTTGACCCATAGAGTCAGAGCAGACACTGAGAATTACTCCCATTTTACAGTGGGAAGTGGGACTGTGCAGTTATTCAAACACAGAATAAGAGCAGATACTGAAAATTACATCCACCATGCAGAACAAGAGAAGTGGTATTATACATTTGTTAATACATAAAGAATAAGAGCAGATATTTAGAATTAGAAAAAACTAAGCCAATATCCAGACTTGACTAGGGTAATAGATATATGGTAGATACTGTTGCAATCAGAGACATAGCTGCCTGCACGCAGAAAATAGAGTTGAATGCACTCTTAAGATTGAATGGGTTTAAAAGAAACTGAATGATGATAACCAAGATGTCGCACACAGTTGGTGAGTTTATTAAAAGGACACATGACATTTCCTACTTTCCACAGTGAATGTCCTTCATAAACATGGAAACGGCCTTTCATGCAGACACATGACTTGCCCTGCAGAGCACCAAACACTAACTGTCCGGAGTGTCCAGCCACTGGAATGAAATTCATAAATGTATATGTTAATACACTGGATTCCTAATGCGGTTTAATATATTGCTCCAATATTTATTCCTACACCGATTTAAACAGAAAGAGCTCTACTGTAAATGCATATTCCTAAGTCATAATAATTATCCATTTAACCATGTACTGTACAAAAGTTACCCCCTAAATGTAAGTAAGTGCTGCCCATTGTGATATATACCAGTGCTTGCTGGAAAGTGGGGAATCTGGCTGTAATCAAAAGTTTTTGGGTTGCTCAAAGTATCCGCAAGAAGCCCCAGGCCAGAGCCACAGATGATGGCAATATCTGAGGGAGACTGCACACGGTCCAAGAGCCAGCGAGCTGTCTCCTCACAGGCTTCATATCTGTGAAGTCAGAAAATGCGAGAGTTAGCAGGTCCAGTACAGGGAATAGAAACATAGGTGTGACAATAGAGGCTTGTATGATCATGGAAAGAGCAGGTGAATATCAACAACATGGCAGAAAGGCAAAAGGAATTCTGAGGAAGGAGAACATTTGTTGAAACTTTGACCCTGAAAATAATTGATGAATTGAAAGCCAAATACAAATAGGGAACCTGTTACTGTTATCTTCCCTTTGCTGTAGATACCCTGATGGATTAATCAGAGGGTCAACCTGTGGACCCTGAAAAATTAATTATTTTTAAGTGGGTGGATAACAATAGCATGTCAGAGTGACCATTTGTAAAGCAGCTTTACAAGTCTACCCTATCAAAATATGGTAAGGCCAGTGATCTGGCTGTGCAATAAATGGATGATATATGATATCTCTCAAATATGGGGTACCGTTGTATACATGTCCATGATTACATATTATGGGTTCTAGAAAAGGTAAAGTGCGTTCACCACCAGTTTTAACTGAAAATCAGTACACAAAGCATTCTCTGTTGGTAGCATCCAGCTATATTGTTTGTAAATGAATGGGCGCCCAGCAACTGTTACTAGAAGTAGAGGTCGCCTTTGACAGCCTAGTTCGGGCAGTGCACACACAAAACGCCATTGCCATTTAGCAGCTGATATATATAGTATATATTGGTGAAGTTAAAAAAAGCTTGGCTTTAAGGGCTGCCCGTTGGAGATTCCTGTGTAATTTTTTTTTTAAATATAGTCAATAGTGTTCTCTGGATTTGCGTATAGGTTGGTAGATTTAGTTACTAGGCAATTGTTTTATGCGTGTGCAATGCTGTTGGAAGACTGATATATTTAGTTATTTTTTGGTACTTGTCACTAGCCATTAGTGGTAAACCAGCAGGAGCAAATTGTGCTTACATCAGACTATTAGGCATGTGCTCTGTCTGCTAGCAGGACTTAAACACAAACATGCAGAAGTAAGTAATCAAAGTATAAGTAGCTTTTGTTCTGTTCTTGGAATCTACAGTATACTGTATATGAGAATATCTGTAGTATGTAACTGTATGTATCTGTCTAGTTGGATCAGAGAAATGGTCTTCAGAGTTAGTAAACTACCTGCAAAATATTAGTGAACTTTCTAAAAGACTAATTACACTTTACTGCATAATACCGGCTTTATAGTTAATTTTAAGTTCTGTTTTATCATAAAATAATGTACTCTTGCACCAGAATGAGTCATCCTTGTAGGACACTTACTTGAGATCTTCTTTGCTGTGCATGAGTTCTTTCTCTCCCATTGTTTGTGGAATGAGTCCACATATGACTGATCCAGCAATATAAGGATGTATAATATTGCCTGAGGCTGCAGTTAATCATTTGCATGGGACAGGCATAGGGTTTGGGTGGGTGGTACAGTAACTTTGGATTGATCATAGAATGTAACAGTGCAAATAGCTGCTTATTTCACTGATAAGCCATTTAGCAACCATACCCTGGTAGTACCGTTAGAGAAGATGTGCTAGCAGTGGCGAGTTTGACATTGAAAATGTCAACAATGAGAACTGGGACAGTGACTTAGAACCTGGCATGACGACTTGCTAATAATGCTATTTAAAGCATTCTAACAGTGTCAGCTTTACAACTAGTATTAGTACACTAATTTAGTATTCCAGTCAGGGGTGTACCTAGAACTTTGTGGGGGTTGGGTACGGGAAGCTGACGCTTGGGTTCCCGGACGGTCAGAATCCCGACACCGGCATTCCGACAGGGTTAGGATACCGACACCTGTCGGCTGGTATCCTAACTCTCCCCTGTGCCTAAACCTATCCTCCCCCCTAGTGCCCAAACCTAACCTCCACCTCCCTGCATTCTAAACCTAAACCTCCCCCCCTTAGTCTAACCCTAACGCTAACCTTGCTACTTACATTCGGGATTCTGATGCTGGCATTCTGAGCGTGGAATTCCTGCGGTTGGAATTATAACCGCATCCCCTTTGTGGGACCCATAGCAAAATCTTGTGCAGGTTTAGTCTCCCATATCCAAATATTCCGAAATACGGAATATTTTTAGTATGACTGAGATACTGAAATCTTTGCTCTCTGATGGTTCAACATACACAAACTTTGTTTAAGGCACAAAATTATTAAAAATATAGTATAAAATAACCTTCAGGCTGTGTGTATATAAAAAATAAAAGCACTCTGGACCTGATTCAGACCCGCTAGCTAGGCTGCGGTCGCATGTAGCCTGCCGATGTTTGCAATGTCGCATGCGTATGTCGCAGTGCGCGTGCGCGAACTAGTCCATGTGATCGGGAACTGTTCACTCGCAGCGCATAGCCACCTCGCTAGAATGAGTGACAGGACAAGCCGTTTATGGGTGGCGGCGGGATGGTCGCTGAAAACGGGGGTGTGGTGGTGCGAACGCAGGCGTGTCTGAGCGTCTTAACGCCGTTTCAGAGGTGTGCATAATTAAGACGTAGCGTCCTAATACACGTCACATGGCTGAATTACACACTGAAACACTCGCAGTGCATGCGGTAGGATATGGTCAGCCACAAGTGCTGCGTATGGGTCCGATGTTACTGATTGTTGCATACACTTTCTGGAGATGACGTGGGAAAGTGGGCATCTTAAGATAGGCTGGTGGGCGTCTATATACACACCGCGATTGCACTCCAAGACATAGTGGGCGTGTTAATGCCTTGTCGTGTGATCGCGGGATTTGCATACTTTGGCTGCGTGCAAACGCATCTAGTGAGCGGGTCTGAATCAGGCCCTCCGAGTTTAGATTTGGGTCCCATTCCCAAGATATTTCATTACTGTATGCAAATATTCCAAAATACATAATATTCCAATATCCATAATACCCCTGGTCCCAAGTATTTTGGATATGGGAGACTCAAGTATGCCCCTTCCCCCCAACCCTTTGAAACTCGTGGAACATTAAATAAGATTTTAAAATTGCCAAGGCACACCATCAGTTTTTTTTTAAATCAAATATAACATATTAAATATATGTTGATATTTGTTATTATATGTTATATTTGTTATTTTTATTTCTACTCATTTTAATGGAAATCATTTCTTTACTCACATAAGAATATCAGTGGGAAACCTGTACTTGGTGATGTCTCATGTCCAAGGTCAGATGGTTGACAAACACTGGCCCCCGCAGTAATAAAGAATTGTCCCCCACAGTACTTACACACACTTTGGCCCCCACAGTAATTACACATATTGTCCCCCACAACAATAAAATAGATAAAATTACACTGGCCCCTTCTTGTGAGTCAGTAGCTCTAAAGGAACTTCAGTTTTCCTCTCTCTCCCTTAGTGGTGGGAGTTTATGTAGAGGGAGTGTGGGAGCCTTTCTCTGTCATGGAGCATTGAGGAGCGGGGAGCAGCCCTTGGTGGGCGGGTAGGAAAGCGACGTGGCGTGCATGACGTATGTGTCATAGGTCATAGGCGGCGGCAGTAGGGTCACGCCCAGGCAGTGGTAACAGCTGAGCATGGTGGGTGGTTCAAAGCAGTGGGTGTGCCCCCCTCCCTAAGGCTCCCCCCCCCCTCCTTCCCTAGTACAGTTAGCGCGGCCAATGTTACACACTGACCCTGTGCTGGGGATAGGGCACATATGAGCCTGACCAGCGTGTCCCTTGTTCCAAGTGGTCCAATCCGTGCATGCTGGGTGCAGGAGGAACGGTGGGCCGGGGAGGAAGCCTGGTAGCAGCCACACCCCTTGCACCTACGGTAGTTACACCACTGGTTCCAGTGTTCTGTTTTTGGAGCAGAGCAGCACCATATGTAAAATTTACTAATATAATGTGGCTCTGCTTAGAAACAGCTATGTGGCTCTAGAAGTTAGTTAGTCTCCGCTGAGATGATGGAGGAATTTTGGCACAGGGGAGAGAGCAGCATACCAGGTGGCTTGGTAATAAGTAATCTGAATACCAATGTGTTCACACTACCTCCAGCCAGACCCCTCTTCTGGTCATGTCACCCACTGGACAGCTGTGCAGAGTGGCTATCCGGAGGCAATATGGAGAGAAGACGGGAAATGCGCTGTTCTTTTCTCTGTATTTATATTAGCAATATATTTTTCTCTATATATTTACTTTATCGGGTTGTGTGTACTCTCCTGCAGCCCATAGAAGCAGGAGGGAGAGCAGTGGGACACAATCCTCTTCTAATTGGATATGCTGTATGACCTTCCTGCAGTGTGCAAAGGAGGTCACGTAACGTGGAAGCCGCCCAACATATTCCTTTACCGTCTTATAAAGCAGAGTGGAGCACAGATCTGGGAGGGGCAGGCAAAGCTTCACTGGCAGTCCCATGGTCCACCATTTGCCCTCCACTGATGTAAGCAAATCAGTTAAATTGATCTAAAGGTGGACAATTTCTGTAAGTAGTCTGTTCATGTTTCAGTTTGATTATATAGGATTATATAAAGCAACATCAATACAGAATTGTTCTCAATGTAAGATCTTGAAGCACACCTAAATGTGTGCACAATACAAATAATAGGAAATGGCAGTTATTTACCAGCAGAAGCATCGTTCACTTGGAGCACTGTACAATATATATTTTTATATTTTCTATTTATTTCGCATTGTACTCTGGGCCTGATTCAGACCCGCTCGCAAGTGCTATGCGCTCGCGAGCGGGTCGATGTTTGGCCACTGTGCATGCGCACGCCGGAGCCGGCTCCGACATGCGCGAGAGCTGGCTAGCGACGGGCGCTCCGTCGCTACGGGTCTCACACCAAAGCGGGGCAGCTGTCGATGGTGATTGACAGCTTGCCCCGTTTTGGAGGCGGGCGGGGGGGGGGGGGTGGCTGGGCAAATGGAGGCGTTCCTGCAGGAACGCCTGTCGTTTGCAGGCGGCCCTACTGACATCACTCGTGATGTCAGTAAGTGGACTTCCTGCTCTATTAGAGCAGGAAGTCCACTGGAGCTTGCGGCCATGAGACCCTACCACAAGGGTCTCGTCACAAGCCCGATGGTCGCGATGGTCTTGACCATCGCGACCAGCTGGCCGCTCGCATAAGCTGTGGGTGGTCACCCACAACTATGCGAGCGGCCAGGAGGCCGTCTTTAAAAAAAAAAAAAAGTGACGCCCTAATTCAGAGTGAGCGCTCTCAAAGAGCGTCCGGCTCTGAATCAGGCCCTCTGTCTCCATGTTTAGGTTGCTATTATCAGTATCCTTATGTTTGGACGTTTGCACGTCACCGCTTCTCTTGTTCAGTATTTTGTAGTATAGAAGAGGGTTACAGTGCTACAACCTTTTGGTGGTGTTGGTTAGTGTTGTTTACTTATAGTCTGTGATGTAATGTGTGTTGCTATTTTTTTGTATTTGAGTTAATTTGCGTGTTTGGGGAGCATGGCTGAGAAGCAGAGGAGAGCGGCAGCACCCTTCCAGAGCTCTGTGCCTTGGGGGGATTTTATAGATCATTCGGCAGCCCTCCCTCCCTACTCCTGCCCAAATCCAACACCGAAGTGCCCCACCTGACGCTGTTTACTTTGGAGAGCGACAGACACCGCTCCCGAGGAGGAACAGTAAAGCATCCTGAGACCATTCATGTGTGGGGTTGCTTCTCAGCCAAGCGAGTGGACTCACTCACAATTTTGCCTAAGAACACAGCCATGAATAAAGAATGGTACCAAAGCACCCTCCAAGAGCAACTTCTCCCAACCATCCAAGAACAGTTTGGTGACGAACAATGCATGATGGAGCACCTTGCCATAAGGCAAAAGTAATAACTAAGTGGCTCAGGGAACAAAATATCAAAATTTTGGGTCCATGGCCAGGAAACTCCCCAGACCTTAATCCCATTGTGAATTTGTGGTCAATCCTCAAGAGGCGGGTGGACAAACAAAAACCCACAACTTCAGACAAACTCCAAGCATTGATTAGGCAAGAATGGGTGGCCATCAGTCAGTATCTGGCCCAGAAGTTGATTGATAGCATGCCAGGGCGAATTGCAGAGGTCTTGAAAAAGAAGGGTCAACACTGCAAATATTGAGACTCTGCATAAAATTTATGTAATTGTCAATAAAAGCCTTTGACATTCATGAAATGCTTGTAATTTTACTTCAGTATACCATAGTAACATCTGACAAAAAGGTCTAAAAACACTGAGGCAGAAAACTTTGTAAAAACCAATACTTGTGTCATTCTCAAAACTTTTGGCCATGGCTGTACATAGTGCATTCCTACTTATCAATTTACTCAGGGCATGGAGAAATTCTTAATGGCCCCTAACCCAGGAAAAAACCACAGAAACAAATCGGGTAAACGTGGAGATATTGCTATCCCTGCAGAGTCTTCATCGCTAGTCGAAATGTCATCTCAGCCTTCTCAGACGTCCTCTATGAGTACCACCACCTCACCACTCTCCACCCTGCCCCAATCAGATGCTCCCCCTGAAGACATGTTGAGAGCGATTAAAGATACGATGGCCCCAATCATGCAACAGAAAGCCGCTACGTTTGCGGCAGCTCTGAAAGAGGTGACAGCCCAACTGGAATCCACCGATTTACAAATGGTATCTAACAAACGGAAGATTGGTGAGCATGAACAAGATATCTTTGAATTGAAACAACAGGGGCCCTGACCTTATCAAATTCCTATACTCTGATCTACCACAGATTTTGGGGGTTGCTGATGTTATGCCTGACTTTACTGTTGAACAGTTTAGGATCTTCCTCCGATTCCTCCTGCCCATGCACTCTGATATTTTGCTGCTTGAACTCTGACTTTATGGACTGCTGCTCATAAACTGGGCCGGATCATGTGGAATAACCATCGCCTGCTCATTTTTCAAGACTTTGGCCGAGGTCACTAGGGCCCGTGAGGAGATGAGTCCTATCTGCTCTAAGCTTGTCCAGACACAGAGGAAATTTGCTCTTCTTTATCCTGCTAAGCTCAGAATCTTCCAAGGTAAAGACTTTAAACACTTTACTGTGCCCTCCGATTCCTTAATGCTTGGAAGAGGAGGAGGAAGAGCGCATGGCTATTCATGACTGATAGTCTTCCTTGATATACCTGCTAAGTATAATTTTCGATTTATTATATTGTCAGATCTTTGCACTGGACTCTCAGATACTATTCTGCTCTAATACGGTTAATACTCTAATTCTGTTATGCGCGTTTTCCAATGATGATATCTCTATATGGCTGCACTGTTATATTACTACCCTGGGATATCATTGTTGGAATTCTGTAGCATATTTAAAATTGGTATAATTTTAGCTGATTTTTCTCTTTAGATTTTTGTGCTATTGTAGTGCTTTTCATTTTAGCAATATTCCGGCATATTGTTATTGTTTTTTTTCTTGATATTGATATGCCTATTTGTACCCTTCTTTCTGGTACTCTATCTATTTTAATCAACATTATTGGGGGGGGAGTGGCTCTTCCTTTTTCTCGCATGTTTCTAAATGTACTCATACCGTGGATTATTTTTCCCACAACGCAAAGTAGGTATAAATTTTTTGCTAAAACACTTGCACCTTACAGACCCCTGGCGACTCCACCATCTGCTCGATAAAGATTATGCATTTTATTCAGCAACGCACAAAACCTATTCTAGAATAGACTACAGTTTACTTTCTTCCCGATTAGTCACTGCCGCTTTCCCCTCTCATATCGAATCCTTATGCCTTACGGATCATGCATTAATTTGGGCAGAAGCTGTGTGAGAGCGCAGCTTAGCATCCGGGTCTGAATGAGCTCCACAGTTCTGTCTCCAACATACAGTAAGAAAGGTTTTAGCGGTCTTATTTGATCCTGGATTGCGACTCTGTTCTTATCAGGAACGTCAAGCTAAATATGATCTACCACATTAACAATTTTTTCTATATTTACCAACTAGATACTATATTTTTAGTAAGATACCCCCTAGCACCAACTGTCTACATGCTAGTGATTGTGCATTTCGATCTATGCTCATACTTTGTGCTTCTATAAAATTTAAACTGAGATTCCTCTATGCTGATCTGTTGCCGTCAAATACAGATCAACTCTGGGCCGGCGTTTGGAAGGCCTGGTCTAATGATGTTCCTGTTTTTGAGCATCTGAAGATCTCTTTTCTACTTCAGGGTCCATAGGGTATCCACAGGATACCTTGGGGGTATAGGTGTGACGTCAGTCGCAGGGCACCAAAGAGTTAAGCTTTCAGCCTCCCAGGATGCACTAGGTCCCCCTCCTATACCCCGCCCCCGGGCCAAGGCACCTCAGTTTAGTTTGGTGCCCGGCCGGAGTCGGGTGCACCTGTTGGAGTGGGGGCTAGAAGAGCCCCTGAAGCTTATTCTTCATGCAGCTGTGGCTGCACATCTGGATGAACAGCATGGACAGTCAGTCCTGACGTCCATGCTGTCTTCCCTACACCCCGCCGGTACCAGAACGTCGGTACTGATCCGGGGATGCTGGTGGGCGTCTGGGGTCACAGCTAGCGGTGACCCCAGATGCTCCGGACCATGGCCGGATTCAAGGGGGACAGAGGTAAGCAGCGGGGTCCCGCGGTGGGTCCCCGCTGATCACATGGTCCTAAGTCCCCAGGCAGGGGGCTCCCTGGGGACTGGCTGCAGCGTGGAGCCAGGCGACCAACCTGCGCTTCCACTACCCCCTGGGACAGCGGACCGCAGCAGAGCGGTAGCGCTGCGGCGTCCCAGGGGTTAAATGCATGCCAGGGGAGCGCGCCTTCCCTGTCTCACAGCCGGCGCCTCCCCCGCTGCACACAGCCCTCTCTGCATGCTGCCGACTGGTCCTGTGGCAGCGCTCCTCCCCCAGGCCAGCCTCCTCTCTGCTCCTCGGCGGCCATCTTCTCCAGAACGCATGGTGAACGCTGCTGGAAGCGCTGGACGGAAGCATCGTGGTCTGGGTCCCCCCGCATACCTCTCCTCCGCTGTGGTCAGGTCTGTGTATGCAGCGCTGTGTCCTACCAGGCCCTGTGTCTGTGTAGTTGAGTGATCAGCGCTGTTAGTGCAGGAATTGTTATTTTTCTGCATTGTATGTGACTGTGCTAGCGCTGCTGCCTGTAATCTTTTCTTCTCTAAACTGTCAGCTTTATTACTGTCCCTGTTCTTTCTGCTAAAGCCCTTGCGGTGCGGTGCTGCAGGGTGGTCTCTCGCCTATTTAATACTTAATTGGTGAGAGAGGTCACATACGTGGTGCCATCATGTCTGAAAGTGATTTTCCCCTCCGGCTACAGTGTACCACGTGCAAAGTACCGTTAGCGGAGGGGGAGGGTAGCGCGGAGGGCCTTTGCCGGCAGTGTTTGTCCATGGCGCGGCCTATTACGGTTACAGCACCGGTACAGGAGCCGCCCTGGGCTTGTTTCGCTCAGGCGTTAACAGCTTTAGTGGGCCAGTTAGCTCCGCAGCCCGCGTTTACTCCGATGGGTTTGTCCCAGCAGTCTGTGGTGTCGTCACCCATGCAGGGGTTCCCACGACAATTGGTGGTACCCCACAGTCTCCCTATTTCCCCGCTCCCGGGTTCTCAGGAGCCAGCGTGGGTTAACTCCCTGACAAGTTCTGTACAGCACTTGTCGGATGTGTTGCAAGGGGAGTCTGTGATGCGGTCTCATAAAAGGCCGGTGGCGTCTCTGTCCGCTCCTTATGAGGATGACGAAGGGACGTCTGATGATGGGGAGATTCTAGATCCTTACGATCAGGAACCTCTCCATACTAAGGACGCTGATGCTAAGTCCAAAGTATATATTCCTGGACTTATTCGGGCGGTCCGCACAGCCTTGGTGATTGAGGACGAAGTTCCCCCAGCGGCTAAATCTAAGTATGCCTTTTTCAAAGATGTGAAGGGCGATGCCACAGTCTTTCCTCTTTCGGGTCAGTTGGTGGACCATTTAGAGGAGGCGTGGAAACAACCTGGCAAAAGATACCAGCCGCAGAGACGCCTGGCGGTGGCTTATCCGTTCGCGGATAATTATTTTGCTAAGTGGGAATCCCCTCCACAGGTGGATTCTCACGTGACCCGTCTTGTCCGTAGTGCCACATTGCCGATGACATCCATGTCCTCCCTTAAGGATGCTACGGACCGCAAGGTAGAAATCTGCCTGAAGTCCGCTTATTCCCTTGCAGGGGGGGCAGCACGGCCGGCTATGGCCATTTGCTGGGTTGCCAGAGCGATGGAGCGCTGGGCGGATTCATTAGAGGCTTCTTTTGAATCCGACTGTCCGGCCGATCAGGCGGAGTTGATTGGCAATCTCCGTGATTCGGCCACCTACATCAACGAGGCGGCTCTAGACATTAGTACTCTGGTGTCTAGAATTTCTTCAGCAGCGGTAGCTGCTCGTCGCACCTTGTGGCTGCGATCCTGGAAGGCGGACGCAGATTCCAAGAAAGGTCTGGAAGCGTTGCCGTTTACCGGAGAAGTTCTCTTCGGTCCGGATCTGGATAAGATTGTGGCCACGCTGGCGGCAGCCAAGTCTGCCTGTCTCCCGTCGGCCGCTGCTCCTTCTGGTTCGGGACCATCGTCCTTTCGGTCATCTAGGGCCCAGGGCAGGCCCAAACCACAGTCGTTTCCTCGACAGGCTGGCCCTAAGAAATCGGTCAAGCCCCGGAAGCAGGCATGGAGTACCAGACGTCCGGCCCCCAAGCCAGATGACAAGCCTGCGGCCTGACGGTCCGGGCCTCCCTTTGGGGGATCCCAGGGTGGGAGGCCGCCTGCTACAGTTCGCCCAGTGTTGGTCGACCACTACGACAGACACTTGGGTTCTGGAGGTGGTTTCCCACGGATACGCCCTCTCCTTCCGGCACAGACCCCCGGCTCGCTTCTTCACCACGGGTCTCCCATCAGACCGGAACAAGGCTACGGAGCTGCGGAAGGTATTGCACACTATGCTCCAGGCTGGAGTTATAGTGGCGGTTCCATTCTCCCAGAGGGGCCAGGGTTTCTATTCAAATCTATTTTTGGTACAGAAACCCAATGGGTCATATCGTCCGATACTCAACCTCAAAGCACTCAACAAGTCTTTGCGGGTCCCGAAGTTTCGGATGGAGACCCTACGGTCCATCATTCTGGCGCTGGAACCTGGGGACTACTTGGTGTCATTGGACATACAGGACGCTTACCTGCATGTCCCTATTCTTTGGCGCCATCAACAGTTCCTCAGGTTTGCAATCAGCAGCGACCACTTCCAGTTTCGGGCGTTACCTTTTGGCCTGGCAACAGCACCACGTGTTTTCACCAAGGTGATGGCGGTCATGGCGGCTTCTCTGCGGCTGCAGGGAGTCCGCATGTTGCCGTATTTGGACGACCTGTTATTGGTGGCAGGATCTCCAGAGCTCCTGTTACGCCACTTGGACCTGACCATTGCACTGCTGCAACGGCACGGCTGGCTAATCAACTGGCAGAAGTCCACTCTAATCCCGTCTCGGAGGATTCTGCATCTTGGAGCCTTATTGGACTCGGGACAGCAAAGGATCTTCGTGACGGAGGACAAGATCTCTGCTTTACAGTCAAGGGTGCGCAGTTGTCTGCACAGCCGCCGGGTGTCCTTACACTCGGCGATGAGGTTACTGGGCTCCATGGTGTCGGTGTTCGACATGGTGGAATACGCCCAGTTTCACTCCAGACCTCTGCAGCACCTGATCCTGTCCAAGTGGAACGGGCTGACTCAGTCTCTGAAGTCCCAGACGATTGTGCTCACCCAGGAGGTTCGCCTGTCCCTTACGTGGTGGTTACAGACGACCCACCTCAACAAGGGACGTCCGTTCTGGGTTCCAAATTGGGTCCTGTTGACAACGGACGCCAGTCTTCGGGGCTGGGGAGCAGTTTCGGGTCCACACTTGTTCCAGGGCAGGTGGACGCCGACAGAAGCGGAGCTTCCAATAAATATCTTGGAACTCCGTGCGGTCTTCAATGCTCTCCAGCAGGCACAGCGGTTTCTCCAGGGTCGCCCGGTGCAGGTCCAGTCGGACAACGCTACCACCGTGGCCTACATAAACAGGCAAGGAGGAACTCGCAGTCGGGCGGCTCTCGTAGAGGTCTCTCGGATCCTGGTTTGGGCGGAGCGCAATCTTCTGGCCATATCAGCGGTCTTCATCCCGGGAGTGCTCAATTGGGAGGCGGACTTTCTAAGTCGCCAGGACGTTCATCCGGGGGAATGGTCCCTGCACCCGGACGTTTTTCAACTACTGGTGGACAGGTGGGGTCTTCCAGAAATCGACCTCATGGCGTCCCGGCACAACAACAAGTTGCCGGTGTACGGGTCTCGCACAAGAGATGAAGGGGCGTCTCTGGTGGATGCTCTGTCCGTCCGGTGGACGTTCCGGTTCGCATACCTGTTCCCTCCGGTCTCCCTTCTTCCACGGGTAATCCGGAAATTCAAACAGGAAGGAGGGACGCTCCTGTTGATAGCTCCCGCGTGGCCCAGACGGCACTGGTTCTCAGACCTTCAGGGTCTGTCCGTGGACATTCCTCTGCGGTTGCCGCTACGACCGGACCTTCTGTCTCAGGGTCCTTGCCTTCACCCGGACCTGACTCGGCTGTCTTTGACGGCGTGGCTGTTGAGACGGCCATGCTGAGGTCCCGGGGGTTTTCCAGCTCTGTGGTGCGTACCATGTTACGAGCTCGGAAACCGTCTTCCGCGAGGATATACCATCGCGTGTGGCATACGTTCTTCCAGTGGTGTCGACCGAGAGGTTATGCACCGCGGGAGTTTCGTCTGTCTCGGATTCTCGCCTTCCTGCAAGCGGGACTAGATCATGGGCTTCGCCTTGCTTCTTTGAAGGTACAGGTTTCGGCCCTATCTGTCTGGTTTCACCGTAGGATTGCTACAATCCCGGATGTGCGCACCTTTATGCAGGGTGTTCTCCGCATTCAGCCGCCCTTTGTTCCACCTGTGGCGCCTTGGGATTTGGCTGTGGTCCTGAGGGCTCTCCAAGGACCGCCGTTTGAACCACTGGGCTCAGTGGATCTTAAATGGCTAACAGCTAAGACTGTTTTCCTTCTGGCCATTGCTTCGGCCAGACGTGTTTCTGAGTTAGGGGCTCTTTCTTGTAGACCCCCTTTCTTGGTTTTTTATGGGAACAGGGCAGTGCTCCGCACTCGGCCCGAGTTTCTTCCCAAAGTTATTTCCCAGTTTCATATTAACGAGGAAATAGTTGTTCCGGCCTTTAACTCACCGGGTCTTTCCGTGGGTGAGGCCTCTTTGGATGTTGTGCGGGCCTTAAGGACTTATGTTGACCGCACTTCTTCGTTTAGGAAGTCGGACGCTTTGTTTGTCCTCTTTGGCTTCCGTAAAAAGGGTTGGCCTGCTTCAAAGCAAACTTTGGCAGCCTGGATCCGTATGGCTATTTCTGAAGCTTATCTTCATGAAGGCCTACCGGTCCCTCCTTCTCTGAAGGCTCATTCCACTAGGTCTGTGGGTCCTTCGTGGGCAGCTCGACGTGGTGCCTCGGCAGTTCAGATCTGCAAGGCTGCTACGTGGTCTTCTGTCCATACCTTCGTGAGGTATTACAGGTTTGACACCTTCGCCTCTCAGGATGCTTCCTTCGGGCGGCGGATTCTCCTTTCTGCACAGGAGCGTCCCCACCCTTAAAGGATACTGCTTTGGGACATCCCCAAGGTATCCTGTGGATACCCTATGGACCCTGAAGTAGAAAATATGAGATATGGTAAGAACTTACCCTTGTTATCTCTATTTCTACGAAGTCCATAGGGTTCCACAGGACTCCCGCCCTGTCGCACCTGTGCTGCAGATGGGCTTTGCTCTGGTCACCGGTTTTCCGTCTCCCTCTGGTGAGAATGTGATTCTTGTATGTGTCCAGATCTTTGTTCTCTCTCTTCCTTCTCCTCCTCCGGCCTATGGCTTGGTAACTAACTGAGGTGCCTTGGCCCGGGGGCGGGGTATAGGAGGGGGACCTAGTGCATCCTGGGAGGCTGAAAGCTTAACTCTTTGGTGCCCTGCGACTGACGTCACACCTATACCCCAAGGTATCCTGTGGAACCCTATGGACTTCGTAGAAATAGAGATAACAAGGGTAAGTTCTTACCATATCTCATATTATCTAATAGGCCGCTTGTTACACGCTTTGTCGGTTCAGCTAAATTACAGGAAACGCACTTCAAGTTTATGAATAGGGCATATGTGCTGCAGGCGCAAAGACATGCCATCTCAAATGATGCCTCTAGTGTTTGTCCCAAATGTCATTGTTCCTCTACAACTTTTATTCACAATGTCTGGCAAGGCAGTGCTCTAACGTCAAAAAGTTCTGGTATAAACTTCACAGTTTTATAATGGATTTGGCGATGGTCACCTTGCCTTTTTTTGGGGACATTTTTACTAGCAGATTTTACACTTCGGACCCAAACCGGTTTACCTAAAGGTGCATACACACAGAGCGATTTTAAAGAGCGATTTGAACGATATCTTTACAGTTATCATTGAAATCGCTCATTTAAAAGGTCCCTAGCAGCGATGCGCGGCCACGTATGGACGTTAGCGATATCGTCCATCGGCCGCGCATAGGGACACGCGGTCGATGATCGTGGGTCGCTATAGTCGTCGGTAAGTTGGTGGTGTGCTGGATGATCAATATTGATCATCCAGCATACCAGGGAGGGTGTCATGTATACCGCTTTTGGCTGTACTGGTGACATTAGCTAGGAAAACCATATTACAAAGGCGGCTCTCTCCAAATCCACCGTCAATAGCGGAGGTGAAAACTGAGCTACTTTATGGGTAGTCAGCTGATCACAATTTTATATGAAAGATGCAGAGCTCTTGATGATTTCACAGAAAGTGGGACTGGTATTTGGAATATCTACCTAAAGAGACTTCAGAACATATAATGCATTTTTTGTATTGTATTTTGTATGCCAATAAAAAAAATGGTTTTTTTTTTTAAATAGTGTTTTGGGGTGGGAATAACGACACTGTACCTGATTTTGAGTCACAAGCAAGTACAAATGCGGCCGCATCTAGCAATTTTTAGCAAACTATTATACGCCACAAGCTGCATACGTATCTTTAAGTGTTTTCGAGAGATTTTGATCAGCATCTCAGTCTTTTCTCTGCAACCACTGAGTGGGCATTGCTGGGTGATTAAGTGGGCAGCAACAGGGCATTCTTACATAAGAGAAATGTTCTGTGGGTGTGTTCTGGGCATGTACAGTTGCATCCTATTCTATGTCGTGTGTGTGTACATAGTGACTGCCAAATTCAGTTGCATCTCCTGCACATGTGTAAGTGATGATAGTTGCTCTCTCAGACAGAGGACTTAGGTGGTGTGATTACATAGATCTGTACGATTTGGTATAAGGGAGTATAGTTGCATTAACATTCCGTTCACAGGGCCTGATTCTGTAAGGATCGTAATTGCAAAGCTGCACGCAGGCTATAGATATATGATGTACGCACGCAGCAGCTTTGCAATTGCCATCCTTGCAGATATGGTAATGCAGCAGGAGGCATCATGCCTCCTGTGCATTACTTATCTGAGCTGCGTTGTCCAACGTAGCATCGTTTAATCTGCGTACCTTTGGCTGGCTGCGGTGACCCATGGGGTCTCACAGCCCGCCGCAGTTTAGGGGAAGAGGCCAGGAAATCTCCGTCAGCCGACGGAGATCCAGGCTTCTTCCCTCCCTCGAAATGGTGGTGACACGCCTCCGTTTCTGGAAACAGAGGGCATTGCCGCCCCATCCCCGCCCACAAACGGCAGCAGACTGTCAATCACTGACAGTCTGCTGCCAGTTTGCGTACAGCCTCGCAGACCCATTCTGCACATGCGCAGAACGGGTCTGGCACATGTGCAGATTCCCAAACATCGGGAACCTGCTCAGGCCCACAGTGTGTTTACATTACGTGCAGCTCAGAATCAGGCCTACTGTGTGTTGTGGTGTGGAGATGTGTGAATCGTATTAGGACACACAATATGTAGTACAAAGAAGGGTGTTGTTCTACTGTGTGGTGTAGTATACTGTTTCTTATTATTACATGTGGTAATAAGTTACAGTATGCAATTCAACAGGGGATTTTTGTACTTCCTGTTCCTATGCTTTATATATGGACATATGCACAGTTCTTATAATACGTATAATTCTAAGAAGCTGTTTGTACCAATTCAGTCCACTGGAATCTGAGCCTAGTATTTGTTTTTATACTGTATGCATGAATATTTGTACAGTACTGCATCTTGGGCCTGATTCTGAATTGCATGCAATGCTGATGTTCACATAGCTAAGAGATTTTTTGCAGTTGCTCATGTGCGCACAAAGGTGATATTGTGATCCAGACAGATGGTATCAGAAATGTGATGGAAAAGTGATGGGCAGTAACTGTGAAATGGCTAGAAATGAAACCAAAAAATTATCCATTTATACCCCTTTTACACCGGAGCTAAAACCCGGGTTTTTGAAGGGTAAACCCGGGCAGCTCCCTGGTGTAAAAGGGCAGAGGGTTGGATCGCCGGGTCGAGTTACCCGGCAATCCAACCCAGGTAACTAGCAGGGTTTAACACGGGCGTAGCCCGTGAAACCCTGCTATGGGAACAGCGCACTCCGGGTCACGATGACCTGGAGTGCGCTGCTAGCCGGCCGATTGGTCCGGCTTCAGTGGCGCTTGGAGATTACGTCATCTCCAAGCGTCCACTTTCACTCCGCAAAAGCCGGGTCTATGCAGACCCGACTGCGGTGTGAGCGGCGCTGACTCGGGAATATCCCGAGTCAGCGCCGGCAAAATTCCGGGTCTGATCCGGATAGGAACTTTGTTCCAACTCCGGGTCAGACCCGGAATTTAGGTGGAAAAGGGGTATTAGTGGAGTGTCACGGGTTTGTTAAGGCAAGCGGCTGCATTCACAGACACACAGCCGCAGGGTATACAGAGAAACTGTCATAAGACTGGTGGAAGTCATACTTGCCCACTCTCCCGATTCGGCCGGGAGCCTCCAGAAAATCGGGTGCCCCTCTCAGCCCCCCCTCACAATTTCCACAAAAAACCCCGCAACAGGGGAGGGCGATGACTTGATTCGCAGCTGAATTGCGTCATCGTGACCCCACCCCCTACTTCACAATGCCGGAAATATTGGCATTGTGTAGAGGGGGCGGGGCCGAAATTATGCAATTTTGTGGACATGCCTCCACTCCGCCCCCGTTAACGAGAATTGTCTCGGGCCACGCCCCCTTATGCAGCGCCACGCCACCCTGCTTTACTGACCTGGCTGCTTCCTCCCGGAGCGAACTGCCAGGATGTCGGCAAGTCTGGTGCAAGTATCGATGGTAGCTTATAAGGATGGTCCAATCGATATGAAAGTGGGCATCTCAGACCTTGTGTCACGGACTTGGAATAGGTTTCCCCAGTTCCTGGGGTGAAAGCTGGGGTCCCGTGTTGGGGAAAGAACCGGAGGCGTGGGTCCTGTATATAAGACTTCCTCATCCACAAATATCAGACGTTGGCTAGACCAGTACAAAGGTGCGGAGTGTAACCAGCTGGGAGGTGTTCACCAGTGACCCCCACCAATCAGGATATGGGTTTAGCTGCACCCAACTGGCAGGTCGCGGTCCTTTGCACTGGTGTCCGATACTGTGGGTATGGAGTACGATATACGATGGCCCGAGGAGATTCTTCAAATAGAAGTATGGCACAGGAGGAGGACAGGAGACCTTGGATGCCGGAATGCCAATCTTCCAGAGAGAGAGAGAGAGTCCTAGACGCTAACTTGCGTCAAATGTAGCAATAGGAAGTGAGGGTTGCCAAAGAGGGGACCTGGACGCAACCTTGCGTCAGGGGACGCTGTGGGGAAAGTGCTCACAGGCTAGATGATAGGACGCACAATAGCGCTGTAGATTGGCACTTGGTGCACACAGACTGGGTGTTTGGATGCACTGTTGCACTGTAGTAGGTACTCGATGCACACAGATCAGGTGTAAGCGCACTGTTGCAGAGTGAGGTGTACTGCGTCGGGCACACAGGATAGATGGTACGAACACTGCTGCACTGTAGTTGGTACTCGATGCACACAGGTCAGGTGTAAGCGCGCTGTTTTATATACTGTAGTGCAACTTTGGTTCATTTTTGGGGCGTGGGTCCCCCAGGATTGCCTTTGTTGATCTGTTTCAAGGCACCGCATTATAACACATTTTTCTTTTATAACACATTTTAACCCTTCACTGTTTGTTTATTATATATGTACTTCACTTTTTATTTTCATTCTTTATATGCAGCAGTAGCTGCTCCTAACTATCTCTTTCACACTGCACTTTTCTTACTATGGCGGTGCCCTGGGGCGGCTTAGCTGGGCTAGTTTGGGGGTGTCCTGTGCTCTGGATTTGAATCATAGTATGTTAGGGACCTACCCTACAGAGGTTACCTGGATATGGTGGGTAGGCCCATAACCTTGGCCAAGATTATGCTAAAAACCTCTATTGATTGCAAAATTGTATTGCATTTATATACAGTCAGGTCCATAAATATTGGGACATTAACAGAATTGTCAGATTTTGGCCTCTATTCACCACCACAATGGTTTTGAAATGAAACAAACAAGATGTGCTTTAACTGCAGACTTTCAGATTTAACTTGAGGGTAATTACATCCAAATCGGGTGAATGGTGTAGGAATTAAAACAGTTTCAATATGTGCCTCCCACTTTTTAAGGGACCAAAAGTAATGGGACTATCAACTCAAAAGCTATTTCATGGACAGGTGTGAGCTATTCCCTCGTTATTTTATTATCAATTAAGCAGGTAAAAGATCTGGAGTTGATTCTAGGTGTGACATTTGCATTTGGAATCAGTTGCTATCAACTCTCAATATGAGATCCAAAGAGCTGTTACTATCAGTGAAGCAAGCCATCATTGGGCTGAAAAATCAAAACAAACCCATCAGAGAGATAGCAAAAACATTAGGTGTGGCCAAATCAACTGTTTGGAACATTCTTAAAAAGAAAGAACGCACCGGAGAGCTCAGCAACACCAAAAGACCCGGAAGACTACGGAAAACAACTGTGGTGGATGACAAAATAATTATTTCCCTGGTGAAGAAAAACCCCTTCACAACAGTTGGCCAAATCAAGAACACTCTCCAGGAGGTAGATGTATATGTGTCAAAGTCAACAATCAAGAGAAGACTTCACAAGAGTGAATATAGAGGGTTCACCACAAGATGCAAACCATTGGTGAGCCACAAAAACAGGAGGACCGGATTAGAGTTTGCCAAACAACATCTAAAAAAGCCATTACAGTTCTGGAACAACATCCTATGGACAGATGAGACAAAGATCAACTTGTACCAGAGTGATGGGAAGAGAAGTAAAGGAACTGCTCATGATTCAAAACATACCACCTCATCAGTGAAGCGTGGTGGTGGTAGTGTCATGGCATGGGCATGTATGGCTGCCAATGGAACTGGTTCCTTTGTATTTATTGATGATGTGATTGCTGACAAAAGCAGCAGAATGAATTCTGAAGTGTTTCGGGCAATATTATATGCTCAAATACTTCAGAACTCATTGGACGGCGCTTCACAGTGCAGATGGACAATGACCCAAAGCATACTGCAAAAGCAACCAAAGAGTTTTTTAAGGCTAAAAAGTGGAATGTTATGCAATGGCCAAGTCAATCCCCTGACCTGAATCCGATTGAGCATGCATTTCACTTGATGAAGACAAAACTGAATGGAAAATGCCCCAATAACAAGCAGGAACTGAAGACATTTGCAGTAGAGGCCTGGCAGAGCATCACCAGGGTTGAAACCCAGCGTCTGGTGATGTCTATGGGTTCCAGACTTCAGGCTGTAATTGCCTGCAAAGGATTTGCAACAAAGTATTAAAAAGTGAAAGTTAGATTTAGGATTGTTTAGTTTGTCCCATTACTTTTGGCCCCTTAAAAAGTGGAAGGCACATATAGAAACTGTTGTAATTTCTACACAGTTCACCTGATTTGGATGTAATTACCCTCAAATTAAATCTGAAAGTCTGCAGTTAAATCACATCTCGTTTGTTGCATTTCAAAGCCATTGTGGTGGTGAATAGAGGCCAAAATATGAAAATTCTGTCAATGTCCCAATATTTATGGACCTGACTGTATTATTAATAATTTGGAGTTGTGCACCTGAGATTTGTCTGTTTTTGTGCCTGCAATTAGTCTCATCAGGTAGCAGCTCCCATTTTATAGAGAGATATATATATATATATATATATATATATTCAGGGTGTGCGGTCCAGAAATCTTTCCCGTAAGCGCACTGTTGCAGAGTGAGGTGTTACTGCGTCAGGCACACAGGTTAGATGGTAAGAACACTGCTGCACAGTAGTTGGTACTCGATGCTCACCGGTCAGATGGTAAGAATACTGTTGCAGAGAGAGAGTTTGGTATGGACCTGCACACAGGCTACATGTAGATCACACTGTTGCAGAAACGGTCAGTACTTAGTCACCAGTAACTCGAGGGAATCTGGAACGGAATAGTAGCAAAACACACAGGTAGCGACAACGTTGCACAGGCAACTCCCTGTGATCCAGAATCTGGCTGATCCCCTGCAGTAGCAGATCATTGGTGTACAGCGTCAGCTGACCAGCACCATGCTACCATTGGGTATGGAGTCGTCAGGTGATGCAAACTGTCATGGCTGCATCCATGACGGCCACTACAAAAACCAGGCACGGGGCAAACCAAGGCAGTACACATGGCACTAAGCAGAAGACTCAGCACGTTACCCTGCACCTGACGTCTGACCACATGGGAGATCAGTGGAAGCCGGTGCAAAGGTGAGCAACGGTGGATTCTAGGCCGCAACCTGACACCTTGCACATTCGGCTACACAGATATACACAATGAAAGGAGTTTATAGCTGCATTTGCATAACATTGCGGACAGTGACAGCCAGTAGACACTGCTGCATGTGCTTCTGCATGCACTTAGAATAAGGCCTCTTGTGTTCTGGATGCTCAGAGCTGTCCCTATTACTGAGAGGGATGGGGGCAGCGAGCACTACTTAGCTGGGTTGGTTGGAGGTGCACGGGTCAGCGATCGACCCCACCTGAAAAACTCTTCTTTCTGTCCACTACTGCTGCTGCCTTATCTGTGCAGCCGCAGCAGCACACTGGGCATTGAGAGAGAAGAGACTACAGGTGGGCCCCTGGACTGCCCCTCACCCCCTGGAGCCGCCCTTGTGCCGATTGCGCAGTGCCGCATACTATTTAATTACAGGTCTTTGGGGATGGGCGTGGCCACGCCCCCCCACCCCAGGTATATATTTTCTACCATTGAAGTATTTAAGACTTGGATACCATTAAAAAAGTGGTATAGAAACAGTTCATGTACTTGAATGTATGTAAATATACCGTGCGTCACACAGAGAATCACCCACAGACATATCTGGTGTACACACGCACCATCGATTTATATCGCTTGTCGCTTGAACTAACGATATATCTTTCAGGTGTGTACCCAGAAATTCTGAGCAACCTATACTAAAATGTATGTGTAGACATGTAAATTCTGGGGATCGTTACAAAAGTAATATTGCATAAATGATCACTGTGGACACAAAAAGAGAAGTCACGAGGTTCCGGAAGACACCAGACCTTGTGGCCAGGTTTTTTTTTTTCAAGTAGTAGTGATACAGAAATGTGCACAATATAACATTTAGAAAGCTCTCCGCTGCACTCCAGAGCTCAGTAATGAACTGCAAAAGCTGCAGACCCCCTCTGATTCTTTGTTTGCACAAGTGCACTTATTTGTTCACCATATTTATTTATTACAGTTATTTATATAGTACATATATATTCCGCAGCGCTTTACATATATGATGCATTTCTTTGTTCTCTGTCATCCTAGAGGTGGTGGAAAAACTTATAAAGCTATATGTACCCTCCTGCAAAGCAAGGAAAATACTATCAATTTTCCTCAAAGGGTATCCTTTGATCTCATTTAAACAATCGTCAAGGAAATGCTCCCTCCAGACGTGGCCTTCTTAGTACATAAATCCATGCTGTTATATTTAAAAATATTTGCACAAAGGAGACTTGCAACATTTCAATACAGTATTTGTTCAGCGTGTTTGTACAATTAAAAAGTAAATTTGAATCTGAGAGCAACCGTCATCGCACATAGATATCTATTTTATATCCTTGTTACAGACAGTACAAGCTGTGTCACTTTACAGGGAATAAGTACGTATAGCGATTCCTACCATCTCGGAGGAGGCTGGTTTTCCCTGATTTAATTTATTAATTAAACCACTCCTGCTCTCGTTACGTCTCTTATCAGGAAGTGAAAGAACCTCATGTCCCCAATTATCTAATACTAGATGGTTTGTTGTGTATGAACATATATTTAAACCATCTCTAATTAAATATTTAGCTTACTGTATATCTTTGTATTCCTGTACACACACAATTATCAGCATCATTGAGCAATCTAATTACTTTGTGTAGGACTGATCCTTAAGCTTGGGTACACACTGACAGATATATTGGCCAATCAATTGATCGGCCAATATATCTGCTGCCCGTCGGCCAGTGTGTACCCGCGTTATGTCGGTGAACGACATATCTGTCCATCTGCAAGTGTGTATGGGCAGACCGCCCGTACACACACAGCGGCAGCCGCCGGGAGGGGGGCAGGACACGCCCCCCGGCCGCCGGGACCCGCGGCCAGACACAGATGATGGCTGTTCAGAACGACCATCATCTGCAGCTCGATCTGCAGATATATCTATATAGTGTGTACCCACCATAAGAGTTCACAATCTGTAGCAGTGCTTTTCAGGTCAGACACTGCTTAATAATGATGAATCAATAGCTCCCATCATCATATGGGGCTCTATTGATCATGTCCGAACGAACCCCGATAATTAATATTTTAACTTGCCGCGAGCGCTGGAGCAATTCATCATTGCCCTGATGCGGAGACAGCTGATCCGAAAATCTCCCCAGAACTTTTCACTGCTCCTCGTTTTCCTTCTCTCAATTGGTTTATAGGACGGCGTTGAAATGGATGATACTGATGGAGCATCGTCACTGCAACACGCCTCTTTTTTGCTCTTAATACCTTCTACTACACTTTTTGATTCAAATGTTTTTGGCTCTCCAGTTTCTCTTGTGTAGCCGTTTGTGGGTGGTGACAGGGGCTGGACATTATAAGCGGGGGAGTGGAGGTGCGAACGCAGGCGTGTTTGAGCATCTTAATGTTGTTTCAGAGGCATGCATAATTAAGAGGAAGCGTCATAGTACACGTCACCTGGCTGTTTTTTACACTGAAGTGCTTGCAGTGCTTGCGGTAGGGTATGGTCTGCCTCAAGCTCTGCAGTCGCATCCGATGGTACCCGATGTACCGATGGTTGCATACACTTCCTGGAGATGATGTGCTCTGGTGGGCGTCTGCATACACAAATCGATCACATGCCAAGACATAGTGGGCGTGCTAATGCCTTGCCGTGCGATCGCCTGCCTTGCTGTGGGTTGGCTGGATTTGCATACACCAGGTGCGAGCGGGTCTGAATCGAGCCCTCAGTCTTCTTCGCCTCTTCTATTAAGCAGCCCAAGCTTTATTTTTATGATTTATTTTTCTTTTAATTTTTTCATAACAGCAAGCAGCGTTAGACAGTCGTCCTGGACGTCTGCACTGCTGCTCCATCACCCCTCCGCGGCGCCCTAACTCCAGCCCTCGCTTAGGTACTCTCGGCGGGGCTGCGAGGGGACCTGCCTCGACTCCAGCCCTCGCCTATGTACTCTGGGTGGGGCTCAGAGGGGACCTAGCTACCAGGACTCCGAGGACCCCACACTGCAGCCAGGACTCAAGGGGACAGGTAAGGCGGGTTCCCACGTCTTTACGCAGTCTTGCCTCCGGTCTCAGGAGTCAGACCGAAGGCTCTGATGTGGACACCGGATCTACCGGGACTCCACTAGACTACCAGGGTATAATATACTGGCGCAGGGGACAGAATACTATGGCCAGGGACCCGGTGGTTGATGTCAGCATAGGGGAGAAGGCTCTCTCCCTGTGACCCCTCCTCCAGCTCAGGGCGCCATTCCACTGCAGTCTTGCCGCCCATGAGCTGCTCCTCCGTCACCCTCGCCCCCACAGAGACTCACGCTAGCCATTTTCTGCATCAGCCTCAGGTCTTCGGGAATGCTGGTACCGGTCTCCCTGTATACCTCTCCCAGGAGCCAGGTTATACAGCGATATTTCCTACCAGCCACTGCGGTCTGTGTAGTTAAATTTAGCGCCCACTGCAGTTATATTGTATACTCTGTATTGTATGTGACTTGTGCTAGCGCTGCTGTCTGTTCTTTTTTTTTTTCTATAACTGTCAGCTTATACCTTTCCCTTTCATCTTAACCCTGGCATCTACCTATCTTTGTGAGGGCTATCACCTACTGCATATCTGGGTTGCTCACTGCACTGTGCCAGATTGTGTGCTACAATTATCATTGCAGCTGTGTCTAGCAAAGACAAGAATAACATGCAGCCTGCTGCTCCCACTCTGGTGTCCTGTTTAGCAGGCTTAGCTTCAGAGGATCTCATTCAAGATGGTCTAAGTGCATCTTGTTATGTACGGCACCTGGCCCTTCAGCCCCGGCATCCTCTCCTCAGGAACCCCCTGGGCTTCTTTTTCACAGGTGTTGGCAAAAATTGTGGACCACCTAGTGGCCCCTGTGGTAACTCCCCCTATGTAATGACCACCGCAGGTACTCCCTGCAAATCCTTTGCCTCCCCCATGGGTAGACGTACTTTCTACCCCAGTGCAGAGTCTGGCAGCTACCTCTACAGCCTTTCAACAAATGCTGCAAAAGGAGAGACCCTTACCTAGTAAACCTACTAAGCGTGCTATGTTATCTTCCCAGTCCACCCAGCTATCCGTTATCATCTGGGGAGGCAGAAGATGCAGACCTCTCTCACTCTGACTCCCCCTCGGAGAGGAGGAGACCCCCTCTAAATTGAATATACCTGCACTTGTAAGAGCTGTAAAATCTATTCTTCAAATGGAAGAGACAGAACCCACACCTAGGGCAAAAGAGCCACTATTTAAGCGATAAAGGGTTGTTTTGCCAGAGTTTCCTCACTCGGATCAGCTATCTGATCATATGTGTGAAGCATGGAATATACCTAGTAAAAAGTTTCAGCTGCTTAAACGCTTGGTTTCCTTTTACACTCTTCCAGCTACTGATTGTACTAAATGGGAAGTTACCCCTGCAGTGGATTCCCACATGACACGCCTAGTTAAGAACTTTAGCTTACCTATACACACTGCAACCTCCTTAAAGTAGACTACGGATAGAAGATTGGAAGCTTGCCTAAAGTCTATATACTCTCTTACAGGAGCTATTACTCGTCCTGCCAGGGCTGCGGCCTGGGTGGTAATAGCCATTGAGGGTTGGGCAGAGGCCCTAGAAAAGGGGTGGACAATAAGCGGCCCTCCAGCTGTTGTTGAACTACAAATCCCAGCATGGCTTGCAAAAGTTTTAGCATGGCCAAATAGCAAAATTATTGCAGGGCATGCTGGGATGTGTAGTTCTTCAACTTCTGTGGGGCCACTTATTGCACACCCCTACCCTAGAAGATATATTTCCCTCTGATGCTTTGAGGGAACAGCTGTCCTACATATCTCACATTAGAGATGCAGCCTCCTATTTAGGAGAAGCGGCTTTGGATACTTGTCTTCTAGCTTCCAAGGCATCTGCTACTTCTGTGGTAGCCCGCCATATTGTTTGGCAGATTCAGATTTTAAAAAGGCTTTGGAGTCTCTGCCTTATTCTGGGGAGATCCTGTTTGGCCCAGAATTGGACAAGATTGTGACTGCCTTGGCAGCTTCCAAGACTGCGTTTTTGCCCTCTGCATCTACTACGAAGCCTCGGATGTCATCCTTTCGGTCCTTTCATCCCCAGGGAAAAGCTAAAGGTCAGTCCTTTCCACGGCAGTTGGCATCCACTAAGCAGACAAGAGCTACAAGACGTCCACCTACCAAATCTGAGGACAAGCCTTCAGGGGCAGGACTCTCCCAGGGGGCTTCCAGGGTGGGAGGCCTGTTTGCTCTTCCTACTTGTGTGTTAATTGTTTCATAGGCCTCACCTACTCCTTATATGTCTAGGGCTAATGCTGTGCTACCACCTACTTTTGTGCCTGCACCACTACAATTGACTCCACCTAAGACATGACTACTACATGAGACTACTTTTCAAAAAAATTTCCACGTTAAGTTCTCAATCTGCCTCTGTCCATGTAGATTATGGCATTTGTAGTGACACATGTGCTTATACTAAATTTTGAAAGTATTACCCTGTTACCCAACAGCCAGGAGTCCAATGGGCCCAGTGCTATTCTGTGCTTGGCTGGTACTCTCCATGTGCAAGGACCTAGAAAGTACCATGAGAGCCATGTGGGTATATTTACTAAAGATCGATATTGGATTCTGTTTGATTTGCCATTTGATTTGATTTCCATTTGATTTTGACATTGGAGATTTACTAAAGCCAAAATAGAATGTCAAATCGAAAATAAAACCGAATTTCACTCAAAATCGAATACAGGTTGAGTCTCCCATATCCAAAATGCTTGGGACCAGGGGTATTTTGGATAACAAAATATTCCGTATTTTGGAATAATTGCATACCATCATGAATTATCTTGGGAATAGGACCCAAATATACACACACAATGCATTTGTGTGTTATTTACACCTTATACACACAGCCTGCAGGTTATTTTATACAATATATTCAATAATTTTGTGGCTCAAACAAAATTTGTGTAGAGAAATTAAATTCATTTATGTTTCATATACACCTTATACACACAGCCTGAAGGTAATTTGATACAATATTTTTAATAATTTGTGTCTTAGACAAAGTTTGTGCACATTGAACCATCAAAAATCAAAGGTTTCATTATCTCAGTCATGCCCAAAAAATTCTGTATTTCGGAATATTTGGATATGGGAGACTCAACCTGTATAGGCAAAACATTGATGTTTTTCTCATAATCAAATATAGGATCCGTTCATTTACTAAAATTCGATTTGCAAATCGAACTCAGTGGAACTTAAAATCCCCAAATGAATAGAATAATAAGAGACAGACGATTTGAGCTTCTAAATTCATTCTATTGGCTGGAAATTGATTGTGATGCTTTTAAAAGTTTCCAAAAGCATGTGGGGCAGTCTGGCTGTAGGAATAATAGCTGCTCAAGGCTGTGCTATGCTGTGCACCTACCTATGGTATGCAAATCCCCACCTGACTGAGAGAACACAGGAGCATCATTCAAAGCAACATTAGCAGCTTCATGGAGGTACCACACACCCTACGCAGGTCTAGGCTCTTTCGCTGTCGGATAAACTGCAATGCTTTGTCTGCTGGTGAGGTCATATAGATGTTCCGCCTCACATGTTCCTGCTGTATGACCTCACAAAGACTCAACTTGAGCCAGACAATGTCACATGTCATTTTAGGCCTGCACAAGCTGCCGTGTGCTTTGCATTTTTTGCTACTGGCTTTTTTCAGTCAGTTTCACGTAGAATGCTAGGTATTTCCCAGCATACCTTTAGCAGGCACCTGACCCAAGTCATGCGGGCACTGATCCCCCTCTACAACACCTACATCTGCTTTCCCAGCCAGAAGTCACACTGGCACGAATTTAAGGTCACTTTTTTTTAGGTTCTCAGGCATGCCTAATGTTCAGGGAGACATAGTGTCAGGCCTGGGTATGGTTTGTTCTCAGTTTTAGGCTCAGTAGCCGGGGGGCTAGGGTGAATTAGAGGCAACTCATAGGCTACTCACAGATGTTGGCGAGACCTACTCCAGGGCGGGACATGGGTTTCGCTGCACCAGGTGAACAGGTCGCGGCCCCCGTAGAGTAGTAAGGAGACAAGGGACAAGACCACGAATGTACTGGAGGGACAACTAGAAGGACTAGCAAGATGGGGCAGTTGCCAATAGCGATGGGGACATCTCTGGCACTCCAGATAATGTTTGCCATGGATAGCTGCACTGAGACACTAGACACTGTATGGTGAAATAGTACTGCTGGTTGATCGGGTCGCTGAATAGTGGAGATGAGACCCCGAGCATCCAGACGCTAAATAGCGATCAGTAACAGCGTGGAGTGAATCAGACGCTGTGTAGCGATGAATGACTGCTTCGAGTGAACCAGACGCTGTATAGCGATGGATGACAGCTTCGAGTGAACCAGACGTTGTATGGCGATGAGAATCACAGGGGTTGCAACTTGATGAAAACACTAGGGAATAATGTTGAGCCTAAGACGCAGTCTCAGCAAATGAACACTAGAGAAGCGAAGTTGCACAGCCAACTTCCTATTCCAAGAATCAGACTAAAATACCCCTAGGTAGCTGGTCATTGGTCGAATGATACAGCTGACCGACCGCAGGTTACCATTGGAGGATACCAATCATGAGACACAAACCATCATGGCAGCGTCCATGTCCACGCCACTGGCAACCAAGACGCGCACATGAGGATTATAGCGGACCCTGGGGAGAATACTCAGCCACTACTGGTTCCTAGGCCTGACATCCACACGCCTCGGAGCATGCAGACGCCGACATAGGGGTGAGCAGCGGCAGCTCCCAGGCCGCATCCTGACAGTACTCCCCTTTCAGGGTGGACCCCAGACATCGGGATGGCTTGTTAGGAAATTTCTTGTGGAAGGAGCTGAGGAACACAAGCATCCAAGGCTTTAACCCAAGAGTGTTCTTCGGGGCCGTAACCACTCCAATCAGTCAAGTATTGGAGCTGTCCCAACCGAAGACGAGAATCCAGAATTTAACTTCAAATTCGACGATTGAAGGCCAAAAGGAAAAAGCCATTTATATTTCCTATTATTTGAATATAGCACTTCAGTTAACAGCCGTAGTAGACGCCTCTGTTGGAGGGTGTGCCAAGAAAGGGCCTGAAAAATCTGGACTCGATGGCCGTTAAAATCCACTCCTTCCACAGAACGCATTTTCCGTAGGATCTCTTCCTTCTGGGCATAATAGTGCAACCTACAGATAACATCCCTTGGTTTATCGTTATAATCATCTCTTGGTTTTAAAGCTCTATGTGCTCTGTCAAACGTGATAAGAGAATTAGGATCGCTGCCCAATATTTCTTTAAAAATCTTGGTCAGGACATCTATTAAACCCTGCGTTGGAATATCTTCGGGGATGCCCCGAACTCGGAGGTTATTTCGACGTCCTCTATTGTCGAGATCATCTACTTTATGTTGCAGAAGAAGCAGACCTTTGGCATGACTATGGACCGTGTCTCGTAATTTTTGGAAATCCTCAACCATGGCCTCCTTCCCTTCCTCCAGAGCCACCAACCGGGTTGTCAAATGAGAGATGGTCAGCTTGGATAACTGCCACTTCTTTGCGGACTGTTTCTCGGAGTTTAACTTCAAGCAATTCAAAGGCTCTTTTAGATTGAAGTTCTTGTTTGGTCGGTAGGGATTTAAGACATTTCATTATGGCTGAGAGGTCGTGGTTTTCTGACAGGGCAATACTACTAGAATTTTCCGTGTGAGGAGGATCCAATGAAGGAGGTGTAACTGGAGAAGAAGCTTGAGATGAGGCTTCCATGGCAGTTGAGGAAGCCACGGGAGACCTTAAAAATTTACGTAAATCAGGATGAAGAGAGGATATCTGCGGTTTAGGAGTGTCCACCTTTGAGGAAATCTTCTTGTTCTTGCCCATGGAAAGAAGCGGCAATATAGAGGCTGTTAAAGTGGAGAGAAAACTGAGCAACCGTATTGAAGCATAGACTGTAGGTATAATCAGGAACACGTGCACTGCCACTGGTCACATTCCCCCGAAAAATTGACCTAAGCAGCCATACTCCCGAATAGCAATAGAGCAGGGAATTGGGCAGCATCTTCAAGTGGTCCGAGGCAGCCCAACCACTCAAAAAACCATGGTCTGTGCAGTCAGTAAATGTAGAACTGATAACTTATGGATGTACAACCTGGACTGGGATAATTCAGCAGATGTTGCAGTCACAGGGGTTAGACACAAGGGGGAGCTACGTACGTAGAAATGGGTTTATTTGTCCCTGAGGCTAAGCCCCGATTCAAAAGCGGAGAATAAAATCTGATTAACACTATAATATATCCAGTTTGAATGCAGGCAGGGTAAAAAGTGAAAAAACCCAGCAGTTTGTGTAACTGAATTATATTGTTGGTGGGAACAAGTGCAAATCAGGGTAACCCACTAGCCTGTGTAATGAGGGAGTACCAGTGACCTCAAGGATTCACTCCTAATGTACCGAGGAGTGTACAAGATCTCTCCTGTTTCTAGGCAGAAGGGGAGAGAATCATTGTGCCTAAAGAGCTGCAGCACAGTGTCCTAGCAGGAGAGCAATTCAGGAGCCCCTAATCCAGCACAGTGTTACCGGATGTTGATCGAGGAAGGAAACGCCTCAGGCAAGCACGGAGCCCAGCAGTAAGCTGCACTCTCCAGAGGTAGGTGCATCCATCGGGGAGGGAGACCAATGCTGCAGACAGCGGACAAGTGGTGGAGGGGCAACAGACACTGCCCCAGCTCTCTGTCGCAACGCGGGGAGCCAGCCGGATCGTGGCCAAAATCAAGGCCCCGGCTTCTGTGGGCGGAGGAGGTGCAACCCGCGGGAAGGTAAGGATGCCGTCCCCGGCTCCGTGGACCTAATCACCCGGCATGGACAGGCTTCAGAGGTGGCAAGGGAGTGATCCAGTCCCCTGTGATCAGATATGTGACTGTAGGAGAGGCTGCCAGGACGGAGTTCTAATCTGGGATGTCTGTCTCAGTCGGCTACCAGGCCATGCCCCCCAAAAGTACCTTTTCAGTAGGGATGAGCAGGTTCGGATTTCTGAAATCCGAGCCCCCCCGATCCGAGCAGGATCTGAGTCAGGTTCGAGTTTTCCCGCCTGGCTCGGATCTGAAATCAAGGCAAAACGTCATCATCCTGCTGTCGGATTCTCGCGGGTTTTGGATTATCTAAAAGGTTCCCGCGTCTGCGCCATTTTTCACTCCGGCTGTGGATAGTGAAGAGGGAGGGTGGGAGTTTGCAGTGCTGGTGCTGCTGTTGTCCATAGGGGCTCTTTCCACTCCAAAGTCCATAGGGGCTGACTGTGCTGTGTTGTGCAGTGTCCCATAAAGGTTGTAGGCCTAAAGGGGTGCTGTAGAGTTGTCCAGGAGGTGCCCTATCCATCAGGGGTGCTCCCCCCCATGTGCCAAAAAAAAAATAATTTTTCTGTTTGTGTGCGCATTAGCCGCACGTGCATTAACAAAGAAGCGTGCGCCTGTGTCATAAGTAAAGGGCCGCCTGGCTCGTCTGTTGAAGGGTGGTGTAACCCCCAAAGTGCCAGGAAAAAATAATTTATTTTTTTTCTGTGTTTTGTGACTTGTGTGCAGTGTCCCATAAAGGCTGTAGTCCTAACGGGATGCTCAAGTGTTGTCCAGGGGAGCTCCCCCCAAGTGCAAAAAAAACAATTATTTTTTTTCTGTTTGTGTGCGCTGGAGCCGCATGTGCATCAACAAAGTAGCAGCGCTAAGCGTGCGCCTGTGTCATAAGTCAAGGACCGGCTGGCTCGTCTGTTGAAGGGTGGTATAACCCCCAAAGTGCTCCAAAAAAAAATCTTTTTCTGTGTTTGTGTGCGCCTTAGCCGCACGTATATATCAATATCACATAAATGGAGGACAAAAATGTGTCCGATTAAAAATAAAATAGGGAAAGATCAAGAACCACTTCCTCCAAGTTCTGATGCTGCTGCCACTAGTCATGACATAGACGATAAAATGCCATCAACGTCGTCTGCCAAGGCTGATGCCCAATGTCATAGTAGAGGGCATATAAAATCCCAAATGACAAAGTTCAGGAAAATGACCTTCAAAAATAAATTTTAATCGTCTGAGGAGAAACGTAAACTTGCCAATATGCCATTTATGACACAGAGTGGCAAGGAACGGCTAAGGTCCTTCCCTATGTTCATGACTAGTGGTTCAGCTTCACATGACGATGGAAGCTCTCCTCCCGCTAGTAAAATGAAACGAGTTAAGCTGGCAAAAGCATAGCAAAGAACTGTGCGTTCTAATTCTAAGAAGATATCACAAATCCCCATGGAGAGTCCAAATGTGACGACTGTTGCGATGCCTGACCTTTCCAACACTGGACGAGAAGAGGTGGCTCCTTCCACCATTTGCACGCCCTCTGCAAGTGCTGGAAGGAGCACCCACAGTCCACTTCCTGATATTCAAATTGAAGATGTCACTGTTGAAGTACAACAGGATGAGGATATTGGTCTAACTGGCGCTGAGGAGGAAGTTGATGAGGATTCTGATGGTGAGGTGGTTTGTTTAAATCAGGCACTGGGGGAGACAGTTGTTGCCCGTGAGATGAAAAATCTCATCACGGTCATGCCTGGGCAGAAGACCAAATATTCCACCTCTTTGGTCTGGAAATTTTTCTATCCAAATCCGGACAACAACTGTCTTGCCATATGTACCGTATGTAAAGGTGGAATAAGTTGGGGTAGGGACGTTAACCACCTAGGAACATCCTCCCTTATACGTCACCTGCAGCTCATTCATAAATAGTTACTGTCAAGTTCAAAAACTGGCTAAGACCGTAAGCAGTCCAGGAACACCTAAATCCCTTTGTCCTGTTGTATCCAAGTGCCTGCAAACCACACAGTCAACTCCCTCCTCGTCAATTTCCTCCTCAGTCTGGATCGGTAGTAGTCCTGCAGGCCATGTCACTGGCATGACTGACTCTCCTATCCGGGATTCCTCCAGAGGATCCTGCATTGCTACGCCTACTGCTGCTGTAGCTGCTGGGAGTTGTTCATCATCCCAGAGAGGAAGTAGGGACACCACTACTTATTTTACTAAGCAATTGACCCTCCAACAGTCCTTAGCGAGGAGGATGAAGTACGACAGCAGTCATCCTGTTGCAAAGCGGATAACTGAGGCCTTGGCAGCCATGTTGGTATTAGACGTGCGTCCGGTATCCACCGTTAGTGCAGTGGGATTTAGACAATTGATGGAGGTAGTGTGTCACCGGTACCAAATCCCGTCTAGATTCCACTTCACTAGGCAGGCGATACCGAGAATGTACAGAGACGTCAGAAAAAATTTATTCAGTGTCCTAAAAATGCGGTTGTACCCAATGTCCACTTAACCACGGTCATGTGGAACAGGGAAGACTATATGACTGGGACAGCACACTGGGTAGATGTATCGCCTTACGCAGCAACAACAGCAGCGTCACCAGTAGCAGCATCTCAGAAATGCCAGCTTGTTCCAAGGCAGGCTACGCTGTGTATCACCGGTTTCAGTGAGAGGCACACCAGTTTCAGTAAGAGACAACCTCTTAGAGAAACTGAGGGATATCATCGCCCAATGGCTTACCCCACTTAGACTCTCCTGGGGATTTGTGATACCTGACAACGCCACCAATATTGTGCGGGCATTACATCTGGGCAAATTCCAGCACGTGCCATGTCTTGCTCACACAATAAAATTGGTGGTGCAGAATTTTCTGAAAAATGACAAGGGCGTGCAAGAGACTCTTTGGGTGGGCCGAAAAATTTCTGCCCACTTTCGCCATTCAGCGACTGCGTGCTGAAGACTGGAGCGCCAGCAAACACTCTTGAACCTGCCCTGTTATCACCTGAAGCAAGTGGTTGTGACGTGGTGGAACTCAACCCTCTATATGCTTCAGAGGATGGAGGAGCAGCAAAAGGCCATTCAAGCCTATACATCCACCTATGACATAGGCAAAGGAAGGGTTATGCACCTGACTCAAGCACAGTGGAGAATGATTTCAGTGTTGTGCAAGGTTCTTCAGCCCTTTCGAACTTGCCACATGTGAAGTCAGTTCAGACACTGCCAGCTTGAGTAAGGTCATTCCCCTCATCAGGCTTTTGCAAAAGCAGCTGGAAAAAGTGAAGGAGGAGCTAAGACGGAGTGATTCCGCTCTGTATGTGGGACTTGTGGATGAAGCCCTTCATTCGCTTTGCCAGGATTTAAGGGTGGTCAATCTGTTGAAATCAGACCACTAAATTTTGGCCACCGTGCTCGATCCTAGGTTTAAAGCCTACATCGTGTGTCTCTTTCCGGCGCGCACAAGCCTGCAGAGGTGCAAAGACCTGCTGGTGAAAACACTGTCAGCTGAAGCGGAAAGTGACATGTCAACAGCTCCTTCTTCATTTTCTCCCGCAACTGGGGCTGCCACGAATCAACTTAGGTATCCTAATCAACCCGCTGGCGCTGATGCAGGGCAGACAGGACCAAGTTTGGACATCTGGTGTGGACTGAAGGACCTGCCAACAATTTCTGACATGTCTACTGTCACTGCATATGATACTGTCACCATTGACAGAATGGTGGAGGATTACATCGGTGACAGCATCCAAGTAGGCATGTCAGACAGTCCGTACCTGTACTGGCTGGAAAAAGAGGCTGTTTGGATGCCCTTGTACAAACTGGCTCTATTTTACCTAAGTTGCCCCCCCTCCAGTGTGTACTCCGAAAGAGTGTTTAGTGCAGCCGGGAACCTTGTCAGCGAAAGGCGTAGGAGGTTGCTTCCACAAAATATGGAGAAGATGATGTTCATCAAAATGAATGATCAATTCTTCCATGGAGACCAACCTCCAGAAAGTACAGAGGAACCTGTGGTAGTGGATTCCAGCGGGGGCGAATTAATACTTGGTGAGGATGAGGATGTACACAACACTGAAGAGGGTGAGGAATCGGTGGATGAGGAGGATGAGGACGACATCTTTCCTCCGTAGAGCCAGTTTGTGCAGGGACAGATTGATTGCCAGCTTGTTTTGTGGGGGCCCAAACGAACCAATAATTTCAGCCACAGTCGTGTGGCAGACCCTGGCACTGAAATGATTGGTTTGTTAAAGTGTACAAGTCCTGTTTATACAACATAAGGGTGGGTAGGAGGGCCCAAGGACAATTCCATCTTGCACCTCTTTTTTTTTTTCTTTGCATTATGTACTGTCTGGGGCCTAGTTTTTCAAACAGCCATCCTGTCTGCCACTGCAGTGTCACTCCTAGATGGGCCACGTGTTTGTGCCGCCCACTTGTGTCGCTTAGCATAGTCATCCAGCTACCTCGGTGCAACCTTTTGGCCTAAAAACAATATTGTGGGGTGTTTAGAATAGACTGGAAATGAGTGGAAATTAATGTTATTGAGGTTAATAATAGCATAGGAACAGAAAAACACACACATTCTGTGATTTTAGCTGTTTTTATGCTTTTTTTCCAAAAAATACAGATACAAAACCCAGAACCCAAAACACGGAAGGGTGGTTTTGGCAAAACCAATTCAGATCCAAAACACGAAGAAAGATCCAAAAACCATACTTTTTAGGGGTGTCCTGTGGTACTTTTTCCAAATTTTTTGACACAAAATAGCTTTGGGGGACTGTCCAAGGGGTGCAGGGTGGTTTTTGGAAGTCTGCACCCCAAAGCCCCAATTCTGCACTTGTTCTCACCACCTATTCATACTAGGTGATGATACTTTTTTACTGGTCCCAATGCATTCACTTTTCGCACCGGCGAAAAGTCGGACAAATTGAATACAAGGATAAGTGAAGTCTGCGAAAATTACGTCATCGCCGAAAAAGTATCGTCGATAACGTCTTTTCGCAGCCTAATTAAATATGGCCCTTAGCCTTGACTGGTTGATCTTCGATTCATTTATTACCTCTTCGCAGCTTGTAGGTCAAAAGATTTTAGCCTGTGGGTAGCAGACCAAAAATTTGTCGCTATATGTTGTGGGACAAAACTGATAAACAAATATTTGTAAAGGCCCCCTGACTGATCGGCACGATATAGGTACTATATTGTGCCATGTATGGGCACGATATCGTACCTGATATCGTGCTGTGCGCTCCCTCGGGGTCGTACATCGCATCCCCAGATCTTCCTGCAAAACCATCTGATCTGGGATGCGATGTACGATCCCATTCAGCTGAAGGAGGGGGAAGCCGGCATATCGGGTGGTCTGCAGGGAACGCACGATTGCTGCCGGTGACGGCACGATCCGTCTGCCGACGGATCGGCAGTCGCTCTACACGGTGCATTGCCCACCGTGTATGGGCACCATAACTGTTATAAATTTATGAAAATGATTAAATGACTGGATCAACTTATTTCTAGCTCATATCTATCTGTATATACAGTATGTCTGTACATTTCATTATCTATCTATTGTATTTAGGAGCTCATTCAGACCCGCTCTCAAGTTGCGGTCCCCCGCTGGCAAAAAAGGGGCTGGTTATTTAAAAGAAGTGCTCGCACTGCATCGCGTAAGGATGCCCACTATGTTTTAGCGAGCTACGGTAAAGTGCGCTCACAAGTGTATGAAGACGCCGCTTGCCACTCGCAACACACTTCATATCCGGGAAACGAAGGATTAATCGGGGCCATCGGAGCTGCTCGCAGCCCTTGGGGTTGCCTTAACCTTCCGCAAGCACAGCAATAAGTGCTGGCTGAAATACATGTAGGTGATGTGTACAATGACGCTACTTTCCTAATTATGCACGCCCTTTAAACTGCGTTTTGGTGGCCTGACACGCCTGCATTCACACATCCACTCCCCCATCCACAAGCATCTTCCCCTGTTACCTCACTCAAAGCAGCGACCTGATAGTGGCGTACGTGCAACCAAAATCAGATCGCAGCGAATGGTTTGTGCACGCGCACTGCGAATTATACGCATGCGCAAATGGCCGAAAATCGCTCAGAGCGAGCGGGTCTGAATCAGGTCCTTAGTTCTTTAACAAATTGTGGCCTGTGCTAATATTGATTAAAACGCAGCCTATCAATTCACTAGGAGCTGAGGGAATTCATGACCAGTATAATCGATGCCTTATGCTGGGCATACACTATATACAATTATCTGTCAGATATCTGTCCAACCTGGCTGGTTGGAATGAAAACCTGGCAATGTATGGGAGCAAATGACCGTTGATCATATGGTCTTAAACACTGGAAAACTGACAAAAAAACAGTTGTTCAAATTGGTTAAATTCTTGTGTTTTTACCAATTTGTCTGAACGACAATTTTTTACACTGTTTTCCAGTGTTTGTGAGCAAATGGTCAATTGTCATTTGCTCCCATATATTACCAGGTTTTCATTCCAACCAGCCACATTGGACAGATATCTGACAGATAATTGTATAGTATATGCCCAGCATTAGTTATATTCATGAGATGCTGGCTCAAAATATACACTATTCCCATGAATATAATACGTTAAGAACACATAATGCCCCCACACTGTGTTTAGTTGACAGAAAATAACTAAAACAGCGCAGTGTGTTACTTCAACTCACCAAGACAAATTTCTCCTGTGCCGGGACAGGTGCTCCAATAGGTGTCTGTCCCATGGAAGCCTAACATGTACACTTTTGTCATTAATGTTATCTGAAGATGTTGTAAGCTACCACTGTCATGCTCTGAAAACTTTACATTATAAGGGGATATTGGGGTCTATTTACTAAGCCTTGGATAAAGTGATCGGAGATAAAGTACCAGCCAATCAGCTCCTAACTGCCATATCACAGGCTGTGTTTGAAAAATGACAGGAGCTGATTGGTTGGTACTTTATCTCCGTCCACTTTATCTAAATCCAAGGCTTAGTAAATAGACCACTGAGTCTGCTCATATTCTCAGAGTAATACAGAAGTAATCTGCGATACCTCCCGCATAAATAGGGTACTTACTTAGAAATGCGTTAATCAAAATATTGTTTCTGCATGAGTATCATAACACCAAACTTTGGGGGTCTATTCATGAAGCAGAGAAGAGCCCTGTTTAGCTGAAATCAGGGTTCTTCTCTGCTTCATGCTATTCATGGAGCAAGTTTACCATGGAGCATACTTGCCGACTATCTGGCTGCTCCTTCCGGGAGGGAGCAGCCAGATCGGCAGAACAGGGGGCGTGGCCGGGTGGGCTGAAGGCAGTTTCCGGGTGTGACAGGGGGCGGGGCCACACGATCGCGTCATTTTGGCCCCGCCCCCGCTACACAATGCTGAAATACAGGCATTGTGAAGCAGGGGGCGGGGCCAAAATGACGCGATTCGCGTCAGCAGCCCCCCGCTGAAGGGGGTTTATCAGGTACTGGCGGGGGGGAGACAGGGGATCGGCAGCATGCGGGAGGCTTGCCTGCCTTTCCGGGGGGGCAGGAGCTGCACCCGTTTATCGGGAGGCTCCCGCCCGAATCGGGAGGGTAGGCAACCCTGCCATGGAGAAGTGTATTACTTCTCCAGCAGTACCCCCGCTCCATGCTTGCATCGCATCACCATACTTTTGCTCTGCTTTCCGTTCCTCTCCTGCGGTACAGATTCGCCATCTGAGGACAGCGTTTTCTGTACCGCAAGACGAACAGAGCAGGGAAGCTGCATTCTTCCCTGCTGTCTGCCCGCCACCCAACGCTGGCTCTGCCCCCTTTTCCCAGCGACTATTGCAGCAGGTCCAATGTGACCTGCTGCTCTCGGACACTGGGACATGCGCAGTGAGGAGCAGGCATATCGGGCGCCCAATATGTATGTCTTCTCACTGTGTACACGGATCGCAGAGGGGCCGGACAGCCGGAGAGGTAATTATACATAAATGGCTACTAAACATCACTATATATTGCATCAATGTCATGTGATATGATATATAGTAATGTTTATCGTGAGCCACTTCATGTTTTTTATGAATAGACCCCCTTGGCTTCTGAGTATGACTCCCAGAATTGATCTAATTCCTAGGCCTTTTTATTACACTATATCAGTGGTTCTCAACCTCTGTCCTCAGGACCCCACACAGTTCACGTTTTACATGTCACCTAGCAGGTGCACAGGTGTATTCATTAGTCACTGATACATTTTAAAAGATTCACAGATGGAACTAATTATTTAACTTGGTATTCTGTGAGGAGACCTGGAAAACATGCAGTTTGGGGTCCTGAGGACCGAGTTTGAGAACCTGTGAACTATATCACAGGTTCTCAAACTTTGTCCTCTGGACCCCAAACAATGCATGTTTTCCAGGTCTCCTCACAGATTACCAAGTTAAATAATTTGCTCCACCTGTGGATCTCTTATAATGTTAGTGAGTAATGAATACACCTGTGCACCTGCTATTTTATCTTCTTATAAACTAATGCTGGGCATACACTATACAATTATCTGTCAGATACTGTATCTGTCCAATATGGCTGGTTGGAATGAAAACCTTGTAATGTATGGGAGCAAATGACAGTCGATCATATGGTTTTAAACACTGGAAAACGGGAAAAAAAACAATTCTTCAAATTGGATAAATTCGTGTTTTTTAACCAATTAGTCTGAACGACCATTTTTGTCCATTTTCCAGTGTTTGTGAGCAAATGGTCAATTGTCATTTGCTTCCATATATTACCAGGTTTTCATTCCAACCAGCCAGATTGGACAGAGATCTGACAGATAATTGTATACTGTATGCCCAGCATAAGTGATTAGCATTAACTTAACCCTCATCTGGCAATGCCTACAATAAGTGCCTGTATTTATGTCGCATTTTCCAGGATGTGACCTTTAACCTTTTGAGCTGTGTCGTGTGACATGGCTGCTGTATGCTCATGTAATACATAAATGATTTAATTCCATGTGAGCACTCGCAGACATTTCTAAAGGTGTACTGCTCAACATTTTCTAACATTTAAACACTGAGGGACCTATTTGTGGATAACAGTCAGCTAGGAAATTAGCTATCTATCTTTATTGTTATGTTTTATTTATAATACACCAAGATATTACTTAAGTTCTTTCAGTGGATTGTACTACAAATTACATACAATGATGGTTGTTGTTTGGTCATTCCTCCTATTTTTATTTATTCTTCATGTCATTATCTGAAGATGGGAACTGATTTGCATTTGCAGTGTCAATGGTACCCAGTGGTGGAACCAGGGGTGGGGCTGCAGTGCAGTCCAAATTTCAAATAGGGGAGCCACACCAACTGCCAGTGAGTCCTGACCGGCGATGTTTGGCAGCGGTTGATGTGGTTCCCTTATTTGAATTTTGGACTGCGCTGGAGCCGCCACTGGTGGTACTTACTCTACAGGGACAGTCCCTGGAATTTACCTTTATTTGTCTTTGGGGATTTTTGTCAAAGGAAATTCCAAACAATATTGAACAACTAACATAAAATGGAACCTGCTCAAATCAATTTGGCAATACTCTTCAGGTGCATGAAAGAGAGGGATCATACTAAAAAAAAACAAAAACAGAAAGGGGGGTGTCTCCCAGCACACTAATACCCCTTTTACACCAGAGCTAAAACCCGGGTTATTGCAGGGTTAACCCTGGTTGCTTCTGGGTGTAAAAGGGGCCATGGTTGGATTCCCGGGTCGAGTGACCCAGTTAACCAACCCAAGTAACTTGCAGGGTTTAACACGGCAACAACTCGTGAAACCCTGCAGTGTAAACGTCGAGATCCAGGTAACGACCCGGATCGTGCTGCATGCCGTCTACTTGGCCGGCTTCAGTGGCGCTTGGAAATTACGTCATCTCCAAGCGTCCATTGCAACGCCGGAAGAGCCGGGTCACTGCAGACCCAGCTCCGGTGTGAACGGCACAACCTCTGGAATATCCTGGGTAAGCGCCGCAGTGTGAAAGGGTTAAGTTCCGGGTCTGATCCAGATTGGAACCCTGTTCCAAACCCCGGGTCAGACCCTGGAACTTTGGTGTAAAAGAAGTATAAGTTGTACCTGCAACAATACTTTAAAAGTATATGGTAATAGAAATTCAGAGATATTCGTTGCATGCATTTGCATATACATGGTAAGCCACCAGGCCAACTTCATGGCTTCTCTGATACTGGTGGTCCCTACACTGCATGATAACAGTATCCACTCTGGGCCATGTAATTGTCTATTGTAAGGCCTCATGGTAAAGGCATCCATATTGAGAGCCAGCTTACCTGGCAGTCACTCCTGGGACCTCCAATTAGCACTAGAGGAATCAGCAAGCCATCCAAATGCTGGTTCCATCTATGCCACTCAAAACAGCAAACATAACAAAGTGGAAGCTGCTCAAATCAATTTGGCTATCCTCTTCAGGTGCATGAAAGGGAGGGGTCATACTAAACAAATAAAAATAGAAAGGTGGGTGTTCCCCAGCACACTAACTTGTATGGTACCTGCAAAAGCCCCCTTTCTGTTTTTTTGTTTAATATTGAACAGCTGTACAATGCATTTCTTTCTTATTTTCTGCATTTCAGATGCATCTCTTACAATTTATTCTTAGGGGTCAATCCTATTAGCCACGAGTTCCCTTGTGGGGTAAGGGGCTAATTCAGCCGTGTAATGCTGAACGCAGATTCCCCTTATTGTGAATCTGAGTGTGCACAGGATCCGTTCTGCGTATGTGCTGAACAGGTCTTGCGTGAACGCACGCAGCCCCTGCTGTACCTCTGCCTGATTGACAGGCAGAGGCATTTAAGGGGTGGGGGCGGCCTGCTTTTTCAGAAATGGGGGCGTGTCGGCCCCATTTTCCGGGAGTGGCAAGGCCAGGGGTTGCATCCACAGACGCAGTTTCCTGACCTCACAAGCCAGCCTGCGTAAGCTGAGGTTTACTCATCCACCATTGTGACCGATAGCCACGATGGTTATCCAAGCCTGCGACCTTGGTCGCAGTGCTGGTATCGCAAATGCATTAGGGGGTATCGGACCCCTCCTGCTGCATTTGCATATTTGCAATGACAGGTTTGCAAAGCTGCCTGCTTGCAGCTTTGCAATTCCATCCTGTGCTGCATCACCCCCCAAGTGCAGCTATATGCTTCTCCGGACTTTCAGATTTTTGTTTATAGCCCCATAGGGGCAATGCCATTATCAGCATCTCAACGCCATTGCAATGGTAACTCGTACGCTTTGCAGTTAAAAGGAAAGACCCCTTAGGGGTATATTTACTAAAGTGAGAGTTTTTAGAAGTGGAAATGTTGCCCATAGCAGCCAATCAGATTCTAGCTATTATCTTCTAGAAGGTGCTAGTTAAATGTTAAGTAGAATCTGCTTGGCTGCTATGGGCAACATCTCTCACTTTAAAAAATATACCCCTTAGAATTTGTCTTTATTTGTTCATATATATTGATTAGGAGTAGTTAAACTGTAAAATATACCTTTATACTCAAATACAGTAAACCTGACATGGGGATTGTAGTGCTTCTAGGTCCACTGACCATGTACGAGATATGCTTAGAGATCCTGAAGACTATTTAGGATGAATAGTTAATCTTGTTTCATTGCTATTGAAGAGGACTGGGCATGTTCAAGTCTCTTCTGTGGCCTGTAATGCATATTGGCACCCAGAAGTTCCTGTATTCAGTTGATTGGGTTGACCAACACCCCACCTATCAAGTTTAATATTTACAGTCGATATATCATCCTGATGCGGATCGGAATGATATAATGTACATGTCGTATTGTGTGTACGTCGTTCATCTTATCCCATCTGCTGTCCTGCACGGTACATGGGACTATGCAATGAACGACGTGGTGCTGTTACATGCAGCATGTAACGATACATTGCTTTGTCGTACGGCGCACGTGGTGTATCATTACATCGCTCCTTGCAACGATGGGTCGCACCCGCATTCAGGTGTGTACCAAGCTTTAGAGATATGTAGAAGATGTGTGCCCCAAGTGCTATCCCTTTTTGTATAGCAGTAGTAAATGATTGTTGTAAATGTGTTAATAATTAAATTAATGTAGTGATAAGTCTGGTTAATGTCACCATTAACCAAATATCCTTAATGTCTGGGATTGACTGGGGAATACTATATTTGGATGTTTTTGATGAAAAGCTAAATACACTAGTTAGGACTTCAGGGGTTAAATTAACTCAACACTGCCACCAAGCAAGCACTAGTGCCTATTGCAGATCTTTCAGCGTGTAAATGACACCTAAGATGTCCTTGGAGTTCATTTTTTTAATAGAATACTTGAGAGTCTGGATAATTTTGCAAATAGTAATACCTATTTGTATCCTGTCTGTTGTAGTTTTGTATATATGATATATACACAGCTTAGAGTCCAATCTGATTCTGTGCATGAGTAGAAATGTCTGTGTGTATATAACTGGCTTGTTATCATACAGATGTGACACGGTGTAGGTGTCTGTCTCTCGTACATACACCATGACACGTGCTGGCTGGCTCCCAGTCACACATGGCTATATGCACTGTCACACACAGTGTCACACACAGTCTCTGGGCTGGAGATGTCTGAGCTGTTCTCGTCTCTCTGCCCATTAATGAGCTGGTGCAGACTCAGACCCGCCCAGCAACCAATAGCAGAACAGGAGAAGGTGGGGGGGGGTGGGGGCTGCCTGCAGACTTGTGTTTACACTGACCCCCCCAGACTGAAGTGGGGAGACAGGCAGTGAGGCAGCGTCTGGGACAGAGAGAGCTGAGCTAGAGACAAAGAAAGGAAGAGGAAGAGAGCAGGGAGAGTAGATAGAAAACTCCTGAGCACTGACTGGCATTGTGACCTTATTTAGCTGTGTCAGCTCCCTCCTCAGCACCCTGCTCCATTGGTGTCATACTCTCTCTGCCTACCTGTCCTGCTTCCTATTGTAGGTGCCCTTGTCCTGCTAACCCTTTCACACCCTTCTCTTTCTACTCTGCCCTGTATCCTGTCTTGAACTCTCAGCAGCTTACTGCCCTCTACATTAATATTTTCTTGGTGCCCTCTTTACCTGACTAAACACCACGTTTCTGGACTGTCTACTAGAAGCAGCATGGTTATTGTGTAGCAACTTCTTAATTCAAGTCTCAGGATGGTACAACACAAGACTGTGGATGGCAGCCCAAAGACACCAGATGCTGTTCCTGGGGGGCCCAGCTGGTGTAAGACTCCTAGTGGGCACATAAAACGTCCAATGAATGCCTTCATGGTGTGGTCTCAGATTGAGAGGAGAAAGCTGATGTCTCTGTGCCCTAACATGCACAACGCTGACATCTCTCGCAGCCTTGGCCAGCGATGGAAGTTACTGGAGGACACAGATAAAATACCTTATGTTCGAGAGGCTGAACGTCTACGACTCAAACACATGGCTGACTATCCCAACTACAAATACCGGCCACGCAGACGCACCCGTGATCCAGCAGGCAGAACACGGGCCAGGCTCCCCCGTACCACCTCTAGGTGCCAACCTGCACCCTCGCCATGCCAGTCGGAAGTTAATTTGGGATCCAGCATGCACTGGGGGGAGGATAGCCCCGGTTGGGGGGGGGATAAAGTTGGCCAATCAGAAGAGACGCAGAATCGTGACTCATCAGCACGTAGCCCAGAGGTGCCCCCCTACTCCTCTGCTCAGTCTCCCCATGCCCATGCCCGCTCACTGCCATCCTCCCCAGAGCCAGTTGAAGAAGATGAGGGACTGGAGGAAAGTCTGCCTGGACTTTACTCTAGTTCCCTCAGCGTCCCATCGGACAGAGAGCTTCTTCCCAGCAGCGGATCCCATTTTGATTTTCCCGATCACTGCACTCCTGAGGTGGTGGAGATGATTTCGGGGAGTGGTAACCTTGGAAGCGTGTCTGACCTCGTGTTCTCGTTCTAAACTGAGATCTTACATCCCACAGAGAGGCATCGGCAGCAGGTTACACCTAGTGGAACTGCCCACAGACTTCTGCGACTACTGAGAAAGGTGAACGCATGGAACACTCTCTCTACAGTCTCTGAGCACTTTCTGTCCTAACTGTCTTTCTTGGACACTCATCCTACAGTTTCTCAGGGTGCTCTCTGCTGTCTGTTTCAGCTTCTGGCTCATAGACAATTCCCTGCTGTCGCTCACATTGCTGTCTGAATTCTCAATGTCTCTCAGTACACTCTCTTTAGCTGTCCCTCAGAAGAATGATCTGTCATTCCAATCTGAGCACTCTCTCCTGTGCTGGCATCATTTCTGGGCCTATAATGCAGAAAAACATATTGTACACACACACATACACACTCTGCATGTGTCACTAACTGTCTATTAACCTGGTTCTGACTGAAGTCCAGCCGGGTGCAAACAAGTCCAGAGCCATGAGGCAGGTAAGGACATACGTGTGTGTGCTTGTGTGCGTATGTGAATGTTCATTTGTCTGTGTTCATTTATATCTCTTTCATATATATATATTTATTTTATCTATCTACAGTATCTATCTGTGTCCCTCTTACTTATCTGTAATTATATCCTGTCTATATCACATCCATATATCTATTTATTCATCTGTCTGTCTATCTACAATATAAGACCTCAGGACAAGACCTCAGGACTATTTCCCTGTAATTCAGGGGCTCAGACACCATCAATAAACCTCAGGACCCCACTCTGCACACAGACCCCTCCTCTTTGTCTCACTTTTATCCTCAGAAGCTCTCAGGAAGTGTTACTGACCTCAGATCCCCTCATTTAGCAGGGGGGAGACCAGCCACTATACAGCTCCATAAAGCCTCAGCTCTGTCTATATGTCTAGCTCTGTGTCTCCCACGTGTCTATGCATACGTGCATTAATCTTTGCCACTGCCTGAATCTGTGCATGTATATATAATGTATGTCTGAGCTACATCTCTCCCACACAACAGTCTTTAAGTCTCCTCTTTCAAGCTATACAGTAATTGTGTGTCAGACACGTTCATTCTCACACAATATATATTTATACAGAGGAGCGAGGGCACATATCTTAGACTGGAACAAATGGGACAGCACAGCAGAGAGTGCCAGTACTGAGGGGCAGGAATGCATTCCATAGGGTGGATTATATCTTAAATAAGGAAATATACCTCCCATTTTTGGAACATATGACATATTTTTGGGAGTTGGGAGGGCTGGGATGGGCTCATTCTTCAAAGCTTGGGCTTATATTTTGGGATTAGGCTTTTTCACATAATTTTTGGCCCCCTCTTGGGAATTTCTCAGATATGACTTGCTCAGGAACTGAAGACTATTGCAGGGAATTAATATTTGATTGTATGGACTCGGAGCATGGGCATCTGGTGGTATTGACCAAATTCACAAAGAAGGCTTGTGTTCCAATTATGCCAGCAAGGCGGAGACACTGAGCACTTGGACTTCCATCAGGGCTAGGGCACTGAGGGGTTGGGTTACCAGCAGGCAGTGTCATCATGACCCATGGATCATGCTATTTGCACATTTGGAATTTACTTGGAATGGAGCCAAGTTGTGATTTTTTTTATTATTGTTAAAAGTTAAAGAATCCCCCAGATCCTTGACCTTGGATTCTGGCCTGGTGGAACAAGAAATTTGGGGGTTGGGGTGGTGAGAATTAGTACAAGATTGTGTGGGAGGGGTGTATTAATGGTGCTGTACAATATGATGGTACAGAAAAAGTAATATCTGGAACAATAAAATGCAAATCAAAATGTGTGTTTTTGTGTCAGTTAACTGATAAACTATCACAGAGCAACACAGTACTACCATGTATGAAATAGCAATGCAGAGTAAAGCGGGCCACACACTAGACCAACTTACATCCAACCAGCCAACTTGTTGATTGGTTGGAATGAAAATCTGGTAATGTATGGGAGTAAATGATGATCAGCAATTTGCTCCTAGATGCCAGAAAACAGATGAAAATGGTCGTCAGACAAGTTTGTTAAATGTTTGATCCAAACACTTTGTTCAAACAACAGTTTTAGTCCATTTTCCGGCGTTTGGGAGCAAATTGCTGATTGTCACTTGCTTTCATACATTACCAGATTTTCATTCCAAGCAATCAACTAGTTGGCTGGTTGGATGTAAGTTGGTCTAGTGTGTGGCCAGCTTAAGTAACCATGTTGGCTATAAGGTTCATTTATAGCTTGTGGTATCATCTAGCTGTGTTTAATATCGTAATGCAGGGTACAAGTCTTCTATATCCTATTGCAGAAGTATTTGCTCAAAGAAAAATATTGCAAAAGAATAAAAAGTAATGGTGAACACTATGGGGGAATTAAATTTTCCGCAGGATTTACGTTGGAGCTAATTGATCGTGCTGCCCGTTTCATGTAGATGCGCCAACCTCGCGCTAATTAACAGAGGCAGGATTTTTCCCCGCAGTCTCAGGAGTTCTGAGGAAAAATCATCAGATTCTGCATTGGAACGTGCGGGTAAATCCATAGATTCCGCATTTGCTGCTTCTGTTATCACGTGGGGAAAACGCTGACTAATTCAGTAGCTATTCCCCAGCAGGCGAGATCAATTAGCTGTGGGATATATCCCGTGGCTAATTGAAATCCACCTTATGTGATGGGAAGTTTCTCAAAATTATTTGCCTTTGGCCAGATTAGCAGTGGTGATGTAGTGCTGGGCGTAATCTAATTTTTGTAGCACAACTTGCACTTATTTTGTACTACACATGTACACACAACATTTTGGGTCATTTATGCAGATTTGGACGCAATTTGTGCTTACGCCATTTTGCTATTAGAAAAGCAGAAAAGACGGGAAGGGCGCGCAAGCATTGGCCAAGTACAGTACACGGCCAAAGCGTGTTCACCCAAATGCACCCCGATCAGAACTGTAAGGAGGCAAATCTCTTGCTCAACCCCTGGTGCAAAACACACACTGATGATGATCGGCAGCAGTTTTTGATTGGCTGAGTACACCTTTATCCCTCCCACTGATACTATTATTAGTGTGGTTACTGCAATCTATTCACATTATTAATTAGATATTTGCTTATTCCCATTTGCTTTTTAAATGGGAAGACAACAAATGTTTACATTTAATTGAACTTAGTACTTTAATGTTGTATTTGTGTCTGTATTTAAATGTATTTTACATATTATAAGTAACTTTATTTATTATTAACACTGTCCAGATAAAGACTGGGTTCTATAAATGTTACTTCATTAAAGTACTATGGGCCTGATTCAGAGATGGACGCAACTGCAAAAATATGCAAATATCTCCAATGATCACCCGAGCATAAGGACGACCATTTCTGCCTTCTTATTTCTTATCTGTGTGCGATGACGCATACCTGGGTAAATATTGGTATCATCACCGCACATCTGTGGGCATCTTGCCCTTGCGGCAGGTCTGACCAGCCACAGACTTGGGAGCTTTTCTGACACACAGAGCTGTGTATGCACTCGCAGTGGCTAATCTATGCACGCCCATGTAACGGCGTTCAAACGGTCAGGCACACCTGCGTTTTTCTGACCACTACCCGTTACCACCCTCAACCTGTTACTCACTCTGCAATGGATTCCTATATGCGTCCGCAATCGCTTCATGCAATGGCAAACAGTCGCTTGATCTGCGTGAGAATCGCAATAGTGTCCATCTCTGAATCAGGCCCAATATTATGTACTGTAAGTTTTGCATTTTGCTACTAACACTATCCAACCACATTTCCTGATGTAAACCATAATAAGCAAATCCCCTACTGTTTTCTTGAGGCATAAATCTGGCACATTTAATGTTTTAGCCAAACTTTAGTTGCATCCAGTTCTGCAAGTTTCACAAAATGCACCTTATCCCTGTGGTGTTGGCCACCTAAGGCCATATTCAATTTGGAGCGAAAAGCCGTTACCAGCGATACTTTTTCGCCGATGACGTAATTTTCGCATTTTTTCAATTACCTCGACTTTTCACCAGTGCGGAAAGTCAGAGGTTTGAACCCAGCGATAAAGTATCACCTATGAATAGGTGGCGAGAACAAGTGCAGAATTGGGGTTTTGGGGTGCAGACTTCCAAAAACCACCCTGCACCCTTTGGACAGACCCCCAAAGTTATTCTGTGTCAAAAAACTTTAAAAAAGGACCACAGGACACCCCAAAAAAGGTACTTTCATTTTGGGGGCAAAAAAAAAAAAGTTGGGGGACAAACTTTAAAATTATCGAAATAGGCTCAGGGGGGTCCCCAAGTATGCCCCAGGTGTTTTTTTGATTGCAGGTGGGTGCGGCAGGTGGAATTTTAATGATTTTTAAAACTTCACATTAGCCACTTTAAAATATGCTAGTACCCAGTTTCATGTACCCCAAATTTGATGGGACTACTTATTTTTTCCAAAAAACTTGCTAAATGCTATTCTTCACTTTCCGAAAGACGCTAGATAGCACCTATTGAGACCGTTTAAAGACCCCACATACCTTTAGCAGGGCTATTTGGGGGTACCCATAGTGAGCCCCCATGTCAGAGCATCTTTTGGGTGGTGTCAGGTTGATTCCCCCAAAAATGACAGGACTTTTCGCCAATTTCCTTTTCGCCGGGTCACGTTTTCGCTGAAATGAAATTGATACGGGGAATAGCGGGGACGAGCGCAATACTTTATCGCTGACAAAACCTCAGATGATGGCGAAAAGTCCAGCAACTGACTTTTCGCTCCAAATTGAATATGCCCCCTAGTCTGCAACACCACAACTAATAATAATAATAATACAGCATCAATTAAATTAAGGGTACTCAAACCCCAGTTTTTATATTTACCCACAGGTTTTCTATAAAGGAGGTAAAATAAAGATAGTACTGTAATGCTGTGTACACAGGGCATGACAGCAACGATCAGGCGATCATTGTCTGATCGTTCTGCATGTGCTGGATCGAGCATCCAGCACATGCAGCAGACGCCCCACTACTATAACGACCTGCGATCAACGATCTCTGGTCCCTATAGTAAACAGGCTAACCTGGTCGATATCGACCAGGTCTGCCTGCTTGCACAGATGACGGTAGTTCGCCATCAACGACCATACGTGGACGCGCATCGTCCATCGTATGGTCGTTAGCAGGGCCCAGAAACTGTCAGATTTTAACGATAGGATTGCTGTCGTTGAAAACTGACATGTTATCGTACCGTGTGTATGGGCCATAAGTCTTTCCATGACTCTTGTCATATTGCCAGCCACGTAAGAAAGAACCTTGCTCAGCCATGAGAAAAACTTCTGTTACACTCTTTTGCTGAGATGGATGTAACTCCTTCCTGCCTTTGTGCTTCATCTCCTATTTTTCCTTTCCTTGCAAGGTTGAACACTATCCTGTAGTCTTCTAGAGATCTATAAGACCAAACACAGTGATGACTGCAAAACCTGGTTTCTGTGTTTGGGCTACATAATCTAGCAGGAGGAAGAGGAAACACTCATGTGGGACACTAGAGCTGGGTACACACTGGAGCGATGTGTGCCTGATCTGTCGTTTCTGGCCAAAATGACATATCGGCCGGATTGTTCAGTGTGTACGCTCAATCTGTGCTCTCCCACGATTGTTAGCGATATCTTCTGGTCAGCATTGCTGCACGGCCAAGAGGACGATATTGCATGCAAGGTAATGTAAGGGTAATGCCTGCATGCAGCTTTGCAATTGTGTTTCTTTCTAAAGCAGGACCTATGTGTAGCACATAATGTGAATTGGGGGGAAAACTCTGTGTAGCACATAATGTGAATTGGCAACATGCACAATGTGGCATGTAGCACTTTTTAGGTGGCCTAACATTTCAGTGTCAGCTGGTGGCAGGAGTGTTAAAAAAGCATCTAAGATTTATTTCACAGTATCAAAGTCACTAAATCCACTGGGGGCCAACGGGCCCGCAGATCCCCAGCCATTCACTTCAAATTTTCAAGTCATTCACTTTGCAAGTGGCACCCAGACTTCTAGTTACGGCACTGCTTTTACACATAATGAAGCCTGCACCGATCATAGTGATCTGTGCAGTGCTTTTCTATTCCTTAGCTCCTATTCCACTGTGGTTTCAATAGAAACCACTAGCAAATAGAACACGCCACGGCAGGTTGTCATTTACAAACCACCAGGGGTCGATGGGGGTCTCAGTTTAGACATCAAATATCGACCTTTAGTACATACTGTCAATTAGACATAGAAACTGCCATCAATTGGCGGCGGGTTTCCGTAAAGGCTCTAAATTACACCAGTGTGTATCTGGCTGGGATAGGGTTTGCTAGTGGACTTCTACATGGACCAAAGAGGATCTGAACCAATGGGTTGGTGAGTCTGGATTATTTTTGTTTATTAATAAAGGACTACCCCTTTTGGTGTGTGTGTACTGTTGTTATTGTAATATTTTTTTTTACAGGGGGACCACAGGTGCCAGCATGCCATGGCAGGCTTGCTAGGACTTATAGTCCCACTGTAAAGAACAATATTTTTATCTATGTTTTACAACATCAATGATGCAGGGAATAGCCCAGGGCTGGTTGATCCTAAGAGGAGGGGGGATGCCATTTTATTTTTGGGGGTCCAAATTTTACATGGATTTCCAGCAGTTTGGGGATGATTTTACATTATAGCAGGGGGACCCCACTCTGTGTGTCTCCCTGCTATTGTGTAAGCCCCCAGGCTGGTAATGCCTGGTGCTGGTAATTGGAAAATAAGGGGGCTAGTTTTTATCCAAATTTTTCCAGTACCAGCCCAGGATGAAAGGTACAGGGCTGGTTATGGATTTAGGGGGCTCTATTGTTTTGGCCAATTTGGCAGTGGTTTTACAGTGGATTTCAAAACCCCTACTAGATAAATATATTATATTTATTCTATTCTGTCTATGGTCTAAATCCTTTATAGTGCTTAGAGATTCAATTATTTTCTATTTTATTCTAAAGTATGCCTTCACAGCTGTTTTGCCCTTAGTAAATAGGCAGATAGCAAAACCACCACCAAATAGCTAATTTTAGAACCCGCTGCTTAGTAAATTTTGCCCTAAATGTGACTTCCTCCAGCAGGTGATCTGCTGATACAAATCTTGTAAACTAGATTTAAAGTAAAAACAACACAGATATCTTCTGGTCGAAACTGTTATTAAAGAAAAAAAATTATGTTAAAGTCAGTGGTGTAACTAGGGCACAGGTTCTCAAACTCAGGGACTGATTCAGACCCGGTCGCTAGATGCGTGCGCTCACACTGAGCGAATGCAAATTTTCCAAATTGACATCATGGGATGCGATCGCTCGCCAAGGCATAAGCACACCCACTTTGGCTGTGCGAGCAATCGCTCTGCGTATGCAGACACCCCTTAGTATATGTAGAGACGCCCACTTGCACACGTCATCTCCAGGAAGTGTATGAAAACATTGGTACACCGAGGACCATCGGATGAGAACGCAGTGCTTGTGGTAGCCTTACCCTGTCAGTGTAAAAAAAAAGACAAGTGACGTGTACTATGACGCTGCCTGTTAATTATGCACACCTCTGAAACGGCGTTGAAACACTCAGACAAGCCTGCGTTCACATCGCCAACCCCCCGTTTTTACTGGACTGCCCCTGTTACCACCCACAGACGGCCTCTACAGTCACTCATTACACTGGGCTGTCTTTGCAGGGTGAGCGAGCGGTATGCGATCGCAGTGAGTAGTTAGCGCGCGCATGCGCGTACACAGACCATCGGGCCACTTGCGAGCGCACGCATATATAGCGAACGGGTCTGAATCAGGCCCTCAGTTCTCTGGACCCCAAACAGTGCATGTTTTCCAGATCTCACAGAAGCACAAGTGAAATAATTATCTTCAAATGTGGATCCTTTAAAATGTGTCAGTGATTAATGAATACACCTGTGCACCTGCTAAGTGACCTGGAAAACGTGAACTGTATGGGGGTCCTGAAGACTGAGTTTGAGAACCACTAAATTAGGGCGCCCAGGGAAAGATGAAAAATGGCACCCCCCCAACTGTGGCCAAATGCCACAAGGGGTGTGCTCGTCACTCTGGGGACATTCCTTCCCATTCCATATGCACCTTCATGCCCCCAGTAGTAGTGCTCCTTATGCAGTGCCCCTAGTAGTAGTGCCCCTTATGCAATGCTCCCTGTAGCAGTGCCCCTTATGCAATGCCCCCTGTAGTAGTGCCCCAGTATGGCCTTATGCAGTGCTCCCAGTAGTGCCCCCTACATTATAAAAAACAACAGAAAACTTTACTTACCCGAATCCCCGCTCCTGCACCGCCGCCTTTCGCTCCTCCCGTCCCGCTTGGCACTATGGTAGAGGCGTCATGACGTCTCTCCCTTCACCCATTGCGAGAGCTGGAAGGCGGAGCTCATGAGTGAGCTCCAGTCTGGCGCTGGCCCTTGGTGCTGGCATCTGACTCTTGTTGGCTGCTAAAACAAACACGCCGCCGTCGAGTAGTACACTGACTGTCAGTGAATGTACTACCCGGTGGCGGAGTGTTTGTTTTAGCGTGTAGTGCTGCGGACTGCACTGACCTGGACGTCAGCCCCACCCACAGTGCTGAGCGACACGCCGCTGGACAGGAGAACACCGCAGGGCAGCTTCATTCTTTATCAGTGAGTTGAGTTCACTCACTGATCTTAAGCTGTTGGCGCCGGTGGGTGGGTGAGTGACAGTCGCCAGAGGTGAGGGGTAGTCAGTAACAATGATGCAGAACACACAAGCTGCAGGCATGATTAAACAGGCAGCTTTTCTTTGTGTAAACTTAGCAATAGGCGAATGATATTGATTGCTTACTGGAAGTATATTGCCAGAAAAAAACACTGCATCATGACCCTGACTACCATGACTGCACCTATATAAGTATGTATCACTTGGAATGGATTATTCATAAATTATAATAAAACTACTTTGTCAGCATTCATGTTAAGGAGTATGTGTATAGCATATAACATTATGGGGTTCCTTAGGGATGTGCAGATCCCTATCTAATTACTCCCAACCCCATTGTAAGGGTCTGCATTAGAGGTGTGTATTAGACTGTGTTCTGCATTAGAGGATGGGGTGTCACTAGACAGTGTTCTGCATTAGGGGAGGGTGATCATTAGATAAGGTTCTGCATTAAGGCTGGGGGTGATTAGACAAGGGCTTGCATTAAGAGTGGATGGTAATTAGGCAAGAGTCTGCATTGGGGTGGGGGGAGGTAATTAGACGGGTCTACATTGGGGTGGGAATAATTAGACAGGGATCTGCATTTGAGCTGGGGGTGGTCATTAGACAGGTGTCTGCCTTAGGGATTGGGGGGTCATTAGACTTAGATCCCCCGACTGTACCATTTTGGCTGGTACAATACATGGCTGTAAGGAGATTGTCTACCTAGAGGCAGCCCAGCGTCTCTTGAGTGATGAAAATAGCAATGTGCCGTGAGGCTACACTAGTGCCCACAGGACCATATGTCATTTTCTGGCAAGCGCCTATTATCCCTATTTTATAAAAATGGGGGGCGCCAATGCGCTTTCTGGCACAGAAAATGTCTAGTTATGGCTCTGGCTGGCAGCACCCTGGCACCGTGCACAAGGGCCCCAACACACACTGGCACCACACAGAAGGGTCCCAAAACAATGGCACTGCAAAGAAGGGTCCTACCACACACTGGTAATACACAGAAAGGTCCCAGTGAACACTGGCAGCACCCTGTCACCAAACAGAAGGGTCCCAACACACACCGTGGCACCGCAAAGAAGACGCCCACTACACACCGGGAGCACCCTGGCACCACACAGAAGGCTCCCACCACACACTGCCAGCTGCAGGTAAGACTCCAAGCCCATAAAGTACCGGGCATGGGATAACACAGGATGTGGTCCCGGAGAGCGACTACTCCAGTCCAGGTGTTTCTTTTTGTGGCCCATGATCGCATGGGTGGTGGCCTAGCAAATTATCTTGGACATGGTTGGGTTCTGACCTGAAGAGGATTGGGCCCAGGAGGAGAAGGGGGGGAATCAAGTGTCACCTAGTCACTAGCCGCACACCAGAGCATGAAGCCCGGGGCACAGAGTGAGTCCTGCTTGACTTACACCGCAGGGTGTCAGGGAACGGGAGCTTCAGAGATCCGTGAGGAGAGAGACCCCAGTGGAGTTGGAGCGAGACAATTGGATGAGGAGACGCGCCCGCCCGTGGTGATTGGGGAGACGCTGAGAATGTTATTGGGCCAGCTGCTGCAGCGCATAAACAGCACGTCCTGCAAGACGCACTCATTTTTTTTTAAAACTGAGTGTGTATTTTGCAATCTCTGCTACTCTCCACACTGGCTCAACTAAATCTGGGTTGGAGACTTATTTTTTAACTCTAACTCCCAAGCTACTTTCTGGACACAGTACATTGGTTTCATTAGAATCCTTCCTGTGCTACAAGAATGGGAGGTCTGGCATAGCCAATTTCCAATCTTCATGTGGGGAATTGGATTGCAGAAGCCTAACACATCAGTCTCCTCTCACTCCTGCAGGGTTTTAGATGAACCCTGCAAGGATCTATTGCTGAAGCTTCAAGTGCTGCCTTATCCCATTCCTTATCCCATTCCCAGTGCTAGGACAAAGCAACCCAAACGACACCAGGGGTTACATTTACTAAGATTCATGTTGGTCTGAGATTGCAATCTCGGGTGAGTTTAAGCATTTTTTTCAACTCGCAAATTTACTAAAGGCAATTTCAGGTGAGATTTCTCTCTTTTCACTAATAAACTCGGGTGAGAAACTCGAATAAACTCGTCATCGGCCAAACTCTGAACAACTTTTCATGAAAAAGATGCAACTCAGGAATTTACCAAGATTCGAAATTACAATCTCTGGTGTAATTGTAGCAAACTCGCAGCTAAATTGAAGTTTCAAATAGACCACCTACTGAACTGCGAGTTTGGCAGAAACATACACAGATTAGTGTGATTTGTGTATGTTTCTGCATGTAAACGCTATCTAAAGGGTTAATATATTAAAATAAATAAAATGACATAGGGTCCCACCCAAAAAAGCATAACCAGCCCCGGACTGCTCAGCCAGTCCTAATTCTTAAAAATATTAGGTAAAAAACAAGTAGGGTTACCCCATATTTTAGGAATCAGCACTGGGCTGCTGAGCTTGTCCTGGTTTAAAAAATAGGGGGGAAAAATTGTAGAGGGGTCCCCCTATTTTTAAAACCAGCACCGGACTCAAATCACACGGGGTGTAATGCACAGCCAGGGAACCCTTTCACTGGGTCTCCCCAGCCAAAGCATTATCACCCCAAGCCGGTCAGCCCAAGCTGGGGATCTCAGGGGAGGTGGGGAACCCCCCCAATAAAGATGTCCCCCGTCTCCTGAGCACCCCAGGCTTAGGCTGAAGCCGGGGCTCTTCCCCGCACCCCTGGAGTAGTGGGTACGGGGGTAATAGTGCTGAAAATAGTGATAAACTATTGTTTTTTACCATGGAGCTACAGGTGCCAGCATGCCTGCCCTTTGGCACTTGTGCTGTAGGTGGTTGGCACCCGTACTGTAAAAAAAATAGTTAAAAAACCACAACACACACCGTAGCAAGTAAAGTTTTATTTCACACCTACGACACTCACATATACTTACCTGCTGCCTGATGATCGTCCCCTTCTCCAAGTAGAAATACTGATAGTAGACTTACCTGCTCTGTCAGGATTTCCACACAGCAGGCTACCGGCGTCAGAATTTGAACCGCGGGGCTGATGTCCGGTGGTCATTGATACTGATTCCCATCAGACATAACCAGTCATGATCTCCTCATGGATTGTTGGCTTCTCCAGAAACATTTGAAAGATGGATCATCACAGAAAATTACATAATTTTTCCTGGTAAAAGTCTAGTAATTATTGTCATTTCGGTTCTGTGCTGTAATTGCCTGGGCACATTTAAAAAAAACTTTGCATTTTAAATCAACAAAGACACTTTAACTTTTACATATCTGTCAGTAGAAGTCTTACTTTCAGTAGATAATAAGGTCAACAAATGTTCTATACTGTTTTGTTTTTGTTTGGAGACCCATTCACCTTGCTGCTTGCCTATTAGTCACAGGGAGTAAAACATGAAGAATGGCAAAAAAAAAAAGGTGGGTTATATATCAAAACTAAAAACATATAATTTAGTTTCTACAAAGCAATTAGGGATGAAGGAGGGTTAAATAAATAAGATATAAGAAAGCAACAATTGATTTACAATCAATTGAATTATGAATTATGTTTCATATAGAGGTAAATATTATTAATTTATATGGCGCCACAAGTGTTCCGCAGCGCCTTACAAAATATATAAACAATTACGTGAACAAAGACTTACAGTACAATACAATAGAATGCAGGACAAAGACATGGATAATATACATTGCTACATTAGCGACCATAAAACCCACATAAGCAGCAGAGCTTAAGCAAGAGCTTACATTCTAAAGGAGAAGGGCAGACAAACAGGTGAGACAGATGGGGCTTTAATGAAGTAGTGGGTTTTGAGAGCCCGTTTGAATGATTGTAGAGGTGGAGAGTCTGATGGGGAGAGAGAGAAAGTTCCAAAGGTGCGGAGCAGCACGGGCAAAATCTTGGAGGCGAGAGTGAGAGGAAGTAATCAGTTGGCATGAAAGGCAGCATGCATTAGTTGAACAAAGAGGGTGGACAGGAGAGTGAAGGGAGATTAGATCAGAGATATAAATGGGAGAAGATTGGGAGAGGGCTTTGTAAGTGAGGGTGAGAACCTTGAATTGAGTTCTGAGAGGGAAGGGGAGCCAGTGGAGAGCTTGTAGGAGAGGGGAGGCAGATGTAGGGCAGTTGGAGAGGAAGATGAGCGGAGCAGCAGCATTGAGGACAGACTGGAGAGGAGAGAGATGGGAGTTGGGGAGGCCAGATAGGAGAAGGTTACAGTAGTCCAATCTTGAGATGACCAGTGAGTGTATGAGGGTTTTAGTAGCTTCCTGGGTGAGATAGGGTCTGATCTTGGAAATATTTTTGAGATGAAAATGACAGGACTGGGAGAAGTTCTGGATATGGGCTATGAAGGAAACGGATGAGTCCAGGATAACTCCAACGCACTTTGGGGCTAGATGAGATAGTTGTGCCATCAATAGATAAAGAAATAGTGGGAAGTGAGGTTATGGTGGAGGGTGGGAAGACGATCAGCTCTGTCTTAGACATATTAAGTTTAAGAAGTCGCTGGGACACCCAGGAAGAGATAGCAGAGAGAGAGTTGGAGATACGAGTGAAGAGAGAGGTCAGGGGAGGAAAGGTAGATCTGAGTATCATCAGCATAGAGATGATAATGTAGGTCAAAAGAGCTGATGAGTTCACCTAGAGAGGACATATAGAGGGAGAATAGGAGAAGTCCAAGGACATAACTTTGGGGGACACCTACTGAAAAAGGCTGTGGGGGGAAGAGGAGTCATGAGAGGAAACAGAGAAGGATCGGTCAGAGAGGTAGGAGGACAGCCAGGAGAGGGCAGTGTCACGTAGACTAAGGGAGTGAAGGATTTGCAGCAGGAGAGGGTGGTCCACAGTGTCAAAAGCAGCATAGAGGTCAAGGAGAATGAGGAGAGAGTAATTGCCCTTGAATTTGGCAGCGAGGAGGTCGTTGCTGACTTTTGTGAGGGCAGTTTCAGTGGAGTGGAGAGAACGGAAGCCAGACTGAAAACAGTCAAGAAGGGAGTGTGAGGAAAGAAAGGTGGTTGTAAACAACACGCTCAAGGAGTTTAGAGGCAAAATGGAGGAGAGAGATGGGTCTGTAGTTAGAATATTAGGATCAAGGGTAGGTTTTTTAAGAATGGGGGTGATAAGGGCATGCTTGAATGCAGAAGGGACAGTGGCCCTGATTCAGAGCCGGACGCTCTGACCAGAGCGCTCGCTCTGAATCAGGGCCCACCTCCATTAATATGGAGCGTCCTCCTGGACGCTCGTATAGCTGTGGGTCACCACCCACAGCATATACGAGCGTGCAAAATGATGGTCGCGATGGTCTTGACCATCACGACCATCGAAACTGCGAGTAAAAGCCTGCGGTTGGGTTTTTCAACCGCAAGGCCAGGAGTGATTTTGGCTCTATCAGAGCCAAAATCACTCCCACTGACATCACTAGTGATGTCAGTGGGGCCGGCTTCAGACGGTAGGCGTTCCCTTGGGAACGCCTCCGTCTGGCAGGCACGCCCCCGGCACGCCCACCAAAGGGGGCGTGCTGTCAGTCACCATCGACAGCATGCCCCCTTTGATGAGACACTCCGAGTGAAGGAAAGTCCTTCGCTCGTCGGGTCTTGCGCATGCGCACGACGGAGCTCCCTCCGTCATGCGCATGCGCAGTGGGGAACATCGACCCACTTGCAAGCGTACTGCCGCTCGCGAGTGGGTCTGAATGACCCCCAGAGTCTGATGAGAGGGAGAGATTAAGGAGGAGGTGGGCAAGATGGGAGCAGGCAGAGGGAGAAAGGTAGCGGAGGAGGTGGGAGGTGATAGGGTCAAGGGGGTGGTGGAATGGGGGAGGACCGGATGAGGACCATGACTTCCTCTCCAGATACAGGGGAGAAGGAGTCAGTAAAATGGATGGGGAGGGGTGATCTAGGAAAGGAGGAAGTTGGGAGCTGGGGGACTGGCTGGATATGATGTGACGTATGGAATCAATTTTAGATGTGAAGTAGGTAGCAAAGTCAAGGGCAGAGAGCAAGGAGGGGAGACGAGGGGGGGGGGGTGGGCATAGGAGGGAGTTGAAGGTGGAGAAGAGATGCTGGGGATTTGAGGACTGGGAGGACATGGTTCTTGAAATATGATTGTTTAGAGAGGGAAAGAGCAGCACTGTAGGATGACAGCATAAATTTGAAATGGAGAAAATCGGCCTTAGAGTGTGATTTTCTCCACTGTCACTCGGCGGTTCCCGAACACTTTTGAAGGTATCTGGTACATTTGGAATGCCAGGGTTGAGGTGTTGATCTGCGAGGGTGAGTAGTGATCGCCAGAGCAACAGAGTCAAGAGCAGAAGGGAGGCATTGTATAGGCAAACAGCTTGTTCAGGGAAGGAGAGAGAGGATAGGGGAGAGAAGTGAGTTAAGCAAGGAAGAAAAAGAGACTGTCGATAGCCTCTATGTTACGCTTAGTGATGGTGGCTTTAGGAGGTAGAGGAGGGGAAGGAGAGAGGGATAGGTTAAAAGAGAGAAGGTGATGGTCAGAGAGGGGGAATGGGGAATTGGAGTAATCAGAAATATCACAATGGTGAGTGAAGACCAGATCAAGCGAATGCCCACTCACATGGGAGGGTGAGGAGCTCCGTTGGGAGAGGCCAAATGAAGATGTGACGGTAAGGAGTTTGGAGGCAAAGGATTCTGTGGGCATATCAATTGGAATATTGAAGTCACCTAGGATAATGGAGGGAAGGTCTGAGGAGAGAAAGTGAGGGAGCCAGGAAGTACAGTTGTCAAGGAACTTGGAGGGAGGGCCAGGGGGTCGGTAAATGACAGCTACTTGAAGATATACTGGCTGCAAGAGGTGTATGGCATGAACTTCAAATGTAGAGAATGTAAGGGATGGTTCAGAAGGTATGAGTAACCGGGGGATAGAAGGAGCCCAACACCACCATAGCGACCCCCAGGCCGAAGTGTGTGAGAAGGTGAGGCTCCCATAGGAGAGAGCTGCAGGAGAAGTGGTGTCAGGGTGAAATTCAGGTTTCAGTAATGGCTAGGAGATTCAGGGAGTTGGATAAGAAAAGGTCATGGGTGGGGACCAGTTTATTACAAACTGATCTGGCATTACAGAGGACACAGGATAGAGGAACAGAGTTTGTGGAAGAGATGTGAATGAGATTATAAGGGTTGCTGTAGCGTGGAGGTGAGATTAATTTGGGGGACCGAGATGAATAGAGTGTAGTGGTTGTGCAGGCTCCAGTTCTAGAAGGGGAACCTGTAGGAGGTGGGCAGGGAGGGAGATTAATGAGAAGTGGATGGAAGTGGGGTGAATTGACAGGGAGAGGAGGGTGGGAGGAGAGATTAGTATGGTAGTAGGACCTCGGTGGGGTATAAGAGAATGAAAGTGGAATAATGGGAGAAGAGGGGAAGGAAAGCAAACAGAGCAGGGGAGATAATGGAAGAAGGAAGTCGAGGAGACCAGGGGGAAAGGATAAAGGTGGAAGCAAGGGGCAGAACAAATAATTAGGTAGGCACTGAGTGAAGGGGGAGTTGAAGAAAACATGGCCATGGTAAGGATTAGGTAAATAGGGGAAGGAGGAGTTTAAAGTAGGAATGAAGGAATGTAAGAGAAAGTGTAGATTTCCAGAAATGCTGAAGTACAATGTGGGAAAAGGTGTCTGTACAACAAAAGTTTATTAATGAGTATAATAAAAGTGGAGATTTGACGTTAGCAGAAAGAGAAGAATAAACTAGATAGTGGTAGTAGCTAGATAATGTAAGACTAGGCACAGGAGCATTTAAGCCTTCCTGTCTCTGTATTACAGGAGCCTGTACTGCTGTGAGTATTCTGCTGATCTGCTTGGATGCATTTTATGGAAGGTGAAGACTCCTAACAAAACAAGATCCTTAAAACCCCATATCGTTGGCCAGGGTTAACTTGTTAATTTGTTTAACATATCTACTAACCTGAGCAAATGGTACTGTCACTCTAAAGCAAATTAGTTAAACATGATTTCTTTCTTCAAGCACTTACCAAAGAGGCCCTTGCCATTGTGGAGATTCTTGTGCTCACTTGTGACTGCTTGTCTATCACTGCTTTAAACATGTTGGGCCTGATGCTGACTTGAACGTACTCTTGTTTTAGCTTATCTTGTTCTTGTTTTAGTTTATCTTGAGTGTTTTAGCACTGCACATGCTCCAAAACTGAGCAGAAAGTAGTCATACTCTATATATTTCACATGCATCTCCACTTACAACTGAAGACCCATAACGTGGCTCTGTGGATATGGGCAGGCAGGCCACAAAGTTGCATACAGTTCTGTATGCATATATTTCTGTGCATGCAATGCGGGAGCATCTACATACGGACAATTTGAATTCAACTCAGCAATCAATTTAATAAGACACTCTGTGCTGGATAAAAAGCAAAGTGATATATATATATATATACTGTATATATTTTTTTTAAAACATGTCTGTGGTTGCTGCTCAAGGGTCTGTAGTACATAACAAATTGCTCAGTGGGCAACATGATCATAAATTCATAATTTTACTTATCACTATCCCCATTTGTCGTGTAATCCCTGGGAAGGTGCTGACCAGAAGATATATTATGTTGGTGGTAGACCCTTTAACATCTGGTGCTTCCAGAGAGAATGTACTAAGAATATCTCCAGGAAATGGAAATGTTTCAGGAAAACCATGCCTGTTTCTCCCACAACACAATGAGGAATTAACCAGGATGGTATGTATATTTGGAAATAGGAACAGTGGAAAGAATGGATAGAAAGTATGAAAACCTATTTAAAAAATAAATAGTAAGTGATATTTGGTAACACTTCACTTGATTTAAATGCTATGTATATACATGTATATATTTATGACTCTACCCACTGATGTATATGCCTGGGAATCACTTGTCATCTGTACTCAGTTGATAAAAGTGGGTAACTGGATCCCTGTGTGTAAAAACAGATATACAGTCAGGTGCACAAATATTGGGACATTGACAGAATTTTCATATTTTGGCCTCTATTCACCACCACAATGGCTTTGAAATTAATCAAACAAGATGTGCTTTAAATACAGACTTTCAGATTTAATTTGAGGGTAATTACATCCAAATCAGGTGTACTGTGTAGGACTTACAACGGTTTCTATATGTGCCTCCCACTTTTTAAGGGGCCAAAAGTAATGGGACTATCAACTCAAAAGCTATTTCATGGACAGGTGTGGGCTATTCCCTTGTTATTTCATTATCAATTAAGCAGGTAAAAGGTCTGGAGCTGTTTCTAGGTGTGACATTTGCATTTGGAATCAGTTGCTGTCGACTCTCAATATGAGATCCAAAGAGCTGTCACTATCAGTGAAGCAAGCCATCATTAGGCTGAAAAATCCAAACAAACCCATCAGAGAGATAGCAAAAACATTAGGTGTGGCCAAATCAACTGTTTGGAACATTCTTAAAAAGAAAGAATGCATCGGAGAGCTCAGCAACACCAAAAGACCCGGAAGACCACAGAAAACAACTGTGGTGGATGACAAAATACTTATTTCCCTGGTGAAGAAAAACCCCTTCACAACAGTTGGCCAAATCAAGGACACTCTCCAGGACGTAGGCGTATATGTGTCAAAGTCAACAATCAAGAGAAGACTTCACAAGAGTGAATATAGAGGGTTCACCACAAGATGTAAACCATTGGTGAGCCATAAAAACAGGAAGACCAGATTAGAGTTTGCCAACAACTTCTAAAAAAGCCATTACAGTTCTGGAACAACATCCTATGGACAGATGAGACAAAGATCAACTTGTACCAGAGTGATGAGAAGAGTATGGAGAAGGAAAGGAACTGCTCATGATCCAAAACATACCACCTCATCAGTGAAGCATGGTGGTGGTAGTGTCATGGCGTGGGCATGTATGGCTGCCAATGGAACTGGTTCCCTTGTATTTATTGATGATGTGACTGCTGACAAAAGCAGCAGAATGAATTCTGAAGTGTTTCGGGCAATATTATATGCTCATATTCAGTCAAATGCTTCAGAACTCATTGGGTGGCGCTTCACAGTGCAGATGGACAATGACCCGAAGCATACTGCAAAAGCAACCAAATAGTTTTTTAAGGCTAAAAAGTGGAATGTTATGCAATGGCCAAGTCAATCCCCTGACCTGAATCCGAATGAGCATGCATTTCACTTGTTGAAGACAAAACTGAAGGGAAAATGCCCCAAGAACAAGCAGGAACTGAAGACATTTGCAGTAGAGGCCTGGCAGAGCATCACCAGGGATGAAACCCAGCGTCTGGTGATGTCTATGCGTTCCAGACTTCAGGCTGTAATTGCCTGCCAAGGATTCGCAACAAAGTATTAAAAAGTGAAAGTTAGATTTAGGATTGTTTAGTTTGTCCCATTACTTTTGGCCCCTTTAAAAAGTGGGAGGCACATATAGAAACCGTTGTAATTCCTACACCGTTCACCTGATTTGGATGTAATTACCCTCTAATTAAATCTGAAAGTCTGCAGTTAAAGCATATCTGGTTGGTTTCATTTCAAAGCCATTGTGGTGGTGAATAGAGGCCAAAATATGAAAATTCTGTCAATGTCCCAATATTTATGCACCTGACTGTATATTGCTATCTATAAACAGTGCAGTTCCCTAATAAATATTTGAGACTTACTTTAGTCAATGTAGGCCAAGGTGTTAGTAGTGTCATTCAAATCTATATGTAAACCTGGGCCTAATTGAGACCCTGGGATCTCTGCAGTAAAAGGGAGCCTTGTCTAGACTATTTCTTGACCAAATACTGTAATAATAAGTAATAACAGTGATGTAACTGTAAATGACATTTACAAGTGCCAAATAATTCCATTGACCATCCACTGCTTTAGAGCCCCACCCACACCATGAGGTGTGGCCGAGCCCTTTTGCCAGACTTTCTCCTCGTCGAAACCAGCAGCTGCCATTACTATCCTTCTGTTTTGTGCATGTGCACTGCGTCCTTAAGAACTAAGGAGTTGACGATGTTAAGTAATGCTGTCAGAGTAGGTAGAAGTAGATAGGAAATCATGAATGGACGGAACCATGCGGGATCAGCCAGGAGGTACAAGACTACTTGATGCTTAGAACAAACTGAAGGCAAATGGCACAGATGTTAACAGAAGCTAAGGTGCTAAAACATTTAAGTTGATGATATGCATATATTTGGATTATAATAGGCACTGGGTGGGTCTGATTGCCTATAAAGGGCATAAGTGTGGGTTATGGTGGCCTATTAGGGCATTTTGAGGGGTCTGATGGCCTATAAGGGGCATGTAGAGTGGTCCAATTACATATAAAGGGTATGTGTGTGTCTGGAGGGGAGGGAGGTGTTGGTGGCCTATAAGGAGCATGTGGCGGGGTCTGAATATTTATAAATGGCATATGGAGAGGTTTGGTGGCCTATAAGGTGCATGAAGATGAGTCTGATGACCTATAAGAGAAATGAGTAGAGGTCTGATGGCATATTGGGTGCCTGTGAAAGCATTTGATGGCTTGTAATCGACTTTTAGTGGAGTCTGATGATATTTAAGGGGCATATGGAGGGGTCTGATGGCATAAAGGAAGCTTGTAGAAAGTTCAGATATGATAAAAGGGGCATGTAGAGGGGTCTGATGGAATAAAAGGGGCAGGTCTCTGTTCATTCCTGTCTTATAGTATGTTAATCTATTAAACCCCATCACTAACTCTTTCTCTTTTACATAAATGATGTAATTGCTTGTAAGAAATTACTTAATCAATATAAAACATAAACAATAAAGTCCTAGCGCTTCCTTCTAGGCCTAGAAGGAAGCGCTAGGACTTTATTATTTATCTTTTATGTCTATGTATATAGAGTTTTGTGATCTCTATTTATTGTCCTAGCTGCATCCAATATTGAAGCGCACTGTTTTATATATATATTTTTTAGGATATACTTAATGAATATAGCCCTTAACAACTAGATGGTTTGAGCCCTAAATTTGATTAATTATAGAAAAACGCATGCAAGCAAAAAACATATTAAATCTGAAAGAACTCGTATTCCAAATGGGATTAATACTCAGAAAATATACTTCACTTTATATAATTCCAAAAATTTTTAATTCTGGATTGGCATGTCTACTGTATATAATTTTTTATTAACTTCACTCTATTGAGTCTATTTATTGAGCAAGTGACAACCCCCTTCTCTGGCTCTTTTGCTTTCTGACCCACTCTACTGTACCTTCGGATATTTGCACATAGTATTGTATCTACTGTAAATGAAGGTCAACCTCTCTTATGCTCCATAAACTTTGTGGGCTGGTCGTGGCGCCTCTAATGGCTGACCACACCTCTCTGTTCACTGGAGCACACAAGGATACAAATGAAGAGGAATGAGTTGATCTATTCATTTTCATGTGACCACCTCTGTTATATTAATGGACTAAAGATAGGCATATAGGACTTCAAGAACCTTGGTTTGCCACTAGGTGGCAAAGCAACTTTTATAATTATGATGGGGTGCTCAAGTTTCAAATGAAAAACTGTACAATCTACTCAAACTAGCGTCATAGAGTTTGTTACACTGGCATTTTGCATTATTGACAAAACTTAAATTGCACACCAATTCTCCAAACTAATCAGAGAGGTGGAACCTGCTAATGGCCACAGCATCAGTTAGTCCCCTCCTGCCCAGAAAGCATTGTACAACATCCTGTAGATTTACAGGCTGAGAACACCTTACTAGGTTCCATATCGCAAAGGGATGATTTTCCGTCTATCAGTAACCCCCCACAATCGAATACACAAATAAATAAAGAGGCATATGATCAGAGCATCACCTGTTCAGCTGGTACCACAATAAAGTATATAGCAAAAGTGCAGCTCTGGTGAAAACAAAGTCCAGGGCTGCTTTACAGTATATCCTCACATTTTTTCATACTTATGCCAATTCCAAGATGGACCGTTCGAAAATCTTACTAAAGTTGCAGCCAAATACCATGTATTACCATTTCTTGAAGCCTTCAGGGGCTGATGCAAAATGGCCGTATATTTCTTTTTAATAAAGCTCATAAAAAAATGGTGTATTTCCCGGCCATATGGAGAACCATACACATCTTAAGATGCATTTGGCTACACATCAGCAGTAAGTTATTATCATCAGTGTGCATTGGCACCTGCCCTCTAGCACCTGCAAAAGATATCCTAACAGACGTGTGTGTTTCTGCAGATCCACCGGATCCTCATTTGCTTAAACATGCTCCCTTACTGTAAGCCTACACCAGGATTCCACTTACTTCCCCCGTTCTGCCTCTCCAGTTGTCGAGAGAACAGGTCTGCAATCGCACAAATGTGTGTACACTTTGGGGCTGATGCAGAGTTGAACACAGGTCAGTTTTAAATATGGTTCTTGTGTTTTTTTGTTCTGCATGTTCTAGAGCTGCGCATATGTAAGTACAGGCAACTCAGTGGCATCTCCACATGCAGCTAAAGTAGCGTAACTGGGTCATAACTGGTAATTCATACATAGGCAAAGGGTAGCGAAGTCGTGGATTTGCAGGCTATGTTAATTTGTGCATACACATCCATATCCTACTCCTGTTTTCAGACAGATCACTTGCACCAGATATAGGGCTGGTGCAGGGGCGTAATAATAGAAGAGGGGGCCCGTGTACATTCCCCATTCGGGGCCCCCTCCTCTCTCCCCAGCGGCCGGCAGCAGACTGACGCGTCTGATCGCCAACTGCAGCATCAGTAGACTGTGGGTACTGCGCATGCGTAGGTCCCGGCTATTTCCTCACTGCTCATGCGTAATGTACTGGAAAAATGGCCATGGTGCCCATTTTACGCCGTTTTGTGCAGGGCTGAGACACCAGACGCGGGACCTAGGAGAGGTAAGTATTAGATAATATGGGTGCATAGTGTGCGATGTGGGCCCCCCTGGACCCAGGGGCCCGTGTGCACCGCACACCCTGCACCCATTATACTGTAGATACGCCGCTTGTGCTGGTGCAGTTACGCACTTATAATGATGACAGTTATGAAAGCAATTGTACAGATAGGGGCAGTGCGTTCCCATAGATGGATACAACTCTGCATATGGGTAAATATTTAAAATTTTCTCTGTCTACACAATGTGGGTCTGCATCAGCCCCATTTTGTTAATGTGGTGAGCGATTCACGTAAATTATGCTATGCTAACAAATGTGGTACTAACTCTGCATCAGCCCATTAGAGTTACCAGATATACAGTACTCAACAACCTAGGCGACCAGTCTCTCAATATTTGATGTCCCATTTAGTTAACTTATAGTGTCTATGCAGATACCTACTGTACATTGGGCCTTATTCAGCTTCAGACGCAATTGCAAGGCTGCTGGCAAGCAGCTTTGCAATTCCGTCATTGCAATTATGGTAATGCAGCAGGAGGCATCACGCCTCCTGTGCAATACTTATCCGAGCTGCGTTGTCCAATGCAGCATCGGATAATATGAGGAACATCGGCCGGCTAAGGTGACCATGGGGTCACGCAGGCGGCCGCCGCAAATGAGAGGAAGAAGCCAGAAAATCTCTGTCAGCCGACGGAGATCCTGGCCCCTTCCCTCTCCCCCAACGGTGGCAATATACCTTCATTTAGGGAAACGGAGGCCATCACCACCCCCTCCCCGTCCACAAACAAAACAGCAGCAGACTGTCAATCGCTCACAGTCTGCTGCTGCTCTGCATACGTATATGCAGGACCCGTACTGCACATGCGCAGTACGGGTCAGGCACCGGCGCAGATTCCCGAATGACGGCCACTGTTTGCTGAACTAAGGGCCTGATTCAGAGCCGGATGCTATTTGCGCTCACTCGTTCAGAAAAAAGGGGTGGCTATTCAAATGAACCGTTCGCTCTTTGCGGTCTGTTCATGCCTCTAGGTCTGAACGAGCGAACAAAACTTGCGGTCGTTTTTTGGAAAACTACGCCCCCTGGCCGCTCGCATCCTACGTCATGTCCGCTATTTATTAGATTAATCGAGTACATCGACCAGCGTATGAACTGCTCGCTATTCTTGTGGTTGGTTTTTCCTACCACAATCTTGCGAGCAGTTCTGACTATAAAATAACCCAGTGACGTGGTCAATGACGCTGCTGTATTAATTATGCACACCCATAAAACGCCCGTTTTGACCTTTAAACACGCCTGCGTTCTGATCTCCACTCCCCATTTTCAAGCACCTTCCCCTGTTACCACCCACATACGCCTCCTCATGTCACTCAAAATAGCAGGCATTCGCTATTTAGCGAACAAACGATTTTCGGCCGCACTGACTGGTTCGCGCATGCGTATTACGATCCGTACGCATGCGCAGTTGTCCAAACATCGCTCGGAACGAACGAGCGCCCGCTTACGAGCGGCTCTGAATCAGGCCCTAAGCCCCTAGTACATACTTAGCTACTCTCCCAGAAGGTCCAGGAGACTCACAATTTATCGGTTAGTCCCCTGGCCCTCCAAAAAAGTGGGTGGCTCTTTTTCATCCCCCCACTTCCTAGTAAAAGTCGGCAGGGTTGAGATAATAATACCTCTAATTGCGAGCCTGTAGGGTGGGGTCGGGGCCAATATGATGCAATTCCCCTCCCCATAGACCTTTGATTTATAGTAACATGCCATGGTGGGGGCAGGATATAATGACGTGAAGAACCCGCACCCGGAGTGGTCACCTGCATCTCCTCTACAGGCTTCTTCCAGAGAGGAGAAAACAAAAGTGGGCAAGTGTGCCCTAGAACTTTGCACAACCTTACAGCATACTTGCCTACTTTTGAAAAACATTTCAGGGAGATTGTGAAAGCAGCACCTATGAGCGCGGCAGTAAAGTGGGCGTGTACTGCTATATCTTAGAGGTGTGTCATAAAATTGATTTACATCCAAATGTAAATAAGTCCCAAAACAGTTAGTAAGATCTATTTGTTGATAAACACACTGATACTTCTCAGAAAATGCATATAGACATAGGGATCACTGTGCCTTATAACCAATGCAGAGAAATTATACTAATGATCCCATTTGAATAGTATATATATCTGTTTGATTTTTTTAATATAACAACTTCATAATGGGGGTAAGGTGCAATCAGGGAGATTGCTAGACCCTTCAGGAAGTCAGGGAGATTGCTACTATTTCAGGGAGTCTCCCTGACTATGAGGGAGAGTTGGCAAGTATGACTTACATAATTTTGCATGCTAAATCTTCTAATCAAATAACAAACAGCACATGTTGGACAACATCTACTCGTTGCTAGAAAAAAATATTATACATTCAAATCGTACATATTAAGACCTGAATGGACTTTGACTCATCTATGATAAATTATGACACAGTACTTGGCTCATGAATAATCTATTTTGCTATTGCCTCCAATATCAAATCAATTTAAACATTAACCTGGTCTTATGAATCTGATCCTATGTTTTTACAACACTAATAATCCGATTATGCCAAAACTTTTCTAACTACGATTATATTGAGCCTTATTGCCTTCAGTCCAGTATAGCATTTCCCCAGTAGATGGCAACATTTGAAGCCTTACTTATTCAGAATTTTAATAAATCGAAAAATATTAGAACAAGTCTATAAGGAGTTGATTTATCAATGGTAGAAATCCTTATTGTTGGCTAAAACAGAAGTCAGGTCTTTTTCATTTTTGTTTATGCTTCGCCTCTGCCAATATTTGTTTTGCATGCAGAAGCCTATCAAGTATTGTGGTAGTTCTTCTGTCATTGATATCTAATTAACTAAATCTATTTTTGTTACTTATTTATTTTTTATTATTATTTATTTTTTTTGTTTTGTTTTTTAACATTAGTGGAACTGTGACTCTAATTCTGAACTTTCAGGATAATTATATGGTAACTCACGTTACTAAGTTACATAGCATGTATATGCATGGCTATCAATAGCAAAATAAATTTATGTGAAATAAATTTTATTTATTGAGAAAATAATTAGACAGGTCATGCTTTAAAAATTGCGTACCGGAATTGCCAATTGTTTTCTATGTCACTTTGTAACATGAGTTATCATGGAATGACCCTTCAGCTGCACTGCCCATGAGCAAGCTGGCATCTACAATTACCTGTTACCCATACCGTTAAGTAAGATCAACACTGCTCCAATGGCCGCATCCTAATTAGTACCACTTGCAAGGCTTAGAAAATACCCAGGAGAGCTAAAAATCTGCGTCACACTTAGGGGAACTGTATATTTACTAAAGGTCGATATTAATCGGTTTTGATCAATTTAAAATTGATGAAAATCGATTTTACACAACATAAAGTTGATCAATGTTGTGTTTCTGGGGCTAAATCACACATTTACTAACAGACAATTTTGTATTTGTTTTTTTAAGTATTCGTAAATGTGTGATTTAGCCCCAGAAACAAACATTGATCTACTTTATTTTGTGTAAAATTGATGTTCATCAATTAAATTTATCAAAATCTATTAAAATTTACCTTTAGTAAATATACCCCTTATTGCCTATTTGTCCCTTTTGCGGGAACTTGTAATTTCAAAATGTGAAAACAAAATATCCCTTTGCTCAGTACGCTCAGCTAGGACTCATCAAATTGTAAGATCTCTAAGGTGTGTTTCACAAACGTCTGACATAGTGAGACCTTGGTGAAAAACAAATTTTTACTTAACCAAAAATACCCCTTCATGGAAGCAATACATTATTTGCTGCGTGCAGTCTACGTTGTAACATGACAGAGTTAATTCCTTAGACTGAGAACACATTAAATGATTTGGAAACTATGCAATGTCGTCAATGATTTCCTCTGCACTTCCCGGAACTCCTGGACTAACGATATAGTGCATCCTCTCTGTGCAATTTTACCAACGACCAAACGATATATCGTTCATGGTTAACAATTTCCAAATTGTTAGATTGTTAATGATATATTGTTTGCTTGCCAAAACACCTGACGACCATCTTAAATATTTCTGCTAAATTTAAATAGGGGGCAGTACTATGAGACACAGATGCATTAACAGATCAGTGAGATCCATGCATGCATCTGTGTAAAAGCTTGTAAAGTGTTAAAATAAAAAAAATTATATGAGGTCCCCCCTTAAGAGCACAACCAGCCCCAGACTTTTCAGAGCCAGTCCTGGTTGTCTAAATACAGGGGACAAAAGATGTGGAGGCCCCCTGTATTTAGCACAACCAGCACTGGGCTCAGTGAGCCAGTCCTGGTTTTGGAAATACAGGGGACAAAATAAGTAGGGGTCCCCTGTATTTCCCATAACCAGCCCCAGACTTTTCAGACCCAGTTCTGGATGAATAAATACGGGGGACAAAAGACATAGGGGTCCCCTGTATTTAGCATAACCAGCACTGGACTCAGCGAACTAGTCCTGGTTTTGGAAATACATTGAACAAAATAAGTAGGGGTCCCCTGTATTTACCATAACCAGCATCAGACTCTTTCTAGTGGGAGTGTAATGCCACAGCCAGGGGAACCCTTTCACCGGATCCCCTGGCCAAATCATTACACCTGACTGCTAGTCAGCCCAGGCCGGGGATCCCTCGGGAGGTGGGAACCCCCCAGTAAAGGAGTCCCCCCTGTCCAGGGCACTCCGGGCCTAGGCTGATAGCCCGGGGCTATTCCCTGCACCCCTGGCCGGTGGGTGCCGGGTTGATTGTGTATAGCGTGGTGTAAAAAAAATAGATGAACTAATATGGTCTGTTGCTGGAGAACTACAGGTCCCAGCAAGCCTCCCCCGCATGCTTGTACTTGGAGAACCACAAGTACCAGCACGCGTGGCATTAAGACCTGTAGTTCTTCTGCAAAAGTAATATTAAAATAAACACAAGACACACACAGTGTGAAAGTATAACTTTATTACACTCCCACTCACACATTCCTCCTTTCCATGTCGGTATCCACCATCTTCTTAAAACAAAATATCGAAAAAGTCCCGACCCACAAACTTAGTACCGTCAAGGACGGAACTTCCTGTAATGACAGCACAGCTCCTGCATTTCTCTCTAGAAATGCCTGGGCTGAGCATTCATTGGCGGAGAGAGGTAAGCCTCCGCCTCTCTCAGCCAATGAACGGTTCCCACCATTGACTTCAATGGTGAGAACCACTAGGTTACTAAAGTTACTAGAGAAATGTATATATGTGTATGTATGTATATATATATATATATATATATATATATATACACAAATGGATTTGTCCGGCACTCAGGACGAGATAGTTGCAAAAACGGGTGCCATCCTAAACAAATGCATGAAGAAATCCTTATGACATGAGTATGCACTCAAGTACTAAAAAAGGAAGGCGGCATCCAATCAATGAAAAAAAATCAACTTGTATTTAAATAACAAACATCAACATGGTGAATAAATGTGTCAACGTTTCAAGGCCCTTTGGCCTTTTCATCAGGACATGAACAAAAGAAACATAAGCAACAAGGTCCTACCTTATATAGAAAAGGAAAAAAGTACTGGAAAGGTCTCACACCAGGCCTGGAGCCACGAGACTGGAAGTGGGGAATCCACCAAACGTTACACAGCTTTGAGGTTGCCCAGCAACCTGCAACACGGCGTCTGTCGGGACGTTAGGAATGCAGCACATACCAAAAACCACCTGACCAGAGCGTCAGTCGCGAGTAGAGGAATCCAACTGGTACTGCTCGTTTCTGTGGTTGCCCAGCAACCCGCAACCTGCCTCCAGACGAGCCCCTGGGTCTGGGAGGTCCTATAACCAAGAACCAAACAAAGAAAAAAAGAAGGAAGAAAAAACATATAAGACAACGTGCTGACCTAAATAAAAAGTGAACACAATAAAAAATAATAAGGGTGATCTTAAGTGAAAGAAAAAATGAAACACAAAGAAACAAAGGTATCAAAAATAGAATTTGCTACTAAATCGTATAGTACATAAACATACTGGGAACAGTACTGCATATATATAGTGATTTAGCATTATTCAATAACTGCAATAATGTTACTAATGACAGTATCAAGCATACTTATCAAACATCTGACGCAACAGCATCATCTATAAAAACACATTTAGCATATTCTTTTCGTTTAGACCTCTTGGGGCCAAAGTATCTAAATGGAAAATCCAATGAGCTTCACACTGACTCAAACGTTTAGCTCTATCACCACCTCGAATGTCCACTGCCACATGATCCACAATTTTATATTTAAGACTGGCTAAAGAATGGTTAGCCAGTCGAAAATGACGAGCCACAGGTTGCTCTATATCTTTGCCTTCCAGGGATGCTCTAACAGCTGATCGATGCAGGGCTGCCTGCTCTCTGAAGGTGCGGGTAGTCTGACCTACATAATAAAGCCCACAGGGGCAAATAATTATGTATACCACGAAAAAACAGAGGTGCACGTCAATACATGACGAATGGGAAATTTCCGGCCGCTGTGGGGATGTTTAAAATAATGTCCCGGCTCTAAGTATCTGCAGGTGGTGCATGCAATACACTTGTAGCATCCTGGCTTTTTCGTTTGAATAGCAGCGTCAGGGATAGACAATGGAGAGACAACATAGGTTTTCATTAAAATGTCTTTGAGATGTTTCCCTCTAGAGTAAGCCGGCATTAAAGTATTTTTAAATGCAGGTAAATCTCCATCTCCTGAAACAATCGTCCACAGTTGTTTAGTAGATTGGTTGACAGATGAACTGATAGTAGAAAATTCAGAGATAAACAGGATTTTGCAATCTTTCTTTTTCTTTGCGGCAGGCAGCTCTGTTCTAGATGTATGCAGAATTTCCCGTTTACTGTCAAGCAATCCTGCTAAGGGGTACCCTCGATGGATAAATTTGTCAACTAACACATCCACACATGATTCCACTGCTTGTGGAAATACTAGTGATTCTAGCTGCCCGCATAAATTGAGACCGAGGTAAAGCTCTCTTCAGGGATGGAGGATGACAGCTACTGTGATGCAAAATAGTATTGCGATCTGTGGGCTTATTATACAGATTGGTAATGATAACACCATTAGCCACAGCCACATCCAAATAGTGAATTTTGCTAGTACTATATGCATAAGTCAATATGATGGGGCAGTCTAATGCGTTGATAGATGTAACGAGACCCCCTAGCTCCTCATCAGTTCCTGACCATATCAAGAACAGATCGTCAATATACCTCGTGTACATAATAATTTTGCTACTGATTTGGCTGTCTGAAAAAAAGAATTGAAATTCACGTTCAAACATAAAAATGTTTGCAAATGACGGGGCCACACAGGACCCCATCGCACAACCAGTCAGTTGCAAATAAAATTGATTATTATGTAAAAAAATCATTACTAACCAACGTAAGCTCAAGTAATTTAATAGACAGGTCAATGCCAAGCCGATCAACCTGATTATTAACCAAAAATCTGCGCATAGCCAATATCCCTTCTTGATGGGGAATCACAGTGTATAGGTTTTTGACATATAGTGTACAAAGGATGGCTCCTGTTGGAAGGACCTCTAATTTCTGTAATTTAAGCAAAAATTGAGTTGTCCTTCAAAAATGTTGTTTGTTTCATAGTTAAGGGCTGAATCAAAAAATCCAAAAATTGAGCAGTGACCTTTCATAATGACCCCCTGGCCGATATAATCGGCCATCCCGGTGGATGAATAGAGTCCTTGTGTAACTTTGGAATTGTATATATGATGGGAATCCTAGGAAACTTCTGAAACAAAACGTTCTTCAATTTAGCGTTAATTAGCTCTTGTTCACAAGCAGATGTCAGAATAGCCTCTAGTTCCTTCACAAAAACAGCTGTTGGGTCATGAGGCAATAATCTATAAGTGCTGGAATATGAGAGTTGATGATCGATCTCTTTTAGATAGTAGGTGGTGTCCATCAGTACTAAGGCACCCCCCTTATCCGCTGGGCGGATCACTATATTGGGGTCATCACGTAGGTTTTTTTAATGCAATTTTTTCTCCTTTATTTAAATTATGAAAAATGTTTTGTTGGAGGACTTAGATTTCATTGCGGACTCATCCAATAGTCAAGGTCAAGGTCCATGCATACGACGAAATGTCGGACTTGAAATGTTGTGACAATTTTACTGAAGATGTAATAAAGATATGCTTTTAAGAAGATTGGTGAGTGCTACCCCCACTTCTTTTTTTGGATGAAGAGGATTATATATATATATATATATATATATATATATATATATATATATATACACACACATACAGGGAGAGAGGAGAGAAACAGGAAGCAGGAAGGGTGAGAATGGATTACTGTCGGTGCTGGAGCTGGGTCCAGACGGGGATGCGGGAGCAGGGGGAGGAGCTCTGGCCCCTGCATGTCACAGTGCGACTTGGGGGAAGGATGGGTAATGGTGGGCGGGGCTTTTGCTGATCGGCTGCTGTAACGGAAAAAAAACCCTATCTACAACAGCATAGCAGTTTCAAAAGTATTAATAGGTGCTGAGGCCCTGTTTTTTCTGTCCCTGAATGTTTGGGCACCCATGACCCTTAGGGCCCTGTACTGGTGTCCCCCGCTGTCGCCGGGCCTGCATATACACTACATGTAACACTCTTTCTATACCTACAGTTAGTGATCTACACTGCCAGCTCCAGGCTTGTGCACAGTTGTTCTGATGGACAAATCCTGCTGCAGGTACAGCTTCACCAACACTCTCCTACATCTAGAGCTGGTGAGTTATACTGCATAATTATTGTGTATCATCACTGCAGCCATTGGATTCACACTGCATTTAGCAGTGACACCTGGATAACTGTGGTACAACGGGATCGGTATTGCTTCATTATCATACGGGTAAATCAGATTTGTCATGCCCTTACCTTTGAGGCCAAGCCACTTTTTTCGGGCACACAGTTTATGTCCCTATTTGAAAAATGGGGAGGGGGAATGCTCTTTCTTGCCCAGGGAACCAAAAAGTCTACTTACGGCTCTGCTTCTAGTCGCGCCATGCCGTGGAGCAACTTTTTCCCTTCAAATGCATCTTATTCGCACAGCGATTCAAATAGGACGCACAAGCAGCTTCCACTGATTAAAATGATATGTCGGCATGGCTATATTCCGTGTGCGACTGCAGGTGCATCTGCATGCGAAACGCTACGTTACAGTGTCACAGCTGCTGACACTGTAACGTAGCATTTTGCATGCAAATACAACCGTCAGTCGCACACAGAATACATGCCGCATATCATTTTAATGAGCAGAAGCTGCTTGGGCGTCCTATTTGCTTCACAGTCGCAAGACTGTGCGTGTCTCAGGGCACTAAGCTCTGCAGCGGCAGCTGTATACAAAACAGCTGATCCACCAAGGAGAACTGGAGTACAGGCAGTGAGATGCTGTTTTGCCTTCCATTAATGTAGTGATTGTGGTGACTGTGTGGGTGCTTCTTATGTTTGGAAGCACCAGGTCGACCGCTTCTGCTGCCCAGCCTATAATCTAGCCCTGCAGGTCCTATGCTGCTGAGTTTTTAAGGGATTTAATCACTGCTTTCATAATGTCTTTCTTTAGCAATGGTGTTTGGGTCAAGCAAGAAAGTGCCAAGTTTTTAAAAAGATTTTGATATTAGTGAGTTGGCTTGGAGGTTACAGTTGGGCACAGCGCAGATCGTAATGTTAAGTAAATGATTCCTGAAAGCAGTAAGCAGTTATCTGTGTGTCATACAATAGGCTTTCCTATTTCATGTTCGATTGGTTTTTAATTTTCAAGATAGAATAATGTTAACTTTATTGCCTCCCTTAGAATGTTTGTAGTAGCCGTTGGATTTTTGGTTGCCTTCGATAGCAATTGATTGAGCTGTACCCCTAAGCAGCGGTAAAGTGGGCTGGAACGGGGCGGAACTGCGTTACGCTACCTGCATTGGTAATGAAACTAGTTTTGCCACAGCCCTACACTGTGACTGCCCAAAGAGAGATTGCCATGCTGTGTGCCACCCAGCATAATAGAGGATGTGAGTGGCTTTAGGTTTCTAGGCCTGTCTCCCCCTCCTCAGGTCCTTTTTGTGGTGCAGTGTACATGCTGATGTCACACTGCTGCAGTGAAGAGGAGCCACAAAGAGGAGCAGACAAACTGTGTGCAGAAGATACATGAAGAAGCAAAAGGATGCTGGAGGGACACGATGAGGTGAGAGGCTGCTGATGGGACACAGGGAGAGGTGAGAAGCTGCTGGAGGGACATGGTGTGGTGAAAGACTGCTGGAGGGATACAGGGAGAGGTGAGGGGGTGCAGGAGGGACATAAAGAGAGGTGAGAGGCTACTGGAGGGACTTGGGTAGGTCAAAGGCTACTGGAAGGATACGGAGGTGAGAGGTTGCTGGAGGGACATGGGGAAGATGAGTTGCTGGATGGACACAGGGGAAGTGAATTGCTGAAGGAAAGCGGGCAGTGAGGAGCTGGAGAGATGCAGGAAGATGGTGTTGGAGAGATGCAGGGGGGGTGCGCTGGTGAGATACGGGAGGGAGACGCTGCTGAGACACAGGAAGATGGTGCTGAAGAGACAATGGTGGGGATGGTGTTGGAGAGATGCAAGGGGGATCAACGCTGATGAGATGCAAGGGATGACACTATGTAGACGCAGGAGGAGAGTGTCTTTAGGATATTTGATCAGGGAAGTTCACATTTTGCCTTGCCCCAAAACTTATAGTACTATGTATTATTCTGTTGTATGAGGATGACATATAATTCCTACGCAAACAGGTGGCTTCCGTACCACATGATCTCCTATATGCATATTGAATACTGGCTCAAGACACTGCCTGGGGAGGTTACATTTCCCCAGAGGTCCCCCTGTTTCAGAGAAACAATCATATAGATAAGAATAGACTCAAGCACAGGGGATATATAGGGGTTGCAAAAAAAACATGGGACACCTAAGTGACTTGTCATATTGAAGTTTTACCTTTTACATTTCTCTTATCTGTGTTTCTATTGTGTGTTTCAGTACCAAGATAAGTATACAGCCAGAATTTTAAAGAACAGTTTTCAAGTGTGAACAATTTTTTTATTTCACAGGCCACCATCAACCCTAGTTGCACCTCTAGCAGTGGCAAAGCACCATATCAGAGTAACTCCGCCTAATGTAGGGGGGGGGGGGGTACACTGCAGGGGAGATGAGTTCCACCACCTCTTCAGGACCACTTTAAAGGCTCAAAGTCTTTAAAAAGACCCTCCCTTCAGATTGAAGGGGAATAATCAGCATACAAAAGATGATACAGCAATTCTTCTCCACACAGGATTTACAAGGATGTACAATTTTACCAGACATTAAGCCTTCTTTTATGCTACTCCAATACACATTACAACAGGGGGTAAGTCCACCCTGGGTTCCTTCTAGCCAATCATGTTAGCTCACAAAATATAAATAAATAAACACATCTTACATTTTAAAGATACTAACCTAATTTCCTCTTCACCACCGAAAATCAGTTGGCTTCCTAAAGCTTAAATTGAGTTAGCATATACTGTCTCTCAAAAGGTAAATATAATGCAAATGTCAAGGGCATTTGTCCTTTTACATATCTACAATTAAAACCAGTTTTGTATTTCCCAGTTTTAACACCTTCTGGGTTCTTAGGAAGTTACACCCAATAGGAGCGCCTTAAAAAACAAACAAATTGGTTTTCTTTCCACACTTGCAGGGGTATTGTACACAGACACACACTGGAGACCTCTGCATTGCATTTCAATGAAAGAGCTGTAAACAAATGTTTGGTCACTACATCAGGATAATTAACACGTCACTAGGAGGTGAGAGTGTCTGAAAACCATTTGACCTAAATGTTACAGCCTTCTAAAACAAAACAACTTATACATTCCTTATAAGTGCATTTCCACAACTGCGCACAGCACATTGAATATGACATGTTCAAACACATTACATATACATTCGCAGTGCGTGGTGCACGGCGCCTAAAGGTCCTTTTTAAAAATTGTGCAACGGCAGTAGGGTTAATCCCTTCAATGCCTTGGCAGCCATTTTAATCACGTGTGGTCGGCCTCCGGCTCTTTTCAGGAAAGCCCTGTCCCCGGGCTGGCGTGAACACTATACAGTAGTCTATTTTCTCTGTAACCTATCTTCTGGCATCTATAGCGTTCTACAAAATATGTAATCCATAGTGACATTTGTAGACATATGCAGTTGCAGGTGGGTTCTGTGTATGTGTTCCACAAAGAGCCAATGACAAATTAGCAAGTAACTATTTGATAGAAATAAGCATTTTAAATATGTATTTTTTAATGACTGCGTTAGTTTCCCATTATCAGAATGAACCTGCTTTCCTCTGTCTTCTTTGCATGGAATAACAATGCCATTATGGAATTGCAGGCAAGGAAACAGAAAACTAATATAATTGACAACATTGCAAACTAGTGCCAGCTAGATAATGAATGTCCAGTTGGTTACTAGGAGCCTAATAGGGAGCCACACGCTTGTTGAATGTAATGTACACATGAAGAGTGCCAGGTTTCTGTTATCATTCAAATACACATACATCAGGGGCAGAAATATGGGAGACAATGGTCCATAATATATTCACCCTGCTTAAGGCTATTTAATATTCGTGTTTTTGTGCATATGTAATAGATTTGCACAATATACATTTTACCTTTTTTTTAGGGGGGCACCAAATTAAAACTTGCCTCCGGGCGTCTGGGATGAACTTACACCACTGACATACAGCCTAGTCATAAGCATATGAAAGTTTTCTAACCTTTGTTTAGATCAAGAGAAATGATTTCACTATTAGTATTCTGCCTTGTTCCCTAATGAAAATAGCAATAAAATATAGGGCCCGATTCAGCAAGGATCACAACTGCTAAAGCGTATGCAGATGGCCGATTGTTTCTCATTGCGCATGCATCACCGAGATCGGGGCTGCCATCGCAGTGACTACGCAGACCCATCGCAGAGTGATTGACAAGCAATGTCGTTTGGGGGAGGGTGGTCAGAGAAACGACAGAGTGCCGTTGCACGGGCGTGCATAAATTAGCCACTGCGATGGCATACGCAGCCTGAGCTCTCACTGCATGCAGGAAAGTTAGCAATTTAGGGGTAGGATCAGACCTGCCTTAATTGTGCGAGGAGCTCCGATGTAACCGATGTTTTGGCTGAATTCCAAGGTATTGCAGATGCGCGAGGGGAAGTGGGCATCTACACGTGGTCAGTGAGAGTGCTTTATGATTGCAATTGCTAGCTTACTTTCCCAGCAGAACTGCGTGCACGATTGCTACTGTGATCCTTGCTGACTCAGGGCCATAGATTCAAAATGGGCAAAGTCCTATAATCAGTACAGAAAGCACCGATCTTCAGAGATGTAATTGTCTGATCAGAAGCAGCTAGCTTGTGCTGGTGACCATCATCAGTGTGTATTTGCACCAGTCCTCAGTTACCTACAATACATATGACTGCTGACAAGAGTATCTTCTTCTCCATGTGGGACTGTACTTGTATGAACACACAAGGTGCTGATGTGCCTGCAACTCTACATAAACACACATGCATGTGGCTTGGTTGGGTATGCGCAGTACAAATTAGCAGTTACATTACATAAATGAGCAAACATCTAACTCAGCATTAGGCACAATGTATCCAAGAGCAAATGGCATTGAACCATTAGTAGTAACTGAGCCACAGAACCATATAAATAACAAGAAAATGTGTTTCTGAAACAATTGGCTAGCCTCGCACAGAATACGTTAATTCTAGGTGACAAATTCAGTTTAAAGGTAATTCATGCTCATTATATTAACTTTTATTTATATAGTGCCAACATATTACGCAGCTCTTTGCAGAAAAGGTTTAATCATTCACATCAGCCCTTGCCCCATTGGAGCTCACAGTCTAAATTCTCTACCACACATAGACTATGGTCAATTAATCTATCAGTATGTTTTTGGGCTATGGGAGGAAAAACAGAGCACCTGAGCAAACTCACAGAGAACATACAAATTCCTCACATATAGGCGGCAAGGCGATGCGTGGCTACGCACATCTCTCGTACAGTGGCTCAACATCGCAAGTTTTCCTGCGCACTTCTATATTGTGAGAGTAAAAATCTGTGCTGTTGGTGGTCGCGAGGTGACGTTAAAATGGAATACTAGCAACTTAAAAAAAATCTAACTATATCCCTGAGGATGTGTCTAAACTTACTTTCTGAAGATAGGAATTTACAGATATGTCCTCATACACTAGTGCTGCAGTAATGCCAAACATCCCTTGGCGGCACACCAGGTTACGTGCGATTCCGCTTGTGCCGAGCGTCTTTTTTGCTCGTTTGTGGGTCTTAGTTGCAATGTGATGCAACAAAACTGCTTCACGAGATGGCACGGATTAATTTGATATATCCGTGTGATATATCTGTTTGCAACGGAGTATCTGTATACAGAGTGCTATAATGCAGCAGTCACTGCTTTAGTTTTCCATGCCAAATTAAATTGTATAGATTCAGACTGGTTGCACACAGCTATACAACTGTTGCATATTAAATTAATCAGTGCAGTCCCAATAAGTGGTTTTCAGCTCTATTGATTAAAAAAAAAAAAAAAAACAACAATGAAAAGTAGTAGTTTTCAAGAAAAGCCCTTTAATTCTCATTTCTTTAGCAAGCAGATCGAATTTCCCATAATTCGAATTTGAAATGCGATCTGCCTGAAATTTACTAAGGGGGAATTGTGAAAAAATACTGCGTGGGAACCCTGCTATAACATCGGCATCTGGAGATGGCGTTAAGCAGGGTTCCCCACGGTTCTCTGACAGGCTGGGCAGAGCCGGCCCCCTGTGATCAGCTTTGTGGTCTAAATAGACCACAAGCTGATCAAGTGCAGTCGGGAGTCTGCCGATCAGTGAGCCCTCTCCTCCGGTCAGCTGGTCACCTGCTCGGTGATCCCGGTCAGCTGTGACCGGGAGGAGTGAGCTTATCGATCACCCAGGTGTCAGCTGGGAGAGACGGGAGGTCGTCACAGGGAGGGGGGTCGTTTTAGCGCTGGCCGGCATCGGCGGAGGCATGGTCACTGTATTTTTAAAGTGAACAGTGAAAAATACAGTGAACAGTGATTTCGCAGGGACAAAGCTGTCTCGCAATCTCTGTCCCTGCTTGAGAACGTTGATACATTCTTGTGATAATTGCTAAATTCGCAATGCAAAGTTGGGTGAAATTATCATACTACAAACCGTATTGGAGTAGTAAATGGGGGGGCTATGTCCCATGACGCACATTTGAGTGAAAAGACACTACACAGCTTGTCGCTGCTCATTCACACAAGGGAGTGTATGAGGACACATTTGTATGCTCTGCTCTTCTTCGCAGATTCCTAATCTTTGGTGCTAAATGGTGTTCTACATGTACATTTTCCTTCTCTTGCGTGAAGAGCTGTTCAAGTGTGTGTGCAGTTAGTGCATAGCTAAGACAGAACCATGAACCACCCAGTTATTTGCATTGTTTCCCATAACCACAGCCTCTGTACTCTGCAGAGTGTCATGGGAGTGGATCTTTATTGGACAACCATCTCCAAATATTTTATCCACGAACAAATGCTGCATGTTGTGTACAATACAAATAGACAGTTCAGGCCTGAGCAATAATCACACCTCATGAGGTGGTGTTAAATATTTATCATAAAGTGAATCAATAATATGTACAGATATACATAGGTTAATGTGCCAAGTATAATCTACACAGATGACTAATGTACTTCGCTGGAAATGTGAGAGTGTCCATGCTGACAGGCTTCTTCATATGTGAACAATTAAGCAAGCACTTGCTTGTCCAGGTTCCAGTATATAATGGCTAGTGATGAAAAATTCATGTGTGCTGTGACTGAGTAAGCAGCATGAGAATGGGGTTTTGGAGAGGTCAAAGGCACGGGCATGGTATGTGTTCTCCACTCCTATGAGATGATTGACGGATCCTGGGTTCTCACTTGCCCCACATACGCTGTTATGGAAATATTTGCAGCTCAAATTTAGGTGCCCACTCCAGGGCACTTTTCACCACAGCCAATGCTGCAGCACCCAAAGCCACAGTCAATCCCATGACTGCCAATTTCACCAGTCTATTAGTACGTGGCTTGGTAAGAACGGACTTGCTTCCATGCTCTGGCCGGATAGCGTCTCTAAAACGTCGGCGGAGGACTGTGTCCGGGTGTTGCTGTGTGGATGCCAATTCAAAGTCTTTAAATGTTGACACTGCAGTCCTGATAGGAGAGAGATATGCGAGAGCTTAATGGTTGTCGCACATTGATGTCATCACAAAAATTATAATTTGTATTTATATTAGATACACAATTAAAAAATTTTCTAAAGGTTTTTTCCCCTTTTACCAACCTCTCTCCCTCTTTAGTTATATGGACTCCCCCTAAGTACTGTAGCACTATGATGCCCTCAACTCCCCATTCCTGCTGAAGTTATATAGTTGGAGACAGCAGACCTTGACAGGAGAGAGCAGTCAGTATTGTTTGTCTGAAACGGTTTTAAGGCTTAAACAAAATAAAATGGGTGTGCAGACACCTCATCGGCTTATGTCTATTATTTTTTTTACACCCGCACATATGCTAATGAAGTATCTCAATAGATTCTTAGTGATTACAGAGTAAACCCCATGAGTAGTTATTACTTTTTAGGTTTTTCTGGAAAAATGAACCAACTCCTACATTACAACATTATAGTATGACTGCCGTTGGCTGCTCCAAACATTACCGTGAAAAAATATTTTCTCCTACAAATGATGAAAAAAAAAATATGCGTTTTAAAAAGTATTCATATCCCATTACAAGCTAAACTTTGCATGTGTAAGATCACTTTTTGTCAGTTCTTTCTATATAAATACATAGCTCTCTCTGGGTGGTCCTATATCATTGGAAAGACCTTCCATCTGCCAGAGGTGTTTTTTTTTTTATATATATGATTTGATGACATGAGAGATCATAACCAATGGTATTATAAAATTGAATATGTAACACAAATAAAAAAACATTTGAGTCTGTGAGATTCTTAAATATGAAAAAAGAGAGATGGTAGTAGTATATTTTTTCATATCACTGAATTATATGCTATTTCAGATTTTCTAAATATACTAGAATCTAGAATACTCTCAGCTTGCTGTACAGGAAGTGACATGTCCATTCCAAAAATGGTGGTCTGTGCTCACCTTTCCGCCTGGTACTGCTGAGTGGCTTCCCTGGAAAGCTCAGACGGTGGGAACTGAACAAACAGGTCCCCGGCTCTACTGATGAGGGTCTCATAGGGCAGATCTTGTGGAATTTTTGACAGCAGGTGATGTACAGATGCCATATCACACTCACACTCCAGCACCTCTTCTTCTCTGTGCAGCACAATCTGCACAAAACAATGTAGGCATAAATACTTTTATAGAAAAGCCAGACAAAACAATCAAGATAAACTGTCAAAACATGCTGGGACTTGTAGTTTCAGCTGTTGAAGAGCCACAAGTTGACAACCTCTCCTGTCATATGACAAATGCGCATTGGTGAGCTAACAGAACAAGAATATATTGTGAAGCGCATTTACTGTAGCAATGCTGTTGTGAGCACCAACATTTTTGAGGTTATTAAATGGAATATGTAAAGTCACCACATACACTGTGTACATTTTTCGAGTTACACAAGACGAGAAGTTACTATGCTTACAGGAAGTTTGACAATACGAAAGTTAGTTGGGTGTATGAAATCTGTTTCCTATAAAAAGCTACATTTGACACCACGTTCTTCCTGCAAGAGTGTGTCAGGAGTCTCACATCAATAATCTGCACCTTCCCAATCTAGCTCCAAAGGGCCTATGTATCAAGCTGTTTGTTACATAAAGTTATACAGAAATTGCAGTTTCTGCATAATTTTATGTATTGTACTAACAGCACAAAGCAGGATATTTCAGAGGAATCTCCGACAGTGTGCTAATTAGCACTTCAGATTATTATCAATGGGGAGTACGATCTGACCCCTATGTACCAAACTCCAAAAAGCTAAACTTTTCGGAGTTTAGCCCCGGTGGTTTACACCATCCTCAGATGGTGTAAACTACTGTAAGCCTATGGAGGCCCCGCAGCCCCCGGCTGGCTCTGGAAGCTGACACTGCGCATCTGCAGGGTCAGCTTTCCACGGAGAAGTTTTTCACTTCAATTTGCCGGGGATATAGTTCGCAGGTTACGCAACCTATGTCAGTGCGAGTTTCCCTTTGTACATAGTGGGGATATTTTCAGTAAAAATGAAAATATCCCCTGCGAGATGGATACATAATAATCCCCCCCCCCCCCTCTCTTTCTCACATCCATTCACATTCCATAGATCAGGATACCGTTCCCTTCATATGCAGCATTGTCCTCATTACCAAGCATGTGAGTAAACCACCTCCTATTTGATCAGCTCACTGGTCTCCTACTGCTGTAGGTAATCAGACTAGTTTAATGCATTTTCACACTGCAGGCAAGACCCCCAAAGACTTCAGTTTTTCCTTAGGAGGTTAACCTAGGTCCAGGCTACAGGGCTGTCATTTTATTTTCTGTTCTCACTCAATGGCTAACTCTATGCACATTACTGTCCTTGCCAGATGCTATCTGTGTCACTGTAGGCTGTGACAGATTCCAAATGGCTTTCCTCATATCAGGAGCACCCAGAGTTCAGGAGGGGACCAAAACCAGACAGACAATGGAGCAGCTGGAGTACTTCCACACTTTACCAGTGAGATTTGAGAGCAACTCCCACTTCCCATCACACACGTGGCAGCAAGTAGCTTTATCTTCTGCGAGAGAAGAATGAATAAGTGGCTCTGTGCCACTGCCATGCAGCTGCTGATCCTGCTAGCTCCACTGCACTTCCTACTGCTGATCGCAGTCTCATAGGGCGGAATTCAATTGTTTCCAGCCCCTATCGCGCCTGACGGAGCTATTCAATTCTTTCTCCTGTCGGGCACGATGAGCTGCCAGCGTTACATTTCAGTTCGCAGCCCCTGGGGGATGAGAGCTGAAATGTGCGAAAAGTGACATGTTTGGGCGCCCAAACATCACTTTTCGCGATCGCGCCCAGCACTTTGGTCGGGTTTAGCTGCTTTACGTGGCTAAACCTGACCTCTATGGGCGCGATCAGCACGAAAATCTTGAACAATTGCATAGCGGCCCGCGATCTCCTGTCACTTTAGACAGGAGATGCGGGCCGCAAAAACAAATGAATTCCGCCCATAGTGTTAGATCACCTATCCTCCATTGTCAGGCTGTCTAAGGAAACCACCATCCTGGTCCCAATAGTTTACATGGACAAACATCTGTATGTACATCTTATTGACATCTGGGTCATCTCTGCGCCCATCCTTAACCAGAGGCAGACCACTACAGTTTGCTAATGGAGTGTATCTTCAAATGTGCTTCCTTCCTTGAGACAGCACTGACTGAAGGCTAAACACTCAACATTTTGCAGGAGATTGCTCACTCTTGCTGCGCTCTCTGGCTGACAATCTGGTCTGTGGATTGCAGTACACTTCAAGTGTTCCCAGTCAAAGTCCCTTTTTGAGAAAACTACACTTGACATTTAATAAAATTATCAGCCAGGTGGTCACCAAATTAAGACAAAAAAAAGAATAAACAAAACCAGTTGTTCTACTGCTCGTCTCCCTTCACAAACAGTATCTAGTCAGGGGAGACAGCAGACCCATCACTACTGTACCTTCCATTGTTAAAAGAGTAATGCCTCTTGTTGCTAGTGGAAGTATCCTCCTGCAGCTACACTATTCCTGTCATAGCTTCCCTGACACACTCACTTTCTACCCATTCTTCTGTGACACATCTAATTGTGGATTGCTCCGATTGCTTGTATAGTAAGGACAGTTATTCAAAACCTATTTGTCAAATGTTTGTCTGTTTTCAGCAGGTAATTTCAAGGAGAAGACCTATCAAGAGTTAATTCAGTAAGTAGTAACACACAGCATAATGTGATTAGTTAGCTAGCACCATATACATTAAGTATGTGTACCCAAAGATACAGATTGCGACACTTAAAAGTCCACTTGTCACCTAGTGGAGGCAGATGTGCCTTCTAATAAATCTTAAATTCAAATTGTAATTTTATGAAATAAACAGAAATTGTGATCAAGGCTGAGCTGCATACACAATACTATTATGGCAGTGGATTGCACATCCTTACCACGGCTGCAAAGTAGATGGGCATCAGTGGGTGACATGCCAGGAAGAAATCATACAACCTCACCACATGTCTGAAATCTGACAGGACATGCCCAAACCAGGTGATAAGCCAGCTGAGGGCAAATATAGTGCCAACCTCCGCCCTGCCAGGAACACAAGACATGGTGAATCGCCACTGTACTAAGGATGTAGGAATTTAAGAATATCACTGCTCACAACCCAGCCATACTTACTGCTGCATGAAGTCGTACAATGCTGGGTTTACCAGCTCTATAATGGGCATCAGGTAGTTGAGGATGTGCTTCGTGTTATCCATGCTCGGATCCATAAAATCCCTGTCAGAAAACAAATGTTTGTTTGACAGAGGCAAGGATATATTACATATTATAGGTGAGAGAGATTTACAGTATTGGTGGTGGGTGTTGTCATTTTTTGCATGTGCATTTGTTGTCCTGGAGGGTGTAGTATTGTCATGGTGGAGGGATGTTAGTAAAAACATACCTGGAGTGATTACTGAATTCATAGGAGAGAACAAGGAGTATAAATGGTATTAAAAAGGAGGTAAATGAGAGGTCAGAGTGCTGTCTCTATTTTGAGTAAAATATGGAGTTAATTTGCCAACATTTGTAGGACATTTTAAGTCCACATTCCGCTGCTTTCTTTCATTGTACAGATTAATCTCCACGAATGGCTAAAACTGGTGGTAATAATGTAACTTTTTACATGTTCACAAAAGTCTACAAACCTCTATTGTCAAAATGTTATGGGATTTATTACTGGAATCAAGTTACTTCCAAATTTAATGGCAAAATGTGTTCATGTGGTATGAATCACATGAGTCTCTCAGTATAATAACTATATCATTGTTTTACTTTTGCAGATAAAGTTACTGCCTGCAAAGTCACAAAAGTGTGTGAGTCTGCAGCGTTTTTAGAATTTGGCTATAACCTGTTCATTAAGACAATATTTAAAAATGCATCTAATAGAGTTTGTTGTGAATTTGGCAGTAGTGTTTGGCTGGGGACTACAATACTGTAAAAGCTTAAGTGGACCAGACAGCTGAACTTTATATCCTTCAAACATTATACTTAATGTATTAATGTAATCCTTAATTATTTAGATCAGAATACATTTTCTCCAAAAATACAAACTTAATATAAAAAAAAAAAACTGTTTTGAAAATAACGGTGTGTTCCTGTACTGAGTTTACAATATAATAACTTACCCCAGTGCTACAGGAATTGTTGCCCAATATTATTTTTAAGCTACTAGAAGGATATAGCTAAATGGCACAAAGCATGCATAGAAATGAGAGACTATGGGATGTAACACCAAATAAGTGAATTCATGGCAGCTGGTCCAAATTAAGCACCTAAGGCAATGGGGTGTGGAGTATAGGAGTTTTTGGCTAATGGTTGATGTACATCAGGCTTGGGTAAACTATAGCTCCCCAGCGACTGCAAAATTACAATTCCTAGCTGTTGGCACTTGTAGTTCCACAGCAGCTGAAGAGCCACAGGCTGTGTACTTCAGATGTATATGGAGAATGACTGTAAGAAGAGTAAACTGAGGGATGACTGAAATGTAACAGTGTAACTGTAATGTAAGGTGCATGAAGGTGTCAATCACCGAGGTGCGGGAGGGCTCACACAGACCCACCTTAGGTGATGTGTGGACAGTTTATCCACCAGTAGAGTGGCTAGCGGCCCTCCCACCACCAGCAGGAAAGTGACTACAATATCATGATATCCCTGGTAATAGTGCAACTGCGAGTTTCGTGCCAACACCTGCAGGATGATGTCAATCAGCTGCTCCTGCAAATCTTCCCGCTCCTTTAAAGGCATCCCTGAGAGGCAAAATTGGACAGCACACCCCCGTGTTTGAGAGAAGACAGAGAAATATGAGCCTCACCCCAATTCCTGAAAGCCAAGTCACCCCCTCCTAACAATAAAAATGCACAGCAGGGATGGGACAGTATTGCAATATCACAATTAACGGAACTCTTGTTTTCCTAAAACCTACCTCCCTCCATATCTAAACTATAGGTATTGTGAGATCCCTCTCTCAGAAATCGCCACTGTTCTCTTTGTACACTTACTAGGTGCGTTTATCAGGTCACTGAAACAGGAAAAAATTCAAACTCAGCTTTGCTGAACCAGTCACCTGGCTAGACAAGCTACTTTTTACATAGTATTATTCGAATGGAAAATGTCCTGAATGAGATACCTACGCAGTACTAAGTTGGGGCCTGCAGGATGGGATCCAGGTCATTTTTATGCAGACTGAAATCTCTTGTTTAATGCTTTACTAGCTGGAAGAGCACACCAGGAGATACAAACAGATGAAGCACATAGATAAGCCCATCCCTGATGTACATACAGCACAGAAATCCTTATATTCCCACTAATTACTCTCATCTTACCTGGGGGGAAGCGTCTAAGTGAACGTCTGACATCCAACAGAACCTGCTCATAGTCTTTATTGTTCACCCGCAGCTCCGGCCCTGCAGAGACTATGTGATCAGTATTGTAATAAATAATCTGGCTAGAATCACTTCAGGAATCCATTACAGTTATATCATCATACCTGGTGGAGGGGGCAGATCCTCAGTGCTGACATTCAAGAGTCTGGGCCAGACTTGACATCGGATCTCATCAGTAAGTAGCCCACCCTCACTGATCGCCATGCGCCGTAGGGTGGCTACATCTGGGGGCTCCTTGCCAAGGGCTTTCTGGATGTCACACAGCTTTCTGCGCCTGCGGAATTCACTGCCTGTATAGCAATATGTAGTAATATAATTATTACCATTTATTTATATAGTGTCAGCACACTTTGCAGCGCTTAGCAATTAAGAACAAACAAGTATAAACAAAACAAAGTATTAATAAACAAAGAGGGCCTTGCTTGCAAGCTAGGAACATTTTCATACATGAGGTTAATTGCCACAGATTGCGGATTTGGGGCCTGATTCATTACGGATCGCTATTGCAGCTGCGTTTACGCACGGAGGTCCACTGCGAAAATATGCTGTGTGTGATCACATGCCGCAACAGCCTAACATAAGGGCGTCCACATCGGTAATACATAGCCAAATAGCGAAGCTATCGGTAACAGAGTACCATCATAGCCTTGCGCACAGTTGCACAAGGTCTGACCTTACTCAGGACTTTGCTAACCTCATCGCACACAGTGCAAGCCCAAGCTGCGTATGGCATTGCAGCGGCTAAGTTATGCACGCCCCTGTAATTGCGTTCAAATGCACTGGCACGCCTGCATTTCTCCGACCACCCCTTGTAATCACCCTCAAACGCTCACTTCCTGTCGATCACTCTGCAATGGGTCTGCGTAGTCACTGCGATCGATGCACACGCATGTGCAACAATCAGTTGTCTGCATGCATAATCGCAGTTGCGATCGGTGATGAATCAGGCCTCTGTGTCCTCATACATCTAGCCCCAATACACCATGCATCGCAACTTGCATGAGTGAGCCAAGTGCCATGCTACTTTGCGTTGGGGCGTCTTTTTTTTCCCCAAAATGCAAGTCGCAATGCGATGTGACTAGGACACACCAGCAGACTGCAGATTTATTTGGTATTGTATATCTGTGTGCACCAGAGTCTGTATATGAACCACAACGGAACTTGGAATGAAAAAAGCTGTAGCTGTTACATGGTAGCACTTCGTATACAGATTCAGAGACTCAGTCGCACACAGATATACAAGTGTCTCATACTAAATTAATCAGCAGTTTGCTTGTGCGTCCTAGTCGCATCGCTACAGATGATTTTACGCCCAAAAAAAAGACATCCGACGCTAGCAGTCTCACAGGACCTGGCGTGTCGAGAGGGACTTTTTAGAATGAAGCAAAGATGTATAAGGACACATCTGTATCCATAAGGTTTACCTATATTTCAGCGAAATTACTTTGAATGATCATATGGCAGTTGTTTTACAAAAAAACAGACTTATAGGGCCCAATGTAATCGGGTGAGAGTTTAGAAAAGTGAGAGTTTCTGACACTTTTTAAACTTTGCCAAGGTAATAGAGTCCAAAAACAAAGTAACAGAGTGAACTTGCATTTTTTTTAGACTTAAAAAACTCACGATTTAAAATCTCATTCAGATGTTTTCCCATTTTGAAGATAAAACTCAACCAATGTGAGAGTTTACTGCTAAACTCTCACATTTTCTAAACTCTCACCCTATTACATTTGGCCCATAGTATCAACATGATTCTCTCTTTCTCCCCAACTCCCCACAATATGTCACCCCACTATTCTCAATGTCAATCACTCTCTGGCACTCCACATTATATAAAATACCCCATTAGCTATCATATGTCACCTGTTACCCAACTCCACACTATATAGCATCCTCATCTAGTACCCCACTTCTCACTCCCTACCATATGTCACCCTGCGGTGCCCTACGCCCCGCCATAAGTCACCCTGCGGTGCCCTACGCCCCACCATAAGTCACCCTGCGGTGCCCTACGCCCCGCCATAAGTCACCCTGCGGTGCCCTACGCCCCGCCATAAGTCACCCTGCGGTGCCCTACGCCCCGCCATAAGTCACCCTGCGGTGCCCTACGCCCCGCCATAAGTCACCCTGCGGTGCCCTACGCCCCGCCATAAGTCACCCTGCGGTGCCCTACGCCCCGCCATAAGTCACCCTGCGGTGCCCTACGCCCCGCCATAAGTCACCCTGCGGTGCCCTACGCCCCGCCATAAGTCACCCTGCGGTGCCCTCCGCCCCGCCATATGTCACCCTGCGGTGCCCTACGCCCCGCCGTAAGTCACCCTTCGGTGCCCTACGCCCCGCCGTAAGTCACCCTGCGGTGCCCTACGCCCCGCCGTATGTCACCCTGCGGTGCCCTACGCCCCGCCGTATGTCACCCTGCGGTGCCCTACGCCCCGCCGTATGTCACCCTGCGGTGCCCTACGCCCACCATAAGTCACCCTGCGGTGCCCTACGCCCCGCCATATGTCACCCTGCGGTGCCCTACGCCCCGCCATAAGTCACCCTGCGGTGCCCTACGCCCCACCGTAAGTCACCCTGCGGTGCCCTACGCCCCGCCGTATGTCACCCTGCGGTGCCCTACGCCCCGCCGTATGTCACCCTGCGGTGCCCTACGCCCCGCCGTATGTCACCCTGCGGTGCCCTACGCCCCGCCATATGTCACCCTGCGGTGCCCTACGCCCCGCCATATGTCACCCTGCGGTGCCCTACGTCCCAGCGTATGTCACCCTGCGGTGCCCTACGCCCCACCGTAAGTCACCCTGCGGTGCCCTACGCCCCACCGTATGTCACCCTGCGGTGCCCTACGCCCCACCGTATGTCACCCTGCGGTGCCCTACGCCCTACCGTATGTCACCCTGCGGTGCCCTACGCCCCAACATATGTCACCCTGACCCTCCAGCAATCTACTCCCCACTATATAACCCTCCATACACCACTTCCCATCATATGACACCCTGGTTTGATAACTCTCCTCGCTACATGAGACCCTCCTATACCACACATCTATCTACGACACGGAGCTGCCCAGAGAGCGGGTTGCGTTTACCGTGTCTGCCAGGCTCCGCCCGCACGGACATTCTCGTTAAAAGGATGGTACCGGCCCCGTTACCGGTAATAGACCCCGGGCATACTTCCGTACACTCGACTCATGACGTCATCGCACTGGAGACCGGCGCAAAAGTGATCGCATGACTGGAAAAGGCGTGGCCATATATCGTCACCAACCTTTGTGCAGTGTGGCCCCGCCCAGTATACTAGTGTCACGTGACTACTAAACTGGTCACAGACATGTCATACTCTGAGCTGCTGTAGCTGGTAGGTATGTAGGTAGTCTATGGCTCTCCACTTTTGGTACTACAACTCTCAGCAAGCACTGCCAGCCTCTGGCAATAGCACTTTTGAGAAACCATAGTTTTTATATTTTCTGATCAGTGATATTCTCTCACTGCCTTAACTGTACCCACGGAAAGTTCCATCTCACAGGGCTCATTCTTTAGTTGGGAACTGTTTTTTTTTGTGGGAATGTTGCAAAAGTTTTTGCATTATATAAAAAAATGTGTGTGTTCTGGGGGAGTAGCAGGCTCTAGGAGTGGCCGATAAAACATTTATATTGAGAATCATACATGACTTGCAAATAGGTATTCTATTTAGCAAAATAGGAAATTAATGCAAGTACTACATCTGTCTTTATTCTGTGATCTGCTTGGTTGAAAAACCTGGGTGTGAGCTACACATGTTTTTTAATGGAGCAGGTGCAGAGAGAGTTATACACAAGTCGGCATAGCGTATCTTGTGTCAATTTGCACTGCATATATTAGAACTGTGGACGTGTGCATATACCCCCCCTCTCCCTGCATGTGCAAAATAGGAACAGTTTCATACATGAGGTTAATTGCCACAGATTGCGGATTTGGGGCCTGATACATTACAGATCGCAGCTGCGTTTACGTACGCAGGTCCACTGCGAAAATATGCTAATGTTTACAATCCCAATGCCACGACAGCCTAACATAAGGACACCCACATCCGTAATTCTTAGCAAAATAGTGAAGCCATCGGTAACAGAGTGCCATCGTAGCCTCACGCACAGTTGCACAAGGTCTGACCTTACTCAGGAATTTGCTAACCTCATTGCACGCAGTGCAAGCCCAAGCTGCGTATGGTATTGCAGTGGCTAGTTTATGCACGCCCCTGTAACAGCGTTCAAACGCATTGGTACACCTCCATTTCTCCAACCACCCCCCCATCATAACCCCCAAACGCTCATTTCCTGTCGCAGCGAGACCTTTGCACACTGTGATGCATATGCATGTGTAACAATCAGTCGTCTGCATGCGTAATCACAGTTGCGATCGGTGATGAATCAGGTATTCACGTCATGAATTATTGTGTTACTCCCATCTTAAATAATGATTGTCCCCATAATTAGTAACATTGCCCCCTTAATAGTTAAAATCATATACCCTCTTAATATATTTACATATTAATGTGTCCCCCCTAATATATTGAAATCATTTAATGTTCCCCCCTATAATATGCAAATAATTTTGCCTCTATTAAATTAATATAAATTGTGTTTGTCCCCTTAATCAATAAATTATTGCCCCACATTTGTCAATGCAGAAGCACCAATACAGCAATGGTGCCAGTGTACAGTGCATCCGGAAAGTATTCACAGCGCTTCACTTTTTCCAAATTTTGTTATGTTACAGCCGTATTCCAAAATGGAATAAATTAATTTTTGTCCTCAAAAGTCTACACACAATACCCCATAATGACAACGTGTCAAAAGTTTTTTTGAGATTTTTGCGAATTTAATTAAAAAAAAACTAAGAAATCACATGTACATAAGTATTCACAGCCTTTGCTCAATACTTTGTTGATGCTTCTTTGGCAGCAATTACAACCTCAAGTCTTTTTGAATATGATGCCACAAGCTTGGCACAGGACCTATCTTTGGGCAGTTTCGCCCATTCCTCTTTGCAGCACCTCTCAAGCTCCATCATGTTGGTTGTGAAGCGTCAGTGCACAGCCATTTTCAGATCTCTCCAGAGATGTTCAATCGGATTCAAGTCTGGGCTCTGGCTGGGCCACTCAAAGACATTCACAGAGTTGTCCTGAAGCCACTATGTGCTTAGGATCGTTGTCCTGCTGAAAGATGAACCATCACCCCAGTCTGAGGTCAAGAGCGCTCTGGAGCAGGTTTTCATCCAGGATGTCTCTGTACATTGCTGCACTCATCTTTCCTTCTATCCTGACTAGTCTCCCAGTTCCTGTTGCTGAAAAATATCCCCACAGCATGATGCTGCCACCACCATGCTTCACTGTAGCGATGGTATTGGCCTGGTGATGAGCGGTGCCTGGTTTCCTCCAAATACAACGCCTGGCATTCATGCCAAAGAGTTCAATCTTTGTCTCATCAGACCAGAGAATTTTGTTTCTCATAGTCTGAGAGTCCTTCAGGTGCATTTTGGCAAACTCCAGGCGGGCTGCCATGTGCTTTTTACTAAGGAGTGGCTTCCGTCTGGCCACTCTATCATACAGGCCTGATTGGTGGATAGCTGCAGAGATGGTTGTCCTTCTCCACAGAGGAATGCTGTAGCTCTGACAGAGTGACCATCGGGGTCTTGGTCACCCTGACTAGAGCCCTTCTCCCCTGATCGCTCAGTTTAGATGGCCGGCCAACTCTAGGGAGCGTCCAGGTGGTTCCGAACTTCTTCCATTTACAGATGATGGAGGCCACTGTGCTCATTGGGACCTTCAAAGCAGCAGATATTTTTCTGTGCCCTTCCCCAGACTTGTGCCTCGAGACAATCCTGTCTCGGAGGTCTACAGACAATTCCTTGGACTTCATGCTTGGTTTGTGCTCTGACATGCACTGTCAAGTGTGGAACCTTATATAGACAGGTGTATGTTTTTTAAAATCATGTCCAATCAACTGAATTTACCACAGGTGGATTCCAATTAAGCTGTAGGAACATCTCAAGGATGATCGGTGGAAACAGGATGCACCTGAGCTAAATGTTGAGCTTCATGGCAAAGGCTGTGAATACTTATGTACATGTGATTTCTTAGTGGGTTTTTTTTTTTAATTAGTTTGCAAAAATCTCTAAAAAACTTTGTACACGTTGTCATTATGGGGTATTGTGTGTAGAATTTTGAGGACAAAAATTAATTTATTGCATTTTGGAATAAGGCTGTAACATAACAAAATGTTGAAAAAGTGAAGTGCTGTGAATACTTTCCGGATGCACTGTAATTTCTGATAGCATGTTAGGACTTATTCAGAGATGGAGGCAATGCTAATGTTTACGCAGTTGAGCTACTTCTTTTTAGACCTGTGCGTCAACATTCATTACCGTTGTTGCTCGCAGTTATTTATGCACAAAGTGATTGACAGGCAGAAACCGTTTGTGGGCAGCAACGGGGAGGTAACACAGGCACGTGGCCCCGGGCAGGGCCGGCTCCAAGGGTCTCACCCTGTGTCGGGCCTGTACGCTGCGCCACCGCACGTGTACAAAATTGGAGGCGTGGCCTTATTACCATAGTCCACTCTTCTACATGACATTATTTGGAGTCGTGCCCGCATGGCATGCCTCCAAATAACATCAGGCTGGGGGGTAAAGCCCAGCCACCCGTCACTGGCTGGGCTTCTCCCAGCCCTCTCCCGTCAGTGAATGGATGCCACGCGCATGCACGCTGCATCCATTCACATTCCGGGGGTCCGGCAGCTCGGATTTGACCACCCGCGGGCCACTTCGGCCCACGGGTGGAACAGCGGGATAGTATTGTTCCGCTGAAATTCGGGATGTTGGGGAGGACTGCGCCCTCTATGGGTGGCGCCCCTGGTCGAACACCCCTAGAGCCGGCCCTGGCCCAGGGTTTTGTACCAACAAACTGCAATGGAAAAATTAGTGTAACAAACATTTTACAGGAGTGGTTTATCTAATGTGGGTAATTCAAGTAGCTTTTTAAGTATATAAAATATTATGTCAATTGCCAGTATCCAATTAACCTACCATTACATTGTATGTTTTTGAATTGTGGGAGGTAACCCATGCAAACATAGGGAAAACATACAAACACCACACAGTTAAGACCTTGGTGGTGATTGAACCTATGAACATATATTCTATGACTTCAGCACCTGATACAACCACTACACATATACATTGTATATGTATACTATACACATTATACAGGTCACTTGTGTGTACATTATGCCAGATACTGTACACATTATACAGGTCACGTGTGCACATTACGCCAGATACTGGGCCTGATTCAGACCCGGTCGCAAGCGCTGAGCGCTCGCAACCGGGTCGATGGTGGCCCAGAGCGCATGCGCATGACGGAGCCGGCTCTGTCGTGCACATGCGCGAGACCCTGATAGCGAAGGGCACTCCGTCGCTCCGGGTCTCGCATCAAAGGGGGCGAGCTGTCGATGTTGAGTGACAGCTCGCCTCCTTTGGTGGGCGGGCTGGGGCTGCCCAAACGGAGGCGTTCCCATAAGAACGCCTGTCGTTTGGGTGCGGCCCCACTGACATCACTCGTGTAGAGCCGAAATCTCTCTGGGGCTTGTGGCCACGAGACCCTACCACAAGGGTCTCGTCGCAAGCCCGATGGTCGCGATTGTCTTGACCATCGCGACCATCATCATGCCCGCCCACTATAGCTATAGCCTGGAGGCCGCTCCATAAAAAAAAAAAAAAAACAGACGCCCTGATTCAGAGCGTCCGGCTCTGTATCAGGGCCACTGTACACATTATACAGGTCACTTGTGTGCACATTACGCCAGATACTGTACACATACAGGTCATTTGTGTGCACATTACGCCAGATACTGTACACATTATACAGGTCACTTGTGTGCACATTACGTCAGATACTGTACACATTATATAGGTCACTTGTGTGCACATTACGCCAGATACTGTACATTTCTACTTCAGGGTCCATAGGGGTCCACAGGGTGACCTTGGGGTATAGCTGGATCCTGGATCCTCGGGCACCACGGAGTTAAAGCTTTCAGCTGCTCCCAGGATGAACTTGGGTCCAACCTCCCCTATACCCCGCCCCCGAGCCACAGGCACCTCAGTTTTAGATGGTGCCCGGCCGGAGTCGGGTCACCCTGCGGGGTGGGCTGCTGGAGCAGCCCCCTAAAGCTTTTAATTTTTTATTTAACTTAGTTAAATTTATTTATTTATTTTTTACTACAGTTTTTCTACAGAGCGGCAGCGCTGGGCTGTCTGTACAGACGCCCACGCTGCCGCTCCTTCTCCCTGCTGGTGCCGCGACGCCAGCACTGAACTGGGGATCGCGGCGGGGGAAGCCAGAGTCTGTACTAGCCGGACTCTGGTTTCCCCCTGGACTGCTGCCGGAAGACGCCGGGGAGATCAGGTAAGCCGCGCACCGCTGATTAGCGGCGGTGCGCGGGTTCCTTTCAAATGCAGTCCCATGCCCCCGGTTCTAGGGGACAGACCGGGGGCGCTAGCGGTGGCGGCGGGCCCCCCCTCCACGGAGGCATACCCCGCCAGACCACTAGACCACCAGGGTAAATTAAGCGGCAAGCGGGATGCCGGCAAGCCCTGGGGTTAATATGCTAGCCAGGGGAGGAAGCCTTCCCTGTCTAGCGGCTCCTCCCCTCAGCTCAGCGCGCCTTTCAGCTCGTAGTCTGGCGTCGCTGAGCTGCAGCTACTCGGCCACTCCTCCTCTGGGGTCTCCAGCGGCCATTTTCTCTGTGGCAGTGTGGATACTCTCAGGGAGCACGCGGACCTGTCCCCCTGTGTACCTCTCCCCTGCAGAAGGACAGTGTACACAGCACTATAGCACTCCCAGACACTGAATCTGGGCAGGTTGATTGTAGTGGAAAGGTGCAGTGAGTATATCTTCCTGCATGGTATGTGACTTTTGCTAGTGCTGCCTGTCTGTGTCTTTTTTCTACTTACTGTCAGCCTATACCTATCCCTTTCCTTCTCCTACAAGCCCTACAGGTGTGCGGGGGAAGGGTGTTTCTACAGACCTCACCTATATAAATCACGTATTTGTGAGGTCCGTCACATACAGTTGTGTGCTACACGGTGCCATATTGTGGGCTGTTGTCCAGCACACGGGTGAGTGCGCACGTTTTCTTCCAACGTCATGTCCGAGGAGGAGATTGAGCACTCCGGGGCTCCGGTATTGTTCTCCTGCAGGCACTGTTCTGCAGGAGTTGATAGGGAGGATTTGTCACAGGACGGCCTGTGCGGACAGTGCCAGGCGCTCCCTGGTATGTCTAAACCTCCCATGTCGCAGGAGCCACCGTGGGCGATGTTTACCCAGGTGCTGGTGTCCATCGCGGACCGTCTGTCGGTCCCGACTGCCGCCCCTACTAGGGCGTTGCCCCAGCCTGCCATCCCCCATTCCCCGGGTGTCCCACAATTATTGCAGACTCCCCCGGGGTCTCAGCCTGTTGGTCCCTATGCAGGGTTGCCAATGTATATTCAGTCCACCCGTGTGGCACAGCAAGCTGTGGTGCCGTTTCAGGCTCCTGTGGCAACTCCTCCACCCTGGGTGGATGCGCTTTCCCACACTGTCCAAGATTTGGCGGCAACATCTTCGGCCTTTCAGTCGATGTTGCGCAGTGACGTGCCCTCCAGGGCGTCTAAACGCTCAGTCATGGCGCAGGCTGCGCATCTTCCGGATTCTGAGGGGTCCTCAGCCTCAGATGCCTCAGTCCAGGAGGTAGACAGTCTTCCATCAATGTGCGGGCTCTGGTTAAGGCGGTGCGGGCCATTCTTCTGATTGAGGATGAGGCACCCGCTCCCAAGTCAAGGTATCCTAGTTTTAAAAGAGCTAAGGTTACTTCTGCAGTGTTCCCCTTGTCTGATCAGTTGACTGATCACATGGCGGTGGCCTGGCAGACACCCAGTAAGCGTTTCCTGCCACAGAAACGCTTGGCGTCCAATTATCCATTCCCGGAGGCGCATTGTAAGAAATGGGAAACTCCGCCTGCAGTCGATTCCCATGTAACACGCCTCATCAGGAGTGCTACTTTGCCATTGCCGTCTATATCCTCGCTGAAGGATCCTACGGACAGGAAGGTGGAGACTTGTTTAAAGTCTATTTATTCTCTCTCAGGGGCGGTAGCCCGGCCGTCCATGGCCATCTCCTGGGTGGCCAAGGCCATTGAGGGGTGGGCCAACGCCTTGGAGGACGCGTTTACGGATGAAGCTCCGGACGTTCAGAGGGCGTTGTTAGGACAGATGAGAGATGCCACCTCCTACATTGGAGAAGCATCTTTGGATGCTAGCCTGTTGACCTCTAGGGTATCGGCGGCAGCAGTGTCTGCTCGTAGATCCTTGTGGTTGCGGTCTTGGAGAGCAGACGCGGATTCAAAGAAAGGCTTGGAGGCCTTACCTTTTAATGGAGAATTACTATTTGGTCCGGACCTGGACAAAATAGTAGATACCCTGGCGAAATCCAAGTCAGCCTTCCTCCCTTCAGCTACTACACCTGCTAAGGTCCGGAGCTCGGCCTTTCGTTCCTTTCGGGTTCAGGGCAGGGCAAAGGGTCAGTCCTTCCCGAGGCAGTCCGCACCCAAGACCGCCTCAAAGCCAAAGAAGCAAGCTTGGAGTGCTAGGCGCCCTTCTTCCAAGCCAGAAGATAAGCCTTCTGCGTGATGGGACGGGCCTCCCTCTGGGGGACCCCAGAGTGGGAGGCCGACTTCTTCAATTCGCCCAGTGCTGGCACAATACCACCACGGATGCCTGGGTGCGAGAAGTGGTCTCCCAGGGGTACGCACTGTCTTTTCGGCACAGGCCGCCTTGCCAGTTTTTTTTGCACAAGTCCTTCTCAGGACAAAACCAAGGCCTTGCAGGTTCAGGAAGCTATAGAGGCCTTGCTGACGGCGGGGGTCATTATATCCGTACCACAGTCTCAACGTGGGATGGGGTATTACTCTACGCTGTTTCTGGTGCAGAAACCCAATGGCTCTCATCGCCCCATTCTCAATTTGAAGTCCCTGAACAGGTTTCTCAGGGTTCCCAAATTCAGGATGGAAACTTTGCGTTCCATCATTCTGGCGATGGAACCGGGGGATTATATGGTCTCCCTGGATATCCAGGGCGCCTACCTCCATGTGCCTATAGCAACATCGCACCAACAGTTTCTGCGGTTTGCTATTCTCCACAACCGCTACCAATTCAGGGCTCTACCCTTTGGTCTCTCCACGGCACCAAGGGTATTTACCAAGGTGATGGCCGTCATGGCGGCTCACCTTCGGAGCCAGGGGATACGGTTGCTACCGTATCTAGATGACCTCCTCTTGCTGGCAAGCTCCCCGGAGGTACTGATCCAGCATCTCCACCTGACGGTCGCTTGTCTACAGGCGCACGGCTGGTTGATCAACTGGAAGAAGTCCTCCCTCATCCCATCACAGCGGATGGTTCATTTGGGGGCCCTGCTGGACTCTCGTCAGCAACGGATTTTTCTGACTCCAGAGAAGGTCTCCTCCTTACAGCTGCGGATTCACAGCTGTCTGAGCAGTGGCAGAGTGTCGGTGCACTCAGCGATGAGAGTTTTGGGGTCCATGGTGTCGGCATTCGACATGGTGGAGTTTGCCCAGTTCCATTCCAGGCCCCTGCAGGGGCTGATTCTTTCGGAATGGAATGGATTGCCACACAGGATCCGCTCTCAGATGCTGGTGTTGTCCTCGGAGGTGCGTCTGTCTCTAGCCTGGTGGCTGCAGACAGCTCATCTCCTAGAGGGGCACCCCTTTTGGATCCCGGAATGGGTTCTGCTCACGACAGATGCCAGTCTCCGGGGTTGGGGGGCGGTGACAGGCTCCTTGTCACTTCAGGGTCGTTGGTCGGCGGAGGAAGCGATTCTTCCCATCAACATCCTGGAACTGAGGGCAGTATACAGAGCCCTGCAGTCGTCCGGCACCGCTCTTCACGGAAGGGCTGTTCAGGTGCAGTCAGACAACGCCACCACGGTGGCGTACATCAATCACCAGGGAGGGACTCGAGGTCGAGCTGCGATGTCGGAGGTGTCCCGCGTCCTGGCTTGGGCGGAGCGCTATCTTCCAGCTCTCTCTGCAGTTTTCATCCCAGGAGTCCTCAATTGGGAGGCAGACTTCCTCAGCCGTTACGACGTGCATCCCGGGGAATGGTCACTTCATCCAGAGGTATTCCAACTACTCGTGGACAAGTGGGGGCTGCCAGAGCTGGACCTGATGGCGTCCCGTCACAATCACAGGCTGCCCATGTACGGGTCAAGGACAAGGGACGCAGGCGCAAGTCTGATAGACGCACTGTCGGTGAGATGGCTGTTTCAACTGGCTTACTTGTTCCCTCCGATATCTCTGCTGCCTCGGGTCCTGCGCAAGTTCAAACAGGACGGAGGCACACTGATCCTGGTGGCCCAGAAGGCCGTGGTACTCCGATCTGCGGAGCTTGTCCATCGACGCTCCGTTCCTCCTACCTCAACGGCGGGACCTGTTGTCTCAGGGGCCCTGAATTCACCGGGATCTGGGTCGACTATCTTTGACGGCGTGGCTCTTGAGACAGGCGTCCTGAGGTCTCGGGGCTTTTCTAGCTCCGTTATTACCACCATGCTGAGGGCACGCAAGCCTGCTTCCGCGAGGATCTATCACAGAGTGTGGCACACTTACTTTCAGTGGTGTGAGGCCAGAAAATATGATCCCCAGGTGTTCCGGGTTTTGCGTATTTTGGCTTTCCTTCAGTCGGGTTTCGACTTAGGATTACGTCTTTCCTCACTGAAGGTGCACGTGTCTGCTCTGTCGGTGTGGTTCCAGCGCAGGATCGCTGCTATGCCGGACGTACACACCTTTTTCCAGGGAGTTTTAAGAATCCAGCCTCCCTTTGTGCCACCTGTGGCCCCGTGGGATTTGGCGGTGGTTCTTCGGGCCTTACAGGGTCCGCCTTTTGAGCCCTTGGAGTCAGTGGAGCTCAAGTGGCTAACTTTTAAGACTGTTTTCCTCTTGGCAATTGCTTCTGCCAGGAGGGTTTCAGATTTGGGGACGCTTTCTTGTCGTCCCCCTTTTCTGATTCGCACTCGTCCTGATTTCCTGCCTAAGGTGGTTTCCAGGTTCCACATTAATCAGGAAATTGTTGTACCAGCCTTTCAGTCGCCTGATCTTTCGGCTGGGGAGACTTCCTTAGACGTTGTCCGTGCACTCCAGGTTTATGTGGACCGGACTAGTTCTGTGAGGAAGTTGGATTCTTTGTTTATCCTCTTTGGTTTTCACAAGAGGGGTTGGCCTGCCAACAAACAGACTCTAGCCCGTTGGCTTCGTTCTGTTATTATTGAGGCTTATATGCAGGAGGGTTTACCTGTTCCAGCCTCTGTTAAGGCTCATTCCACTCGGTCTGTGCGTCCCTCTTGGGCTGCTAGACGTGGCGCCTCTGCTGTTCAGCTCTGTAAGGCGGCCACCTGGTCTTCCATTCAGACCTTTTTGAGGTTCTATGCGTTTGACACCTTTGCCTCTCAGGATGCATCCTTTGGGCGCCGGGTTCTCCTATCAGCACAGGAGCATCCCCGCCCTTAGTTGGACTGCTTTGGGACATCCCCAAGGTCACCCTGTGGACCCCTATGGACCCTGAAGTAGAAAACAAGAGATATGGTAAGAACTTACCTTTGTTATCTCTGTTTCTACGAAGTCCATAGGGTCCACAGGGCACCCGCCCTGACGCACCTGGCTTCATATGGGCTGTGTGACTGGTCACCGGTTTTCCGTCTCCCATTTCTGTGAGTATGGTTCTTGTGTGTTCCAGTCTTCCTTCTCTCTGTTTCGTCTCCTCCTCCGGCCTGGGCTGCTTACCAACTGAGGTGCCTGTGGCTCGGGGGCGGGGTATAGGGGAGGTTGGACCCAAGTGCATCCTGGGAGCAGCTGAAAGCTTTAACTCCGTGGTGCCCGAGGATCCAGGATCCAGCTATACCCCAAGGTCACCCTGTGGACCCTATGGACTTCGTAGAAACAGAGATAACAAAGGTAAGTTCTTACCATATCTCTTGTTATTATACAGTTCACTTGTGTGAACATTAAAGTACACATTATACAGGTCACTTGTGTGCACATTATGCCAGAAACTGTACATTATATACAGGTCACTTGTGTGCACATTACGCCAGATACTGTACACATTATACAGGTCACTAGTGTGCACATTACGCCAGATATAGTACACATTATACAGGTCACTAGTGTGCACATTACGCCAGATACACTACACATTATACCGGTCACTAGTGTGCACATTACGCCAGATACTGCAAACATTATACAGGTTACTAGTGTGCACATTACGCCAGATACTGTACACATTATACAGTTCACCCGTGTACACATTATACAGGTCACTTGTGTGCATATTACACCAGATACTATACACATTACAGGTTACTTGTGTGCAAATTACGCCAGATACTATACACATTACAGGTCACTTGTGTGCACATTACGCCAGATACTATACACATTATACAGGTTACTTGTGTGCACATTATGCCAGATACTATACACATTGCAGGTTACTTGTGTGCACATTATGCCAGATACTATACACATTACAGGTTACTTGTGTGCACAATACATCAGTTACTATACACATTACAGGTTACTTGTGTGCACATTACAGAAGATACTATGCACACTATAACATATACTATACACATTACAGGTTACTTGTGTGCACATAACAGCAGATACTATACACATTACAGGTCACTTGTGTGTACATTACAGAAGATACTATACACATTACAGGTTACTTGTGTGCACATTACAGAAGATACTATACACATTACAGATCACTTGTGTGCACATTACGTCAGATACTATACACATTAAAGATTACTTGTGTGTACATTACGCCAGATACTATGCACATTACAGGTTACTAGTGTGCACATTACGCCAGATACACTACACATTATACCGGTCACTAGTGTGCACATTACGCCAGATACTGCAAACATTATACAGGTTACTAGTGTGCACATTACGCCAGATACTGTACACATTATACAGTTCACCCGTGTACACATTATACAGGTCACTTGTGTGCATATTACACCAGATACTATACACATTACAGGTTACTTGTGTGCAAATTACGCCAGATACTATACACATTACAGATCACTTGTGTGCACATTGCGCCAGATACTATACACATTACTGGTTACTTGTGTGTACATTACACCAGGTACTATACACATTATACAGGTCACTTGTGGGCACATTACAGCAGATACTATACACATTACAGGTTACTTGTGTGCACATTACGCCAGATACTATACACATTACAGGTCACTTGTGTGTACATTGCGCCAGATACTATACACATTATACAGGTCACTTGTGGGCACATTACAGAAGATACTATACACATTACAGGTTACTTGTGTGTACATTACGCCAGATACTATACACATTACAGGTCACTTGTGTACACATTACTCCAGATACTATACACATTACAGGTCACTTGTGTGCACATTACGCCAGATACTATACACATTACAGGTTACTTGTGTGTACATTACTCCAGATACTATACACATTACAGGTCACTTGTGTGCACATTACTCCAGATACTATACACATTACAGGTCACTTGTGTGCACATTACGCCAGATACTATACACATTACGGGTCACTTGTGTGCACATTACTCCAAATACTATACACATTACAGGTCACTTGTGTGCACATTATGCCAGATACTATACACATTACAGGTCACTTGTGTGCACATTATTCCAGATACTATACACATTACAGGTCACTTGTGTGCACATTATGCCAGATACTATACACATTACAGGTTACTTGTGTGCACATTACTCCAGATACTATACACATTACAGGTCACTTGTGTGCAGATTATGCCAGATACTATACACATTACAGGTTACTTGTGTGCACATTATGCCAGATACTATACACATTACAGGTTACTTGTGTGCACATTACGCCAGATACTATACACATTACAGGTCACTTGTGTGCACATTACGCCAGATACTATACACATTACAGGTCACTTGTGTGCACATTACGCCAGATACTATACACATTACAGGTCACTTGTGTGCACATTACGCCAGATACTATACACATTACAGGTCACTTGTGTGCACATTACGCCAGATACTATACACATTACAGGTCACTTGTGTGCACATTACGCCAGATACTATACACATTACAGGTCACTTGTGTGCACATTATGCCAGATACTATACACATTACAGGTTACTTGTGTGCATATTACGCCAGATACCGTTTCTGAGTAAGTTATAGGGCCCCATTCATTAATAATTCCATTTGCAACACATATTAGTGGCCAACATTTCATTGCCAGATGCAGTTATACCGCCCGGATGTATATAGCACACGCACAGACAGGGGTTCTGAAAGGCGATGTGCTCAGAGTGAAGAGATCGCATCAGTGGTCTCTTCACTCTTTTGCTGGAACTCCTGCACATTGTGTAGTTTACTGACCACGCATGCGCAGCAGTTATTGCTGGCAAAGGTTCTGGAGGATTCCTGTCCCAGTAATTTTCACAAAGTGTATCCCATAGGCTGCAGCAGCACAGAGCTGTCGGGACCAAACTCCGGAATGCAAAACTCGGTAAATCCAACAGCAATGGCATCTCCCATGCCACAAATAATGATACATAGGCCTCATAATGTTTGCCCCAAAAAGTACACATGTAATTTGCAGCCGTCTCTGAGGAGGGTAACTAGCTGACCCCCACTTCATGGACATGGAGAGGGTTAACAGGTCAGCAGCCCCCAGCCAGGGCCCTTTGCTGCCCATACAGGTGTCATAACACATTGGCTCGCTATTTGCGAGCACACGCTCTGAATCAGGTTCTTTGTTTCTTTAACCCGGCCTCCAGGCTGCTCGCTAAGCTGTGGGTGACCACCCACAGCTTTAGCGGGCGGCCTGGCGATGGTCACGATTATCGCGACCATCGGCATTGTGAGAAGACCCTTGTGGTAGGGTCTCAGCACTCGCAATGCCAAGTGGACTTCCAGCTCTAATAGAGCCAGTGATGGCAGTAGGGCCGCCCACAAATGGCAGGCGGGAACGCCTCCGTTTGTCCAGCCACCCCCCCTGCCCGCCTACAAAACGGGGCGAGCTGTCGATCAACATCTACAGCCGCCCCGTCTTGTAGCGAGCCCCGGAGCAAGTGAAGTTCTCGCTCCGGGGCTCGCGTGCACAATAGCCCACCATCGACCCGCTTGCGAGTGCTAGGCGCTCGTGAGCGGGTCTGAATCAGGCCCATTGTCTATAAAATAGATAATGTGCTGTTTGTACCTACCTGGTGCACAGCGCAGGCTCCCAGACACTATATCAGTAAGGTATAACAACATTTGGGATGCAGGGATGGTCATCCATTATTCAGGAAGGATGGCCCTCTTACATCTATTGGTCTCTCTGTCAGTGGTCTCAACTGCAAATAATTGGTGTCGCCGTCAGTCTTGAAAAAGTGAGGGGGCTGGATTTGGTAACGGCTGATTGGCTCTTGCTGCCATAATTCAGACCAGCTGGGAGAGAAGTTGGGAGGAGCAGCTATTGGCCGGGCCGCAGAGCTTATCAACCAAGAGGTAGGACTGGGGCACCTCCAAGTTGTCCTGTGTTCCCGGTGGTCCCACAGGCAGCCGGGAGACAGACAGAAGATGCTGCCTGGCTGCTCTGATTGTATTAATGACATTATTGGAGCACCCGGGGAACATCTTGTCTGCTGGCTGCCGGGCATGTGGCCCCCAACTGTAAAATTGTAGCAGCCCGGGGATGTGGCTACTCAAACGCAGGTGTGTAGTGACTGTATGCTGGGTGTGTCTCAGTCTGCGACTGCAATCCCATGTGCCATAAAATGGCTCTGGCGTCTCAGTTTCCACAACAATAGGGTTACTCAGAAATCTGATTATCGATTGATCTGTGACCGATGCTATGTCATTGTACACAGGAGCTGATTCAGACCTGCTCGCTAGGATGCGAACGCTCGTAGCTGGCCTATATGTGCAATCTTCGCATGCACACGCATCGCAATGCGCGTGCGCGAACCACTGTAAAAGATCGGGAAGCGTTCGCTCGTCAAGCATAGACAGCCCAGCTGAATGAGTGACAGGAGAGGCCGTTTGTGGGTGGTAACGGGCACGCCACTAGAAACGGGGGAGTGGAGGTAGGAACACAGGCGTGCCTGTGTGTCTAAACGGCATTTCAGAGGCGTGCATAATTAAAAGGCAGCGCCATAGTACACGTCAATTGGTGGGATTTAACTGTGATGTGATCGCAGTGTTTGCGGCAGGGTATAGTCAACCTCAAGCGCTGCGATCGCATCTGATGGTGCTCGATGTACCAGTGGTTTCATACACTTCCAGGAGATTATGTGCACAAGTTGGCGTCTTAAGAATGGCTGGTGGGCGTCTGCATACACAAAGTGATCGCACGCCAAGACATAGTGGGCGTGCTAATGCCTTGCCGTGCGATCGCCTGCCTCGCTGGGCGTGTGCTGGATTTGCATACGCAGGGTGCGAGCGAACGCATCTAGTGAGTGGGTCTGAATGAGCTCCCCAGTCGCTTATATTGCAAAGACATTGGTGAGCATCTCAATACAAATCTGGTTCACTGCGACATTTGCATATTTTTGTACATCTGCTGTATAGAAATTTGCAGCTGTAGTGGCATTAATGTGCATACCTGAATCAGGCCCATTATTTCTGGCTGCCATCCAAGAGCAATAGGCTTGTGTGCAGTCGGTGCCTGTCCCTGCATCTGACTCTGTGGGGCCCTAGAGGGAAGAGGCACAATACCTTATGCCTCTGCCCCATTGACATCCTACATATGGCATTTTCTTTTCTGTATCTGTAATGAGTGTTGACAGGAAACATAATGAGCAAGGCTGGTTAAGAGTAAGTGACAAATACACAAAATTGATTACTGCAAGAAAGCCTGGTAATCTGGTTCAAAGGATTGGAACAAAACAGGAAATACCTTATCTTACCTGCAAGTTCTGCTGAAAATGTATTTAAAAAAAAAAAAGTGGAACCGTATGAAAAAAATAATTAAATGAAAGAGAGAAAAACAACAATCATTGAAAATAAATACAAAAAACAGACTAAGGACTTGATTCAGACCCGGTCGCTAAGTTGCGCTCGCTCGCTCTGCTCGCTCTGAGTGATTTTCGCCCATCTGCGCATGTGTATAATTCGCAGTGCGCATGCGTAAGCCATTCACTGCGATCTGATTTTGGTTACTCATAAGCCACTATCAGGTCGCTGCTTTGAGTGACAGTGCCGTTTGTGGGTGGTAACGGGAAGGTGCTTTTGAACGGGGGAGTGGATGTACGAACGCAGGCTTGTCAGGCCGCCAAAACAGCGTTTAAAGGGCGTGCATAATGTCGAAGCCGGATGATTAGCTGAGACAGAATCTGTTTAAAATCAAGATCTGCAAGACACCATTTTTTGCTACAACTAAAATAATCCTTACATTAAATATTCAGTGGACAAGACAGGTTTTTTTTAGATTTGTCTGTAACAAATAATTAAGAATACACAAAGGTATGATGATCGTTTGCTCTGCACACAGAACAGTATGCCTATAAAAATTGAAGAATACACAAAAACACTGATATACTCAGACAGAGTGAATTTGAATTGTTAGGGATTTAAGCTATCGTTAGCCATTGTAGGCATGGTATCTGATGGGGTTAAGCTAAATAAACCATTGTATTTAAGTCTGAGGCTTAAACAAATTAGCCTTACCTGTGTGATCTCATCAAGCCTCTTTGTAAACACATTGCCTGTCATTGTTGTACCCCAGTAATATCAAAACCAAGTAATGCATTGAGAGAGAAATATGTATATATATATAAATATCTCTCTCTCGCTCTCTCTATATATATATATATATAAATATTTATATATATTCATGATAAATGCATGCACATAGACAATCGCATGTTTACCCACAATGCGTGCATATATACTGTATACAGTTGCTATAAACAGACACACATCGCATACTTACATATAATCATAAATATACACACAATTACATTAAAAGGTTCTACAGTATTGTAGGTTAATATTCAAGGTTTATTCAGTGTTATTAATGTTGTGAAATAAATGTTACATGATATCTATGGTTTAATACATGATAAGCAGACCATGTTTGGCGCCATTCTGATCCGCTGTTTATTTGCAGATCTCCGGTTATATCGGCAAGGGAATCGGATCATGATTTCGGGAGTTATGGACCATAGTGAATTATTGGTTGAAATATAAAACTCTTTATGCTGAGCCTGTGGTTAATTTAAATCACTTAAAGAAAGACAATGCAATCTATAGAAGATTGGACATACCCCTAGAACCAGTGCCAGATTAAGGTCCAAATGGGCCTGGAGCTGACATTTATTTAGGGCCTATTGTGTGCTGCTACCGGGGGGGTGACCCGCGCTGTGCAGTGTGACTATTGATGTTGGTGCATAACTAGAGGTGTGGTTTGTGTTTAGGGGCCTATTCATTATCCCTTATAGACCTTTTACACATGTGGAAACGCTAGTTTCTGCATGTTTTCTGTAACAAGCCCATTATTATTAGGACGCCTAGTATTCAGAAAACTTTAGTTTATGTGTGGGAAGCAACAACCTCTTCCGATGGCGTTGGTTCCTGGAGGCCCGATCCTTCCTATGGGAAGGAAGTCCGCCTCTGCACTGTAAGACCTCAGGTCACAGCTGAAGTCAGCTGGGTTGGCAGGGGTAGTGTAAAGGTGGGTACTACACACTAGACCAGAGGTTTCCAAACTTTTTTGAATCATGGCACCCTAGAGTATCAGAAATGTTTTCGTGGCACCCCTAACATTAAGTCTGTTATTCAGAAATTCAGAAAATAATTAAGTAAAGTGAAGTAAATTGTACTTACCTGTCATCCAGGCTGAGTTATGTGGTGGGGGAAAGGTATGCACTTCTGTTTGTCCACATATTTACATTACTTTGACCATAAATAATATGATATGGTGGTGGACCACTAACCTGAGGCACCACTGCAAGCGTCTTGAGGCACCCCAGGGTGCCACGGCGCACAGTTTGGGAACCGCTGCACTAGACGATATGCCTGCCCAATCCCATGGATTGGGCAGACATATTGGGCACATTGTTTAGTATGTACCCACTTTGCGCACTTCCGTTGTCCATGCATGCAGGGACGGTGAAGCGACCCAGCTGCCGATGCCTGCAAGGTCAATGGTGCCGGTGAACGACATACTGTATCGGGTGGTCAGTCACCAGATTATGCAGTGTGTAAAGGCCCACATACACGGCACGATATATGTGCCAATCCGACAGAACGGCACGTTATAGGTGCTATATCGTGCCATGTATGGGCACGATATCGTACCTGATATCATTCTGCGCGCTCCCGTGGGGTCGTACATCGCATCCCCAGGTCTTCCTGCAAAACCATCTGACCTGGGATGCGATGTACGATCCCATTCAAATGGTGGAGGGGGGAGCCGGCATACCGTGCGGTCAGCAGGGACCGCACGATTGCCGGCAGTGACAGCACGACCCGTCTGCTGACAGATCGGCAGTCACACTACACGGTGCATCGCACCGTGTATGGCCAGCATTAGTGTCACTTTATAGAAATGAGTAGCCCCGTACCAGAGTGCCAGTCCATCATAACCTATAACCCTGCGTCCCGTGCCACTTCACCAGGTAACTAGGGTGCTGCTTGGGGTATCCTAAGGACACTCTGAGCAGCAGTACATATCCCACGGTTCCAATACAGTGGGGGAGACGGGAATACAGAGACGGGCACGGGCTGTGGTGGCAGGTGAGTATGGCTGGTTCTGTCCCCTGGGCACCCCGTCCTATGCAAAGGCACCGACCGCACTGCCCTCCTTATGGCCCTGGAATGGGTGTAGTCCACACACAGTATATACACATATATATAATATACACACACAGTGATATATATATATAAAAACACACACAGTATAAATACACACACACACACACACACACACATTGTATATATATATTCATACATACATACACATATATATATTTTAATATTCAATAAAATTCTATTATGTATATGATTGATATACATACATATCAATACATATAGTACTACAACAGCAGCAGCAGTTTGGCCAGAAAAATGAAAAGCAGGCAGCTCACCTTTTGGGGGATCACACCCAGTGCTGCTGCTATCACGGAGTCACCAGCCGCCCTAAACGGAGGAGCTGAGAGCATGTGACGGTGGTGGTGCCGGTGGTCAGTGCACTGCCTGGGAGGGGCTGCACGAAGACGCGGTGCGGTGGCAGTGGCGGGCAGCAGCTATGTGACGTCACACGCAGTGACGTCACATGACGTGAAGGCTCCGCTGCTGCCAATTACTAGCGCTGGGAGGGCATTAGAAAGCACAGTCCTCCATAGTGCTCCAGTCCATTATGGTTAGCTTCTTCACCGGTGGTCCAGTGTTGCAGCGGTGCTGGAGGAGAGGGGGGGTTGGGTGGTTTGCATTATGCGAGGCCGAAGGGGGGGCGTGGTCGGCCCTCAGGCTGCTGCAGAATGAAAGAAAAAATCCTTTCTGCAGCAGCGCACACACACATCAGAAGGCATTGGGCCTATTCTGATGCTGGGCCTGGAGCTGTAGCTCCATCAGCCCCATTATTAATCCGGCCCTGCCTAGAACTGCCCAATAAGATGATCACCCACGAGCAAGAACCGATGGAATTATGTTTGTTGTTATCATGATCTGTAAGGTATATAGCCTTGGCCCGACCCCAGTTAGGAGCCATTCTTCTTGGATGACCGCAGGCTCCTGGATTGATGACTTACTAGGACCGGTGCGCTGGCGAATGTAACGACTGTACCTTGTGTCTGTATGAATTATTTGTGCTCTGTGTATTTAGATCACAGTGTGTAACTATCTGTTTTTATATTGAATAATAACTTTTTGTGCTTTGGAACCACAATCAAAGTCTGAAAGTGTTTATTTCTGTGTGCGACTATTGATAACACTATTTAGCGTCATCTAGGGTTTAGAGGTTATAGGCAGGATTGTATAGAGTTTTTAATTAGGAATCGATAGTTGAGGGCTCGCAGTGTGAATCACGCTACCGGACACGCGGTAACACACAGCGTTCTCTCAGCAAAAGGGTGGAGGCGCCATAGCAGGAAAGAATGCGTTTTGCCTTCACCTGCTACCATTTTGTTGCTGAGAGCACGCTACCCGATATTGTGTGAAAGGAGCGCTAATTAGAATCCAGGGACAAGGAAGGAAAAAGTTTGTTTTCCTTCGTTGATAGAATTTCATATTTAAAAGGGAAGTCGTAAATAGCATAAGGGTTTTACGTATAGTGTAGTAGTCGCATTATTGTGTATGCGACTAGTTGCACAATAGTATATACGTATTTCCTGTATTGCTGCCACATATTTTAAACAAAGCCGTTGAGATTGCATGGTGATATTGATAGATAACATCAGGTAAATATCTTGGTCAGTGTTGCCATAGTCTGGGAAAATGTGTATTTTTCTGCGCAGGAAAATGGGTATGTAACAGTGAACATTTGTTGATAGGGGTAACATGTTCCCTAGTTAAGGGCATCGTAGGACCCTTAAGTGCTAGGCGCCTGGTGACGGCCTAGTGGCTCGGTAGTAGATACCGCAGTCTATACACATAAGCAGGTGTAGTTGTTGTCTTTGTTGTAGTTTCGGCTCTCAGTGTGATTGCAGCATTCAGTGATCAGTTAGGGTTATTTGAGCATTGTAATTGAACCGCACAGTTGTGGTAAAATTGTGATTGTGAACTGAGTAGAGGGTGGACAAAATCACTGAAAAGGGCAGGTGTTATTGGAATACTTACAAGCTAGCAGTTGAAAGGTAGTCAAAAAGGGATTAGGTGCGTGGAAGCATAGGAAGCGTGGTTATTCTTCCATAGGTGTGTGGGCGCATCCTGTTAATATCGTCCACCGGTAAGTGAAAGTATCTTTACTGTCTTTCACCAGTTTAAATCTCTATTGAGAAACTTAGGGTTCTCCCAGAATGGGAGCCAAGCAAACGGTAGAGATGTTAGATGATGTGCTGCTGTTGGAAGCGCCGCTCGGGTCGGCATGGCTTATTATGCATACTAGGTATGGTGCTTATGCAACTAGGTACTGTGATTTATGGTTTAATAGACTTTTCCCCAGAATTGGCAGCTTTGATAAGGAGGTATTGAACAATGTCCGAGATAGCATCTGTATGGTGCGCTCTAGAGTGAAAAAGATAAAGTATAACGATTGTTTAAAACTATGGCAGCACGAGGGGGATGCGTGGCTTAAAGGTGTGCACACGATGCAAACTAGCGGTGCGAGCACGTTACAGGAGCGTGCACACACAGCGCTAAACTGCGGTGCGGACGCGCCACTAAATAGCTCGCACTTACAGCAAGGTAGCATTGTGGAAGGTATTGACAGTGGTTCACGTGCACCACCACCGCCCTATGCGGATGGAGGTGCAGGTACAGTCGTTGTAAAAACCCATAAAAATGTAACAAGTAACTTGTACCCTCTTTTGAGTAATCACAAAGAAAATGTTTATGATGCGGATGATGAACCTGTTGTTATGTCTGCCATTTCCCATGCTGTACACATATTAGATGCTCCATCACAACAAGCACGAGTGGTGGGCCCATCTTCATCAGTGATAGTACAGGAAGTGTTAACATCCACTGCACCCGTAGAGGAATTTGTTAACCCTATACGTAGCAGTAATAGACTAAATCCCCAGCCAGGTAACAAGGTCAAAGGTAGCAGTGCAGCCGGTCTGCATCCCATCCGGACAATAACTGTTCCAAATGGGAATGCGGATGCGAACGGTGTAGTGCCCACAAGGGAGATAGCAATGCATTGTCCTTGGACAAGAGCGGAGCTAAGATCCATAATTAATGATTTCCCTGATCCTAAAAAGGAATTAGCCAAGCGCCAAAGATTTTTGAAAAATTTGGGTAGTGCTCACGAGCCAACCAACAAAGATTGGCGAGTGGTGTTAAGGGCTTGTCTCCCACACAATACCGACGTGAAAAAGTTTATCACGGATTGCGTATTAGATGGAGATGGTCCCTTAATAGATGAGGATACCCAAGGTAATATTACCCGTATAATAACTCAATTGGGTGTATATTTTCCTGTAGTAGTTAACTGGAGTGAATCTGCAGAGGATTACTGTACCCGAGCTCTGCAGGCTATCACCCAGTACACTGGGATAGAGGATTTTAAAGATAGCACTCATCACAGGGGAATGATTATCACGGTGCTCATGGATGGTCTAAAAGACAATCTAAAGACCCGAGTTCAGACCTCACTACCTGGCTGGAGAGGAGTTACTGTAGACACACTCATTGAATCTGCTATTGAACATGATAAAAACATCCTCAAAAATCGAGAGACCCAGAGCGAGCAGCTAATGGCTGTTAGTATTCAAGCTCTCGAAGGAATGACGGTAACATCACAGCCACCACACATGCCCCTGCACGGCTACACGTCCTCACCAACCCTGCACCACCACAAACACAGCTCTACCTCACTTATCACACGCAGCCACAAAACCCATTCTATCCACAGCCACCAGACTATCCTCAAAATCTCTATCCACACCCACAATATTTTCCTAAAACGCAACCCTTTTGCCCACCCCACTCACGAAGGTGCTTTAACTGCAACCAAGTGGGACATGTAAGTAGAAACTGTAAGGTGAATAAGGTAGAACCCCCTAACTAGGGAGTACCTGGATATCCGCATTAGGGATATACACAGAGTACAGGAAATTTCCAACAGTCACCAGCTCCAATTGTGGCCTTAAAAGCTGTATTGGACAGTGAGAGTCAACGCTAGGGGTTAGGTCATACCTGTAGTCTACAGATAGGTTAATGGGAAGTACTAGGGAAGAACCGGTGGTGATGATTGATGTAGCTGGTACTAAATACCCTTTTCTTGTAGACACAGGGGCGACCGGATCAGTGACAAAATCTTCAGCTAATTTGCAGGTGACCAGCGATACAGTACCAGCAATGGGTGTAACGGGTAAAGTGCAACATTATCTATTAACTAAAACCTCAGAGGTTACTATCAGGCCATTGCATACCTGGCATTCTTTTCTCCTGGCATCGGTGGCTCCTACTAACCTACTGGGAAGGAATTTGCTATGTAAAATGGGATGTGTCATATATTGTACCCCCAATGGTATATTTTATATCTTTTTGTATCACTCTACTAGTTCAGCTAAAATCCATCTCAGGTAGATCAAATGTTATCCCAAATTCCAGGTTCACGTTGGACCAAGGATGGACAGGACACTGGATTAATGGCAAATGTAGCTCCCGTAATGGTAAATCTAAAAAGCAGTAGGCAAGCCCCAAAATGTCCCCAGTACCCATTAAAACAGGAGGTAGAATTATGTTTCCCATAATTGAACGGTTATTACAGCAGGGAATTTTAGTCCGTACAGCAAGTGTAGCCAACAGTCTCATCTTTCCTGTGAAGAAGAGTGGTGGGAGGGGTTATAGGCTGGTACAAGACCTTAGAGGGGTTAATAAGGTAGAAGAGAGCCAATTTCCCATAGTGCCAAATCCAGCTGTCATTCTTATGCAGATCCCACCAAATGCAACCCATTTCACTGTCATTGACCTCTGTTCTGCTTTCTTCTCTGTACCTCTTCATCCTGACTGTCAGTATCTACTTGCTTTTACATACTGGGGTGTACAACACACATTGATACGATTGCCCCAGAGTTTGATAGACAACCCCAGTATCTTCTCCCAGGCCTTACACGGCTGTTTGCAATATTTTCAACCTGCCAATGGATCTGTTCTAATACAATATGTGGACGATTTATTGTTATGTTCTGATTCGTTTATTTCATGTTTAAATGATATTAAACTGTTGTGCTTCATCTCTCACAAACAGGACACAAGGTTGCTAAGGACATATTGCAGCCATGCTAAGGTCAAGTACTTGGGATACTGTCCAAACCCAGGGGCTAAAACACTACCTAGAGCAGTAGCTATTAATAACAGGGTTTAATTGTACACAAGGTTGTATACTGATACGGTATCCCTAGAGTATTAGGATATTCATTTCACAGGTGATGTCTTAAAAAAAAAACATGTGTAAGTTGGTGGGTATTAATAATATCAAGATCACCCCAGACCGTCTTTTTATCTGTCCCCCTTTGAGATACTGTTTGACAGGCAGCCCCATGTGAAAATATGATAATATGGTTACTGTTCAGTGTCTCACGCAGATGAGTAAGAACAACAGAAATTGAAAGTGTTGTTATCTAACATGTCTGATACAAACTGTCATGATGTCAAAACTGGAGAATTTGTTATGATCAGAATTTTTTTACGCTCAGCTTGTCTGATAGATCGGTGGGAAGGTCCGTACCAGGTGTTGTTGACGAGTACCACATCCTTGAAGGTGGCCGAGAGAGATACCTGGGTCCATTCCACTCACTGCAGGAAAGTTTTCCAACTGGTGGAGATACAGGGCGGAGTCGAGGCAGATAACGAGGACCTGTCAATTGCAAACCTGTTCCGGGAGGATTAAAAGGTGGCAGTGAGATATCTGAGCTGAGAAAAAAAATTGTAGATCAGTGTTGCAGCAATGGATTGTTCTGCTGTGTTCATTTTTGTATTTTCTTCCAGAGTTTCCATCATCTTGGTTTGTTCGAGGATTTCTGGTTTCTGTGACGGAGGACAGATAAAGGAGATGGGAGCTGATGGCAATATTAATGGAGTGAAGGAGTGCTATGCCAATCAGGGGGGTGTCTGACCAATCTTAGTACTGTAATTGTTATGTTATTTGGGAAGGATACGTCCAGAAATTATGACCCTTACACATGGTGAAATGCTTGGTATCCAATAAAAACACCCCATCTCCACATCTTCATACACGTTGAAGTGCAGGAAATGTACTAGGGCATATCGAGAAATCGATATTGTGGTGGTAAGCGATGGAGTTATGGATACCAAGGTTAAGGAAGAACTGTATTACAACCCTGAATTAGAATGTACCCTATAATAATGTGACCTGGATTTGTGTGGTTGTGCATAAATATATCGTTGATGTTATTTTAAGTCATCTTAGGTAATGCAGTCCCAATCCCCCTTTCCAAACTTCCTTTATAGGTTAGATGAATTCCCACATCCTGCCAATGATCCCTTAAGAATCTGCAGATGGCGTATAAGGGTTGTTTTATCCTCCTTGAGACGCATTATCTAATGGTTCAAATGACCAACCTGTGTTATAGCATAATAACATGAAACGGTATATTCTCATACATGGCTAAACAGATTCAAAATAGGTTGTGATAGCGTTTGATTGGCTATCAAAGGGTGGACTGTCGAATCCGGATGATTGGCTGAGACAGAATCTGTGTAAAATCAAGATCTGCAAGACGCCATTTTTTGCTACAACTAAAATAATCCTTACATTAAATATTCAGTGATGATAAGACAGGTTTTTTTTAGATTTGTCTGTAACAAATAATTAAGAATACACAAAGGTATGGTGATCGTTTGCTCTGCACACAGAACAGTATGCCTATGAGAATTGAAGAATACACAAAAAAACTGATATACTCAGAGTGAATTTGAAAACAATTGTTAGGCATTTAAGCTATCATTAGCCAATGTCGGCATGGTATCTGATGGGGTTAAGCTAAATAAACCATTGTATTTAAGTCTGAGGCTTAAACAAATTAGCCTTACCTGTGTGATCTCATCAAGCCTCTTTTTGATCACATGTGTAAACACATTGCCTGTCATTGTTGTAGCCCAGTAATATCAAAACCAAGTAATGCATAGAGAAAGATGTGTGTATATATATATATATATAAACACATGCATGCACATAGACAATCGCATGTGTACCCACAATGCATGCATATATATACTGTATACAGTTGCTATTTCAGATATAAACAGACACACAATGCATGCTTACATATGATCATAAATATACACACAATTACATTAAAAGGTTCTACAGTATTGTAGGTTATATTGGCAAAGAAATCGGATCATGCGTTCGGGAGTTATGGACCATAGTGAATTATTGGTTGAAATATAAAACTCTGTATGCTGAGCCTGTGGTTAATTTAAATCAATTAAAGAAAGACAATGCAATCTAAAGAAGATTAGACATACCCCTAGAACTGCCCAATAAGAAGATCACCCACGAGCAAGAACCAATGGAATTATGTTTTTCTGTCTACATTGTTATCATGATCTGTAAGGTATATAGCCTTGTCCCGACCCCAGTTAGGAGCCATTCTTCTTGGATGACCGCAGGCTTCTGGATTGATGACTGTAACTGGGACCGGTGCGCAGGCAAATGTAACGACTGTACCTTGGGTCTGTATGATTTATTTGCGCTAATTGTATTTAGATCACAGTGTTTAACTATCTGTTTTTATATTGAATAACTTTTTGTGCTTTGGAACCACAATCAAAGTCTGAAAGTGTTAATTTAGCGTCATCTAGGGTTTAGAGGTTATAGGCAGGATTGTATAGAGGTTTTAATTAGGAAACGATAATAATTAGCAAAGTAGCGTCATTGTACACGTCACCTGCATGTATTTCAGCCAGCACTGATCGCTGTGTTTGCGGCGGGTTAAGGCAGCCTCAAGGGCTGCGAGCAGCTCCAATGGCTCACGATGGTCCCGACTAATCCTACATTTCCCGGAGATGACGTGTGTTGCGAGTGGCAAGGGGGCGTCTTTAGACACTTGCGAGCACACTTTGCTGTAGCTCGCTAAAACATAGTGGGCGTCCTTACGCGACGCAGTGCGAGCACTACATTTAAATATTCGGCCCCTTTTTGCTTGCGAACGGGTCTGAATGAGCTCCTAACTGCGGAATCTGAAATTTGCAGCACAAAAAAAGTTAATAAACAAACCAAAGGCAAAACTAACTTCTTTATTTTGCAAAATGTTCTCTGTGAACTTCCACAAACATGCGTTCGCTCTGTCATCTGATATAGCTGTGCCAGTTCTTTCAGCCGTGCTGTTGATTTAACAAGCAACCACCCACAAATTGTGAATGTGTCATGTTCAGTGCAATATCATTATCATTATTTTGGACTTGCATCTGTACTGCAGCAAGTGCAAATTGCAAGTGCACATTTCGTGCTTGCTTTAGTCTGCCTATCCATAAAATCGCAACTCAACATACTGTGTAGTTCAGTGAACTTGCTTGTACTGTACATGACAATGCCCATACCAGCCTCTGTCCTTCCTTTCTGGTTGCAACTAACATGCTACCGTCTGTAAAATGGACTTGAGTATGACTAGTCATCATCTGGTGTGCAGTTACTAATAACTTTAGAACTGGGCAGAGCTTTAAACGCCAGCTAATTTTTTCAATAACGACCGCAGCACAAGAAGCATCTCTTAACAGCTTGTGCTGATGATTCTTTTCTCCCACAGTTGTCAGTGCTGCATGAATTTCAGTAGCATCTACAGTGGGGCATCCCAATTAAAGTGGCTCACGCAGGGGGAGTAAGTAGCAGGATTTGTCCAAAGTTGTACAACTGTCTAAAGACAAACTCATTTTGCAGAAGCATGCCAGCAAAAATGCATATACAATCATCAGCAGAATACACACAAGAAAATGAAAAGATAAACGATGGGGGAGAGTACATAACGACATATATGACCAGAAAATATCATGTGTGGCATTGAGAGGAGTTAATTCGGGAGACTGTCCCGGATAGCTGCAGTTAATTTCTCTACGTACCACAATTTATTGATTCTTGCAGCCATGACCAAAGGTTGCTTTCTTTATGGTGCCTGCATAGAAACTAACTTCCAATAGAGATTTTGAGTAGAGATATTTTAAATACCTCTGTGCTATAATGTAGTCATTCTATTACCCCACTCACCATAGCCCAAAGTCACTGAACGTTTCAACTGGTACATCATACACACCACATAGCCCTGATGTCATCACGTTCTCGATGCCATGAAAATAATGCACGTGAAGACTAGAGATGAGCGGGTTCGGATATCAGAGATCTGAACCCACACGAATTTTGCAGATCCGAGTCGGATCCAAGCCAGCTCGGGTTTTCCCGCCTGACTCAGATCTCAAAACGAGGCAAAACGTCATCATCCCGCTGTCGGATTCTCGCGGGTTTTTGATTGTATAAAAGGTCCCGCGATCACCGTCATTTTTATTCCGGCTGTGGAGATTGAAGAGGAGGAGGGGGCTGTGATCGCTGTGCTGTGTGTGCATAGGGGCTGGCTACTGTTGTCACTTGTCAGGGGCTGGCTGTTTAATGTCCATACTGCATAGGGGCTGGCTGGCTTTTGTAACTTGTCATAGGGGCTGGCTGTTGTCCACTAATCCATACTAGGGCTGGCTGCTGTGCTCTGCCTGTTGTCCTAGGGCTATGTTACTAGGAGCTGTGCTGCAGACAGAAAAGGGGGGCTTCAGTGGCTGTTATGTCACTGCAGTCCATAAGGGGTGCTGCTGTGTTGTCCAGGAGGTGCTCTGTCCATCAGGGGTGCTCTTCACCCCCAGTGCGTGTGCGTGTGTTACCCACACTTATCAGCAGCGTAGCTGCGCAGAGGTGCTGCCTGTGTTGTTTATCAATGGGCTGCTGCCTCATTAAGGGGTGCTCCCCCCCCCTCCCTCCACAGTGTATAAAAAAAAATATTTTTTTTTCTGTGTGTATTTGCATGTTAGCCACACTTATCAGCAACATAGCTGTGCAGGGGTGCTACCTGTGTCGTTTATCAAGGGGCAGCTGCCTCATTCAGGGGTGCTCTCCCCCCCAAGTGCAAAAATAAAAAAAATTAAACATTTCTGTGTGTGTGTGCACATTGGCCACACTTATCAGCAACGGAGCTGCGCAGGAGTGCTGCTTGTGTTATTTATCAAGAGGCTGCTGCATCATTCAGGGGTGCTCTCTCCCCCCCTCCACCCAGGTGCAAAAAAAAAAAAAAATCAACCAATGTCTTTTTTGTGTGTGTGTGCACGTTAGCCACACTTATTACCAGAAACGTAGTTGCGCAGGGGTGTTGCCTGTGTCGTTTATCAAGGGGCTGCTGCCTCGTTCAGGGGTGCTCTCCCCCCAAGTGCCAAAAAAAATTAATTAAATCAATCAGTCAATGTGTTGTTTTTTCTGTGTGTGTGTGTGCATTAGCCACACGTATCACCAGCAACATAGCTGCGCAGGGGTGTTACCTGTGTTTTTCTACATCAGGGTCCATAGGGTATCCACAGGATACCTTGGGGTATTGGTGATGATGTCAGGTATCGGACACCACAGAGTTAAATTTTCATCCTCCCAGGATGCACTGGGGTCCCTCTCCTATACCCCGCCCCGAGCCAAGGCATCTCAGTTTCGTTGGTGTCCGGCCAGAAGTCGGATCACTCGCAAGCAAAGTGGGGCTGTAATGGCCCCTGAAGTTTTTTGCAAGCAGCTATGGCTGCACAAATGAGCTGTACAGCATGGACAGTCAGTACTGACGTCCATGCTGTCGCTCCTACACCTGCCAGACCAGAACGCTGGTACTGATCCGGAGATGCTGGTAGGTATCTGGGGTCACAGCTAGCGGTGACCCCGGATTACCTGGACTGTGGCCGGATTCAAGGGAGCAGGTAAGCGGCGGGGTCCCGCGGAGGGTGCCCGCCAGTAACACAGTCCTGTAGGTCTCCAGGCAGGGGGCTCCCAGGGGACAGGCTGCGCGTGGAGCCAGGTATTAACCTGCGCTTCCACTAGACCAGGGCAGCGGGCCGCAGCATGCGCGGTGTCCCAGGGGTTAATAGCATGCCAGGGGAGTGCGCTTTCCCTGTCTTAACAGCCGGCGCCTCCCCCGCTGCACAGTGCCTTTCCACAGCGATCTGGCGGGCTGTGTCAGTGCTCCTTCCCCGGGCCCGCCTCCTCTCTGCTCCTCGGCGGCCATTTTCTAATGAAGTGTGCAAACGCTGCTGGAAGCTGATACAGGTGGCATCGCGGTCAGGGTCCCCCCGAATACCTCTCCTTCAGAGTATGCTGCACTGTTTCCTACCAGTCTCTGTGTCTGCGTAGTTGAGCTCAGTGCTGATAGTGTAGGGATTTATTTCTGCATTGTATGTGACTTAATACTAGCGCTGTCTGCCTGTACTTTCACTTCTGACTGGCAGCCATTTTACTATCCCTGGTCTTCTGCAAAAGCCCTTGCGGGGTGGTGTTGCAGGGTATTCATTGCCTCACAGTAAAAATATTGTCTGAGGGGAGTCACATACACTCCGTTACACTCATCATGTCTGAGAGTGAACGTGAATTAACAGCTAAAGTGTACCACATGTACTGTACCAATAGCGGAGGGTGAAGGGGCACACTGAAGGTTTATGTCGGGCATGTTATATAATTTTACGCCCGATTTCTGTAACTGCACCTGTGCAGGAACCACCCTGGGCTTTTTTTGCTAAGGCACTTACAACCCTTGTGGGTAAGCTGGCGACGCCCCCTGCATTTCCCCAAATGGGGTTATCGCAGCAGTCGGCAGGGTCATCACCCATGCAGGGTTTTCCTAGACAGCTGGTACCCCAGTGTCTCCCACTTTCGCCCCCCCAGGTCTCCCAGGAAGCTGCGTGGGTAAACTCATTGTCCAATACGGTACAGCACCTGACGAACGTTTTACAGGGGGAGTCACCATTGCGGCCTGCTAAGCGGCCTTTAATGTCTCAGCTCATCATGATGAGGATGACATGACGTCTGATGACGGGGAGATTTTTGACCTCTCAGACCAGGAGCTCCCTCGTACTAAGGAGGTGGAGTCCATGTCTAAAATATATACACCTGGCCTTATACGGGCAGTCCGTGCAGCCTTGATTATTACAGATGACGATCCCCCCATGGCCAAATCTAAATATGCCTTTAAGGGTGATGCCACTGTATTCCCTCTAGCTGGTCAGTTAGTGGATCATTTAGAGGAGGCATGGAAAAATCCAGGTAGGTGGTACCAGCCTCAAAAACATTTGACTTTTGCATACCCCTTTGCGGATAATTATTTTTCCAAATGGGAAACCCCTCCACAGGTAGATTCTCATGCCACACGCCTAGTGAGGAGTGCTACATTGCCCATGCCCTCCATGTCCTTAAAGGATGCTACGGATCGCAAGGTGGAAATATGCCTGAAATCCATTTATTCCCTTGCGGGGGGGGCATCCAGACCGGCAATGGCCGTGTGCTGGGTTCCCAGAGCCATGGAGCGTTGGGCTGATAGCTTGGAGATGTCTCTAGATGCTGACTCATCACCTGAGCAGGTGGAGTTTGTGGGTAACCTCAGAGACTCAGCTACGTACATTAATGAGGCAGCCTTAGATATAGGGCTCCTCACTTCCAGAATCTCCTCAGCAGCAGTGACTGCGCGCCACACCCTCTGGTTGCATTCTTGGAAAGCAGGCGCAGATTCCAAAAAGGGATTGGAATGCTTGCCCTTTAATTATACGGGTCCTGTTTGGCCCCCATCTGGACAAAATTGTGGCCACTCTGGCAGCAGCTAAGTCTGCCATTGGCGACAGTCCCATCAGGGTCTGGTACTTCATCATTTCGGCCCTATAGGGCCCAGGGTAAGTTCAAAGTGCAGTCCTTTCCTAGACAGGCAGGAGCCAAGAAATCTGCCAAGCCAAAGAAGCAGGCTTGGAGTACAAGACGTCCAACTCCCAAGTCAGACAATAAGCACTCAGCCCGACGGGATGGGCTTCCCCTTGGGGAACCCCAAAGTGGGTGGCCGGCTTCTTCAGTTCGCCCAGTGCTGGTGTCTCACAACCGTAGACACTTGGGTAAGAGCAGTGGTCTCAGGGGTACACTCTCTTCTCCTGGCGGAGGCCTCCCAGCCGGTTTTCCACCACAGGCCTTCAGTCAGACCAACACAAGGCCCGGGAATTCCGGAAGGTGATCCACTCTATGCTCCAGGCTGGAGTTATAGTGCCGGTCCCGTTGTGCCAGAGAGGATCAGGGTATTACTCCAATCTTTTTCTGGTACAGAAACCCAATGGGTCTTACAGGCCCATCCTCAACCTCAAATCACTCAACAAATTCTTGAGGGTTCCTCGGTTCAGGATGGAGACCCTGCATTCCATCATTTTGGCGATGGAGCCTGGGGATTTTATGGTGTCGCTAGATATTCAGGATGCTTACGTGCATATTCCCATTGTCTCAGCACACCAGCATTTCCTCAGGTTTGCAGTAGGAGACCAATACTTCCAATTTCAGGCACTGCCCTTTGGTCTGGCCACAGCGCCTCAAGTGTTTACCAAAGTCATGGCAGCCCACCTGCGGACGCAGGGGGTTCGCTTGATGCCCTATCTGGACGACCTTCTGCTGTTGGTACGGTCTCCAGAGATCCTTCAGTGCGATCTGCAATTGACAGTCTCTGTGTTGCAGGCTCATGGCTGGCTGATAAACTGGAAGTCATCCCTGGTGCCATCACAGAGGATGCTCCATCTCAGAGCCGTGTTGGTCTCCCAACATCAGAGGATCTTTGTGACAGAGGAAAAGATCTCTGCATTACAGGCAAAAGTACGCAGTTGCCTGCAGAGTCGCCGGGTGTCTATTCACTCGGCGATGAGGTTACTGGAATCCATGGTGTCAATGTTTGACAGCGTGGAGTTTGCCCAGTTTCACTCCAGACCTCTGCAGAAGTTGATCCTCTCCAGATGGAATGGGCTGCCCCACTGGATAAAGACACAGACAATGGTGCTGTCACCGGAGGTACGTTTGTCGTTAGACTGGTGGCTGCAGACTACTCACCTGAACAGGGGGCGCCCATTTTGGATTGCGGACTGGGTCCTTCTGACGACGGACGCCAGTCTTCGAGGTTGGGGAGCAGTGTCGTGTCCACACATCTTCCAGGGAAGGTGGACGCCAGCAGAATCTGCGCTTCCAATCAACATCTTGGAACTAAGGGCAGTATTCAAAGCTCTCCAACAAGCTAGACATGTCCTCCACGGAAAACCCGTGCAGGTGCAGTCAGACAACACCACCATGGTGGCTTACATAAACCGGAAAGGAGAAACCCAGTCAGGCGGCCCTGACAGAGGTGTCCCGCATTCTAGCGTGGACGGAAGGCAATTTTGCTGCCATCTCAGCAGTGTTCATACCAGAAGTCCTCAACTGGGAAGCAGACTTTCTCAGCGTCAAGACGTGCATCCAGGAGAGTGGTGTCTTCACCAGGAGGTGTTTCAGCTACTGGTGAACAAGTGGGGCCTTCCAGAGATAGACCTCATGGCTTCCCGACACAACAACAAGCTTCCTGTGTACGAGTCAAGAACAGGAGACACAGAAGCACTTCTGGTAGACGCGCTGTCAGTCCGGTGGACCTTCCAGTTTGCGTACCTCTTCCCTCCGTTCTCCCTTCTTCCTCGAGTGATTTGCAAATTCAAGCAAGAAGGCGGCACACTCCTGCTGATAGCTCCAGCATGGCCCAGACGGCACTGTTACTCAGATCTCAGGAGCCTATCCATAGACGCTCCGATGCGGTTGCCACTACTTCCGGACCTGTTGTCTCAAGTTCCTTGCCATCACCTGGACCTGGGCCGTCTGGCTTTGATGGCATGGCTGTTGAGACTGCCCTCTTGAGTTCCAGGGGTTTTTCCAGCTCTGTTGTTAACACCATGCTCAGAGCTCGGAAGCCGGCTTCTGCATCAGAAGCCGGCTTCTGCAAAAATTTACCACCGAGTGTGGCATACTTTCTTTCAATGGTGTCGACCTAGAGGCTATGATCCTCAGGTTTTTAGGATATCCAGGATTTTGGCTTTCCTACAAGTGGGCTTAGATCACGGTCTTCGCCTTGCTTCACTGAAGGTGCAGGTTTCCGCCCTCTCAGTGTGGTTTCAGCATAGGATTGCTGCACTTCCTGATGTCCACACTTTTATGCAAGGTGTACTTCGCTTACAGCCTCCCTTTGTTCCACCTGTGGCTCCTTGGGACTTGGCTGTGGTCCTTAGGGGTCTCCAAGGACTGCCATTTGAACCACTGGGCTCAGTGGATTTAAAATGGCTCACAGCTAAGACTGTGTTTCTTCTGGCCACTGCCTTGGCTCTTTCATGTCACCCCCCATTCCTAATTTTTTATAGGGACAGTGCAGTGCTGCGCTCTCGCCCTGGGTTCCTACCTAAGGTGGTATCTAGTTTCCACATCAATGAGGAAATTATAGTACCGGCCTTTAATTCCCCAGACCTATCTGCTGGTGAGGCCTCCTTGAATGTGGTACGGGCTCTTAGGATTTATGTTGACTGTACCAGTTCATTTATTAAATCGGACTCTCTGTCCTATATGGTTTCCATAAGAAGGGTTGGCCTGCCACTAAGCAAACCTTGGCAGGATGGATTTTGTATGGCGATTTCTGAGGCTTACATTCATGAGGGCCTGTCTGTACCATCCTCTCTTAAAGCTCACTCTACTCAGTCTGTGGGTCCTTCATGGGCAGCTAGCCGTGGTGCCTCTGCAGTTCAGCTGTGCAAGGCAGCCACGTGGTCTTCTGTCCATACCTTTGTGAGGTATTATGCATTTGATACCTTCGCCTCTCAGGATGCTTCCTTCGGGCGGCGGATTCTCCTTCCAGTACAGGAGCGTCCCCACCCTTAAAGGATACTGTTTTGGGACATTCCCAAGGTATCCTGTGGATACCCTATGGACCCTGATGTAGAAAATAAGAGATATGGTAAGAACTTACCCTTGTTATCTCTATTTCTACGAAGTCCATAAGGTTCCACAGGACTCCCGCCCTGTCGCACCTGTACTGCAGATGGGCTTTGATCTGGTCACCAGTTTTTCCATCTTCTGGTGAGAATGTGATTCTTGTGTGTTCCAGTCTTCTCTCTCTTTGTTCTCCTCCTCCGGCCTATGGCTTGTTACGAAACTGAGATGCCTTGGCTCGGTGGCGGGGTATAGGAGAGGGACCCTAGTGCATCCTGGGAGGATGAAAATTTAACTCTGTGGTGTCCGAAGCCTGATGTCATCACCAATACCCCAAGGTATCCTGTGGAACCCTATGGACTTCGTAGAAATAGAGATAACATGGGTAAGTTCTTACCATATCTCTTATTATCAAGGGGATGCTGCCTCAATCAAAGTGGGTTTTGTTCTGTGTGCGTGCGCATTAGCCATGACATCACAAACGCCTCAGCTGAGATTTGCATTAACATTTTCAAAAGGTAAAAATAGAGGATATGGTTTAAAAAATGGAATAAAGCAGCTAAAACTGTGTTCTCTGATTATAGTGTCCCTACTCCCTACCCATGGACCCTCTACCTGAATTTCAGCGAGTCAGAGGGGCAACTCCATACAACCCTCCTGTAGCCCAGGTCAGAAGAAGTGTATTGGGTGTGGTGGGGATCGGTATGAAATACCCCTACCCTCTAACCCTCCTTTAGGAGTGCCTAACCTCCCTCACTAGTGCCTAACCCCCCCCTTCCCCGCAGCCTTTCAGAGTACACCCTGGAAGGTGGGCAGCTCAAGTAAAACAAAGGCAGTTTGTGTAAGGGCCTACAAATTGCCTCTTTTTCCTGCCAGTAGTTCTTTACATCTCTTCAGATCTGTGTCCATTGGGAAGATGAAACACTGTCTTCATCCCTTCTGGGATGAAAATCCACTCCCAGCAGCAGGCATGGTGCTCAAGAATTCTCAAAGACTCAATGTAAGACTTAAATCTGAAATGTTGCATTTGCTGCTCTGTTCCGCTTGTCCACATATCTGCTCTGGTTAAGTGGACAGTGGATACAATGGCAGTTTGAAGGCCACTAACTAACTGGGCAGCACAGGTGGTGTAATGGTTAGACAAATATTCCCTGTAAAGCGCTGCGGAATATGTGTGAGCTATATATATAACTGGTAATAAATAAATAACTTTTTTTAATGTCCCTGTACAGGTTGGGAAATGCTTTTTCATGTGGAAGCTTGCAAAGGATTATTTAACAGTCAATTGTTTTTGAAAGCACTACTAGAAGTCTTCCTGGTCCCCTTCTGGGATGAAAAAAATATCCACTCCCAGCAGCAGGCATGGCGCTCAAGGATTCTTCTAGGGCAGGAATGGGGAACCTCAGGTCTGAGGGCCATATAAGGCCCACGGAATAATTTGGTCTGGCCCTTGGAGCTTTTTTCTGCTAGCCTTATCTGGCTAGCAGGGTGCCTAGAATGGCTCCCTGCAGCCGTAATCTATGCAGCAGTGCCACCTGGAGCGTCCTTAGGACGCTTCAGATGGTCACACCTCTGCCCTTACAGCTGTAGTCACCGGCAATTGTGACCCCCACCCCTGTATGATGTCACACAGAGGGGACATGGCCTGCACCCGGCCCACAAATAATGTATATATCAAAATGGCCCACAGCAGAATAAAGGTTCCTCACCCCTGTTCTAGGACAAGGACTGATGTGAATGTGTCATATTTTTTTTGTAAATGCTTCCCCTCCCTCAAATTTACTTTGAAATAAAAAATTTTAATTTACTACCAATCAACCCTTCCTGTCCCTGCCTTCAGCTACATACATACTCTAACTCCCTCAGGCCTCTCTTGAATAATAAAAATATTTGTTTCCTGATGTGCTATGTTGGAAGTTGAACTGCCACGTGTTTGTGCCACCCACTACTGCCGCTTAGCTTAGTCAGCCAGCTAGTTTGGTGCAAATTTTGGGCCTAAACTGGATGAAAAATTGCCTGGAAACGAGTGGAAATAAATGTTATTGAGGTTAATTACCGTAGGAACAAAAACATGTCCATTTTATGTGATTTTAGCTGTTTTTATGATTTGTTAAAGAAAAAATCCAGATCCAAAAACAAAACACAGAAGGGAGGTTTTGACAAAACCAATCCAGATCCAAAACACGGGGGTTGGCGCACATCTCTAGTGAAGACCATGCTCATTCTATGCTATGCTTGCTAAGGGGGGAATTTAATTCAACGCTAATTGAATAGCGCCGGGAGCGAGCTCCCGTATCTATTCAATTCAGTGCGCTGTGTGGTCAGAGAATGCCGGTTATCGCGCCTTAACAAAGGTGTTAAAGCGCAGTAACCGGTATTCTCTGACCAAAGTGCCGGCGCACGGCAGTTATCGCCGCGCTATGTATAAAAACAGCTGCGCGCCCGGCACTTTAGTCGGATTCTCCTCACATCCCCAGGGGGGTGCGAGAAGAAATCCTTAGCGCACCCAAACAGTGCGGTGTATTGAATAGCTTTGGGAGCTTCCTCCCGTCGCTATTCAACATCACGCTGAATTGAATTGTCCCCTATAACAGATTTACTATTAAAAAAAAAAACACATTCCATTGATCTATGGTCAATTTACCCATGTCTACTATTCCTTCCACAATCCAGCTTTAGCTCATCCCTATTTAAAAAAAATGTACAGACATGACAGGCTCCCTGTGTCTAACAGGCCTCTCAAGCCGCATGCAAATCACCCTAAATACAAAGAGGACTTTCAAAACAGGTAGTTGTAACTTGGTACGGGAGACTTTTCTATTCTAAAACACCTCCTTCAACAAACATGATCTTTATCAATTTGATGTTGAGAAAAATAAAAATGTCATGAGACCTAGGATCTGTACACAGCCACAGTTATTTATACATGGCAGGTGCACTCAGCATAGGAAATTACTTGCAAGTCTTATCAGTACAAAAGAGAATATTACTACCACAAGATTAAAAAGAACTCCTTGCATGCTAGCAGTTTACAGTAATAATTACAGGCAGCATACAAATGTTATACTGTATATTTAAATAAACACTTTCTTTGATGCAGAATTGCTATTTTTTTCACAAATGAAAACTAATAACACACACAGAGGGCCTGATTCAAGTAAGTGCACTGCTAAATGCAGATTCCCTATGGGAATCTGCAGGTGCCGGATCCATACTGTGCATGTGCTGTACGGGTCCTGCGTGCTTGCATGCAGAACGGCAGAGACTGTCAGTGATTGACAGTCTGCTGTTGTTTGTGGGCGGGGAGAGGGCAGCGATGGCCTCCGTTTCACAAACGGAGGCCTATCGCCGTCGTTGGGGGGAGGGAAGAGGCCGGGATCTCTGTCGGCTGACGGAGATTCCTGGCCTCTTTGCAGCCGGCTTGCGTGACCTCATGGGTCACTCAGCTAGCCGATGGCATTGCAATTATCCGATGATGCGTCCGATGATGTGCTCAGATAAGTAATGCATGCAGGAGGCATGACACCTCCTGCTGCAGTACCATATTACAGCTATCACAGCTGCTAACATGTTAGCAGCTGCGGTAGCTACTGCGTTCTCTGCTGAATCACCTCCAGATTACATGATCAACTGTGTACACTATGGGCAGTATTCAATTTGGCTGCGAAAAGCTGTTATCGGCTTTTGCGCCTATATTAATTGTCCCCGTATTCAATTTCAAATACTTTTTGCGGGGATAACTTCACCATGTTTTTTTAGATGGCGAAAAAAAGTGCAGAATTGGGGTTTAGGCTTAAAAAATAACCTGCACCCATGGGAATGGCCCCTAAAATTAATGGGTGTCAAAAAAAGTTTTTTAAAAAATTCGGGACACCCCAAAATATTAACTTGAATTTTGGGGTAAAAAAATAAAAATATGGGGGGCAAAATCCTAAAGTATCGAAATAGATTCCACAGGGGTTCCAATGTATGCGGCAGGTGCATTTTTGAAGAATTTTTACCAATAACTTTAGGGACTTAAAAATTTGCTTGCACCCATTTTCATGTACCCCAAATTTGATGGAAATCAACCCCGACTTCCTTCAGGCAAAAATGATCTCATAGTGATCCCCCCATGTCTAGACATCTTTAGGGGGGTCCCAGGAACAATTCCCGAAAATTTCCGATTTTCTGCTATACTTACCTTTCTGCCAGCTCCTGTTTTTCGCTGATTCCTAATTGAATACAGGAATAAAGCGAGCACGCGCCAGATACTTTATCCCCGTCAAACCTCTGATGTGGAGCGAAAAGTCCAACACAGACTTTCCGCTCCGAATTGAATACCCCCCCCCTATGACTCCTGTGCAGAGTTGCAGTATAAATCTGTAATGAATGCCGTGGAGCCATGCACAGTAGAAAGAAAATTGACAGGAAGTGTCATTTGTGGGTGGTGATAGGGTAGTCGGGCGAACACAAGTGTGCCAGTGCGTTGCAGGGGCGTGCATAAATAAACCACTGCGATACCATACGCAGCCTGAAGCCTCATAGCGTACGCTGAAGTTAGCAATTCCTGAGTGACCTGCCTTAACTGTGCATATGGGTCTGATGTTACTCGATGTTACCGATTACGGGCCAATGTGCGTCGATAGTACAGAGAAAACAGCAGTGGGAGCGTCTTTATGCTGGCTGAGCTATGGCAGGCATTAGCATATTTTCGGCTGCTGTGCTCCGTACGAAATCGCAGCTGCGTATGCAATAGTGATCCTTACTAAATCAGGCCAACAGACCACTAACCTGGTTGGGAGGATGATTCATCCTCAAAAGAGGGGGTGGAGGATTTGGTCCTTGCAGCTAGACAAGTCTGAATTTTCAAGAGAGTGAGGAGCCTGAAGCACAGCTGACTTCCCTGTTTAGATGTAAAAAGAAAGTGACTGTTTCCTTTTCATCTTCTCAACTCTCTGAAATGCTGGTAGAAGCATGGCAAACACCTGACAAGCGGTTTGTGGTTCCACGCAGTTTTTGGAATAACTATCCACTACCTAAGGCAGCTATGGTTCCAAGGGAGACTCCTCCCAGAGTAGTGGTTCCTATAGCTCATCTCTCTAAAGCTACTACAGTCCCAGTGCCAAATGCCGCTGAGCGCTCGCAACCAGGTCGATGGTGGCCCACAGCGTATGCGCACAACGGAGCCGGCTCCGTCGTGCGCATGCGCGAGACCTGGCTAGCGATGGGCACTCCGTCGCTCCGGGTCTCACACCAAAGGGGCAAGCTGTCGATGTTGAGTGACAGCTTGCCCCCTTTGGTGGGCGGGTCGGGGGGGTGGCTGCCCAAACGGAGGCGTTCCTGAGGGAACGCTTGCCGTTTGGGGGCGGCCCCACTGACATCACGAGTGATGTCAGTGGAGAGCTTCCGGCTCTGTTAGAGCCGAAAGCTCTCAGGGGCTTGCAATGAACGAGACCCTATCACAAGGGTTTCGTCGCAAGCCCGATGGTCGCGATGGTCTTAACCAAACCCAAACTGGTCAGCCCAGGGCTGACAGTCCTCAGAAAGTAGGGAAGTTTAGAAGACAATAGACAAATTAGCATAAACAAGAAACAACAAACATCAAAATATGTAGCAATAGCTAAGGTAAACTACCAGACTTTATGTATGGGAAATAGAATCAGCAAACTTAACAGTCAGGGCACTCTTGTTGATCTAGCAGGAAGGAGACCCAGGGGCTTATTCATCAACACTAAAATAAAATTTTTAAGGCCATTTTCCTTAAATACCATTATTTTTGTATTCATGAAGTATCTTAACACCGGAGATATCACTGATATCTCCTTGCTAAGTCCCCCTGCGTTAATTTCCACTATGGGGATATGGAAATTATGGTATTAATCAAATTCCCAAAAATTATGTATTTTCCGAATTTGATGGAGTTACTATCCGCCACTGTGAGGTGGCGAATAGCAGGTATCACTTACCTGTGTCAGCATGGACAGGTCCCCCGGCGTCTTCCTCCGACGCTCTGGTCCGTCCTCTGGCTCCGGAGGCTGGTTTGACACATGTTCTCCCAGCAGAACATAATAAAGTTTAGAAAAAAAACCCTTTTTTTCTAAACTACAGTGGTCAGCTGGGAGAACACGTGACAGCTCAGCCACTGGAGCCTGAGGCGCTGAATTGGGCAGGTAAGTGCGGGGATGGGGGGAGGTGAGCGGAGGGGGTTTGGGGGACACACACAAACTTACCGCCGCTGTAGGCAGTGCTGCGCATGCGCTGGTTTTATGGATGTAACGGTGCATGCGCAGCACTGATTACAGCTGCGGTAAGGTAGAGTAGAGAGGAATAACTATTTCCCGAAGAGCTGTCATCGCAAAAATGACAGCTTTTCGGAATAGATAGTTATGGGGAGGAGGAATGATGAATTCCTCTGGTAATTAGGTAGAACTCCATGCGAGTTCCAAACCTAATTACCTCCAGAGAATATTTAGGTATGATGAATAGGCCCCGCAGTGAGAGGGGACTTGGGACGGAAATGTCTACAACTTTCACCTTGGTTGTGGTTAAGTAAGGTAAAATAATAGTGTGAGGTAGTTACAAATAGGGACACTTTACACTTTTGAGACACAGATAGAGTAATATTGGAAAATGAGAATGTGGTGGCCATCAATAGTACTGGTCTTAATTTTCTTATAAGTGGCTGAAATCCAACCTTGGCCCAAAAGTCAAGGAACTTTGCAATTATAGACATGGGCGTGTGGTCGCACTTGTTCACTCCTGCCCAAGTCGATGGGCTCCTTTAATGTTATGGGTACCAAGGTAATCCTTAATCAGCAGGTGAGGAGGGAAGGCAAACTGAGATAGTCAAATAGAGCCTGACATTTGATTTGTTAAGGGATACTGATGAACTTCAAGTTCCTACAATTCCTAGTCTCGAGGTCATCGAGTTTGTCAGTGAGAAAAGTGATTTTATGGGCTTGATGTTCATTTTTATTCTGAAGGGTTATAAGAGCATTCGCCACATCACTAATACCCTTTTCACATCGCAAACCCGGATCTGACCCAGGATTTTGAACACGGGTCCTACCCAGCTGCGACCCGCGTCAGACCCCTTTCACATTGCATCTTTGATCGGGATTATTCCTGGGTTGGTCCTGTTCGCACTGAACCCGGGTCAGCCCTGTAAAACCCTAAGGATGTCATTAAAAATGTACTTTTTCAGGCTCACAAAGATAAGGTCACAAAGGGAGAGGTGGGGACTCCTCACAGCATTGCAGGAATCATGGCTGATAGGTTACCACAGTGTAGCCCTGAGTTCATGAGTGTTTGTGCTTTACTTCTTTTTGCTTAAGCCAGTGAGAGTATGATGCAGCTTCAGACAGCATAGTGTACAGTCACTTCTTCATCACTCCAATTAGCCATCATTGTAATGACAGTAGTGGTATTAACCCATTTCAGACTGCCAGAATGCTGCCTCTGCTGTTGTCTGCAGTGTGCTGCCTGTGTGTCTGGCTGCTGACATCATCAAGTGAGATCCAGGAACATCCAATCAGTGGTGTTTGCTGAGTCCCGGGTTGGATAACCCAGGTAGTACCTGTTCACACTGGTCTTCAACCCGGCTTGTTCCAGTGTTCAACCCTGCTCGATTGCAGGGTTGAAATAGACGGGAATTTTTTTGGTGGCGTGTTTACACTGCACCTTGACCCGGCAATATCCCAGGTTATATTTGCAATGTGAAAAGGATATAACTCTCTGTTCCAATAATTCTATTCTAGTGGTGTGCTCATTTTGTTTAGTAAAAATGGAGTCAATAGCATTTTGGTTCTAATCTTTTGTCTAGTAAGGGCATAATGTGAGTAAAAAGCTCTTCAGCAATGTCCGATATCCAAGAAGTAGAGGCTGAAAAGTGGATGAAGAGGAGAAGGTCTCTAACAGATTCTCAGCAGAGTGAGAAGGGTGGAGAGAGGACACCTGTCTGCAGGCTGTCACCTTATTTTTGACCATTTTAGAGAGGTCAGTTTTGGAGTGAGACATTTTAGCAGATGATGTGGACACAAATATCCCCATACAACAAAACACTGAAAAAAGGAGGAAAATGACAGACACTGAACTGAACAGGTATGGTAAAAAAAAGCCATATAGTAAATGAGAGCTACTGTATAGGTCACACAGGTGTAAAATGAATAGATCAATTAAATAAGTTAGGAAAATGTAAATCACATCACTTAAGTGAGCAATAGCAACAGCTTAGGAAAACTCACCCCGAGCATGGTTAATTCTATGGAATCATTGAGTAACGTAATATGGTTTTTAACCCAATCAAGTGCGATCTTAAATTTAAATACGCAATACAAGTGTAAAAATTTCAGATGGAATCCATTTGGTAATAAATTCCATGGAGCAAGGAGAGTTTTTGGCTTCCTTGGATATAAAGGATGCATACCTCCATGTTGCTATTTTGGGAAGGTCATCAGAGTATCTTATGTGGGGAAGTATCATTTTTAATTCAGAGCATTTTCCTATCGTCTGGCCATGGCTCCCAGGATTTGTACAACAATGTTATTGACTCCAAGCCTGGCAACTCAGATTTCTGTCTGTCATCCCGAACTTGTCACTTTCTGTTCTGGAACCTCAACAAGGGACGTCCTTTCAGCAGAATTGTTGACATTCCTGCTGGTGTTGCTGTTATTCCAGGGTGATCTTCAGTACTTTCATGATTATCTGGGTACACCTGATATGTCTGAATGACGTCGTTCACAGACCTACTGTATCAGGTTGGCCCTGTAGCACAGCTAATGCCAATATATCATGCAGATACTGTATATCTGTGCATCTGCATGTGTATTGGGTAACCCTTTGACCTCCCGTACACTGGCTGCAGGGACCACTGACATTACAACTGGGTGGCCAAATTAAAATCCCTGTCCAGTTGTGATGTCTGGCTAGACATATCGAGCGGCTGATTGGTAAGTGTGTATCTTACCAAATCGGCCGCTTGATTGGTCGCTGGGTCGGTAAGTGTGTACCCAGCTTTAAAGGTGATCAGGCTTTAGCCTTTAAAACAATTGCTGATGATCACCCAGGGTCACCAAATATCAAACGTGTAGGCAGTTTAATTAACAATTCCTAATGATGTCCCGGGTCCCCTAATATCAACTAATCTGGTAGGCATAGTCTAAATAGTTCAACATTCCTAAAATGGGGTGTTGGTACTGCAAACCTTTAATGTTGGTGAGTAATGTTGGTGATGTATCTTTAACCCTCTTCACAGCGCTGTGGCCGCTCATTTCAGCGATGGAGTTCTGAGGTTAAGCTTTATGCATACCAGTGGGTATCCTAGGTGGACCGGAGTTAAGCAGTTGCTTGTGGTTTGTGATGCGGTCCCAGCTGACCGAGAGCAATTCAGCACTTCGTAGTTGTAGTTCGTTATCCCTGAAAAAGCCTGTTTAACGGGAAATGCACTGGAAGGATTACAAGTACCACTGAGTGGTGACCTCTGCACACTTGGGGCCTGATTCAGAGCCGCTCGTAAGCGGCCGCTCGTTCGCTCCGAGCGATGTTCGCACATCTGTGCATGCATATGGGTCGTAATGCGCATGCGCCAACCAGTCATTGCGGTCGGAAATCATGTGTTCGCAAAATAGCGAGTGTCTGCTAATTTGAGTGACAGGATGAGGCGTTTGTGGGTGGTAACAGGGGAAGGTGCTTGAAAACGGGGAGTGGAGATCCGAACGCAGGCGTGCCAAACGGTCAAAACGGGCGTTTTAAGGGTGTGCATAATTAACAAAGCAGCGTCATCGGCCACGTCACTTGGTTGTCTCTTAGCCTGAACTGTTCGCATGATTGCAGTAGGAAAATCCAACCACAAGCACTGCGAGCAGTTCACACGCCTTTCGATGTACTCGATTAATCTAATAAATAGCGGAGATGACGTATGATGCGAACGGCCAGGGGGCGTTTTTACAAAATAGCGAGCGCATATTTCGTTCGCTCGCTCGCTCAGACATAGATGCGTCAACAGACCGCAAAGAGCGAGCGCTCTATTTAAATATCCGGCCCCTTTTTCTGAACGAGCGAGCGCAAATAGCGTCCGGCTCTGAATCAGGCCCTTAGAACCACAAGCTGATTCAGCAGCAGAGGCAATGCCAATAATTTTGCAGATTTAGCGATTGCTTGCTATTGCGCTTATGTGAACGCCGTACTGCAGCACAGCATTTACAATGCTATTACGTTCGTATAGAGGAACCATTTGCAAAGTAAGTGACATGTAGTAATTGCTTGGGAGTGGTAACGGTTGCACCATTGAAACTTGCATCAGCTCCATGCTAGGTGCACTTTCTCCGTCTGTGTATGGCCTTCTGTGTGAGTGGTTTAATGTCTGTGCATGCAACCACTTTCAGTGACACAATAAACAATGCACTGCGGTGCTTTTCTTAAGATATTTTGTCCTCGCATGAATACCAAATGTTATATGCAATGAGTCAATCAATATTGGTACACAATGATGCAAAATGTGCGATCCTCACATGCTTTCTCGAAGTTCTATTATTGCATCAATTTGATTACACAATGTTATTACACAGTTACTTCTCTGAAATGTTTCTTTAAGTCAGTATTGGAAGTGTTATTGTCCAAAAAAGTTATATACTCTGCTGAATCCTGCAACGTAGTCCCAAAACTTTTGTGACATCATCCACAAATGCCAGTTCTTTTTGGTTTGAACAAATAAAAGTACCACAGTTCCCAGGCTTTCAATGATATTCTTATCAAAAGTCTGTAGTCTATATTGCACAAATGGGGTCCACCATAATCACTCCTCCTTCATGTCTCACACCTGTGCCACAGCACCTCATAAAAAGGATATGGACAATATCAGGCTCCAAAAGACACTATTTTGCATAGAGATAGATGATAACAGTGGTTACTGACGGTCTGTGTCCCTCTGTGCTGGTCTCCCCTTCAGTCTGTAATCTGCAGTGTGGGTGGAGGTGAGTGGCCCAAGATTATGTATGCAAATTAACCACTGTACACTATATTAGTGTTTCTAGTGGATTATATAAAAAAAATGTACAGATAGTGTATCCAGTATACAATAGAAATTAATACATAGGTTAAAATCAAAAATGAAAAAATTGTGAACACTTCCCAAGTATATAAAAAAATTACCTGGTATGATGGAGAATACATGTGCCCAACGTGTTTAGTCCCAGCGTGTAGTGTAGCCTGCAGTCCACGATCCAGTCACTTCCAAGTATCTCAGTACGCTCATGCACACTTGGTCTCAATGCATTCTGGGTTCAGCCATACTGAGCATGCTTGGCGCTATTTTTGTCGACCAAATGCCTCTATTACATAGAGTGGGCTTCTACTGTTAGTTTTGTGTTTCTATCACTAGTATTTCTGTTTTTGTCTCCTGCAAGGACTTTCACGGACACACTTGTGACACTCCCATATACGCCCATAAGATGGGTCCTCTCCGTAAGTGCGCTAAGATACCGCTCTGTCACTGGCCAGGAATACCACAACATTTTAAACACATTTCTGTGTCTCCCATGTGCCTCAGTCATGTTTAAAAATGGAGTGCATTACTGCCTCCATTATGTTTCTATAGGGAAGCATCTTCCTTCACTGTTTGGTTTTGAACAGCACCATCTTGTCCTGTTAGAGCGCACACAGACGTGTTCTACTCAGCTCCAGAGTATACAAGTATACATCCTGCAAAAGCATTCTGCTGACTTATATATGCACCGCTACCAACATACATTACCGGCTGGTGCTCTGTATGTTCCGCTCAAGCTCTGCTCCTTCTAGGATACTGCAGGTATGGAACTGTGAGTATGACTGTACATACTGCTACACAATAAACCACGCTCTTGGTTAAGTCCTGAGCTGTCTAGTATATCTGGTAAATTCGCTACTCTTCATACCACCACCAAATAGTTCACACATATCAACAAGTTATGGGCAGGCACACAAGTGCCAAGTACATAGACGCCATAGACACATGTCAGCACAAAGTATTAGCACAGTGTGACCAGCAGTGTTTCAGCACAGAGTATTTCAGCACAGTGTGTCAGTACAGAGGGTTACTATAGCTAATCAGTGAAGCTGATACCACATATCTGCATATCACCTGCAAATAGTACATACATATCACCTAGTCGCAACTCCAACTCTTTGTGCACGCTATCTGGGCGCATGCTCAAAGTATCATAGACGCATGACAGAAGGAAAATCGCTCTTCTGCGTCCAATATAGGCAGTGCGTGCGACTCAGAATCAGGCCCTGAATAAAGTCTGTATTGTGTATATGTTGTTAGTTATATTATGTAGTAGCTATATTTATACAGTATGTGTTTCCTGCTGATAATCTTTTTCTTTGGTTCCTCTTTTCCTCTCAGTTGTGTGCAGTGAGAGACCTAATGTCGTCTGTCAGACGTGAGGTATGTCTTTCTGCTCACATTCCCTCCACTTCTTGTGAACAATAACATTTCTCTATCCAGAGTTTATCATACAAAGCAACTGATAAGATAGGACTTGTTCATTTTGTATGTGTCTTTGTTCTTTAGGACCTTAGCAGACCGTCTCTGTCCCTACTAATGTCAAGTCTGTCTCTATCACGCTTTCTCTCTCAGCAGCGAGCTTTCAGTTTTGTTGCTCATGTTGTCTGTGTCCAAGCAATAGCTTTATCTTTATGTCCAGATCAGTTTCCTTTACTTATCACAGTCAGTCTACCCCTGTAATTTACAACAAGTCTGTCCTTATTCTGGTCCACAAACTGTTACTTTCGATCTTTTCCTCTCTCTATTACCGTCAGCTTGTCTCTATTGGGGGCCCATTTATCATTAAACATTTGCTGCTTTTCCCCAAATAACACACGTTGTGGGGGGATACCTGCATATATTTAGTATCCCTTCAATGTATTATGGAGGGAGTGCAGCAAATATCTCCGATATCTGCTTCTGTCCCCCCATTTCTGCCAGCAGCTGTATCACCCCCATAGCTTTCTAATGGGGATGTCATGCTGTCAGATTGAACAAGTTCAGGAATACACAGGATTACAGAACTGGTCCCCACAGTTGACGCCATCTGAAGATGGCATAATCCAATGTAGCCGATGTGCTACACATAGCAAAACTAGCTGGGAGAGGGTAGGAAGTCACACATGTGGGGTCCCCGGCACTTCACTCCTAGCACATCACAGGGACATGCCTCTTTGGGACAGTCGCTGTCCCTGCATGTGCTTTTGTTTTTTCATGCATCTAAGCGCTATGATCGCATCCTACAATGCGATCATGGGTGTTAATATTGCTAACAGATCACATTGCAAAAGCGATTACTAATGAATGGGCCCCTTAGTCACACTCAGGCTTCTTCTCTCCATCACAGTCAGTCTGTCCCTCCCCTCCAAATAACACTCAGACTGTCCCTGTCTCTGTTAATCTGTCCTTCTCTCAGTCACAGGGAGTCTTTCTCTCTGTCACTTACCCTCCAAGTTCTGCATTTTCTTTTACGGAACTACTGTATTTTTGTAACCCTATTTCATGTAAATGCAGCTCATGAAAAGAGAAGTTCTCACTCTATTCCCATAAATGTGTCACTTTTTCTCTGCATTGCTGACACTCTTTAATCTGATATATCACTAATTTTCCTAGTAATTGTATCCAGTCCGGACAGTACAAGGTTCTGCAGCAGCATCGGAGAGCAGCCTCTGAATGTTCTGTATAACAGCAACAGCAACTGTCACTATACAGAAGGCAATACCTGTTTGACACCAGGGATCTACAATCTTCTCTCTTTCTCTCTCTCTCTTTCCTCCCTCATTCTCTGTGCCCTCTCCTATGTGGTCACTCTTATCAAGATGGGCTGTATAAAGTCAAAATCAACTTCTAATGTGTCGGTCAAGGCTTTGGACCACCCTCTTCAAGCAGAAATTGGTCACTATGTCAAAGACCCCACTTCTACAATTGGAACAGTGAGTACAGAGTGTCATTTGTGGGGGGCTTAATTCTTGGGAAACAGTGTTTAACTACACTGTCACTGCTGGATACATGTTTGGAGTGGTTATGTACAGAGGATCTGCTGGATAATAGATATGCTAATGTGACATTGAGGGCAGGTTATAGGAAGGTATTATACTTGGCTTTATAACATACACGGTGCAATAGAAGGGTTTGTATTGAGTCACAGGAGACGTGAAATGGATATTTACCTGAAAAATCCCTTATTTTTGTTACAATATGAAACAAGAACATGACAGTGTATGAGAGGAGTGTACACAGAGCAAACAGACTGTGGAATGTAAACTGAAATTTTCAATGTGTTTCCGTGTTTGCCATGAGCTACAGATGGAAGAACTTTTTATTTATATTTCTGCACAGTGTACATACAATATGACGCAGGCAATGATTTGTATATATGTTTATATGATGTTTCATTTTACTTCTAAATGGCATGTCATATACATCTCCCATTTAATATGAGAGAGAGAGAAAGAGAGAGAGAGAGAGAGAGAGAGAGAGAGAGAGAGAGAGAGAGAGAGAATATTTAGTATTGCTCTGCACACAGAATTTGCATGACACAGTTTCACTGCCCAATCTGTTTTGATACCTGGAACACTAGGGACTATATTTACTAAAGTGCGGGTATTTAGGAGTAGAGTTGTCGCCCATAGAAACCAATCAGATTCTACTTATCATTTATCTAGCACCTTATAGAGCATCGATTTTCAACCGCTGTAAAGTGAGCGGTTCCCAAGTGTGCCACCAGGAGATGCCCCCCACAGCTTACCTGGATCTATCTACGTCCCTTCCCTGACTTTGTATAACTTTGTGCTGGGGCAGCGCTGAGCTCTTCCATGTGGCTCAGCCGCTGCCAGGGCTGTACCAATGGAGATACGGCGGCGTGACATCATAGGTCACGCACGCTGCATCGCTGTCCCGCCTGCACGGTACTTCACACTGCTGATGAGCAGTGAATGTGACAGGCTGCTGCAGGTCTGCACCAACCGAGGCTGAGGGACTGAAGGATCTGCCCAATAACGCTACCGAGGGACAGGGAGTTCCAGGTATGGGGTCTATAAGTATTATGTTGCTGTCTGTGGGAGCCAGTGTAAATGTGTTTTTTATGTGGGAGCAATGTCTATTATTTTGCTTTCTGGATAGTTTTTTTCTTTCATTTGTGGGCCAGTGTGTTTTATTTTGCTTTCTTGAGGTACCAGTGTAAATGTGTTTTTATGTGGGGACCATGTGTATTATTTTGCCTTCTGTGGGGGGCCAGTGTATTTGTTTTTTTAAATGGGGACCAATGTGTTTTATTTTTGTTTTATGTGGAAGCCAATGTGCTTTTTTGGTTTCCGTGGAGGCCAATATATTTGTTTTTGTTTTCCCCCGTGGGGACCATTGTGCGTGTTTTTCTTCATGGGGGACAGATGGTGTGCCGCGAGTTCAAAAAGGTTGAAAATCACTGTTATAGAGGATAATAGCACAAATCTGATTGGTTGCTATGGGCAACAACTCCACTTCTAAAAACCTGCACTTTAGTAAATATACCCTTAGGTGGTAAACTGGATATGCACAAGACTAGATTTCCTTCAAGTCTCACAATGGCCGCTTGTGAAAGTCTCTTGCAAAGGAACCTTGCATAATTTTGTTACTAAGAGATAAAAACAAAAGGAACACCTAATTACGAGACAAAGTAGGTTGGCATTTGTATGTTCTTCCCATGTTTGCGTTGCTTTTCACTGGGTGCTCCAGTTTTCTTCCACAATTCAAAAATACACTGATAGGTTAAATATCTTCTAGCAGATTGGACCCTAATTAGACTGTCAGCTCCAGAGTAGCAAAGAATCAGAATTCTCTGGAAAACATGGAGTCATATGGCGGCCCTATAGATTAAACAATAATAGCTCCTAAAGACTGGCATCCAGAGGAAGTGTTCAGTATATTGGCTGATATGGGGCAAAGCATCACTGTTTGATTTGGTTCTAGTAGGATGAAAACCAGGATATTAACATTTGCCTTACAATCCATGTTGTTATACAAAGATCAAAAGAGAATGGCCATGGCACTGTGGACTTACACTACATGGCCAAAAGTATGTGGACACCCATTGCTAATATGTGCATGAAATCAAGCATACAGCCATAGAATCAAAATAATCAAACATTATCAGTACAATGGGTTGAGCCAAAGAGCTCAGTCACATGCCACCTTTCCAGCAAGTGAGATGGCCAAGCTTCTGCCCTGCTAGAGCTGCTCCAGTCGCCTGTAAGTGCAGTTATTGTGAAACTGAAAAGTTTCAGAGAAACAACCGCTTAACCATGTAGCAGTAGGTTATACAGGCTCACACAACATCATCTGTCCACAGTTACTTCACTCAGAGAGGAGGAGTAATGGTCTGTGGCTGTTTTTCAGGGTTTGGCCTGAGCCCATTAGTTTTAGTGATGGGAATCCCTCCCACTAGGGCAGGGGTGGAGAACCTTATATCTGCCGAGGGCCATTTTGATATATATAACATTATTTGAGGGCCCGGTGCAGGCCACGCCCCTTCCATGTGACGTCACATGGGAGCGGGGCCACAATAGCATGTGATTACAGCAATGCTCCGGGGAGTTGTAAGGGCAGCGGTGTGACCATCTGAAGCGTCCTAAGGACGCTCCAGGTGGCACTGCCGCATAGATTCTGACTGCACGGTGCCATTCTAGGCATCCTGCTGCCCAGATGAGGATAGCAGAAAAAAGCTCAGAGGGCCAGACCAAATGATTCCGAAGGCCTTATACGGCCCCTGGGCCTGAGGTTCCCCATCCCTGCACTAGGGCATACAGTGACATTATTTGGACAGTTGGAGGAAGGCCTTTTCCTGTTTCAGCATGACAGTGCCCCAATGAATAAAACAGGATGCGTCAATGGTTTGCTGTTAAAGTATTCCACGGGTCTGCCCAGATTCCTGACCTCCATTAAATTCTTTTGGGATGAAGTGGAACGTAAACTGTGAACCAGACCTTATCGGCCAACATCAGTACCTCACTAGGGCCATATTCATCATCATTTAATGTCTACAAAAGTATGTGAAAATGTTAATATGCTAATGCCACAGGAGGCGTCTAAGGACAGAAAGATGTCATCTCAGATCCGAGTGCTGCATCTGAAGATGCAGCATCAGATGACCATCGAGACCATTGGTCGCGACATCGGCCATCTGAGTGAGCCTAAGGCTACTCAGAATGGCTGTAGCGACACGCCCCTGTTATCAGGAACGCTGTCCATCGACGCCCATTCCCCGACCCCAAACCACAGCAGCATGTCATACATGCTGCGGCTTAAGGATACTGCGACTATAGACGCAGAAAGAGACCTGCACATTGCAGATCCTGTGCATGCGCAGATCTCCAGCAATCTGAGTTCTACGCAAACCATTAGGTTTGCGTACAACTCTGATTCAGGCCCATGGTTTGCGCTTTAGAAGCAAGGGATTATTTTTTAAACGACAAAATTACTGGATCACACTGATTTTATACTTGTGTAAATGCTTACTTTCTGGGCTTTTGGAATTGCCGCTGTAGATGGATGCACCTACATGTATGTGAATAGTCTTGAAAATGTGCAGGGTGAAAATAATAAAAACATGACAAAATTCAACTTACTTAGACTTTTACCATATGTGCTCTGGTTTGTAAAACAAGAAATGTGTTAGTAAATGTGTCATTTTACATGAGCACATTTTTAGTAATCCTGTACTGCAAAATACAATCCTGTCATTTTACAGATGTTAACCTTGTGTGCCTAATTTTAATATAGTATTAAATGCACTCTTCTAACTAGCTTCTCCAAGCAGACCAAGCACACTTTTGTACCCCTACAGATGCCAGCATCTTGGCCAACCAGCCATAGGTTTAAGATGGCTCAAGATAAATTCTCTGCACCAAGTACCCCAACGGCTTAATTTGCTCTTTTATAACTATTGATACTATATTTTGAAAGAAAAATATCCATTTATTTTTAAATCACTTATGTGATTCTGCCATTATTTACTCCCTTGTCAGCTAATTTCACAGTCTTACTATACCCAGAGAGAAAAATACCTTTACGTGCCTGTGAGGATAACAGGTTCCTCCAGTCGCAGTAGTTCCTGTCTTGTCACTTACATAGTTCTGGATGGGAGAAGATCATCACAAAATTCTCTTTCTTTTAAAGTAAAATGTTTGTAGCAATGAATTAGCTCCCACCGCATGTAACAACCCCAGTGAAACAATTAATTTAACCCTTTCATTTCTCTTATAAATAAGGTAGCTTTGAAGTCTATAAAGCTCTTCTTATATGTACAGATGCACACAACTAAGCCATGTAGAAGATCAGATTTAACAAGTGATTTATACAAAGGCAAAATGTTCTTTGCCAGCCGCATATTTGTGTCATGTTTTATTAATTTCGGAATGTTACTAGCTCTTGCAGCAGCTGCCTGACCCCGGGTCCTGCTACGCAGGCTATGGTAGTCACTTTCCATCCCTGCTTCCCTAATTATATCTCATTTGTATAGGGGGTACAATTATTACCATGGCTAAATACCTGTAAAGGGATACATTTAATGCTAACGATGGAATCTCGACACTTATCGGAATACCAGCGCCAGCATTCCGACTGCCGGAATCCCGAAGGTGGGGGGAAGGTTAGGGTTAGAGGTTAGGCACTAGGGGGAGAGTTATAGTTAGGCACTAAGGGGGGAGGGTTAGGTTTAGGCATTGGGGAGGGAGGGTTAGGTTTAGGCACTAGGGAGAGTGGTTAGGTTTAGTACTGATTCCATTCTGTAAGAGTTCATAAAGGAAAGAATCTATGAAAGTAGCTTCTTCAGCTTGGGTGTAGGTTTCATCTTGTTTAGTTATTAATGTGTTCTAATTCTAAGTAGTATTGTACAAAAAGTATCACAGCACAACATTCTTCCTCTTTTGTATACTCTGATCAAAATAACAAAATGTAAGATTTCTATTTCTTTATTGCATACAATTTATTCCCCTTGTTCATCTTTTAAGGGCATATGAATATGAATTATTAAATGCACCCAGCCCCCCAAAATGAATATTCCTTATCACTCATACAGTGGTAATAAGGACCATTTTTTCAGTGGAATGTACCAATTTCAGTTGCCGGTACATGAGTACTGATCTTGGCATGCAAGGTCCAAAAAGCTATGGATCTTGCTAATTACCATCCCCATAGGACTACTGTAGCGAGGCCTTATGGACAGAAAACAGGGGATCTCTTGTGCTTTCTATAATATTGCCTTCAAGAGACACTTCATTCTGCCCTTAAACATGTGGAAACAGTAGTATATTTTAATGGCAGAATTGTTTGATAAATAGGTCCCTTAGTGTCCCAATGCTACTGTATCAACTTCTAGTTTGTTACTATTTTTATACGTTGGAAAACTTTTTGTGGTTAGACTTGCTTTTTTCAGCAATATTTGTTTTCACACTCTGACAGTGCTTGCCTTATATGTACTTAGATATTTGGTTTATTCTTACTTTATATTTATGTAATAATTACTCCATACTCTATATTTACCAAACTTAAATGCTATATACGTTCTCTTTATCACCTTTACTATTTTTTTATTTAGCTATATTGGTCTCTTTTTAGTTCTAGAACTTGTGATGCAATATAGCATGTGTCTACAATATCACTGTGCAACAAATAAATACTTTTAATTTGTTTCCTTTCTAAAAATAGTCATACATTACTAATTTGAGGTCAAGAAAAACTATTATGACTTCAGAATGTATTTAATTATTCTAGTTTTTAAGCTTCACTAATTGCTCTATATGTACTTCAGTAATATAGTCATAGTGATAGTCATAATGAAAAGCAGTTTTAAAATAATCAGATATTTTCTTGATACAACATAAATAACAGTTATTTAAATTCAATCAGTTGCAAATATGAACACAAAACGAAACAGCTTACAGCAACCGAAATACTATCTCACATAGGGGCCTTTTTATGAGAGCTCTTTCTCTTTCCTTGTCGCTTGTATTCCTTTTCTGGAGCATCTTTTGTCACAGTCCAACAGTAGTCAGTAAGCACAGCAGCGTTCCACCTACCCTGATATCTTCCTTCTATTGCTGAAATGCGTTGGTGGAATCACTCACCGTGCTCGTCACTCACTGCAGCGCAGTTGTCAGGAAATAAGCCAGATGACAGTCGAGAAAGTGGATTTTGAGAGACATGTTGCAGCCTAATTGATGGTACTTTTCTAGAAGGTTATTCACAATCTCAACATAGTTTCCAGCGGAATGGGTATGTTTGACCGCCGGATGTCAGCCCTTTGGTTCAAATTCCGATGCCGGCAGCCCGATGCACAAGATCCCGACAGCGGAGGTAAGTTAAGTATTTCTAACCCTCTCCTCCCCAACTCTAACCCTCCTTCAGAAGTGCCTAACCCTAGCCTCCCCCTTAGTGTCTAACCCTAGCCTCCCTCATAAGTGCCTAAACCTAAGCCCCCCTCCCCGTACCTAAACCTAACCCTCTCTGGGTTAAGTTTAGGGTAAGTGACTAACCCTAACCCCCCCACTAGGGCCTAAACCTAACACCCCTTCCCCTAGCCTAACCCTGACCCTCCCCGGGGTGGTGCCTAACCCTAAGTCCTCCCAGGGTGCCCTAAACCTAACCCCCCATCCCCGACTACATACATACTTACCCCCGGCGTTGGACGATCGGTGCAGTGTCCTGTCGGGGTCCCGGCGTAGGGATTAACATAGGTGTCGGCATTTCGACATCTATATTAGATCCCTTGCCAGGATTATGCTGTCGGTATTTAGACCGGCGGGCATGCGTCCGCCGGTCTCATAACTTCATGCCTTTCCAGCTCAGTAATAAAAAATAGTGGTAGCTCAGATCAACTTAATAGTCTTTCAATGGTGCCTTTACAAGGGAGGGGTTTACGCTAGACTAGAAAAAAATGTTCCCCCCCAGCACACTGCAAAAGTCCACCAATGAGATTTGAATACTACATGATAATAGAAATTCAGAGATCTTTGTTACATATATTTGCAAAGATATATTTAAGCTCCGGTCAAGGTGTCCCTAACGTTACATGAAAAATAGTGGCTGCTCAGATCAACTTAATAGTCTTTCACAGGTGCTTGGAAAGAGTTTCCAGCTCTTTTGTTACCCAAAAAGCCATGCACAACACCATTAAAGGCTTTCCATGCCGCTTTCCAATTAACCTGGAGGACTCAGTCAAACAAAGATTCCTTCTTTAACTTTAGCATTATTCTGGAGTCTTCTCAGGTACTTGCTACCTTCTCCATCTTGGCTCATCCCATTTACAATGTCCTTCATAAGTTCAAGTTTCATGTGGGGGCAAAAGAATTTTGCTTAAATCAACCAAAGGACTGTGATGAACATTTTCTCCATGGCCTACAATGACTACATGACCTACAATGACTCAGCATTCCTATATTCTGGTTTGCCAACCTATTTATTACCTAGACACCATAATTTCCTAGTATTTAACAAAATACCCCTACATCAACATAAATGGGCTATTTCTCGGAACCGAGAGCGAACTGAGAGTTTGAAATGTTATATTCGTTCCTTGCATGCTGAAATCAGTTAGAAGTAACTATTTTCATGTAGGAAACATTTTCATTGTTGCGCAGTGTAATAATTAGTTATCTGTGAAAGTATCCAGTCAATCAACTATAATGCCAGTCTGAGCTGTCCATAAATGACCTTTCTCAAATGTAGTAAATAAGATGTTATTAAATTAAATGTTACCATGTCATGATTGCTGTTTCCTAAGTACTTATTTACCTGTACATTAAATATAATAGCTGTTTTGTAAGTCCAATATCATCTATACCCCATCTTCAGTTTTTCTACCACTTGGTTGCTTTTTTATAGATGCTAAAATTCTGCTTTTCAGTATCCTAATTTATGCATAGGTATTTAAAATCATGCTGCTGAATATATCTGTAGTTATTATTTCATTATATGGTGTAAATTTACTAAATTGAGAGTTTTTAGAAGTGAGTTTTAGAAGAGATGTTGCCCATAGCAATCAATCAGATTCTACTTAACATTTAACTAGCACCTTCTAGAAGATAATAGATAGAATCTGATTGGTTGCTATGGGAAACATCTCTTCTAAAACTCACTTCTAAAAACTGTCACTTTAGTAAATTTACCCCTATGTATTGACATATAATTCCATTCAGTACTGTTAGTCGCTTTGTTGCCATGTCTACCTATAAGGACTCTTCATTGTCACATTCCTTAGTGTTATCGTCCCACAAGATTTGTTTAAACAACATCTGGCAAACAGACATCCCCCTTCCCTTTTCATTCTTTCCTAAGAATGGTATAGTCCATGACCCAGTCAAAAGTCTGCTCCTTGTAAAGGCCGCTGTGTTGGCCGAAACACTTTGGAACACCACACTCAAATCAACTATATCCCTCTGAAGGAATACTAACACCACGCCTGCACACGGGATACGGCCGCTGGTCTCAATCCTGACATGCTCTCACTTCACTCTGGCAGTGGCTTCCCATTGGGAGTGCTTTATGCTAATCACATACAGGACCGGCAGTTCCAGGGTGAAGAATCTTATCCTCATGGGACTGTAAGTCCGGGCTGCGATTAATAGAGAGAGTGCTGCTAATTGAAAGCCATTCCTCTGCCTTACTGTCAGCCATACCAGGTGTCTAGGGAATTGCACCCGATACAGTCCCTAGAAGCCAATGTTTGTGCGCATTTCTCTGAGTCCCCTCTCGTCGAAGAGGATAGTCAAAGAAGTCAAAGAAGACAAAAAGATAACAAATCTCATTGAAGTTGTATGCCGCAAAAGGTTAAATGGAGGAGTTGGGGGGGCCCATTTCTAGGCAAAGAGAAAGTGCCTGACGTGTTTCATCTAGTCTCAGACTTCATCAAGGGAATAAAGTCTGAGAGACCAAATGAAACGCGTCGGGTATTTTCTCTTTCCCTTTAAATGGGCCTCAACTGACTAAGATAAGCTTAACCATTAACCATTTAACCTTTTTTGGCATACAACTGTTATGAGAATTTTTTTTTCTATTTATCTCTATGTCTTTTTTTTATTTCTGATTATTTTACTAAATCTTGAATCATTTTAAATATACACATATGGCACTTTATTTATAAGAATACTGGTGCACTTTAGTTTTGTGGTGCACTTTACATTATATATACTTTTATTCATACATGTGTTCAGGATACTTTAATAACTTTATACACAAAGAAGAAATACAGGTGCACAACTCCAAATTAACTGATTATATATAATAAATACATTTTGCAGTAAATACAATAGAGGTATTTGGCATAATCTTGGCCAAGCTTATGGGTCTGCCCACCATATCCGGGTAACCTCTTGTCGGGCAGGTCCCTAACATACTAAGGCTCAAATCCAGAGCACAGGACAACCCCAAACTGGCCCAGCCAATCCACCCCAAAGCACCGCTCTAATAAGAAAAGTGAAGTGTTAAGAGCAGCCGCTGGCCGCATATAAAGCATAAAAATAAAAAAGTGAACTACATATATAAAGGAAACAGACAGTGAAGTATTAAAATGTGTTAAAGGAAATTGTGTTATACTGCGGTGCCCTGAAGCAGATCAGCAAAGCAATCTAGGGGGACCCACACCCCAAAAATGAACCAAAGCTGCACTACACAGTCTAAATATTAGCAGGACTTACCTATTGTTGTGCCTCTGACTGGTGTGCATATTACATTGCCAGACTTCATGCTGTAACCAATGTAGTAGAAGTGCTAGTCTGAGTGGGAAGTGGCTCAGGCTTCCCAGGTGTGCAAATCAATGCACTCATTAGTTTACAAGTGCAGTCTGAGATCTAGTAGCGCCCCTCCAGTGCCCCCATGAAGTGGTCCCCCTATGCAGTGCCCCCTGTAGCGGTCCCCCCTATGCAGTGCACCCTGTAGCGGCCCCCCTATGCAGTGCTTTCTGTAGCTGCCCCCCCTATGCAGTGCCCCTTACACACACACTCAAAAAAAAATCACAACTTACCTGACCGCCGCAGTCCGAATCCCAGCTCTTCTCCTGCACTATGGGAGAGGTGCATTATATGGGGGCACTACTACAGGGGCATTATATGGGGGGACTACTACAGGGGCATTATATGGGTGCACTACTACAGGGGCATAACTATGGGGGAACTACTACAGGGGCAGTATATGGGGGCACTACTACAGGGGCATAACTATGGGGGCACTACTACAGGGGCATTATATGGGGGCACTACTATATGATTTCCTTCCTTTCAAATCAAGGGGGTAACTTCGGCATATCTAAATATATTTTGGGGTAAAAGGTAAAAAAGTTCCCTGACCCCTGCAGTAGTGGTCCCCCCCTATGCAGTGCCGCTTATATAATGCCCCCAGTAGTGGTCCCCCTATACAGTGCCCTTTATATAGTGCCCCTGGACCCATTAGTGGTCCCCCCCTATGCAGTGCCCTTTATATAGTGCCCCCAGTAGTAGTCCCCCCATGCATTACCCCCAGTAGTAGTCCCCCCTATGCATTGCCCCCGGCAGTAGTCCCCCCCTCCAGCCGGCTCCCTCCGTTGTGCAGCAGCCAATGAGAGACTGTCTGACTCTCATCGGCTGCTGCCTGAAACAAACACACAGCTGCCACCGGCACTGTGTAGTGTGGCAGCGCTTACTGCGGTCTACACTACACTATCGGCGGGGACACTAGCGGCGGGTGCAGACAGCGCACCACTGCTAGTGGGGGCCCCTCCGTGTGTGGGGGCCCAGGGACGACCGCCCCTGTCGCCCCCCCTTAATCCGGCCCTGATATAGAGAGTGAGAGGGTGAAGGAAAGAGAGAGAAATTGTGCATAATAAATCTATTAATTTCCAGTGTACAGTCTGTGTATCTTACCTCCTCTTCATCCAATGCCTATCACTAAAATATTCTGAAAATACAATGTGAGAGTTTATTCTTTAGATTTTAGAAGGTTAAATAGCTTTATTTACAAATAAATTTATGTTAATTAATTTACGGAAATTAAGTGGAAGTATATTGTGGAAGTCACTCTATGGGACAAATGTCTAAAAAGCTCAGCTTAGCAACTTGGCACCAATATCACCGCAAGGATTTAGGAAGTTATTGCTTAGCTGAGTTCCATTTAGATAAGCTTGTTGCTTAATTGCAAGAACACTCTGCATGTAAACGGAAGCTCTGTTACTTCTTCTTTCTCTGTCATATTTCCTAATGAATAAGCATAATATGTATGTAGACATTTTTATAGCATGGGAGATGCAATCACAAAGCTGGCTGAGTTCAGACCATATTAGTCATTTGGCGACAAACATGGCCTACCGGACTACACTTTTGGCGCTGTGGCCAAGCAATCGAATTTAATGTCGCATCGGGGTCACTGAGCAATACTGCCTGTAGTATTTCTGTATATGTTGCCAGGCTTGTTCTCAAGCGCTGTATTCCTTTGATAGTATAACAGATATAAAAATATTATTCATAAAACATAAAAGTTTTCCTGTAGACCAGGCATTACCTGTAGTTGTAACAAATACTCATGCTACCACCAACATTTCAGTCCCAGATTGGGACAATTGCAAAAAAAGATCTGGGGGTAAATTTACTAAACGTTGGATCTTGCATTTTTAATGGATTCCCGACAGGTTTGCAATCCGCTGATTTACTAAAGACAAATATAACGGCAATCCAAAGAAAATTCTGAATTAAGAACACAATAGAAAATAAGGTCAGTATCAATGTTTTTTTAGCTATAAGAATAGAAACCCTGGATTTACTGCACAAGCGCCAACATTCTCGGATATCAAGGGTCCGCTGGAAACACAGTGTGTAGTCCACCTGCCATAATGGCAACCATCCCACGTCTGGCCAGCCCAGGGCTGAAATCCTTAGAGAAGTGAGAACCACACAAAAGATGGGGTCTCCCATCCCCAAGGACAACCATAAAGCCCAGGGGTGGGATGCAGCAAAGGGAGAAATGCGGTCAAACCTCGAAAATGCGAGTTTGACCGCATTTCTCATATGCCCCAAGCCCTGGAATGCGATGTGTTGGGTAACACAATCTTCAGCTGGCGTTACCCTATATAAGGCTATGGGCTACTATCGGGAGAGTGCTGTGAAAGGGATCCAATGTGATCCCTCCCAGCACCCCCCGTGGAACGCAGGTCCTTCTGCCCATGCGCAGAATGACACCAGAGGGGTTCCCGGGTCTTAGACCTGGAAGTCCCTTATTCGCAAAGGACAGCTCTTGCCGGTAGAGCTGTCCTTTGCGGTGTTCTTCATGCATACCGGCGTTACTAACGCTGGTATAAATGCGAAGGGTGGCGGGATGCGTCACATTCCGAATGCAATACGTCATGCATCCCTCCCCAGGGCTCCTCTCTGCATCCCCAGTGCTTTGAGTGAAGAGGTAAAGTGTAATTAAAGTTTAATGAATATTGTTCTGACAGGTGTACTACAGGTCCCAGCAAGCCTGCCCAAGCATGATGGCACCTGTGGAACCACAAGTGCCAGCATGCCCAGAAATCACGGGTCTGTTGACACCTGTACTCCACCTGTATAAAAAAGACAGTACACACAACAACTATTATAGTATGTTATAGAGATGTGTGCGGAACCCAGTATTTTGGCTTTGGTATTGGCAACACCACCCACAAATGTTATGGTTTTGGTTTTTACAAAACCACCCTCAAGTGTTTTACTTCGGATTCAGTTTTGTTTTTGGATTTCTTTAAAGTTGATAAACACAATTAAAATAATGTAATTTAGACTTGTTTGCATGTAATCCAAAACCCAAGATTCGTTTTTTAAATCTGAGTTCCGAACTTACAGCAGACCCAAAGGTGATCCAAGCCGGGACTTGATTTGTATCGGAATCCCAAAGTTCGGGTGTGTTCAGTTTTCCGGAAAACATCTCAAGTATTTTATTAAATAAGACATCCCGAAACAATCCTCATTTACCCATTTCTTACTTACAAAACAAAGGGGTTCACGTCTACTTCAGTCCATGTAGAACACCTCATTATTGTCAACCCCCCCCCCCAAAAAAAAAAAAACCTGCTACTACTTTTCCAGTAATGTCGTCACAAATGAGAGGTCACTCGGGGACACTCTCCATGGGAATGAATGGAGCAGCACTGATTGTCAGAGCATGGGAATTGCCCCTCGGTTTCAAGTTCACAGCAAAACTGACACTTAGTGAATTTACCCTCTGTTTTTTTACTGTTTAACTGCTTTGAGAACATTGATTGAGTAATGTATACATATTTATAGTGCTAATTAACGCAGATCTAATTGTTTAGTTTATAACTCTAATTGCTGGTCCTGCTATTTATTATTACTACGACTATGGTTGCTGTTGTTGTTCTTGATGGGAGTGGACAGTGGCAAAACAAGGCACATGTAAAACAGGTACATACAGGGCAGTTATGAGAGAGTTTACAATCTGGTGGGAACAGATTGTATAACAGATTGAAGAAATAAAAAAAGATTGGGAGCAATAGGGCGCTAATCAGAATTGATGTAAATATAGATCGGCAATTAGTGTCTAATATGTCCAGAGTCCCGCTGCTTCCAATGAGGGGCTGAACCTCATACAGATATAAAGAACCAGAATAAAAAGGTGGAAGCGCAGGGTCAGTGGGCATATGATAGATGATATTAAATAATTAGAAAAATAGAAAATTGAAAGTTGATTAATTGTATATCAGAAATGGCAATAACTTACATGTATGTAGCAATTCAGAGATGGAATAGGTAATGGTCAAAAAACACATTTAATTAGATAATACCAAAAGATAAATGCACGAATCTGCAGGGGGGTGGGTTGGTGGGCCCCTACAAGCTTCGGGCCCTTGGGCAACTGCCCAACAAGCCCAATGGAAGAGATGGCCCTGATTATTAGCCCCCAACCATCTCAGCTTTAAATAAATAGTCCCATCATATTACCTTAAATTAATAGACACTAACATTACCCCTTATTAAACTAAATAGTCCTGTTATCAAATTGCCCCACGTGACCCCAGGGACGTAACTAGAAGAGGATGAGCGGTGCCACTGCTCAGGGCACCAGAGAAACCCATTGCACCAGCATTTGGCTTGCAGGATGCCAGGGACAACACCATACAGCCTAGAGAGCCACCCAGAGTGCTGAGATCTTTCCCAGGCCCAGCAATCATAAGAGGGTGGAATTTCCTTCTGCTACGGTCCTGCATGACCCTATCAATAATGTTTTGGACTGTTAAGTGACTAGACCTCACCATTAAAGTAATATTTTATGCATCCAAGCCACAGTCTTCGCAATACACAAACTCCCCCCAGCACTACTACCACTCATTTATATTTCTCTTGGCCTCCCTTTGTGGCTTCTCTCCACAAAGTATCCCTGTACCCCAGCCACTACTCACCCACAACAGCAACAAAGTGTGTGGAGTTTTAATTGAACAAATTAAATCTTATTTATACTGGCATTACAGATAATGCAGTATATGGGCACCACATAGCAGTATAAATTTACATGTAGTATAATTGGTCAAAACACACCTTAATCACTTTTGACAGGGCCTGGTCAAATCACTAACAGGAGAGATAGCTTGGGTGGTGGTCCCTCACTTTTACGGTAATATTGTAATACCAATGCCCAATATTTAGTTGTTTCACCTTTCCTAATATTAAGATGCTGCACGCTGTCATTTTGTGTGCAGACAGCAGCAGGGGTAAATTAAGATTACTCTTGTTCCTGTCTAAAAGCTAAGAATGGACAATGAGTGACCCCCTCGCCTACTTCATGCATGCTAAGATGAGAATCAGAATACATGTCACTATAATGACATTACTAAGTGCACTAACATTTGTAGGTAGCTTGTATCTATTCTCAGGACCCAATTGTTTCCATAAGTTTCTATGTTTACCTATTTTAAGCAGTACAAGACACAGTGTAAATACCTCTTTCCCAGTTCTCTCCACTCCAACACTTGATATCTCCATTATCACCAGCACTAGAACTTCCAGCCCACTATAATATTCCCAATACTCCACATCCTCTAGCAGACTCATTTCACCACCGATCTCAGGGCCTGATTCAGCAAGGAATGCACGGATGCGGACGCACGCAATCGGCTGCTGCGAGAATATGATAAAGAATGCATACGCACGGCAAACGTAGCAGAATAAGCAGATGCCCAACACTACTGTACATAATGCCACCCACTTCCCTTTACTTGCACCCTCCCTGGCAAGACAGAAGTAACATCGGTAACATCGAGAATCATCGGACCCATATGCATAATAGTGGTTGACCTGACCCCCCCGCAGACATAGCGAGACTTTCTGTGTGCAACTAGACCTCAGGCTGCGTCTGCCGCCGCAAGAGCTTAATTATGCATGCCCCTGAAATGCCGTCCAAACGCACAGACACGCCTGCGTTTGCCCGACCACCCCACTCACCACCCACAAATGGCACTTCCTGTCAATCACTGTGCTCTGGGTTTGCGCAGCCTCTGTAAATGCAGTTCCCCGCAAAAGCTAGTTTGCGTACAGTGATGCATATGCATGGGCAATGCGAAATAATCGACCGATTGCATACGTCTGCGTCCGTGCGTTCCTTGCTGAATCAGGCCTTCAGCCCACTGTAATAACACTTTCGCTCCCCTCCCCCTATCCCTCTATAAAGTCCCCCCCCTCTCATTTCCCAGCCGATTGCAATGTTTCCATTCCTCCCAGCTCACAGCAATATCCACACTTATCCATACCTTTCCTGTCCACTGTAATATAAACAGCCCTCCACTGTTTCCATCCCAATTTAAAATTCCCACCTTTCCCATTCCAAAAAATATACACACCTCACTCAGCCCACTAATATCCAAATCCATTACAGTGCACTATAAAAAAAAACCCTCATGCTAGCCTACTGTTATTTTCTAACCATTCCTTCTCTTCGAAGATACCTGTAATGGCCCCATCCCTCACGTGCTCCCATCAAAAAAGTAATATCCCCATCCCTCACGTTCTCCCATCTCAATGTAATATCCCCATCCCTCATGTTCTCCCATCCCAATGTAACATCCCCATCCCTCATGTTCTCCCATCCCAATGTAATATCCCCATCCCTCACGTTCTCCCATCTCAATGTAATATCCCCATCCCTCATGTTCTCCCATCCCAATGTAATATCCTCATCCCTCATGTTCTCCCACCCAAAGTAATATCCCCATCCCTCACGTTCTCCCATCCCAATGTAATATCCCCATCCCTCACATTCTCCCATTCCAATGTAATATCCCCATCCCTCACATTCTCCCATCTCAATGTAATATCCCCATCCCTCACATTCTCCCATCCCAATGTAACATCCCCATCTCTCACGTTTTTCCATCCCAATGTAATATCCCCATCCCTCACATTCTCCCATCCCAATGTAATATCCCCATCCCTCACGTTCTCCCATCCCAGTGTAATATCCCCATCCCTCACATTCTCCCATCCCAATGTAATATCCCCATCCCTCATGTTCTCCCATCCCAATGTAATATCCTCATCCCTCACGTTCTCCCATCCCAAAGTAATATCCCCATCCCTCACATTCTCCCATCCCAATGTAATATCCCCATCCCTCACAGTCTCCCATCCCAATGTAATATCCCCATCCCTCACATTCTCCCATCTCAATGTAATATCCCCATCCCTCACATTCTCCCATCCCAATGTAACATCCCCATCTCTCACGTTTTTCCATCCCAATGTAATATCCCCATCCCTCACGTTCTCCCATCCCAATGAAATATCCCCATTCCTCACATTCTCCCATCCCAATGTAATATCCCCATCCCTCACGTTCTCCCATCCCAATGAAATATCCCCATTCCTCACATTCTCCCATCCCAATGTAATATCCCCATCCCTCACGTTCTCCCATCCCAATGTAATATCCCCATCCCTCATGTTCTCCCATCCCAAAGTAATATCCCCATCCCTCACGTTCTCCCATCTCCATGTAATATCCCCATCCCTCACGTTCTCCCATCCCAATGTAATATTCCCATCCCTCATGTTCTCCCATCCCAATGTAATATCCCCATCCCTCACATTCTCCCATCCCAATGTAATATCCCCATCCCTCACGTTCTCTCCCATCCCAATGTAATATCCCAATCCCTCATGTTCTCCCATCCCAATGTAGTATCCCCATCCCTCATGTTCTCCCATCCCAATGTAATATCCCCATCCCTCATGTTCTCCCATCCCAATGTAATATCCCCATCCCTCATGTTCTCCCATCCCAATGTAATAACCCCATCCCTCATGTACTCCCATCCCAATGTAATATCCCCATCCCTCACATTCTCCCATCCCAATGTAATATTCCCATCCCTCACGTTCTCCCATCCCAGTGTAATATCCCCATCCCTCACATTCTCCCATCCCAATGTAATATCCCCATCCCTCACGTTCTCCCATCCCAGTGTAATATCCCCATCCCTCACGTTCTCCCATCCCACTGTAATATCCCCATCCCTCACATTCTCCCATCCCAATGTAATATCCCCATCCCTCACGTTCTCCCATCCCAATGTAATATCCCCATCCCTCACGTTCTCCCATCCCAATGTAATATCCCCATCCCTCATGTTCTCCCATCCCAATGTAATATCCCCATCCCTCACGTTCTCCCATCTCAATGTAATATCCCCATCCCTCACGTTCTCCCATCCCAATGTAATATCCCCAACCCTCACAGCATTTTTTTTTTAAAGTTGCTGGGAAAACATACGCAACTTATATTTACGTTCAGGTCTGCATAGTGCTCAGCATAGTACTCGGTGCTGTACTTTAATAGGATTGAGGGCCTGATTCAGAGCCAGATGCTATTTGCGAATGGTCGTTCAGAAAAAGGGGCCGGCTATTTAACTTGAGCGCCCGCTCTTTGCGGTCTGTTGATGCCTCTATGTCTGAGCGAGCGAACGAAACATGCGCTCGCTATTTTGTAAAGACGCCCCCTGGCCGTTCGCATAATACGTCATCTCCGCTATTTATTAGATTAATCAAGTACATCGAAAGGCGTCTGAACTGCTCGCAGTGCTTGTGGTAGGTTTTACTTCCCGCAATCACTGCGAGCAGTTCAGGCTAAAAGACAACCAAGTGACGTGGTCAATGACGCTGCTTTGTTAATTATGCACACCCATTAAACGCCCATTTTGACCGTTTGGCACGCCTGCGTTCGGATCTCCACACCCCGTTTTCAAGCACCTTCCTCTGTTACCAACCACAAACACCTCATTCTGTCACTCAAATTAGCAGGCCCTCGCTGTTTTGCGAGCGCCCGATTTCCGACCGCAATGACTGGTTGGCGCATGCGCATTACGACCAATACGCATGCGCAGATGTGCGAACATCGCTCGGAGAAAACGAGTGGCCGCATACAAGCGGCTCTGAATCAGGCCCTGAGGCCACAATAGCTACTGAGGGCCTGATTCAGAGCCGGCTCTGAATCAGGCCCTGAGTTCCTAACAAATTACTTACGACAGGAAACAGAAGGTAAGGTTGAACCTGTCCAAACAAGTATACACTCTAATAAATATAACATACTTGATATATAAGGTAGTGGAATAACAATTGTAGATGTTGGTAAGGATCAGGGGCAAATGCAGGATTTACGGTAAACACAAACACACAGCTATTTTTCTGGAGAAATCGTGGAGGGGTGGAACTATAGAATAACAATTATATCTATTGTAACACGGGGTGTAGAAATGAGCATTCAGACAGGAAGGTATTCGGTAAAGCAGTGTCTTTTAATGGTAGCAGACACTGCACTTTAGCATACATGAGCATAGGCCTGGACACACACAGGCACATAACAGATAATAAATGAATAAACACAAATGTTCCCAGCACTCCTGGTGCTTAGTAGTCAGCAGTATCTTGCAGCCACAATCGGCCATGCTCTTCCAGCATAGCCCTTTTCCTGGCATACAACACTTAATCCTACTACATGGCCGCTAGACAGCATCAGGGCAAAGAGCAACAGGTGTATGAGAGTTTTAAACCCTTCCTGTACTGATGACTTCCTGCTGGCTCTAGTCGACCTGGAAACCCCGGAGTTCCATATCTCCACTTTGAGCTGTGCAGCCCAGAAAATCCGAAATTCCAACCTTCTATTGTAGGTGCTGAATGTGCTGGTCTTGTTTTCCTCTCCCTTGGAGGGAGCTGATCCTACCAGAATGTGGGCAATTCAGGTGAGAGACCACCCCTCTCACCACAATATATATATATTATATAAACATATATATAGTATTTAGAAAAGGGACTTGAAAATAAAACTTATCTTATGGAAAATAAATTTTAGCCCAGGACATTACGTCATAGTTACTGAGAGGTTCAGGAACTGAGGGCCTGATTTAGAGCGCTCGCTCTGAATCAGGGGGGTTTTTTTTTGGTGCGGCCTCCGGTCCGCTCGCATAGCTGTGGGTGACCACCCACAGCTATTGCGAGTGGCCAGGTGATGGTCGCTCGACCATCGCGACCATCGGGGCTTGTGACGAGACCCTTGCGGTAGAGTCTCATTCCCGCAAGCCCCAGTGAGCTTCTGGCTCTTAATAGAGCCGAAAGCTCACCACTGACATCACTCGTGATGTCAGTGGGGCCGCCCCCAAATGGCAGGCATTCCGTCGGGAACACCTCCGTTTGGCCAGCCACCCCCCCTGCCCGCCTCCAAAACGGTGCGAACTGTCGATCAAAATCGACAGCCGCCCCCTTTTGGTGCGAGACCCGGAGTGACGGAGCGACCGTCGCTAGTGTAACCCTGGTTAGGGTTATGGAGATATATTACATATAAATATACTTCATATATACAATTAAAACAGGTATATATAATTTAATTCATATATATATATATATATATATATATATATATACACAAGTCTGAGGTAAAATATATGTATTTATGTTTTCCTGAGGTAATTAAGATGTACAGGGCTTTGTGTATAAGGAAAAACATAGTCGGATCAGAGTAAATTGTTGTAATTAATTTATTTACAAAAGTGTAGGGAGTTTATTCTGGTGGGACATGTATATGTATTATATGCATTTATTGTATTGTGTTATTATTAACATACTGAGGTAAATTTACTATTTACATTTATTTCATATTTACTGAGGTAAAGCCATCAGCAGCAGCGACACGTGACATGTTAGGAATGTGCTAGAATGAGCACGAGCAGGTCAGATAGGTAGGCTATCATTAGTATAGGGACAGGAGAGAGGAGCTCGCGCTGCAGGCGGGAAGAAGAGGGTCGCGCGGCCAGGGAAAGGGTCACGTGCAGCATTGGTCAGGGGTATAAGTAGTAGTGGTCGGCGGCTCAGCCAGTCAGTCTGGTGTTCCCTTCCTCCAGTGCCTGCCCTCCTGTGACCCGGGCGGCCAGTGAGCAGCAATGGGCTTCCGGGCGCAGGGGGGCAGAGCCGGAGAGGGAGCTACTGCTGTTTCCCCCCTCCCGTGCCTGCTTGGCTACTCACCAAGCACTAGGGAGCGAGAGCGCTATGTAGTCAGAACGGAAGCCAGAGAGGGGCTTTCCGGACCTGAGGCGGTGCTGCTGCTTCTGGCGCTGTAGAGGAAGAGGCCGGCCGTGGCCAGAGACCAGCGTCATCGCTGGGGAGGTGCCGGCTGCAGTGACAGGTCGCCGGCGTCATTCCTGAAGGCGGAGCCGGCGACAGCTGATCGGGTGCTGGCGTCAGCACCAGGGGTGGACCTGGCCGCTGTGACAAGTTGCCAGCGTCAGCTGTGACAAGGCGCTGGGGGAGGAACTCGACAGCGCCCATTATCGGAGTGGGGGGAAGCCCTTCCATAGCAGTCAGAGGGGAGAAAGCGGTGCGCTCAGCTGTGCTAAGAGTCCCCACGTGAGTAGCAGCAGCAGCGCTGTTCTCACAAGGTAGTGAGTAAACCCTTTATATTTATAACTACTCACACCAGGGCACATAACTAGCAGCAGCCAAGTATATAAACAGCCTCTTAGGGCCAGCTGGCATAGGGAACGGAAGCAGTGTATATTTAAGAATCCAAACCCTGAAGGGTTAATGTAAATACAGAGGATTCATCAAGCCCTTTATTAAAAGGAAGAAAAGATACACATAGAAGCAGGCACTGATCCTGCTATTGCCTTGGATAATATTGATTAGAGAGATTGGATTGGGTATCCTACCATATATATTGGGATAGCCGCAACCAAAAGTGGTCTATTATAGCACTGGTTTCACCTCTCTAGACTTATAAGTAATGACTATTTTATGTCAGTGTATTTGATTGTAATATACATCAACACTACTAAGGAGGTTGGAGTTGGAGTTTAAAGTTGTCTGAACCATATATGCTCCACTAGATGACACAATGATTATTGCTCAGATGTTCTGGACATTATAAGGACACTCATCTGTTATAAAATCTGGACAGAAATTAATGAACTGGGCATAATCATTTATAGTAATATGTTTCCTGTAATGTTACTCTAATTATTACTCCATTTGCATATGGAAGTATCAAAAGGTCACATATGTATTGAATGTTATCTCAATATGTTCTAAATACACTTATAATACCTATTATATAAAGTGTTAACCTATAGTACAAGAAAATCTGAGTGTTTACTTACCTGGAGTGATTACAGTGGGAGTTCCCTTGCTGCGGAATCCATGGAAGGAAAAGACATTGGTGGTAAATGTGAAGTGAAATGATACAGTATTGTATGGTGACTAGACATAGTCTATACACCACACTATATATTCTATTACTGGGTTTTCCCAGGTGAGCCCTTTTGACATTAAAATAATTAACCTGGGTGGAGGCACTGACCATGGGGATGTACACCACTTAGAGGAATGCTAAGGGTGGGTACATTAGGAGTAGAATAAATGGGTGTTAGTAACCTGGTGACCCTTTAGAGGTAAAAGGGGGGTTACACTAGCCGGGTCTCGTGCATGCTCATGTCAGAGCTGGCTCCGAGTGGCCAAACATCGACCCGCTCGCGAGCACATAGCGCTTGCGAGTGCATCTGAATCAGGCCCTGAGTTCCGGCTGAAAAATAGCACTGTATATAGCACATATATCAGGGCCGTAGCTAGGGTAGTGCTGCCGGTGCCATCGCACAGGGCACCACAGGTCAGGGGGCACTGTTTGGGCCTGTCAAATTTCTGTTTATTACCATTCTTGCTTGTAGCTTCCTCTTATTGCATCCCCAGCATCTCCTGGCCTCCCCTATCTCTTCCCTGGCCCTTCCCCATAAAGTCATGGCCCTTTTTTGAGTGCATTATGTCTCATTGAAAAATGAGGGGGGCGCCAATGCTCTTTCTGGCACAGGGCACCAAAATTTCTAGTTACGGCTCTGACATATACACACACATAGCACACATACACACATATCACACACATACATGTATACACGCAAAGATACATACATTGTATATACATACCCTGGGCTGCGAGGAAACTTGCAGCCACTGGGCCTGATTCAGAGCCGCTCACAAAAAGCGAGCCCTCGCTCTGAATCAGGGCGGCCGCTTGTTTCTTTAAGTTGCGGCCTCCTGGCCGCTCGCATAGCTGTGGGTGACCACCCACAGCTTATGCGAGCAGCCAGGTGATGGTCGCGATGCTCATGACCATCGCGACCATCGGGCTTGCGACGAGACCCTTGCGGTAGGGTCTCGTGGCCGCAAGCCCCAGTGGACTACCTGCTCTAATAGAGCAGGAAGTCCACCTACTGACATCACGAGTGATGTCAGTAAGGCCTCCCATGAATGGCAGGCGTCCCTGCAAGAACGCCTCCGTTTGCCCAGCCAGCCCCCCTCCCCGCCCTCCAAACAGGGCGAGCTGTCAATCAACATCGACAGCAGCCCCTTTTGGATGCGAGCGCCAGAGCGAGTACTTTTTGCGCTCACTCTGGGGCTCGCGCACGGACATTCTGCTTACAGAGAGCTCTGGTGATCACACCTCTCTGTAGCTGCAGCTCCACGATCGTGATCTTGGTTTATTCGGAGGCAGAGAATCTCTGAAAAAAAAAAAATTGGCCCATCAGGGCGTGCGCCACTGGAGATGCATGTTCATGGATCACGACACTGTACTAATCCTAAGCACCTGGCAGGTGATAACCACAGGCAGAACGCAATTTCCCAGCAGTTGGCAATTAGAGACACGGAGCTTGTTACTGTTGCTGCACAGTTGGTGAATACAGGCACTGTCCTAACTAGCAGGACCAGATACCTTTTTTTCTGTAATATTGTATAATGTAGACAGGACCATTGAGAAATCTTCATAGCAGCTACACTAAAACCTACAGGCTCTATAAGATATTTAAGTTCATCATAAATATTGATTTGTGACAAAGTTTTATTTTGCAACAAGAAAAATCCACATATTGCAGAAGTAAAGTCCCACAGATGAGTCATCATTTACAGAATTTTTGTTTAACACCAGGCAATGGCGTAACAAATTACATATTAATGACCCCAGCGATGTATTTCAAGATTAAAAGCTATAGTGGGGTACATAGGACCTCATTCGTCGATCGCTAATCTGTGGGTTAACACCCACAGCTCTAGCGACCGATATGGGTGATGGTCGCGATGGTCAAGACCATCGCGTCCATCGGGGCTTACGAACAGACCCTAAGTTTGGGTCTGGGCACTCGTAAGCCCCAGGGAGCTTCCTGCTCTGATCAAGCAGGAAGCTCCCCACTGACATCAACAATGATGTTAGTGGGGCCGCCCCCAAACGGCAAGTGTTCTGGCGAGAACGCCTCAGTTTGGGCAGGCACTCCCCCTGCCCACCTCCCAAACGGGGAGAGCTGTCACTCACCATCGACAGCTCGCCCCGTCTGCTGTGAGACCTAGCGACAGAGCGTCCATCGCTAGCCGGGTCTCACGCATGCGCACGACGGAGCCGGCTCCGTCGTGTGCATGCCCAGTGGTGCAACATTGAGTCGGTTGCGAGCGCTCAGCGCTTGTGACCGACTCTGAATGACCCCCATAGTGTACAATAATCAGGTCTGATTATTGCTTAGTGTGTACACAACACTTAGGGCTGACAATTGTTTTAAAAGCAGAAGTATGTGCTCCTGACATCTGGTGTACTGCACGAAATGCGATGGTCATGATGAGCCGATATCATGCTGCAAATGTTGTGTGTACAGAGGGCCTGATTCAACAAGTAACGCACGGATGCAGACGCATGCACCCGTCCGCTTCGAGAATATGTTAATCAATGCATACGCACGGAGACCGCAGCACAAGATGCAGATGCCCAGCCCCATACTATGCAGCCCATCTCCCTTTACTCACAGCCTGATCAGTTACCAATATAGCGTAAACATCGGTAACATCAAGAACCATCGGGCCCATACGCACAGTAGTGGTTGACCTGACCTGCTGCAGGATTTTGGCCGCTTCCTGTGTACAGCTTACCGTATGGCTGCTTATGCCGCTGCACTGCCTTAATTATGCACGCCCCAATAACGGCATTATAACGCCTGCAATCGCCTGACCACCCCCCCCATCACCACCCACAAACAGCACTTCCTGTCAATAAATATCTGATGGGGTCTGCTTACCACTGCAAGTAGTCTGCGTACCATAACCCGACCGCATTGGCTAGTTCGCGCACGCGCAGTGCAATGCATGCGCAGTGCAAAACATCGGCCGAGTGCGTTCTCTCCTTTGCGTTTCTTGCTGAATCAGGCCCAGAGATCGTCCGGCATAGTGCATTAAAAAACGCAACCTCAGCAATCTTTAGGGACATTTATTGTTCAGATAGGAACAATAATGGAGTGGTGTGTACACTGGAAATCAGATATTTATAGGATCATTTCAGCTCTAATAATCTGTATATTGGTGTGGTAGAGAGGACAATATAAAAGCAAATGAGGGCAATTACACAGAAATAAAAAAAATACCCAGATGAGAGACACATTACAAATTACAATAAGATATAACTAATGAAATAGTATTTAAATCCAGTGTAAACAAATAGACATACAGAAAATATACAAATAATATAAAAAATAAACGTCAAATTATTATTATTATTTAAAAAAACAACAACAACAACATTACCTTTGAAAAAAAAAGACATTATGGTCTTAGGGGTTTATTTACAAAGCGTTGAGTTCTAAACCCGGAGCTTCCGATAGTGATAATTTTGGGCATAAACACGATTGGATGCACCAGGTTTTAGAACCCGATGCTTATTAAATAATCCTCTAAATCATGAATGACCGATTTGAGGTGAAAGTGTGCAGAGTATAAATGTAAATTAATATGAATCTCCTTTTTGTAGTCATTTTTATTTATTGCCACTTACAGGAGCCTGTGTAAACAATTAAATTCTAAAACAGGACAGGAGAGTTGAGTTGCTATTGTTTTTGGTATGAAAATGTCAGTAATTAAAACATGTTGGGATATTAATTTAACACACACACACACAAACCTTAGCGCTTACCAGCCAGAGATTCAAAAATCATTGCAGCAGTAAGTACAGAGGTGATTGCCAACCTCACTAAAGCAATAAAAAAGAAAAAATACTGCGCTCTGACAATACTGCTGGGACAAGGAACAACACAACCGCATTTTCTGTCAATAAACCATTTAATTATCTAAAAAACACAGTACAATAAAGGTACCATGCATACACCTAGAATATGGAGGACACAATATAAGACTCAACTATGAAAAAATGCACATATTACATTACAATATCTTATTAAAAGCCCTCATCAGGCTCTCCAGTTACTTTGTCGCTATCCCCTTGCCACAGGTGTTGGGGACTTATTATTGGAGCCTGATCAACTCCTTCATTTGTTTCCTCTCCCTGTGTAACTTTTAATAAGATATGAACATGGCTGATGAACATGTGATATTGCCTCTAAGGAGATTGCTGGCGAGGTACCGCCGACCATTGCCAAGATGCCCAGCTTGCACATATCACCCAGTTATGGTACCCCCAACAGGGGCAGAACTATGGGAGACAATGGAGGCGCCTGTCGGCCGGGCTCCAGCTCTGAAGGGGCACCTCCTCCATTGTCCACAACATATTCACCCTACTTAGGGCTGTAACTATGTACCCAGAGTGTACCGCCATGGCCACCCAATACACAATACATGGCACCCCTTCCCGGCACCTGAGAAGTTACCATACACTAGTGGAGAGCTCCGTGTCAGACCATCAGCTGCTGCCTTCGTCTATCTATAGCCTGTCTGCATGCAAATTGCTACATTACAGTGTCAGTGGCTGTGACGCGGGGGCAGGGCCGTATCTACCCCTTGGCCAGGATGGCACTCGCCAGGAGCGCCAGTCTATGGGGGGGCACTGCCCAGCGGTGCCACCTGCGGCCAGGGGGTATAATCACATAGTAGGCCACTCAGACACTTCCTGCTGGACTGGCAGACGGGTTGGATGACCCAGTCCTACCTCCTAAGCGACAGCGCCATGTGCCGACCAATAGCCACTCCTCCCACACTCCCTCTGAGCTGGCCTGAATTACGGCAGCAACAGCCAATCAGCTGCCACCAAATCCTGCTCCCTCACTGACTGACGGTGGTGCAAACTAATCAGTAGCTAGCACCACTGTCCAAGGTTCCGTCAGTAGTGCCAGCTGCTTATTGGATTGCGCCACCATCAGTCATTGCTGGGTCCCACTAGCGCAGGCCAGGGGGGGGTTCTAAGTACCTAGAGACCCCCTCCCCCTGACAGACTGATTCACGATTCACCCCCTACACTGGCTGCAGTGGGGCGGAGGAAACACAGCAAGCTCTGCCTCCATATAAACCGCGAATCGCGGCATTTAAGTTATGAGGGGGCGGGGCCTAATGCATCTACATGCCAACCCCTTTAACAACCTGTACCAGCACCAGCTGCTGCATCAAATGTGTAAGTATGCATGTGTGTATGTGTTAGTGTGTATGTGATAGTGTGTGTATACTCTGCATGTGTTAGTGTGTATACATGTGAAGCTATGTGACCCCCCCGCCCACAACAGCCATTGACCTCCACCTTCAGCTCGCTGCCCCCCAGCAGGTGGTACTTTTGAGGCAGCTGACGCACGTTCAGCAGTTTGGAGATGTTCTTTCTCTCCATGGCCTCTGGGAAGCAGTGCGGCTCGGGCTGCGGGAATGGGGTAGGAGTCTATAGGCTGTACCTGTAACAGGTGAGCGCTGTCTCGCCCTCCTTTGCAGGTGCTGGCCCATCTCAGGCTCCATGCATGGAGGACATGGGGAGGAAACGGCAGCCATGGGCATGACGATGAGACCCTACTCCGCGCATGTGCGACCCCCGTTCCGCTAACTGAGCCTGCCTCTGCAGAACATCACACCATAGGGGGGCTGCATCTGATATGGGGTCTGCAGAGCATAACATCTTAAGGGTCTGCACCTGATATGGGGTCTGCAGATCATATGCATGTGTATAAGGGGTGCTACTGTGTGAAGTAACATGTATAAGGGGTACTGTGTGGCGTAATGTGAATAAGGTGTACTACTGTGTGGCGTAACGTGTATAAGGGGAACGAATGTGTGGCGTAACATGAACAAGGGGTACTACTGTGTGATGTAACATGTATAAGAGGTACAATTATGTGACATCAAGTGATTAAGGCAACTACTGTCTGGTGTATTGTAAATAACAGACATTACTGTGTGGTGTAATGTGAATAACGGGCACTACTGTGTGGTGTAATTTTAATTGGCACTAATGTGTTGTCACACCCCTTTCCCATGATGCTATGCCCCTTTATTTTTGGTTTTTAGAGGGGGGCGCCAGTCCCTTACTTTGCCAGGGGTGCTTGGACCCCTAGATACACCTCTGCACGGGGGCACTAAATTATAACTTGCCTCGCAGATTTTCCTGCGCACCTCTATGGGGTGTGAGGCAAAGCTTCCAGGATTGCAAATCACTTGCATCACACCAAATTGAATATCCTCATAAATGTCTAGGTATGATGTATACTGCGTGAAGAAACTTTGGCTGTAGAACTAAGTAGAGGTGTAATTACATAGTAACAGGGGATGCACCCTCTCAAAAGCTCTGTGTGTATGTTTTTTTTTTCACTCACATGGGTGCCGGTATAAAACATTACTAGGGGGCCCTCATATGTCTTCTTATAGAAAAGAGTTGCAAATGATGGCACTTATATAACATTCTATTTTGTTAAGTTTTGAAAGTGGTGGCATAGCGGGGGGCATGGTGCAGAATAGGGGGAACTTGGCGGGGGACATGATGCTGAATTGGCGGCAGAGTGGGGGCATGACTGTGCATTTGTGTCATCATGGTCTCTCCCCCGCTACATAATGCAGGGATTACCAGCATAGTGAAGCAGGGGGCGAGGTTATTATGATGCGATTCAGTGCAAATCGCATCATCAGCCCCTCACTGCTGTGTTTGCGGCAGTGCGGGGGGATCTGGGGGCCATCCAGCTGGTTGGGAGATTTTTCGGGAGCCTCCCAGCCTGGAGAGTAGGGAAATATGAATTGTATGTAAATTGGAATGTTCCAGTGTTTATCAATAATACAATCCATTTTTCTGTGTCCTGTTTAAAGTCTAAAATGATTACAATATACAGCATAATATGAATGGCACTAAATAAATAAATAACAATAATAACAATCTATAGAATAATGTTCTGTGACATGTCCCATCTCCGTCATGCTCAGTGGGAACAGCTGCAGTGACAGAACAGACCAGGGGAGGAGTACCCTGCAGTACCAGCATAGGGAATCGGTATTTAATGCCGGCGGCTGAATAGCCACCCCTAATACCAAGATCAATACCAACAGCGGAACCCCGATGGACCTAATTCCCGACTGGGGATGGTAAGTTACCTAACCATCCCCTCTCCCCCCCTAACCCTCCCTTAGTGGTGCCTAACCCTAATCCCCCCCTCCCTGGACCCTAAACCTAACCCCTCCCGGGGGGTGCCTAACCCTAATCCCCCCCCTAGTGGTGCCTAACCCTAACCCCCCCTTTCCCTACCCTAACCCTACTGGGGGATGCCTAACCCTAAGTCTCCCAGGGGGTCCCTAAACCTAATACGGTTAGACACTAAGACACCCAGCTTACCTTCGTTCAGTATGCCGGGTATCTGTATTTTGTAGTGGGGCTAATGATAGGCGTCAGGATTTCGACGCCTATCTTTAGTCCCGTCGGGCTGTCAGTGTCGTGGGCGCCGGTATCCTGACTGCATCCCCCAGCATAGGTTAAGAATAGAATCACAGGAAAAAATGTATTAAATTTCTATAGATATATTACAAATGGTACATTTTACTTAATTGCCAAAAATTCATAAATGCTCCATAAGCCCACATGGCAGACCTATTATGTTCAGATATTAACGTTATAACTTCCAGTTTGTCCAAGTAATTAGAGCTCTTTCTTCAGTGGTCACTGAGAGTGATGCCAATTTGTGTAATTTACTTCTACTTGAATAACAGTCTATCTGCAAATCTAGTTTTTATGTTGCGAGTTGCGATGTTCATTCATTGTATAGTATAATTAAGCTTCAACATTGAGTATCTGCTGTTAAATATTTTCTTTTTCTTAAACATGATATGCCCCTGCAACAGTTATTTGTATTAGATGACATTCAATTTATTTTATCCTATAATTATTTTAAATTCAGTAATACATTATATATAGAATACATATTAATACATAGCTTTCGGTTAAATTGTGTGAACTTCTAGAATGGTAAAGAAAAAGATTTTAAGAACATCAGCGCTACATTAACTTAAGCTGGCCATACACGCTACAATTATCGGGGAGATGCGCCTTATATCGGCAGATCGCCCCGATAATTGTAGCGTGTGGGGGGGGCGACAGAGGGTTAAATATTGCTCGGTCGGGCATGCCGGATTGTCCAGCATGCCCGTCCGATGCGATATTTACCGGTAAACTGTCGGCCGCATCAGCCCAGCCGCGGCCGTCAGACAGATATTTCCTGTGTTCCTTCCCATGGAAGGAACAGGGAAATGTCTCCTCCCCCGGGGACGGTGCGCGGATGTCGGGCTGGAAATCTCACAGTGTATGCCGGCGACATCTGCGGCTGGCAGGCTGCCAGATAAAATGCCTGTCGGTCTGACAGACATTTTATCTGGCCGTGTATGCCCAGCATTAAATACACAATATTTAGATATTTTCAGGCTAAACACAATAATGAACCCAATTTTTCGATCCTGTATTGTAATTTAAATGGAATTATACAGGGACTTTAGGTGGCTACAAAATAGCATTAATCCACAAAAATAAGGAGAATCATGCTGAATTTATACTCTAGAAACCCTACCAAAGGGTTTAATGATGGTTTTAAGCTTAATGTCTTTTTTAAATGATCATCTTTCTTTTTATTTATTCATGTGTGATTTTTTTTATAAATTGTATATTTTATGTATGTCTATTTTTGTAAACTGTTTTAAAATGTTATTTTATTTTTTATTAACTACTGTGAGCCTCTCCACCTCAGCATTATATATATTGTCCTTAAAGCCAATAAAAGAGAACTTTAAGTTATTTGCAACAAGTGCTGATGCAATGTTTTTGTTATTAAACTTGTGTTTGTGGCAATGGATTTGCAACAGGGTTTGAGTGGTGAGTGTTGCCTTAAAGCTGTCTACTCTCCAGCCTCCATGCCTTGTCACTGGTTCCCATTGAATTTATAGGCTGTACTGGTTTGGCTTATAAGAATTACTCTACAGTATGTAAAAGATGCTGAGTTTTACAATTTCTTACACCCCCTATGTATTTCTCTGTCATCATTATTATTGGACAGTCTGTTTACATGATTCTGTTGCTTTGGTAATAAATGAGAAAATTAATATTATGAACCTTTTATTATTTTTCAGAATAAACCAAGAGAGAATCCAGGAGGGGGTGGTAAGTATCCTGTATGTGACATGGGAACATCTGAGCTTCTGTTGCCTGAGCAGTTGTTCTAACTATTGTGTTTCCCCACAGGAGATGATTCCTCTGTCCTGGTGGCTTTATATGACTATGATGGTGTACACCCTGAGGATCTGTCTTTTAAAAAAGGGGACTATTTGCATTTAATTTTGGAGTAAGTTGCACAGTAAAATTCAGAGTTCTATCCCTATGACTAGTATCATCATCATTTCAACACTAACAGGCAAATTTATCACAATCCGCAAATAAAATGCGGTTGTGATGAGATCATTTTGACTAAACACGAAAATGTTGAAAATATCTGAAGATCAAGAATGTATTAACATTTGTATCACGGGACAAAAAACTCTGGGCCTGATTCAGACCCGCTCGCGAGCGTTGAGCGCTCGCAAGCAGGTCGATGGTGGCCCAGTGCGCATGCGTACAATGGAGCCGGCTCCGTCATGCGCATGCGCGAGACTCGGATAGCGACAGGCAAACTGTCGCTCCGGGTCTCGTACCAAAGGGGGCGTGCTGTCGATGTTGAGTGACAGCACGCCCCCTTTGGTGGGCGGGCCGAGGGCGTGGCTGCAAAGACGGAGGCGTTCCCTTGGGAAGGTCTACCGTCTGGGGCCGGCCCCACTGACATCACAAGTGATGTCAGTGGGAGAGCTTTCGGCTCTGTTAGAGCCGAAAGCTCTCTGGGGCTTGCGGCAACGAGAGCCTACCACAAGGGTCTCGTCGCAAGCCCGATGGTCGCGATTGTCTTGACCATCGTGACCATCATCAAGGCCGCTTGCTACAGCTGTGGGTGGTCACCCACAGCTATGCGAGCGGCCAGGAGGCCGCTCTAAAAAACAAGAAGGCTGGCCCTGATTCAGAGCGAGCGCTCTGTCAGAGCGTCCGGCTCTGAATCTGTCCAAGCGATGTGTCCGCATCAGGCTTTCACAAACGCCTTCACTTGCGAGGGCACACTCTGCACGTGCCCAGTAAGGCTGTGCAGAGTGTGAAGATCGGTATGCAGCTTGTATTAGATAGGACACTGGCTGTATGCATAAAGAAATACATATTGTAATAGAAAATAAATGAAAAATAGCTTACCTGCACCCAGGGATTGGTGAACTCCTTCTGTTACCCGGTCAGCTGAACTGTGCGGTCATCTGAGGTGCTGGCCAGGATTTTCACTGCACTTCAGCTGACCACCCAGATGACAGAAGGAGCTCAATGATCACCGATCCCTGGGTGCAGGTAAGTTATCTTTTATTTATTTTCTGTTTCAAACATCTATTTTCTTTATGCATGCAGTCTTCTTTCTGCATGCAGCCGTGTGCCCCTTCTGTTGTTTGAGCGGTGGGTGAGTTGCTGGATGGATCTCCATGCAGCTCACTCATCACTCACTATCAGCCTGCTGTGCACACTACAGCAGGGGAACGGGTGAGGAATCACCCTCTCTACCCTGCTGAACGGAGGAAAGCCTCTATAATGCCATGTCACAAGCTGCAGCCACGTTCCGTTGGATGGTGAATCTATCAGGCCGGTTGCTGGGAGACAGACCGCCATGCTGTCAGCGCATGAAGTCCTCCATTTAGGCGGTACGTCATCCCTGCTGGAGTGGGATTGGTGTTTCCTCCTTTTTCTGTCCTGCTGGAGCGTTGCTCAGGTGCCGGTAATAGCGTATCACGTGTTTCCGGTTCCTGGTGGTCGAGTCTCCAGTACCTTAGCCTGCTTGTGTCATCTCGGCGGCACTAGCTATACTCCAGCGTCCTGCAGCTTGTGTCATCTCGGCGGCACAGGTCGCACTCCATCGACTTCCTCCGCTAGTGTCAACCTGGCGACATTAGCCGCACTCCAGTGTCCAGCTGCTTGTGTCATCTCAGCGGCACTAGTTGCACCACGGCATCAGCTGCTGCACAGCTCAGAGGCTGGATCCGCTACCAGCCCGCAAGGCTGCTATACCAAAGACTTTAAACTAGGGATGTGCAGGCTCGGATAGGTTCGAATTTGCATGCCGAGTTTGGATTTTTCCCTCCAAAAATCGGGTCTCAGAAAGAGGCAAAACATCATCTTTCATGGACAAACATCATCTTCCTTGGACTTTTGTCCAGGAATGATGATGTTTGTCCATGAAAGATTAAGTTTTGCCTCTTTCTGAGACCCGATTTGTGGAGGGAAAAATCCGAACTCGGTGTGCAAATTCGAACCTATCCGAGCCTGCACATCCCTACTTTAAACCACTTTCAGCCCCTAAGGATGCTACACATCCCAGTGGCTGCATCTTCCACCAGCCCTCAACCCTGCCAGTGGCTACATCATCTACCAGCGCTCAAGATTGTTATACGGCCCGTGGCTGCATCATTCCACGAGGGGTACCCCAACCATAAGTCCATAGACTCTTTGTTCAGTCCACTAGGATTCATGACATGCCATCTGTAGATGGCATTCATTTTATGAGACTACCTTGGATATTTTTTACAATTTACTTTTAGTAAATCTGAACAGATCGCATTCCCCATTACAGGTATAATGCGATCTACATACTAAATATATGTGAATTTTACTCCAAAAGCCCTTTCATACATTTAAGTGACCCTTGTTTTCACATTATTTTAGTAAAAAAATATCATGATAAATATGTCCCTAAGAGAGACATTAGACAAAACTTCCCCTCAGAGTTCTTATTCCTAAGTGGGGTTTCTTTTTGCATTATTTAGATTTGTATATATTAATATGAGACAGAGAAGCCTTACTGCTTGGTCCATAATTAGTAATTTCACTAGTTAAAGGTAACCTGAAATTCCACTGCAGCTGTAGTAAAATATATATTGCCTCCATGCTCCACTACTGACAGCTGAGCTATAGCCCCTCCTACATTTTTGGGTCAGTGCGCTAATGAAACTCAGCCCATGTGCTGACACCCTGTTACCAGCCAATTACATCCCTTGAGCCACATGTGGAGATGTCTGTAGTTGTTATGCTCTTGGCTACTGGACACGCACAGTGTGAAATACCCAAGATTGGCCTTGTGTACAATTCTGCATAAACCTCTAATGGTGAGAGAGCAGTGCCCTCTGGTGGCCAAGTCCTCAATGAAATTAAAAACGTTAATTTGCATTAACTGCTGAAGCATCTCTCATATATGGTACGATCCTTGTTTTATTTAACAAGACGATTTCTGCAAAATATATGTTGTTATCAAATATTTATGATTTTTTAGTATATAGGGCCGTATTCAATTAGGTGCGAAAAGTCCCGGACTTTTTGCATGCTGGACTTTTCGGCGTCAACGCTGTTTTTGCATGCGAAAAAATATTGTGTGCATCACCACATATCCCCGTATTAAATCAGAAAGCGCCGAAAACGGCACACGGCGAATTCGGAACCAGCGAAAAGTCCTGTCAAAAATGGGGAAAACAGTCTGTGCCCCCCGAAAAGCTGCACTAACATAGGGGATCAGTATAGGAGTGTTCTAGTACCCCTAATAAAGCTAATCTGTTTTTTTTCTCTAATAGCTTGCTATTAGCGTATTTGCATAAGTGGTGAAGAATGGCATTAAGCAATATTTTTTCATCAAAATAACTAGTCCCAGAAAATTTGGGGTACATGAAAATGGGTGCTAATGTGTAGTTTTAACAAAACTTAAAAAATCCACCAGCCGCAAGCACCTGCAATCTTAAAAACACCTCGGGCATACTTGGGGAGCCCCCTGGAGTCTATTTAGCTAGTGTTTACATTTGTCCCCCAACTTTGTTTTTTTTTTACCCCCAAAATGAAAGTACTTTTTTTTTTACACAGTTTACCTTTGCAGGGCTGTCCCAAGGGTGCAGGGTGGTTCCTGCAAGTTTGCACCCCAAAACCCCAATTCTGCACTTTTTTTTTTTTTTGCATTGACTTTCCACACTGGCGAAAATTATTTGGAATTGAAGACGGGGATACGTTTTCGCCAGGCGAAATTATGTCACCGGCAAAACATTTTAGCCGAAAACGGCTTGTCACACCTAATTGAATACGGCCCTAATGCTGGCCATACACGGTGCGATGCACCGTGTAGTGCGACTGCCGATCCGTCAGCAGACGGATCGTGCTGTCACTGCCGGCATTCGTGCGGTCCCCACAGACCGCACGATATGCCAGCTTCCCCCTCCTTCATCTGAATGGGATCGTACATCGCATCCCAGGTCAGATGGTTTCGCAGGAAGACCTGGGGATGCGATGTACGACCCCGCGGGAGTGCGCAGCATGATATCAGGTACAATATAGTGCCCATACACGGCACGATATAGTAACTATATCATGCTGATCCGTCGGATCGGCACGTATATCGTGCCCTGTATGGCCACCTTAAGTCTCTTTACAGACCAGTAAACCTAAAAATAAGTTTGTTTCATTTCAGAATGTATTCTGTGCCATTCTCAAATATATATAACTGTTCCCATACCAAAGACAGAGTAATGATATCTGCTCATGTTGTGTCTCCCTCCAGGGGCGTTTCTAGAGAGGAGGGGGACTGTGTGTAGTCTCCGACACGGGTCCCCTCCTCTCTCTCCGGCGGCCGGCAGCGCACTGAGTTGTGCGCGGCCACCGCCGGAGTTATAGACTCTGGGCGTCAGAGTATGCCCGGAGTCTATAGAGTATGCGCAGGTCACCGGGAAAATGGCCGCGGCGGCCATTTTCCCTGTACTGCGCATGCGCAAATGATGGGAAAATGGCCGCTGCTTTTCCAGTCATTTTTCCAGCGCCGGACCCCCGCCGACGTGGGACTCCGGACTAATAAGTCATATTATGGGTGCAGGGTGTGTGGTGTGGGGCCCCCCTGGACCCAGGGGCCCGTGTTCCCCGCACACCCTGCACCCATTATAGATATGCCCCTGTCTCCCGCACAAATGACAGTCTAATATGAAATGTCTTTAGTTTCAGCAAGTTCCTTTAACTTTTCTTATAGATATTTGTACAGTATGTCTTTTATATGTGTTATAAGGATTCTGCCAATTATTACTGAATTTTACTTTGACTTCCACAGAAGTGAGCTTGTTAGTAGAATAATACCTTTATTTCTTCTTGGCAACAGGTCAGGAGAGTGGTGGAAAGCACGCTTGGTGACTACAGGAGAAGAGGGCTATATCCCAAGTAATTATGTGGGACGAGTTAATTCTCTCGAGACTGAGGAGTGAGTCTCACTTATTTCACCTTTGTCTGTCTCCCTGTCCCCCAATACCTGTCTGTCCACCTCTCTACAGTCTTCCAGTTGTGTATTTTTATCTTTTAAAACAAAAAAAAAATTAGTTTCAGTGCAATAGAGGTGGTCCTGATGGATGGTTGCTAGTCCCCAGCTGGGTGAAAGAATAATGGGAGAGTTAATGCCGCTTAGTTCTTGCCGTGATAAGATGAATTGATGTGGGATCCTTAACGCGTTTCATCATAACCCACGTGACTTTTTCAAACCATCCATCAGGAGGACCTCTATTGCAGATTCCGAAGACGCACGGACGGAGGGTCCAGACATTTCAAGACCGCAGTAACGTGAGTTGGCACACGGCTAACATCAGGTGGTGCACGCTTGCCTTATTTTCATAGAAGCAGGCACATTTAACAAGCGGTTTATACCGTAAGAGGGTCTATATATATGCATTCTGGCATACTCATATTGGATATCCAAGTCCTTGGTACTGACTGTTGGGAATTTCCCTATTAAACAACGATTCAGTTAAGTCCTCCTTGCATAATCCATTTTTTGGCATACACTGCATGTTTTCAGTATTACCCGGGCTACGCTATGACTTTATGTGCTGACTGCTATATTTCTATAGTGAATCCTTCATTGTGGGGATCACATTGATACTTTTAAACAGAAAGGTTTTTTAATTAAAATTAACTGCTACATATTGCAACATCTTGGATTGATTTCTTTTCCTTTTTAGCTTTCAATATGCTACAATTTTTTTACATTAGAAGGCCTTCTAAGTCTTTTTATTTTACTGTTCATATATATGTATCATTTATGTTTTTTTTACCCTTCCTCCCTTTCATACTAAGTTTATTCTATAAGTTTTAGATTACGGATAACACTGTGTATTTTACTGTTTAGTAATTTTGGATATTAAATATGTGTGACCTCATAATATGGCTTTATAATACACAACTATGGGCCTGATTCAGAGTCAGGAATAGAGTAAGAAAGAGCCAGTAACTGCATCTTGGTAAAACAATGCTGCACTGCAGGTGGGGCAGATGTAACATGTGCAGAGAGATTTAGATTTGGGAGGGGCATGTCCAAACTGACATCTAAATTGCAGTGTGAAAATAAAGCTGATCCAGCATTTGTGGGCTACATGCAAAAGCAGCCAGTGTTTACCCTGCATGCAAAACATGTATGTATTTGCAGCCCTTGCTTTGCTACATGGTATGTCCAGGTACACAGTTACTTACCCTATCTTACTCTATTCCCAACTCTGAATCAGGCCCTATGGCCGATGATAAAGGAATTGAGAGCTATGCAGAAGCATAAATACGAGTATTTTCAGACTGATCTTTTACACCTAATGTAGGGCCAGTGTAAATGTGCACTGATAATGTTGGCAGGAGTTAGGGGTGATCCATCTGCAGAGATACATATAACTCTGCATACAGGCAAATATACGCATTTAGTTCTGCACATGCAATGTGGGTGCAAGTAAGGCCAACTTGAATTAAATTCTGAATAGGCCCCACATTCCCCCAATGCTGTGTTTGTTGCTAGGCAAGATTTGGGCCTTACAGAATCTTCTTCTTAGTATTATTATCATTTATTTATGTGGCGCCACAAGTGTTACGCAGTGCCTTACATAGTATATAAACAAATAGGTGACCAGTGACTTACAGTACAATACAATACACTACAGGACCAGGACATGGATAATATATATTGCTACATTAGCGACCATAACACCCAGATAAGCAGCAGAGCAAAGCAACCAAGTGTTAGGTGCCCTAGTGGTGAGTAAGAAGTAGATGAAAGTAAAGTAGGGAGAAGTACAAGAGGTTAGAGGGCCCTGCTCGTAAGAGCTTACATTCTAAAGGGAAGGGGTAGACAGACAGGGGTGACACAGATGGGGTAGACAGGAAGGAGCAGGTAGCAGCGGGTTAGGATGAGAGCTAAAAGGCTATGATGAAGTAGTGGGTCTTGAGAGCCCGTTTGAAGGTTTTTAGAGAGGTGGAGAGTCTGATGGGAAGCGGGAGAGAGCTCCAAAGGTGGGAAGCAGCACGGACAAAATCTTGGAGGAGGGAGTGGGAGGAAGTGATCACTTGGCATGAGAGGCGGCGTGTATTTGTTAAACGAAGAGGGCGGACAGGAGAGTGAAGGAAGATGAGGTCAGAGATGTAAATGGTCTGATAGTTCTCATAAAGGTATTTTTTATCTAGCCATAAGAGTCCTCAGGAAAAAGGTGTCTACTTTTGAAGTGATTCAGTTTACACAGTTCAATGGAAGACAATTTCAGATAAATATTTCAATTATATGGAACAAATCTTCTGCGGGGGGAGACTGAGGGTTAAGGTTAGGGTTAGGGTTAGGCTGCGGGAGAGGGAGAGTTAGGGGAAGGGATAGAATACTTACCTGCATGCGTCAGGATTCCGCTCCAGGTGATGAAGGAGGGGAAAAGAATAATGTATTGAACGAAGCATGAAATTCCACCGATCTCTGAAGTCTTTATTCCAGGAATAAACAAATATCAAACAGAGTGTCTGAATCAAAATACTACTCACCCTGGGAGTGATCACTTTACCTACACATTTTTCGATTGCACAATGTATCGTTACATACTGCATGTAACTATTTTGTGCCATCCATTACATTGTCCCATCTGCTGTGAGTGTAGATAGTAGCCGTCTGTAAAGAGAAGCCACTCAAAGCTCTAAGCAGCGGTTAAGGGAATAAATGTGGCCTTTCAATTTGCAGCTGTCAAGGTGGGAAAAAGTCAACTAGTTTCGCTGTCTCAGAGCTTTCTCAAGACATAGTCACACATCTCATGCCTTCCTTTATCTATGGTGGTAGTAATTAGAAAATTCCACTCAGTTGTGTTCAAAAGGATTTTTAGCAATTATTATCCTTTTATTATTATCCTTTATTTATATGGCACCACAAGTGTTCCGCAATGCCTTACATAGTACATAAACAAATAATTTGACAAGCAACTTACAGTACAATAAAGTACAATATAGGACATGGATAATATACATTGCTACATTAGTGACCATAACACGTAGATATGCAACAGAGCGTAAGCAACCAAGTGTTAGGTGCCCCAGTGGGGGGGTAAGAAGTAGAAGAAAGTAGAGTAAGGAGAAGCACAAGAGCTTACATTTTAAAGTTAACTCCAATGCTCAGAGTGACCATAATAAAACATTGTTAAAACAAACAACTTTGGGGGTCATTCAGACCCACTCGGGAGCGGCAGTACGCTCGCAAGTGGGTCGATGTTCCCCACTGCGCATGGGAGGGAGCTCCGTCCGCACATGCACGAGACCCGGCGAGCGACGGGCTTTCCATCGCTCGGGGTCTCGCACCAAAGGGGGCGTGCTGTCGATGTTGATTGACAGCACGCCCCCTTTGGTGGGCGTGCCGGGGGCGTGCCTGCCAGACGGAGGCGTTCCCATGGGAACGCCTACCGTCTGAAGCCGGCCCCACTGACATCACTAGTGATGTCAGTGGGAGTGATTTTGATCAGATAGAGCCAAAATCACTCCAGGTCTTGTGGCTGGGAAACCCGACCTCATGGTTTCCCTCGCAAGTCAGATGGTCGCGATGGTCAAGACCATCGCGACCATCTTTTTGCACACTCGTATATGCTGTGGGTGGTGACCCACAGCTATACGAGCGTCCAGGAGGACGCTCCATTTTAATGGAGGAGGGCCCTGATTCAGAGCGAGCGCTCTGGTCAGAGCGTCCGGCTCTGAATCAGGGCCTTTGTTTCCACATAATAAAATTGTTACATGTTTATAATCCTTATGACTGAGAACTATCTATTAATATGCTTATTATCTACTGGTTATACATTTTCTTGATTATGTTCCTTAGGTTATATTTTTTATTCTAGAGTGCGCCGAAAGGACAAATAAATTATTTTCTCTATAGTTTTAATACTTAGGCATAAACTTACATATATATATATATATATATATATATATATATACAGTAAATATATATATTTATATATAGTTTCAGGTTTTATAACTACAACTATTTGAAAACTCATATATTTTAATTTTTCTATCTAATAAATATGAGAGAGAGAGAGAGAGAGAGAGAGAGAGAGAGAGAGAGAGGGAATATTCTAAAAAGGGGAACATATAGCAAAGGTACATAAATGAAATAGATTATTTTGTTCATTGTTTCAAATTAAATATGATTAATTATTCAAATATGTTGCCATGTACAAAGTATCTAAATACATAACATAAAGATAGTACTAAAAGCATGCATGTATAAGTATACACACAAAATATATCTGCACGTCCAAACAACCATGTGTATAGTTACAGGGTAGAGACAATAGAAACAAGGATAAGGAAGCCAAGAGAGAAAATCAGCTACAAGGTGCGAGGT